>OY992539.1:54573919-55773919 GCA_963921195.1 Pegoplata infirma
GAATGAATGAATGAATGAATGAATGAATGAATGAATGAATGAATGAATGAATGAATGAATGAATGAATGAATGAATGAATGAATGAATGAATGAATGAATGAATGAATGAATGAATGAATGAATGAATGAATGAATGAATGAATGAATGAATGAATGAATGAATGAATGAATGAATGAATGAATGAATGAATGAATGAATGAATGAATGAATGAATGAATGAATGAATGAATGAATGAATGAATGAATGAATGAATGAATGAATGAATGAATGAATGAATGAATGAATGAATGAATGAATGAATGAATGAATGAATGAATGAATGAATGAATGAATGAATGAATGAATGAATGAATGAATGAATGAATGAATGAATGAATGAATGAATGAATGAATGAATGAATGAATGAATGAATGAATGAATGAATGAATGAATGAATGAATGAATGAATGAATGAATGAATGAATGAATGAATGAATGAATGAATGAATGAATGAATGAATGAATGAATGAATGAATGAATGAATGAATGAATGAATGAATGAATGAATGAATGAATGAATGAATGAATGAATGAATGAATGAATGAATGAATGAATGAATGAATGAATGAATGAATGAATGAATGAATGAATGAATGAATGAATGAATGAATGAATGAATGAATGAATGAATGAATGAATGAATGAATGAATGAATGAATGAATGAATGAATGAATGAATGAATGAATGAATGAATGAATGAATGAATGAATGAATGAATGAATGAATGAATGAATGAATGAATGAATGAATGAATGAATGAATGAATGAATGAATGAATGAATGAATGAATGAATGAATGAATGAATGAATGAATGAATGAATGAATGAATGAATGAATGAATGAATGAATGAATGAATGAATGAATGAATGAATGAATGAATGAATGAATGAATGAATGAATGAATGAATGAATGAATGAATGAATGAATGAATGAATGAATGAATGAATGAATGAATGAATGAATGAATGAATGAATGAATGAATGAATGAATGAATGAATGAATGAATGAATGAATGAATGAATGAATGAATGAATGAATGAATGAATGAATGAATGAATGAATGAATGAATGAATGAATGAATGAATGAATGAATGAATGAATGAATGAATGAATGAATGAATGAATGAATGAATGAATGAATGAATGAATGAATGAATGAATGAATGAATGAATGAATGTGAATGAATGAATGAATGAATGAATGAATGAATGAATGAATGAATGAATGAATGAATGAATGAATGAATGAATGAATGAATGAATGAATGAATGAATGAATGAATGAATGAATGAATGAATGAATGAATGAATGAATGAATGAATGAATGAATGAATGAATGAATGAATGAATGAATGAATGAATGAATGAATGAATGAATGAATGAATGAATGAATGAATGATGAATGAATGAATGAATGAATGAATGAATGAATGAATGAATGAATGAATGAATGAATGAATGAATGAATGAATGAATGAATGAATGAATGAATGAATGAATGAATGAATGAATGAATGAATGAATGAATGAATGAATGAATGAATGAATGAATGAATGAATGAATGAATGAATGAATGAATGAATGAATGAATGAATGAATGAATGAATGAATGAATGAATGAATGAATGAATGAATGAATGAATGAATGAATGAATGAATGAATGAATGAATGAATGAATGAATGAATGAATGAATGAATGAATGAATGAATGAATGAATGAATGAATGAATGAATGAATGAATGAATGAATGAATGAATGAATGAATGAATGAATGAATGAATGAATGAATGAATGAATGAATGAATGAATGAATGAATGAATGAATGAATGAATGAATGAATGAATGAATGAATGAATGAATGAATGAATGAATGAATGAATGAATGAATGAATGAATGATGAATGAATGAATGAATGAATGAATGAATGAATGAATGAATGAATGAATGAATGAATGAATGAATGAATGAATGAATGAATGAATGAATGAATGAATGAATGAATGAATGAATGAATGAATGAATGAATGAATGAATGAATGAATGAATGAATGAATGAATGAATGAATGAATGAATGAATGAATGAATGAATGAATGAATGAATGAATGAATGAATGAATGAATGAATGAATGAATGAATGAATGAATGAATGAATGAATGAATGAATGAATGAATGAATGAATGAATGAATGAATGAATGAATGAATGAATGAATGAATGAATGAATGAATGAATGAATGAATGAATGAATGAATGAATGAATGAATGAATGAATGAATGAATGAATGAATGAATGAATGAATGAATGAATGAATGAATGAAATGAATGAATGAATGAATGAATGAATGAATGAATGAATGAATGAATGAATGAATGAATGAATGAATGAATGAATGAATGAATGAATGAATGAATGAATGAATGAATGAATGAATGAATGAATGAATGAATGAATGAATGAATGAATGAATGAATGAATGAATGAATGAATGAATGAATGAATGAATGAATGAATGAATGAATGAATGAATGAATGAATGAATGAATGAATGAATGAATGAATGAATGAATGAATGAATGAATGAATGAATGAATGAATGAATGAATGAATGAATGAATGAATGAATGAATGAATGAATGAATGAATGAATGAATGAATGAATGAATGAATGAATGAATGAATGAATGAATGAATGAATGAATGAATGAATGAATGAATGAATGAATGAATGAATGAATGAATGAATGAATGAATGAATGAATGAATGAATGAATGAATGAATGAATGAATGAATGAATGAATGAATGAATGAATGAATGAATGAATGAATGAATGAATGAATGAATGAATGAATGAATGAATGAATGAATGAATGAATGAATGAATGAATGAATGAATGAATGAATGAATGAATGAATGAATGAATGAATGAATGAATGAATGAATGAATGAATGAATGAATGAATGAATGAATGAATGAATGAATGAATGAATGAATGAATGAATGAATGAATGAATGAATGAATGAATGAATGAATGAATGAATGAATGAATGAATGAATGAATGAATGAATGAATGAATGAATGAATGAATGAATGAATGAATGAATGAATGAATGAATGAATGAATGAATGAATGAATGAATGAATGAATGAATGAATGAATGAATGAATGAATGAATGAATGAATGAATGAATGAATGAATGAATGAATGAATGAATGAATGAATGAATGAATGAATGAATGAATGAATGAATGAATGAATGAATGAATGAATGAATGAATGAATGAATGAATGAATGAATGAATGAATGAATGAATGAATGAATGAATGAATGAATGAATGAATGAATGAATGAATGAATGAATGAATGAATGAATGAATGAATGAATGAATGAATGAATGAATGAATGAATGAATGAATGAATGAATGAATGAATGAATGAATGAATGAATGAATGAATGAATGAATGAATGAATGAATGAATGAATGAATGAATGAATGAATGAATGAATGAATGAATGAATGAATGAATGAATGAATGAATGAATGAATGAATGAATGAATGAATGAATGAATGAATGAATGAATGAATGAATGAATGAATGAATGAATGAATGAATGAATGAATGAATGAATGAATGAATGAATGAATGAATGAATGAATGAATGAATGAATGAATGAATGAATGAATGAATGAATGAATGAATGAATGAATGAATGAATGAATGAATGAATGAATGAATGAATGAATGAATGAATGAATGAATGAATGAATGAATGAATGAATGAATGAATGAATGAATGAATGAATGAATGAATGAATGAATGAATGAATGAATGAATGAATGAATGAATGAATGAATGAATGAATGAATGAATGAATGAATGAATGAATGAATGAATGAATGAATGAATGAATGAATGAATGAATGAATGAATGAATGAATGAATGAATGAATGAATGAATGAATGAATGAATGAATGAATGAATGAATGAATGAATGAATGAATGAATGAATGAATGAATGAATGAATGAATGAATGAATGAATGAATGAATGAATGAATGAATGAATGAATGAATGAATGAATGAATGAATGAATGAATGAATGAATGAATGAATGAATGAATGAATGAATGAATGAATGAATGAATGAATGAATGAATGAATGAATGAATGAATGAATGAATGAATGAATGAATGAATGAATGAATGAATGAATGAATGAATGAATGAATGAATGAATGAATGAATGAATGAATGAATGAATGAATGAATGAATGAATGAATGAATGAATGAATGAATGAATGAATGAATGAATGAATGAATGAATGAATGAATGAATGAATGAATGAATGAATGAATGAATGAATGAATGAATGAATGAATGAATGAATGAATGAATGAATGAATGAATGAATGAATGAATGAATGAATGAATGAATGAATGAATGAATGAATGAATGAATGAATGATGAATGAATGAATGAATGAATGAATGAATGAATGAATGAATGAATGAATGAATGAATGAATGAATGAATGAATGAATGAATGAATGAATGAATGAATGAATGAATGAATGAATGAATGAATGAATGAATGAATGAATGAATGAATGAATGAATGAATGAATGAATGAATGAATGAATGAATGAATGAATGAATGAATGAATGAATGAATGAATGAATGAATGAATGAATGAATGAATGAATGAATGAATGAATGAATGAATGAATGAATGAATGAATGAATGAATGAATGAATGAATGAATGAATGAATGAATGAATGAATGAATGAATGAATGAATGAATGAATGAATGAATGAATGAATGAATGAATGAATGAATGAATGAATGAATGAATGAATGAATGAATGAATGAATGAATGAATGAATGAATGAATGAATGAATGAATGAATGAATGAATGAATGAATGAATGAATGAATGAATGAATGAATGAATGAATGAATGAATGAATGAATGAATGAATGAATGAATGAATGAATGAATGAATGAATGAATGAATGAATGAATGAATGAATGAATGAATGAATGAATGAATGAATGAATGAATGAATGAATGAATGAATGAATGAATGAATGAATGAATGAATGAATGAATGAATGAATGAATGAATGAATGAATGAATGAATGAATGAATGAATGAATGAATGAATGAATGAATGAATGAATGAATGAATGAATGAATGAATGAATGAATGAATGAATGAATGAATGAATGAATGAATGAATGAATGAATGAATGAATGAATGAATGAATGAATGAATGAATGAATGAATGAATGAATGAATGAATGAATGAATGAATGAATGAATGAATGAATGAATGAATGAATGAATGAATGAATGAATGAATGAATGAATGAATGAATGAATGAATGAATGAATGAATGAATGAATGAATGAATGAATGAATGAATGAATGAATGAATGAATGAATGAATGAATGAATGAATGAATGAATGAATGAATGAATGAATGAATGAATGAATGAATGAATGAATGAATGAATGAATGAATGAATGAATGAATGAATGAATGAATGAATGAATGAATGAATGAATGAATGAATGAATGAATGAATGAATGAATGAATGAATGAATGAATGAATGAATGAATGAATGAATGAATGAATGAATGAATGAATGAATGAATGAATGAATGAATGAATGAATGAATGAATGAATGAATGAATGAATGAATGAATGAATGAATGAATGAATGAATGAATGAATGAATGAATGAATGAATGAATGAATGAATGAATGAATGAATGAATGAATGAATGAATGAATGAATGAATGAATGAATGAATGAATGAATGAATGAATGAATGAATGAATGAATGAATGAATGAATGAATGAATGAATGAATGAATGAATGAATGAATGAATGAATGAATGAATGAATGAATGAATGAATGAATGAATGAATGAATGAATGAATGAATGAATGAATGAATGAATGAATGAATGAAAAATTTTTAGCCAAAGCAAAAAAATTCACTAAAAAATGTTTACACTTGAGATGGGCGCGTAAGTGATTTTAGACTCACACTCACTTACGCTCACGACAGGAATTTTTGAATCACGCACACTCACTAACGAGCATATTTTGCTACTCACACTCACTCACAATCACGTGAGTAAATTTAATACAACTCACACTCACGTGCCCTCACGAAAGCTTCATCAAACTCACGTTGAATCACTCTCACGAAACTCTTATTTTTACAAACAAAAAATTCAAAAACTAAAATTTCAAAAATCTTTCAAAATTTTCAACAAAATCAAAATTTTAGCGAAATTTTACAATTTATTGCTTTTTTCGGGACGAAAACTTAAGTTAAGCCAAATTTGACAAATTTTTTTGTTGCTTTTTTTGGTACGAAAGGAAATATGAAGAGTAAATAAATCACGCAAACTCACTCAAAAAAAACTACTCACGCACACTCACGCACACTCACTCACGCAAAATCTTACTCACGCACACTCACTCACGCAATTTTTTTCTCCACTCACAATTACGTGAGTAAAATTGAATTCAGTCACACTCACGCATGATCACGCGTGAATCACGAGAATCACGCTCTAATCTGTTCATGTGCCCATCTCTGGTTTACACTCAAAAATTTTTTACAACAATTTTTTCTCAAAATTTTTATACAGTTTTTTTACGTTAAAAAAATATTTTGCATTCAAATTTTTTTGTATTCAAAATGTTTTGGGCATTGTGGAAGGTATTCATGGATTCGACAGAGTCTTTTTTTACTTATTTTTTTGTAAAATCAAACATACAAGTTTTAGCCACTATGTGGCTAAAAATTTGATAAAATTTATTATTTATTTACTTTAAATAAAATAATTCGTTAATATTTTATTATAAGCAAATAGAAGTAGTTTTTCTTTAACAAAAAACCTGCACCATTTTCAATTGTATTTCAGAAATAGTTAAGTTGTTTTCAGAAATAGGCAATTGTATTTCAGATTTTTTAATTATATTTCAGAAATAGTCAATTGTATTTCTGATTTTTGAATTGTTTTTCAGAAATAGTCAAGTAGATTTCAGAAATAGTCAATTGTACTTCAAAAATAGTCAAGTGTTTTAGTAAAATTTAAATTTTTTAATGAAATTAAAATTTTTCAAAAAAATACGCATTTTTAAGGAAAATATGCACATTTCAGTTAAATATGCAGTTTTTTAGCAAAAAAATGCCATAACCCACATAATGTTCATTTTATATTAAAAAAATATTTTTGCAAAAAATATTCCATTTACAGTAATTTATGTGTGCCAATTTTTATTTTTCTGAAAAATCTGCATATTTTTAATTTAAAGGATTTTTATAGTATTGTATGTATTTTCTAAAATTTTTAAAACTTTTCGGTTATAATATAATATGCACATTTGCGTAAAATAAGCATTTTTCAGTAAAATATAATTTTTGAGTAAAATATGCATATTTCAGTCAAATATGCATATTTCAGTAAAATATGCATATTTCAGTTAAATATGCATATTTCGGTAAAATATGCATATTTTAGTCAAATATGCATATATCAGTTAAATATGCATATTTCGGTAAAATATGCATATTTCGGTCAAATATGAATATTTCAGTAAATTTTTCATATTTCAGTAAAATGTGAATATTTCAGTTTAATATGCATTTTTAAGTAAAATATATATGCTTATTTCAGTTACATATTCATATTTCAGTAAAATATATTTCAGTAAGATATGCATATTTCAGTAAAATATGCATATTTCAGTAAAATATGCATATTTCAGTAAAATATGCATATTTCAGTAAAATATGAATATTTCAGTAAAATATGCATATTTCAGATAAATATTCATATTTCCGTAAAATATTCCTTTTTCAGTAAAATATGCATATTTCAGTAAATATGCATATTTCCGTAAAATAATTTTTTTTTTAGTAAAATGTCCAATTAGAAGTAAAACAAATATTTTTTAGTAAAATATACAATTTTGCGTAATTTGTGGAGGCACATGCAACAATTTGATGCAATTTCTCATCTATTACTGAAATATAATTAAATATTTCTGAAATACCGTCGACTATTTCTGAAATACTATTGATTAATTTCTGAAATACAATTGACCCTTTCTAATATAAAATTGGAAAAATATGAAATAAAATTGACTATTTCTGAAATGCAATTGGAAAATCTGAAATACAATTGCCAATTTCTGAAATACAAATTGAAATTGACTATTTCTGAAATAAAAATTAAAAATCTGTTATACAATTGACTATTTCTGAAATACAATTGAAAATGGTGTACTATAAATCACTTAATCACACTAGATCACTCATTTAAAAAATATAAAAAAAAAATAGCCGCCAACAAAAGATTGAAAAGTGTGCTTTATCCATTGTCTATGACCAAAAATGGCCGGCTAGCCAGTCTATTTGCGGAATCGGAAGTTATAAACCAAAAAAAAAAAAAAGACAACACTTGACTACAATCAAATTATATACAATGGATTTAATTACATCACATCGTTTCAATCCAAGAATAAGAGTTAATAGAAGTGGACATAATGGAACAAAGAAGAATTGCAAATAATGGCTCATCAAAAACATTTAGAAATATGATCATGAAAACGATGATAATCGAAAAAAATAACATAAATATATGAAACAACTTTATGCGGTCAAATATGTACTAGCTAAATCAATTAACGCCCAAGATAAATGATGTATTTAAAACTTAAATGGGAAATAATAATATGGTGGGGAATCTTATTAATATAGATAAATACCGACTTTATGATAAGCTATACCTCTTTGGGCATTTAACTATTTTCAAAATTTTTGATGGCAAATGTTTCTAAATCGATGAATTTAGTTTGAGATTGGCATAAAATTAACTGATTCTTAGATATCAAAATATAACAGGTGGTTTTTCTTATACCACTTCTTGAACTACAAAAAAACTAGTTCTGGAATAGATGCAGTTAGAGCCGATCGAAAAATTTTCTTGGGTTCATGCACTAATAAAAAAAAAATATTAAAATCAAGCAGAAACAACTTTAAAATAAATAAAAAAAAAGTGACGAAATACTTATTTCAAATATAGTCATGTTTATTTTAAATATGACCAAATAAATGTGTTAATTTTAAAATTAAAGTTGTTCCACTTTAATTTAACATTGAAATCAATTTTGATTTAACGTTGATATTTTTAAATTTCAATGCAAATAACACAAATAGTATTTCTCAAATCGCCATGCCTCCTAAAAATATTTATATAGGGTGCTTAAAAGTAATGACCGCAATCAATGTTCATGTATTCCAGTTTTTGTGATTTCGATCCAAATTGATGATTGATCTACAAATGAATTGAACACGATACAAAAATTGACTGCAGATAATTAGCGCTTTGTTGTCATTCAAGTGTCGCGTAATACACTCACACTTGAATAAATATTTAAAAAAAAAGTGTCCCAGCATAAACTTTAAAATGCGTTATTGTATCTTGCGTTATTTTCCAGAAAAAACTATAACAAGTAAGAAAATTATAGTCGGTCAAGACCGACCATATAATACCCTACACCAGAGTTTCCCGTAAAATGGGTCCCAAGTCATTGTCAAATCTTTAATAAGTGTAAAAAGAACTCACAAATCATATTTGAGTGGAATAGGCTTCTTTTTGTTGACAATAAACCGCTTCAACTCAATATCGGGCGAAACATCAAAAATGGTCCGATGATAATCAGATTTGATAAGGTTATTAAAGTACGCGTTTAACATACACAAACAGAATTTTTATTAAATATTTTCTATTTTCATGAAATTTAAGAGATTTATGTGAAAATCGGGAAGGTGGTTTGTATGGGGGCTACAAGAAGAACTAGTCCGATTTCTTTTAAACTCGGAATAGTGATTTGTGTGGATAAAAATGCCAAATTTCGAAAAGATATCTATTAAAATGCGGCTGTTAGAGTCATTTGAGCCAAAACTAAAGAGGACCTTTGTATGGGGGCTAGGTCTAAATATGGACCGAATTTTTTCCAATTTAAATAGGCTTCGTCCTTGGGCCAAAAGGGGCTTAAGTTTCAAATTTCAAGTGAATTGATTAAAAATTGCGACCTGGTTCGTGTTTACACCGTTTACATGGACAGATAGACGGACGGACAGACGGACGGACGGACATCGCTAAATCGACTCAAAAAGTGATTCTAAGTCGATCGGTGTACTTAAAAGTGGGTCTAGGACCAATATTTCGGGTAGTTACAAACATCAGCACAAACTCATTATACCCTGTACCACAGTGTGGTGTAGGGTATAAATATGAGTAAGTGGTAACCATCCAATTTCAATGTTCACACCCAAAAAGTAATACTGAAGGTAATTAGTAGTGACGAGATTTTCATGCATTAAAAAATCAAAAATATGCACTAAAAAATTCAAAATATGCACTAAAAAACCTAAAAATATCCACTAAAAATAAAATTTTTCCAATAAAAATCCTGTTTTCATGCGAAAAACTTGTAAAAAAGTAAAAAATAACGATGGGTTTGAATAGTAACATTTAAAACTTTGTGTAAGCAAAATTTTTTGGAAATTAAAACAATCTATAAAAAAATTTAAAATAATAAAAAAAATTTTTTTTTTTATTTTCAAAATAAATTTTTTAAAATTTTTTAACAGTTTTTGAAACAAATAAATTTCATATTGTGTTTTTGCTAATTTATGCCAAAATATGCAAAAATATGCACTTAAAAGTTGGAAATATGCACAAATATGCATTTTAAAACAAAATATGCAAAAATATGCATTTTCACCAAAATATGCAAAATATGCAAAAACAAATTGATGCCATTTTAACGCAAATTTCTTGATTCGGAAAGATAATTGGTCGATATCGTTTTTGGACTATCGACAAAAACATGTATTTGCATGGAAATCACATCCCTACACACAGAGAACGAATTTTACGATTTCCAACTGAAAGTCAGTTATTGCAACAAAAAATCGGTTGGAACTTTTGTATATAGGTCGTCACAGTTGAATATCGGTAGTCACAACTCATTTTCGGCGGTCATAACTGTCTTTTAATTGGGGCAACTGTCAGAGCCAAATATAGTAGCAGCAACCGAATTTTGAGTTGATACAACTGATAAATTCGATTGGAAACTTTTTTCCTGTGTGTGTAGTAATTAGCATTAGCATAGCTCATTGCCAGCTAACGGAGTATGAAGTTCATCGAGCTGAACTTGGACCAATTCGATCAGAAAAGCCTTTTTTTATTGGCCCCTTTTTGAAGGCGGGGATTTAGAAAAAATTATGTTAATAATGATTAAATCTATTTGTCAACAATTACTGCGAGGAGTGAGGTATCCCCATACATCTTCCGCCAAACTCCCATACACAAAAAAAATACCCTGCCAAATTTTTTCTTACACTCAGAAAATTATGTAAGTTACTACATGTTAGTTGTTTGTATATTTTACAGTAGTTAGTTGTTTTCAACTACAAAGTCAGTTGTTTTTGTATAAAAAATATCAAACAACTATTTCTGTTAGTTATTTTAAGTCGTTTTTTTGAACAACTAACAAAAGAGTACTGTAATGTAGTAACAGTTATTTAAAGTAGTTAACTTTATTTTTTTTATCTCTGAAAAATTTTCAAAGTTTTTTTCCAAAAAAAAAATCCGTTTTTTTTATTTTGCACAACTTTTTTTTTGTTTTTTAAAAAAAAACTTTGAAAAAATTTGGTCTAAATTTTTTTTCTGAAAATTTTTTTGAAAAAAAAAAATTATATATTGATATTTTATTTTTACTACATGTTAGTTGTTTTGACTACAAAAGTACGTAGTTTTTACTACATAAGTCAGTTGTTTTTTTGTCAGTTAAAATAACTAACATTATTAGTTGATTTAACTGAAAAAGTAGTTGACCCCAAAACAACTTACAAAGTAGTTATTTTAACTAACATTTTCAGTTGATTTTACAAACATAATTTTTTTAGTGTAAGCTTTTTATATGTTGAAGAGTATCAAAGATTCGGCACAACCGAAATAAACGCTCTCACTTATTTTATATTTTATCAGTAGTAAAACTTTTCGCTGGGGTATGTTCACTCGGTCCATTGATTCATTGATTTAGACTTAATTATCTCAATTTAGGGTTGTTGTGTTTTTTTTGCGGTCGTTTCAATTTCTATTGTTCAATAATGAATTGAAATAAGGTGTTAATATGTAATGACAACAAAATAACAAAATATTAGCGACATCTATAATATTTACAATAAACAATTTGTTGTTTTTTTTATATTTTTTTTTATTTGATTTGTTGATCAATAGTAATTTTTTGATCAATAATGTTTTGATAAATTTGCAATATGATTTTATTTACAAAGTTTCGATTTTTTTATTTGTGTTATTTATTTAAACGATTATTAACTTTGATTGTATACAACTTTTAGCATGACGACAACTTAATGAAAATAAATTTGTTGTTTTTTTGGCGTATAAATAAAAACGCCTCCACTTTTTTAACCATATCAAAAAAGAATAATAAAGTAATAAATGTGGTTTAAGTTAAAAAAGATCGAAAAACAAGTATTGAAAATTTTTTTATAATATTAAAAGTCGATTAATTTTTTTTTTACATTTTCAAATTACATTCTGGGTACATTTTGTATCTAAATTTTTTTTTTTTATATTTTTAATGAACTTTTTTCAACTATTTTGGTATTTTTTGTAAAAAAATACTATTTTGGTAATTTTCATGAATAAGTACTATTTTGGTACTTTTTGCAAAACAGAACTGTTTTGGTACATTTTGCTGAAAAAAAATATATTTTGGTATTGTTTTTCAAAAAGTACTATTTTGGTACTTGGTATTAAAAACTACTATTGTATTACTTTTTATCAAGGATTACTATTTTGGTACTTTTTTTTATCTAAAAGTACTTTTTTGGTACTTTTTTTATCAGAATGTTGTATTTCGTACTTTTTCATTAAAAAGTTGTATATTGTACTTTTTCAGCAAAAAGTACTATTTTGTACTTTTTTTTTATCAAAAAGTACTATTTCGGTACTTTTTCTTAAAAAAATACTATTTTGGTACTTTTTAAAAAAATTCTAGTTTAGTGCTTTTGTAAAAATTTCTAGTTTAGTTCGTTTGATACTTTTATAAAAATAGTACTATTTTGGTACTTTTTAAAAAATAAAAATACTATTTTACTTTGTATCTAAATTAATACTTTTTTTTAAAAAAATGTACTATTTTGGAAGTTTTTGTAAAAAAAGTAATCTATTAAAATTTTTTTACATTTTCAAATTACATTCTGTCGCTTAACTTTTGTCAAATTTAATGTCAGCCATAATCATTTTAGGTATAAATTGACACATACATTTTGTATCTAAAAGTACTATTTTGGTACTTTTTGTAAAACATTACTATTTTGGTACTTTTTGCAGTACTGTTTTGGTACATTTTGCTGAAAAAAATATATTTTGGGTTTATTTTTTAAAAAGTACTATTTTGGTACTCTGTATCATAAAGTACTATCGTAATACTTTTTATCAAAAATCACTATTTTGGTACTTTTTTTTACCAAATAAAACTATTTTGGTACTTTGGTAATTTTTTTTTTATCAAAAAGTTGTATTTTGTACTTTTTCATCAAAAAGTTGTATATTGTACTTTTTTCATCAAAAATTACTATTTTGTAATTTTTTCTCAAAAAGTACTATTTCGGTACTTTTTCTTAAAAAAAGTACTATTTTTGTACTTTTTTAAAAATTTCCAGTGTGGTACTTCTTTAAAAAATTATAGTTTAGCTCTATTGATACTTTTATAAAAATAGTACTATTTTGATACTTTTTAAAAAATGTACTATTTGGATGTTTTTTGTAAAAATAGTAGTCAATTAAAATTGGTTTACATTTTTAAATTACATTCTGTCGCTTAACTTTTGTAAAATTTAATGTCAATCATTTTAGGTATAAATTGAAACATATATATTTTTTATACATATATTTTTTTTATATTTTTTATCAACATTTTTTTCAACTATTTTGATACTTTGTGTAAAAAAGTACTTTTTTGGTAATTTTTATGAAAAAGTACTATTTTGGTACTTTTTGTGAAACATCACTATTTTGGTACTTTTTGCAAAACAGTACATTTTGTTGAAGAAAATATATTTTGGTATTGTTTTTCAAAAAGTATTATTTTGGTACTTTATATTAAAAATTACTATTGTAGTACTTTTTATCAAGAATCACTATTTTGGGACTTTTTTTTATCAAATAATACTATTTTAATACTTTTTATCTAAAAGTACTTTTTCGAATTTTTTTTTTATCAAAAAGTTGTATTTTTTAATTTTTTTTCAAAAAGTACTATTTTGGTACCTATTTTTATCAAAATGTACTATTTCGGTACTTTTTTTAAAAGAAGTACTATTTTGGTATTTTTTAAAAAGTTCTAGTTTGGTACCTTCTTCTTTAAAAAGTACTAGTTTAGTTCTTTTTTAAAGAGTACTATTTGATACTTTTATATAAACAGTACTATTTTAGTGCTTTTTTAGTACTTTGTATCTAAATTAGTACTTTTGTTTTAAAAATTACTATTTTGGTAGTATTTATAAAAAAATAATGTGTTGGTACTTTTTGCTAAAAAGTAAAATTTAGTACTTTTGAGTGATTTAATAATTTTTATCAAAATTTTAATTTTGCTACTTTCTATCAAAACGCATTATTTTGATACTTTTCATCAAAAAGAACTTTTTGGGAACTTAGTATTAAAAAATAATTATTTGGTACTTGTTATCAAAAAGTATTATTTTGTTATTTTTCTTCAATAAGTGCTATTATGGTACTTTTCATCAAAAAGTTCTATTTTGGTACTATCTTTTAAAAGTGATATTTTGGTAATTGTTCTAAAACAGTACTATTTTGGTACTTTTTGTAATAATTACTATTTTTATAATTTTGTTTCAAAAAGTACTAATTTAGTACTATTCTACATAAAACTACCTTTGATACTTTTATAAACAGGGCTATTTGGTACTCCTAAAAAATTACTTTTTAGGTAAATTTTATAAAAAAGTAATATTTTGGTACATTTTTCGGTACTTTTTTTTTTTAAAAATACTGTTTTTGTTCTTTTGCAAAATAAAACAATTTTTGTACTTTGTATTTTAATGTACTATTTTGGTACTTTTTGTAAACAATCTTGGACTGGTTGCAATATTTTATTTAGAAAAACATTTTTTATTGAAAGTCAATTAAAATTGTTTTACATTTCCAAATTACATTCTGTGGCTTAACTTTTGTCAAATTTAATGTCAGCTATACATATTTTAGGTATCCATAATTTTAAAGTACTATTTTAATACTTTTTATCAAATTTTTGTTCAACTTTTTTGGTACTTTTTATAAAAAATAATATTTTTGTACTTCTTTTTAAAGTACTATTTTTCTCACAACAGTACTATTTTGGTACTTTTTGTAAAAACGTGCTATTTTAATAATTATTTTATCACTTTTCTACATAAAACTACTTTAGATACTTTTATAAACAGGGACTATTTTGGTACTCCTTAAAAAAGGACTATTTTGGTACTTTTAATAAAAGGTAATATTTTGGAACTTTTTATTGGAAAAAAACTATGTTTGTACTTAAAAAAAAAATACAACTAACTTTGTACTTTGTACCTCAAAGTACTATTTTGGTACTTTTTTAAACAATCTTTAACTGTTTACAATGTCTTCTTTTAAAAAAAAGTATTTTTTAATATTTAAAGTCAATTAAAATTGTTTTACATTTTCAAATTACATTCTGTGTCCTTAACTTTTGTCAAATTTAATGTCATTTTAGGTATAAATGGAAACATATATTTGGATTTTAAAGTACTATTTTTACAGTTTTTAAAAAAATTTTGTTCAACTGTTTGAGTACTTTTTGTAAAAAAGTACCATTTTGGTACTTTTTATTCAAAAGAACTATTTTGCTATATTTTTGTATTAAAAAGATCCATTTAGGTACTGTTTTTTATTTAAAAGTTGTATTTTGGTAGTTTTTCATCTAAATTTTTATCAAAAGGTACCTACTAATTGGCAGTTTTTGCAAAAAAAGGACAGTGTTAGTACTTTTTGCTAAAATGCAATTTGGTGCGTCTATCAAAAATTATTATTTTGGTACTTTTCATCAAAAAGTTGGTACTATTTTGGTACTCTTTATCAAAAAATATTATTTTGGTATTTGTTATCTAAAAGTATTATCTAAGTATATTTGGCACTATTTATCAAAAAGTACTATTATGGTACTTTTTATAAAAATCTTCTATTTTGGCACTTTTAAAGTAGTTTTTTGGCACTTGTTCTAAAACAGTACTTTTTTGGTACTTTTTGGTACTTTTTGTACATTTTTATTATTTTTAAAGTTTTTTATCAAAATATCAAAAAGTACTTTTTTATAGATATTCTACATAAAACTACGTTTGATACTTTTATAAACAGGGACTATTTGGTACTCCTTAAAAAAGGAATATTTTGGTACATTATAGAAAAAGGACTACTTTGGTACTGTTTTAAAAAAGTACTTTTTTGGTACCTATAGAAAATAATAAGTTCTTTATTTTTAATTTATTTTTAGTTTTATCCAACAAAAAAAAAAGAATATCAATTAAATCTGTGATATTAACATGAGAACATGATTACCTACCATAACAGATGTTATGGCATCTAAATGTTTTGCGTCAGTTTTGTTTTTTTTTGGACGAACGAAAGCATGACATTAGCGTGTGTCGAATTTAACAAATTTGTAAATATTTTTATTGAGAAAAAGATTATTTTTGCAAAAAAAAAATGTTTTTGGACAAAATGCGTTACGTTTACAAACTCAGTGATCGTTGAAAATTACCTCCAAACTTATTTTTAATTTTCCATCCTATATTCCGCTTTTAATATGCATGTTTGGGACACGCTAATGCACTTATTTGGCTAATATTATTTTAATTGTAAGCCCGAGTAAAAATATTTTATAATATTTATTTTATATGGAATCAATTGCACACCCTCATACTGTCGTTGGAGGGTATCAAAATTGGACACCCGAAATGTGTATAAAATTTTTATTTTTGAATAATAATTTTTTTTTAGTAAAACTATAAATTCATTAGTTTAGATCAGATTTAATATGATTCGATCAGCCAGTTTTTTTATTCGGTTAAAATTTCGTATATACATTAAGAAATCATATTAAAATTTTTACTCAGGAAAATTAAAAACAAAAACAAAAAATAATTGTACATGATGAAGTTCAATCTGAAAATGGTCAAAACAAGATACGCAGCAATGTTAAGTAAACAGATTTTTTTCTACTTAAGCCGGTATTGAAAGCTTGCCTTGTACTCACATACACATGGATAAGTGATTTTATAGTGTGCTACACTTCTATTTTATTAACCCTTAAACGGTAAATGACGGATAAATAAGAACTGTGTTTATGCAATCATATGATACCCCCATAAACTGAATATTTATAAGTCTCTGTCTATTGCAATTGCAAACCAATGTCCGTTTACAAATTAATTTGTTTATAAAAAATCTAAAACTAATTATTTAAAATTCTCAGATGTTATTTTTAAAAAACTACTACTATTTTATTAATATTCTGTTTTTCTCTTTTCTTTACAGGTATGTACATTAAAACTTTTATTAATTATGTAAGTGGTTAGCAGTTTTTTTTTTTTTGGCCAAAATAACTATTTTGGGATTTTATACCAAAGATTTCTGTTTGTCCGTCTGTGGAAATGGTGACCACGGCCAAAGTAGCATACAGATATGACTATGACTTACCATATTTACTTGTTGTTGCTCTAAGCAGTTTGGTATTGCATTTCAGCAAAATTGGTTCAGCGGTTCAAAAGTTATGAAAGAAAATGTAAGGACACCTCGAAAATTTTGGTACATTCAACATAACCTAAAAATACAAAATGGGTTAATTCGGCTGCTTGTTGACACATGTGAACAGAATTGATCACCGAATGGTATTTTAACAAGTAAACATATTTTTTTTAAAAATAAAAAAAAAAAAAATTCGCCGATTTTTTTTTTCACCAAAAATTTTTTTTCGCGGATTTAAAAAAAAAAAATATAACTTTTTTTTTACATTGTGGAAGGTGTCAATACATTCGGCAAGGATTTAACTTTTTTACTTGTTTTTTAAATACTTTTTGGAAAAAAAGTACTATTTTAGTACTTTGTATCAAAAAGTACTTTTTTGAAAACTTTGTATCAAAAAGTATTTTTTTTAATAATTTGTATCCAAAAGTACTATTTTATTTCTTTTTATCCAAAAATTACTATTTTACTATATTTAATCAAAAATTACAATGTTGGTCCTTTATTATTATTATTTTTTGTTGAAAAAAGTACTATTTTGGTTCTGTGTAAAAAAGTACTATTTTGGTACTGTTTTAAAAATGGTTCTATTATAGTACTTTGCATCTAAAAGTACTACTTACATATTTTAACACTTTTTGACAAAAAGATGGCACTTTTTGATAAAAAATACTTTTTTTGTCTTTTTAATTAAAAAAAGTACTATTTTGGTACTTGCTACTTACAAAGACTGTCAATTATAAAGATATCTGAAGTCACTCAACTTCTGTTAAACCCTCTCTGGCTAACTATGCCATCACAGAGGATGAATAAACAAACAAAAATAAAAATGAAAAAAAAAAATGTTGGAATTTATCGTTTTTACGACTTAATGGAGGGTTTTTTTTTGCATTTAGCGGTAAAAAAAAGTTTTTTGTTGATTATCGGGAAATCCAATGACTTTTTATTTGCTAAAAATTTGTTTTAAACCATCAGTCCATGCTTGGACTGCGATCCATTTTCCGGCAAACATTGGTGTAGTCGGTATTTTTTTGGTGCTTTTTGTAAAATAGTACTATTTTGGTGCTTTTTGTAAAAAAGTACATTTTCTAATCAAAAAGTACAATTTTATCAAAAAGTACCATTTTATATAAAATTACTATTTGGATAAGTACAATTTTAATACTTTTTACAAAAAAGTACCATTTTGCTACATTTTACAAAAAAATCCTTTTACATTACTTTTTATAAAAAAAAGTAAATTTTTTGGTAGTTTTCGGTAAACGAAATCTATTTTTGTACAATTTTACAATATATTACTATTTTTGTACTTTGTATTTAAATGAACTATTTTATTACTTTTTATCCCAAAGTTTTATTTTGGTACTGTTTGTAAAAAAGTACTACATTGATAATTTTTATCAAAAAGTACTGCATTGGCACTTTTGTATCAAAAAGTACTGCATTGGTACTTTTTACAAAAAAGTAATGTATTGGTACTTTTTCTAAAAAAAATATTGTTTTAAAACTTTTTACAAATAGTACCACGATAGTTCTACAATGTATTTTCTACACTTATTAAATCAGATCTAACCAAATAAAGATCTAATCAGTCCATGTTTGGACTGTGATTCATTTTATTTATTTATTTATTTGAATTCATCTACAGAATAATTTCATACAGATTACTTATTAATTTAAACTATAACTAATTTAAGGCACTAAAAAGACTTAATTTAAATTTATCTTTACTTAAGTTAAAATTTATTATTGGTGAATATTGATTACATAGCTTTAAGCACCTTGTAATTGGCTCATTCATACCATAATTGGTTCTATGAAGAGCGTCCTCAAAAAGACGATTTCTTCTTAAGTCTCTTGGCGGCTGATATAAATTTAAAAGTTCACGGCAAACATTGGTGTGGTCGTTTTCTTACTTACAATTAGTTTCAATGAAAAATATTTTTACTTAAGTCCGAAATTTAATAAAAATAAATATTTTATTTCAAACAAATTGTTATACCAAAAATATTATTTTAATTCTTTTTATAAAAAAAAAGTATTATATTTTGTTATTTAAAAAAATATACTGTTTTGGTGCTTTTTGTAAAATAGTACTATTTTGGTGCTCTTTGTAAAAAATTAATATTTTGTTAGTTTTTTATTTAAAAGTACTATTTCATCAAAAAGTACCATTTTATACAAAGTTGCTATTTTGATACTTTTTAGAAAAAAAGTACAATTTTGATACTTTTTGCAGAAAATACCATAATGGTACATTATACAAAAAGGACTTTCTTTTTTATCAAAAAGTACTATTAGGTTCCGTTCTATTTCGTACTATTTTGGTACTTTTATAAAAAAGTGTTCTATTTTAGTACTTTGTATCTAAAAGTACTACATATGTTAACACTTTTTATCAAAAATATGGTACTTTTTGATAGAAAAAAATAAATTTTTCTCCTTTTTATTAAAAAAGTACTATTTTAGTACTTGCTACCTAAAAGTATTATTTTGGTAACTTTTATTAAAACGTACTATTTTTATTACTTGTTTTCAAAAAATATTATTTTGATATTTGTATTATTATGATGTTTTTTTAATAAGTACTATTATGGTTCTTTTTATTAAAAAGTACTATTTTGGTACTTTAAAAAAAAGTAATACATGTTTTGGTGCTTTTTGTAAATTATTACTATTTTGTTGCTATTTGTAAAAAAGTTTTTTTTTGTAAAAAGTACTATTTGATCCTTTTCTTATCAAAAAGTACTATTTTATCAAAAAGTACTATTCTATCAAAAAGTACTATTTTATCTAAAATTCCTATTTTGATACCTTTTATTAACAAGTACAATTTTGATACTTTTTACATAAAAGTAACATTTTGGTACTTTATACAAAAAGGACTTTTATGGTACTTTTTAAAAAAAAGTTTTTTTTTTTTTGGTAATTTTCGGAAACATACTATTTTTGTATTTTTTTACAAAATATTACTATTTTTGTTCTTTGTATTTAAAATAACTATTTTATTACTTATACCAAAAGTTCTATTGTGGTACTTTTTGTAAAAAAACTAACATTTTGGTACCTTTTATCAAAAAGTAGTGCTTTGGTGCTTTTGTATTAAAAAGTTATGTATTGGTACTTTTTCCAAAAAAATACTGTGCCAAAACTTTTTACAATTAGTACCACGATAGTACTACAATGTATTTTCTACATAAATATTTCTATTTTCTATTAAAAATCTAACCAAATACAGATCTAATCACTCCATGTTTGGACTACGATCCATTTTCTGGCAAACACTGGTGTAGTCGGTACTATTTTGGTAATTTTTTTTTAAAGTAATACATATTTTGGTGCTTTTTGTAAAATAGTACTATTGTGGTGCTTTTTGTAAAAAAAAACAATTTGGTCCTTTTCTAATCAAAAAGTACTGTTTTAGCAAAAAGTACCATTTTATATAAAATTACTATTTCGATACTTTTTTTAAACAAGTAAAATTTTGATGTTTTTTACAAAAAAGTACCAGTACTATTTTTGTGGTTTTTGTAAAAAAGTACCATTTGGTGCTTTTCTTATCAAAAAGTACTATTTGATCAAAAAGTACCATTTTTATAAAATTACTATTTTTATACTTTTTATAAACAAGTACAATTTTGATACTTTTTACAAAAAAGTACCATTTTGGTACATTATACAAAAAGGAATTTTATGGTACTTTTTTATAAAATAAGTCCTTTTTTGGTAATTTTCTGTAAACAAATATTATTTTTGTATTATTAACATTATACTTTGTATTTAAAAGAACTGTTTTATTACTTTTTATCCAAAAGTTCTATTTTGGTACTTTTTGTAAAAAATTAACATTTTGGTACTTTTTATCTAAAAGTACTACATTGGTACTGTTTATCACAGAGTACTACATTGTTATTTTTTTTATCAAAAAATACTGCATTGGTACTTTTGTATCAAAAAGTACAGCATTGGTACTTTTTATGTATTGGTACTTTAAAAAAAAAATGTGTTTTGACACTTTTTGCAAATAGTACTACAATGTATTTTCTACACTTATTAAAAATCGAAACAAATACAGATCTAATCAGTCCATGTTTGGACTGCGATTCATTTTTTATGAAAAACAAAAAATTTGTTATGAACATTTGAGGGTTAACATTCTTAACTACTCACACACACTCATAACAAGTCAATACACCTAAACATTTAGCTTTAAAACTTTAGTAAAGTACGACTTTTATTGAGTCAACCAAAGTTAGTTGCTAGTAAACAGTTGGCGCGTTAAGTAAGACTTCTAGAGAGTGACAGAGAGAAATACAGTTGAAAAAAAAATTGTCATTGAAAATAATTGTATCGTATAAGATAAAATTTATAAAAAAATTGAAATTACAGAATAAAAATAAAATAAAAAATTTTTAAAAAATATTAAAAAAAAAGATATTTTAACATTAATTTAACAAAAAAAAAAAAAAAAAACTAGAAACCCTAAATGGGTGCGCGTTGTAATAAAAAAAAGAAATAAAAACGACAAACAGAAAATAATTAAAAATACTAAAATTAACTAAAATTGACTAAAATTGAATCAATGAAAGATCATTAAAGTCATTAGCAAAAGATACGAAGGTTAATTTGTACAATTCAAAAAAAAAGTGTTACAAGTTTGAAAACGAAAAAAATAACATTTTATATAAAAGAACTGAATAATTTTATTGAACCGTGTTAAAATAATTAACTGAAACGGAAATTTTTTTCTATAAAACAATTAATAAATAAACAATCTAACATGTCATTCTTTCGTAATTTAAGATCATCAATGACACGCGGTCGTTCTTCATCACGCGATACCACTCCAGTACGTAATTCAAGACCACCCAGTGTTATAAGTTCTTTAAATAGTATAAACGGTAACGGTAATGGCAACGGTAACGGTAAAAGACGCGATTCTATTGAATCTAGAACAGATTCTTTATTTAATCGTAGTGATACTTTTATATTAGACGAACAAGATGTTACACCCATACACTCAAATTGTTCTACATTGGAGAAAAAATCTAAAAAATCGAAAGTTTTAGAAAAATTTAGTACTTTTACTAAACGCAAAAAGACTCCAACACCTGATATTGTTACCTTTGAACATCATCCTAGTGATAATGCTACAAATACCTATTACAAATGGCAGGCAGATGGGGGCAACAGTTTAGATTATGACTCTCATAACGATCCGTTTAACTTTTTATATGAACAACAATCAAGTTTAAAATCTTTACATACTACCGGAGGATCTAATAGTAATACAGAATCTTTAAGATCCACCGATTCTACTAACAAAACTATAGATTCTTCTACCTATCGTAAAAAAGCTTCAAATGGAAACTATGATTCTAATAGCTACCGTAAGGAAGATTTACATAAAATCTCGGATTCTTCTAACTATCGTAAAGAAGGTTTAAAGGGTAACTTCGATTCTTCTACTTATCGTAAAGGTAAAATGCCTACAGAATTGAAAAAACAATTGGAACATTTGAAGCATACTAACAAATTACCAGAACAAGATGATGAAAAACTTACTAGAGAAGAAGAGGAACAAGAAGAATTTGAACAACCCGAAAGTGATAAATATAAAACCATAACCTTAAATAGTTTACGTAAATCTTTTCGTGACAAATTTTTACAACAACAAACTGAAGCTCCTCATAATCCAGCCTGGTTTGTAGAAGTGGATCCTTTGGTGGAAAAAAATAAACGTGATAATCGTGAGTCTTCTAAAGAAAATCGTAGAGATCTATTGGTATTTGATAATGATAATTATAGACCCGGATCAAGATCACCCATACGTGACTTAAATAATCGTAAAACTAACCGACCACAAACCAAATCACCCGTTAAACGTAATGAAACCTTTAAAGTAGAACGTACCAGCAGAGCTGATCGCTATGCAACTACAAATCACGAAGATTCTCAACCGTCCATAAAAATAGAATTTAAAAATTCTATAACTCCTCATATGCCAGGGAGAATGGTTCCCCTAGGCGTGGCTAAGCCTATGCCCTCACAAACAAACTTAAATTATTACCACAAACCTGAACCGATAATGAATAATTCTTATACCATAAAATCATCCACCACTACCAGACTTAACAATCATTCTCCTCCTCCCCGACACTGGTCTAAACCACAATCACCCATACGTTCAGCACAATCTCCAAATATCAACAATCGTTTAGGACGTTATCAGACAATGGTACAAATAAAAAATGATCAATCTCAACAATCTTCACCAATAACCACAAGAACGAGTAGACTTTCTACAAGAATACAATTGGGAACAGATTCTTCGTCTCATAAAACTCCATCATACAATAAATACAACTCTGCAAACTCCACAAAATATCAACCAGTCAAACACACCTATTTTGGTGAAACACCATATTCAACACAAACTTCCCGAGTTTTAGCCACAGCATCATATAATTCACCAAACACCAACACCAGCAACAACACCGCCAACACACGAAATATAAAATCACTTGCAACACCTGTTGCATATCAAAAATATCAGCAGCAACATTTGTCATATCCCGCCACCTCAGCAACTTCATCAAATAGTACTTTTACAACTCAGTTACCACAGTCTGCATTACGAACAACACCTTCATATTCTGCCAGCAATATCAGTCACAGCCACCACAACCACCATCACCACAACAACAACAATCACAGTGGTTTTACATCATCATCTTATCTTAATAAACACCAGCAACATCAGCAGCAGCAACAACCGCGTATTGTAGTGGCTGCGCAGAGGCGTTCACGTTCACCAATTAAAATACCCTGGCGGTAGGCGTATTATGAGACTGTTGTCTGCTGTTTATTTTTTTTTGCAATTCTCTATTTAAAATTGTTTTTTCTAAATTAATGAAG
The DNA here is from genome assembly GCA_963921195.1 of Pegoplata infirma. Lineage (NCBI taxonomy): Eukaryota > Metazoa > Arthropoda > Insecta > Diptera > Anthomyiidae > Pegoplata > Pegoplata infirma. Next base: position 54,598,830 of record OY992539.1, read on the forward strand.
AATTTTGCTTTGGGGATCATTAAATTCATATCGGATCGTAAAATGTAGTCATGTTTTTTTGGTTTGAATACGTGAACATTATTAAAAAGTTGCCAGATAAATGTTAAACCATGATCCCTCTGGGGAAATTTTAATTTCCAAAAATATAAAATATTAAAATTTAAATTAACAAAACTAAAATTAATATTAAGGATGCATAAACCATAAACCCTTGTCCAGAAAAACCAAACGATACTGTTAAGACATCGAGGCAATATCACCTAATTATGACATATTGGGGCATGTCACAGAATCTATTCCGTTCGGATTCGGAAAAAGTGGTTTACTCGTAAAACGAATATTATTTTTGTCGAAATGAAATCACTTTCAAAGATCAAAGTGGAATTGAAGTGTATAAAAGTGGTTTCATTCCGAAAAAATATATTTGCTTTGCGTTTTACGAGTAAACCACTTTTTCCCAATCCGAACGGAAATGAGTCTGTGACATGCCCCATTATACGAAAAGGATAATTCCAGTCATAACGATAGTAAAATCGCCATTTTCCCGAATTTATCGAAAACCTATCGTTATTCCAGGCGATAACGATATTGTTTCGATATGAAAAAGTGATAACGCTATCAAAATTTCCAGGAATGATAGCAAAATCGCCTAAAATTCGAAAATGGCATCATAATTTACCGTAATCGGTATCATAAAAGTGTAACTATTTTCGTTATCACTTATCGTTATTTGGTTTATTGGGTGTTTCCCTTTGGATTGACATTGGCTTTGTTTAAATACACTGCGTTACATCAAATTTGTGACACGAGGTCTGACCATCATTTCTATATAATTAAGGCATGCTGATTTCAATGGCGAAGTTCGTTTTTGAATCAATGGAACAGTTTTCTTGAAAATCTTTATCAAAGATTGGCCCATTTTTTGGCGGTTTTAATTAAAAACAAGTAAAAAAGTTAATTTCGGCCTTGCCGAATGTAGTGATACCCTCCACAATGTCTAAAAGATTATTGCAAAAAACTTTATTTAAAAGGAAATTACTTTTGAAAAAAAAAAAAAAAAATTGAAAAAAAATTTCCGTGAAAAAATACTTTGGAAAAACAAATCCGCGATTTTTTTTTTTTGTCAAAAAATATGTTCGTACTTGTTTAAATACCATTTGGTGTTCAATTATGTTCACATATGTCAACCAGAAGCCGAATTAAAGAATTTTGTATTTTTAGGTTATGTTGAATGTACTAGAATTTTTGAGGTGTCCTTACATTTTCGTTCATAACTTTTGAACCGCTGAACCGATATCGCTCAAATACAATACCAAACTTCTCGGGAGAACTTCCAATAAATATGTTAAGTTTCAGTCATTTCCGTGTAATATTTTGTCCGTGATCACCATTTCCACAGACAGACAGACGGACATCGCTAGAATGTCTTAAAATCGGTCGGGGATCATGAATATATATATTTTATGGGATCCCAGACCGATATTTCGATGAGTTACAAACGGAATGACAAACTTATATATACATACCCTCTATCACTAATTGTAAGTGGAGGGTATAAGAAAAATAAAAAACATTATATTTCCGCCCTCATGAGGCTATTGTGGGTTTTTGGATTTTTTTTGTAAGAGTTCAAAAAACGACCATTGTAATATTTTTGGTTGTAGAACCGACTTGTGAAATCAGATTTGATATATTTTTAGCCGTTTTGGCTCTGATGAAATATCATCTCAAAATCCGCGTTTTCAGATGTGTTGAACCACTCCAAGGTGTAAAAATTTTTCCAAAAAAATACCGGCATTCATTTCACCTCCCCTAAATCCTAAAAAAATTATGATACCCGCAGATAAAATTTTCAAAATTAACTCTAATAAGCAATTGACAACAATAAAATATCTACAGATATCTACACAGGGCACGTGCCCAGGGCCCGGCCAATAAATTAGGTTTCACGAAAAAATATCTTAGTTTCTCGTGATCGTTTTTAGGAGCACAAATTTTTTTGAAAGTAAAATTTTTTTTTTATACCCTCCACTCTAGTGATAGAGGGTATATATAAGTTTGTCATTCCGTTTGTAACACCACGAAATATTGGTCTAGGACCCCATAAAGTATATATATTCATGATCCTCGATCGATTTTAAGACGATCTTGCGATGTCCGTCTGTCTGTCTGTCTGTCTGTCTGTCTGTTGAAACACGCTAACTTTTGAAAGACTTTGCGGAGGCTCCTGAAGCTTGGCATATACATTGGGCATTTATCTGGTCAGGTTGGTATTGCAATCCAGCGAAATCGGTCCAGTGGTTCAAAAGTTATGACCAAAAGACTGAATTTCGGCAAGGGTTTTTCGTGAATTTACGAGATAAAAACCAATATAACTTTCGAAAGGCGATTCTTAGGCGATTCTCGTTCTTCTAGCCTAGCTCGTATTGAATTTCAGCCAAATCGGTCCAGTGGTTCAAAAGTTATCAGCAAAGTTGTGATTTTCAGATCAGCTTCACCTTAAATTCACGTATTGAAAACCCGTTAAACCTGTTTTAAAAACATTCTTAAGTCACAAAAATATTTTACAACGTATTTTTGTCACTCAAAAATATTTTTATATCAAAACAAAAAAAGTACACTCGAATAAAATTTACACTCAAAAAAAATTTTACACTAAAAAAAAAATTAGTAAATTATTATTTTTTTTTTTTTTCAAAATTGCTAAAAAAAAGTTTTTTTACACAAAATAAAATATTTATAATCAAAAATTTTATTTTTTTCACGTTAGAAAATTTTCTATCACTTAAAAAGGGCATTGTGGAGGGTATTCCTAGATTCGGCCAAGTCGAATTTAACTTTTCTACTTGTTAATTTTTTTCAAAAGTAAATTTTTAAATATCAGATTCTAACATATTTTACGTATAGAAAAGGTTTAAATCTAAGAATTTTTCTATGGGAGAAATTCTTCCTACATAAAAAATCTCAAAGTCATCTTCCTACATAAATGGTTTCAAGTTCTGAGACATTTTTCGTACATAAAAAGTCTTAGACTCTGAGACATATTTCGTATAGAAAAATCTTAAGTTTTGACACATTTTTCTTATAGAAAAACATTTTTCCTACAGAAAAGGTTTAAGATTCTGAGATATTTTTTTATAGGCAAAGTTTTTGACTCTAAAATATTTATTTTATACAAAAAACTCAGATTCTGAGAAATTTTTCTCATGGAAAAAGTCTCATATTCTGAGATATGTATTCCTATAAAAAAAATCTCAGATTCTGATGCCTTTTTCCATAGAAAAAGTTTCAGATTTTGAGATCTTTTGCCCATAAAAAAGTCTTAGATTCTGAAAAAATCCTTTTCCCACAGAAAAAGTTCCAGATTCTGACATATTTTTCCAACAGAAAAAGTCTCAGATTCTGAGTGTTTTTTCTATAGAAAAAGTCTCAGAATCTGACACCTTTTTTCAAATTTGCCCATTGAAAAAACATCAAATTTTAAAACCTTTTTTGCTGGGGGACACCTTCCGCCACGCTATAAATCTTGGATTTTTGAAATTAATTAAAACAATTTTATCGTTTTATCGTTATATCGTTATTACAACAAAACGACCTTAAAAATTGAGCGGGGCCAAAAAAATTTGATTTTTTTTTTATCACACGGGGTCCATGTGCAGGACTTAGAACTACTTCAAACACAAAAATGTTTCAATTGCTTAACAAAAATACAAAAGAACTCTAAAAACTACGTTTTCTTAAAGTTTGGTTTAGGTCTTTAAGAGGTAACTTTATCCCCTAAGCCCGATTTTTCCCATTTCTAAACTTAACCAGCCTATGACCATAATACATATTCATGCCAAACTTAAGAAGAATAGCACTTTTATTTTGGATACATCGTGCTTTCCACAGACAGAGAGACGGACGGACATTTATAGAATGCCTTAGATTCTATCATAGACCCATAATGTACAGGGTGTTTCAAGTTTGAGTACCTTTTTCAAGTAGTAGAGGTTCTGCAATATATGAATGATAAATAATATCTTCCAAATCTCCCCTGACTATTTTATAGTATGCCATCCAAAATAAGGAATTTATGCAAATAACTCCCGCCATGAAATTGCCGAGAATGGGTCCCAATTATGCCAAATTTGGTTTTAGTCGCGAGTTGATCGGAGATACGTAACTCAATATATAAAATTAATGGTAAAAATGATTAAAAAAACACTAAAAAATTAATTTAAAAAAATGTATGCGTGAAAATCTTTTTCGAAGAAATTTTTGAGTTTAGCGGTAAAAAAAATCCGGTAAATGAGCATTTTTCGTAGAAAACTAGTCTAATTGGAGTTAGTCCAACATAAATTAAAAAAAAGATAAAAGATGATCTAAAAACGTGTCCCGCCAAATGTTATATTTATATCCAAAGTACACTTACAATAAGTAGTAATTTGATAAAAAAAGTACTATTTTGGTACTTTCTATTAAAAAGTACTTTTATGGTGTTTTTTTTTTACAAAATAGTACTATTTTGGTACTTTTTTTTTATCAAAAAGTACTTTTTTGGTACTTTTTATTAAAAAGTGCTTTTTTGGTACTTTTTATTAAAAAGTACTATTTTGGTACTTTTTATTAAAAAGCTATTTTATGGTGTTTTTTTTTACAAAATGGTACTATTTTGGTACTTTTTATCAAAAAGTACTGTTCGGGTAATTATTGTAAACAAGCACTTTTTTAGTACCTTTTATCAAAAAGTACTATTTTTGTGTTTTTTATTAAAAAGTACTAATATGGTGATTTTTATTAAAAATAACTATTTTGGTACTTTTCGATATAAAAATACTATTTTAATTCTTTTTATAAAAAATAACTACTAACATTTTACACAAAAGTACAGTTTTGGTACTTTTTATTAAAACTGAATAGTTTTGGTACCTTTTAAAAAAATTTACTATTTAGGTACTTTTTGTAAAAATGTAACTCCAATCATACTTGTTGGTTAAAAAATGGAATAAATTATGAAAAAAGCGCTTTAAAAAAGTTAAAACTACATTGGCCGAAAAAACTAGAGCTAAGTTTGCAAAACCCTTTGGGTATTTTGGTCTAAAATATACTACTGTCATTATTCAGGATAGACTCGACGACCTCAAATTTGTTGCACAGTTTTAAATAAAAAAGACTTGTAATCAGATTCTTAAATCAGTGTAATTAATCTGGCAACTCTGTTACCATATAGTATGTACTTAATTGTTTATTATAAAAAAATCTGATTTTTTTTAGACAAATAAAGCCACAATTATTGTGTAGCAGCGGTGTGAATCATCAATAGGTTTCATGTCTGGGGGGTTTCCATAAATGATTATATTTAAATAAGTTATTTTTTTGCATTAACTTTTTAAGTTGTTAAAAATAAAATGTTTCAAACTTGTTATTAATGCAAATACACATACACTAATCTACCAAAAAAAATAATAAAAATTTAAAAAATTTAAAAGTGAAATTTAATACTAAAAATCTGAACATGATTATGAATAGATTAAAAACTAATTAATAGCTTTAGATCTTTAACAACTAAAACTTTTCTAAAATTTTATTTAAAAAAAATAATATTTCTTGAATTTCAGCAAAGATTAACTGAAATTAAGAAAATTATGTATTTATTTATATACCCAATTAATTTAAACAAAAACATATTTTTTTTATTTAATAAAAAATTGTAATTTTGTATAAAATATAAATTTCGTACTTTATTGATTGAATATTTTATCGTAATATTTTTTATAGCAAAATTGTTTCGTATAGAAAATTTTTAATCCGAGTTCTATAGTTGGCCTTTTTTTCTCCTAAAAATCGGACTTTTGCCCGATTTGAACCGATTTAGTATTTATAAGAACGTATGTTTACTAATTTTGATGCGCTGCACACAAATAAAAAAAAAATATAAATCGGTCGAACGGTTTTTGAAATATCGCTATTTGAAATTTGTACAAAATTAATTATTAATTTCATTAATCCAATCGTTGGGCTCTTCGATTAAAGTTCTTGATTTTTGGAAAGTTTCCACCAAAAATATTTTAATCTCTGTTTATTTGACGATCGTCATCTTACTAAGATGGTACAATTTTCTTCTTCTAATTCTCATAAAGAGTAAAGTATTAATATTAAAGTTTGAACATTAGCGATTTGTCATTAATATTCCCTTTGCTACTTCTAGTATAGGGTTTTTATATTTGCTAAATAGTCTTGACAATGGAAACACGTATGGACTAAGTCTTGAAAGAATGACCAGCAAAAATAAATTTAAAACAGAAAAATAATTTTCTTGAAAATTATTCTATGAAAATGCCCTAGTTTAAATTAGTAAAAGAAATAATGACCTCGAGCTAGAATAAACTTACTCAAAATGTTTCAACCAATATATTGGATTTTTAAAAAAATAAAAAAAATCTGAAATCGATCAAGCGGTTTTCGAGATATCGCCATTTGAAATTTATAAAAAAAATTTCAAATTTTTTTACCACTATTTTATAGAGCTTGAAACAAACTTTCATTTAGACTCAATTGGGCGAAATCCGACCATTTAAACCCGTGGCGCCCTTGGATCAAAGTTTTATTTTTTTTTAGAAAATGTTCACCAAAAACTCTAAACTTTGATCGAAGAGCGCCATGGCTTTGGGCTCAAGTTAAGTTGAAATGAAAGTTTGTCTCAATGTCTATAAAATAGTCAATGGAAAAAAGTTTTGCGATTGTTTTGAAAACAAAAATCTTGAACGTAGGAAAAATCTCCATTTTGAAAATTTTTTGAAAAAATTAGAAATTTTTTGATATTCGTATTCACCATGCCATAATTTATAAAAATGATGTATCGCAAAACATTTTTATTCAATTTTTTTACAGACCAATGCCTCTGGTGGGAATCGAACCCACGATCCCCATACTCATAGGCTAGCACGCTACCAAATAAACTACTGGGCGCCTAAAAAAAATGTGGCTTGTTTTGTATACCTTCCACTCTAGTGATATATAAGTTTGTCATTCTGTTTGTGACACCTCAAAATATTTGTCTAGGACCCCATAAAGTATATATATTCATGATCCTCGATCGATTTTAAAATGTCCGTCCGTCTGTCTTTCTGTCTGTTGAAAGCACGCTAACTTTTGAATGACTTTACGGAGGCTCCTGAAGTTTGGCATATATATTGGGCATTTACCTGGTCAGGTTGGCATTGTAATCCAGCAAAATCGGTCCAGTGGTTAAAAAGTTATGAGGAAAAGACTGAATTTCGGCAAGGGTTTTTCGTGAATTTATAAGATAAAAAACATGCTAACTTTTGAAAGACAATTCTGGGGAAGCTGAAGCTTGGCATACATATTTGTCGTTCCCCTGGAATTTCAGCCAAATCGGTCCAGTGGTTCAAAGTTATTAGCAAATCCGTTAATTTCAGATTAGTTTCACCTTAAATTCACGTGTAGAAAACCCGTTTAACATGTTTTAAAAACATTGGTAAGTCACAAAAATATTTTACAACGTATTTTTGTCACTCAAAAATATTTTTACACTAAAAAAAAATTTACACTCAAAAAAAAATTTAGTAAATTATTTTTTTTTTTTCAAAAATTACTAAAAAAAGTTTTTTTTACACAAAATAAAATATTTCTAATCAAAAATTTTATTTTTTTCACGTTAGAAAATTTACAATCACTTAAAAAGTACATTGTGGAGGGTATTCCTAGATTCGGCCAAGTCGAATTTAACTTTTCTACTTGTTTTGTTTTAAATTTACATTTTTGCAAGACTTGGACGACACGTGTGTCAAAATTTGTCAGATTCCATTGTCAAGACTATATAGCAAATATAAAAAACTTATAATATAAGTGGAAAGGGAATTTAAATGACAAATCGCTAATGATCAAATCAAAATATTTATACATATTCAACTCTACCCCCATTGAGAATTATAAGAAGAAACTAGAATAGTCTCTTTATTTGTTTCCCACTGTTATACGACCAACAAAAAACTGTTAAAACAAATTTGCATATGATTACTTGTTGAAAATGCACTTACTAATTGTAAGAGATTGTACAATTTTCTTCTTTTAATTCTCAATGAGGATAGAGTTGTTGATAGTTTAATTCATTTTTAATTTCAACAATAGCGAATTGTCATTTAAATTCCCTTTGCTACTTGTGGTTGTTATATTTGCTTAATAGTGTTGACAATAAAATCTGACAAATTTCAAAAAAACATGTCGATTAAGTCTTGCAAAAATGACCAACATAAATAAATTTAAAACAGAAAAATAATTTTCTTGAAAATTATTCTCTAAAAATATCATAGTTTTAATTAGTAAAGAAAAAAATGACCTCGAGCTACAATAAACCTACTTAAAATATAATATTTTAAAAGTCGAATAAAACATTTTATTATTTTTTTATAAAAATTAATCAGAATTTCTTAAATATTTATATTTAGTAAGTGTATAAAATATATTTTTTATAATAATTTGTAGTTTCTTTAATTGTTTTCACATCTTTTCAATCATATTAAATAAATGCCTCCTTAATTTAATTAGTATAATTTTATTTTGTGTACTTGATCTTAATTTTTATACCCTCCACTCTAGTGATAGAGGGTATATATAAGTTTGTCATTCCGTTTGTAACACCTAGAAATATTGGTCTAGGACCCCATAAAGTATATATATTTATGATCCTCGATCGATTTTAAGTCGATCTAGCGATGTCCGTCCGTCCGTCCGTCCGTCTGTCTGTCCGTAGAAAACACGCTAACTTTTGAAACACTTTACAGAGGCTACTGAAGTTTGGCATATATGTTTGTCATTTACCTGGTCAGGTTGGTATTGCAATCCAGCCAAATCGGTCCAGTGGTTCAAAAGTTATGAGCTAAAGAGTAAATTTCGGCAAGGGTGTTTCGCGAATTTACGAGGTAAAAAACACGATAACTTTCGAAAAACGATAATGATACTACTGAAGCTTGGCATGTATCTTTGCCGTTCCCCGGGTCTGTTTGGTATTAAATTTCAGCTCAATCGGTCCAGTGGTTCAAAAGTTATAAGCAAAACCCTGAATTTCAGATTAGAGTCATCTAAAATGCCACGTGTTTTAACAAGTTTTAAAAGCATTGGTGGTAACTAAACAATGCTTTTCAAACTTGTTTAATTTTAAAGCAATGCTTTTTAAACTTGTTAAGTTTTAAACGCATTGGTAACTTAAAAATTACACTCGAAAAAAATTTTACACTCAAAAAAATTTTTACACTCAAAAAAAATTTACACTCAAAAAAATATTTACACAAAAAAAATTTAGTTTTTTTTTACAAAAATGACAATATTTTGTGTACATACTTACGTGCTTTCACTCAGAAATATTTTTACAGTAAAAAAACATTACACTCGAAAAAAAATGTTACACTCAAAAAAAAAAAATTAGTAATTTTTTTTTTAAATGACAAAAAAAGAGTTTTTTACTCAAAATAAAATATTTCATATCAAAATTGTTAATTTTTTCACGTTAACAAAAGTACTACCCTTTAAAAAAAATGCATTGTGGAGGGTATTCATAGATTCGGCAAAGTCGAATTTAACTTTTCTACTTGTTAAGTTTACTATTAAACAAAAAAATGTTCAATGTATATTTATGATAATGAAAATTTATTGTTGCAAACATTAAAATCCATTAATAAAATTATAATTTATACTTAAAAATTGTGTTTAATTAATTCATAAATTAGGAACATTTGTGTTTTTGTAGATTTTTTTGTTGTAGTTGGTGTTTTGCTCATAGCTATTTGTCAAAAAATAGCAAAAAAAAAAAAAAATAGCATAAAAAAGTACAATGAGAATTTCTTAAAGGCAAAATTCTCATAAATGATTTTATGTACGACAAAACAACAAAAAAACAACAAAAAGAGGCCAAAGTCTATGAAATTTAAAACCACATTTAGAAACAAATGAACAACATTAGCAGAACCACAAAGTGTTAGTTAGATTTTTTTATTTGAATTTTGGTTTTTGGTCGTATTGTTACAAACCTTACAAAAAAAAAGTACCACTTTTATTTTGAAACTGAATGCGCATAAATACAAAACATAAAAAAAACAAGTAAAAAAATTAATTCGGCCTTGGCGATTATATTGTTACCCTCTACAATGCAAAAAAAAAAAAAAATTTTGAAAAAAAAAAAAATCCGCGGAAAATTTTTTTTTGTTGAAAACATAAAAAATCCGCGATTTTTTTTTCGTGAAAAATATGTTTGTTCTTTTTTAAGTACCATTAGGCATCGAATTATGTTCACAAATGCCAACCAGCAGCCGAATTAAAGCATTTTGTATTTTTAGGTTATGATGAATGTAACAAAATTTTTGAGGTGTTCTTACATTTTCGTTCATAACTTTTGAACCGCTGAACCGATATGGCTCAAATGCAATACCAAACTGCTCGGGACAACAACAAGTAAACATGTTGAGTTTCAGTCATATCTGAGTAATATTTTGGCCTTGATCGATGCCTTAGAATCGATAACTAATGGGGTCCCAGACCGATATTTCGATGAGTTACAAACGGAATGACATACTTATAAGAAGGTATACTTCTATCTAAGTAGGGGGTATCAAAATTATGTATTTGTTTTTTTGTGTAATTTGTTTATTACTACAGGTTCCACAAGATTATGAACAATTTGTATTTGGTTTTAGTAGTTTAGAAATAGAAATGAACAAATTCTAAGTAATTTAAAATCATTTTGGTACTTACCAAACCAGAATAGAATATATGGAGTGGAGTGTATATGGTTTACAGCCTACATACAAAATAAGTTGAATTTACAAAATAACATTAGTTTTATTTTAGTACCCTACTTTAACACTAAATATCATAAATTTAATTAAATTATAGTGGTTTAGTACAATATGATATTATACGAGGTTCTTTAGATAAGTCACTAGTATTGCTTAGGGCCCAGTAAGCAATTGGAAGATATCTTCCAATTACACTGTGCAATACGAATTTGTCGAATTTGTCACAAGGGAAGTCTCGATTTCAAACAAGATTTCGCTTAGTTTTTTGTTTTTTAATATCAAAAATTCGTCTAGCTTTCAAATGAAACTAGTTCGACATAAATCTGAATAAATGCGGCTGTGTTATTGGCAAAAAACTGGAGCCGCTCTGAGGGCACTATTAGGGCAGTTAGAGCGGTTGGAGCAAATCTTAAAAAATATCGTTTTGTGTGGGAGCCCCCTTTGAAATTGGAGATAGGGTATTAGTTTGTTCCAAAGAAATGTTAAGACGTAAAAATTAATGGGGGTCGGTCTTATAAAGGACCTCTCTATGACGCACCATTAGAGCAGTAGAAATGATTTTAAGATTGGAAAATTACAATAAAATTTTTTAAAAAAAACTTTAAAAATAGTAATAATCGTTATCCCACGATCTTCCTGGGCAAAAAATTTGTAAAATTGATAGAAGTTTTACACAAAAAAATTTCAAAAAAATCAAAGAGTACAAACATTTTCAAAAATGAGATTTAAATTTTAAAACTTAAAAATCGCATACTAAAGCGCTTTTAAGAATTTTTTGAGATTTTTTTTTTAAAAGTGCCTAAAAAAAAAAAATTTTGAAAAAAAAAATTGAAATTTGGACCATTATTGAAGAAGTTATGATTAAATGAAGTTTGAGTAAAGGAACAAACTACCAATTTTTAAAAATTCGATATGTTTTGAACGGGTCATTAAAAAAATCTGAAAATTTACCACGAAGGAGTTTTCGAAGGGAACTAAAAACTGTAAACAAATTGGGAAAATCTAAAAAAGTTTTTCAAAGTGTCCGATTTCACATGGAATGCCCCATATATAAAAATGGCAAACGTTTAAAGTGTTCTTATGCAAAAGGTACCCTAGTTTTTGGAGTTTTTCTGCCTACCTCGTTCAACCGCTGGGCTCCAACTTCCAAACATAAGCTCGAAAATATGTTGGCTATGACCACTGTACATGGTTCCGTATAAGACGCAAAATATGGCGCTATTGTTAGTTAGTAATTTTTCGCCCCTAAAGTTGTGCTTTCAGAATTTTCCAAAACCATTACAAATAATTTGCTTAAAAACAGGTAGAGTCATAGATTAATTAAACCTTACTGTGATTAAGATTAAATAATTCCAAATATTGTATTGTAGATCTTAAATAAAGTGATTGAAAGACACAACTTACGTTTTCAAAAGTAGTTGACATTACATAAAATCAATTCGTCGTGTTAATTATAATACAAAATCAAAACATTTCATTTTAAATTTTTGGTAAATTGAGATTTTAGTTTTTTTTATGGATTATTTTTATTTTAGAAATATTATAAATAGTGTGGGTTTATTTATTTATGTTATAAAAACATATCGATATTTGGTGAAGTTGCTAAAATTGAGTTTAAATCATAGTGGCCGAATCCAGCAATACCCTACACAAGATAGGAATGACCAGTGCTGCGTAATCTCCAAAGGGCAAATTTTTTCACCAAAAAAAATAATGAGGCGTTAGGGGTCCAATTTTTTGTATAACTATTATTAGGTCACGGATCACCACAATGAAACAGAAATCAAAATCGCTTTAGCAGAAAATGTATGGTCGCCAAAAGATTAAGAAACAGAGAAACATCACTAGATCGATTTTAAATCGATCCATTATCAGGAAATACATATAATTTGTCCTAGACCGAATATGTCTTACAAATGGAATAACAAACTTATATTTACTCTCCACCATTAAATAAATGGTAAAAAAATTAATAATTTCTTGGAATTTTTAATTTTGTTAAAAAAATAAAAAAATTAAACAATATTTGTGCATTAAAATAATAAAATATCTAAAAAAAAAAAAACATCAAAACAATAAATTAAAATTTGTTTTTATCATTTACGTCATTAGTTCATCGGTTTTTTATGATCATTACTTTATATGAGATCATACGTATTCTATAGGTTTCCATTTCATTCGTAAATAAATATTATTGACGTTTCTATTTTTTTTTTTAAAATATTATTTATTTTTATTTATTTTTTATTTTTGGTCTAAAAAACATGTTTATTTTTGGAAAAAATATCTGTTTTTGTATATTTGTTTTAATTAGTTGGCAGTTTTTTTTTTCTTCATCTTATTTAATTAATATTCTCATGCATATTTTTTAGTGTTTCTTTTTTATTTTTTCCAAAAAAACTTTCGCTGTATAACCATATTTAGCACATTTCAAAGTATAATTTTGTTTTGTAAATTTTTGGTTTACTTAATAATATTAATTACTTAATTGCCATAAAAAGAATGATTATGAACAGAAAAAAAGAAAAGATTATAACTGATGCAAAGTGTTTAGTATTGGAATACAGTGGAATTACGATTATTCAAAAACAATAATAACTCCACATTTTAGATGATATGATGATCTGAAAATCTTACACAGAAAAAACTAAAAAAAATATTTGAGTAAATTTTTAATACTATTGAGTAAAAAATTACTTAATTTTGCACCAGTAGACGATTTAATAGTATTGAGTAAATTTTTAATAAAAATGGATTAAATGTTTGAAAAAAAATTTGAATAAATTTTTTATTGACACAATTAAAAATTTACTCAAAATTTATCTATTTATTTTTTTAAAGTTTAAAAAAGTTTTAAATTTTTTTACAAAAAAACAACAAAAACTTGTTTTTTCAAACTTTACCAAACATATTTATGTCTCAAAAACATAGGAAAATTTCATAAAGACGATTACAAATTTTCATATACATACACAAAAAACTATAAACTAAACGAGAATTCAAAAAACTATGAGAGTTTAAAAAAAACAATTTAATTTTTATTAAATTATTTACTTAAATTGTTTTTAAAATTTTCAAGTAAATTTATGATTGCGTCAATAAAAAATTACTCAATTTTTGTTTTTAAATTTAAACAAGTGATTACTCAAATTTGTTTCCTCCATATTTTTTTCTGTGCACTTCAGTATTTCACACAACCTGAAACTACAAATCGATAGTTATAATATCGCATATAAACTTAAGATATAACAAAAAAAATATATATGAATTTTAAATGTTCCATCATGTGGCAAAAACCCCCAGTGTATTTTACAATTTTTCCTTGTGCCTAACTTTAATTGACCAATTTGGCAAAATTTAATTGCTTTCCAATACCTATAATTTGTAATTTAATTATTTTTGTTCAAAGGATATTTTAAAATTTTCTAACATTTATACACTTAAAAAAAAACATTGTTCAGCCCACTGAAGTTATCATTTTTTTATCAAAGGCGTTTGGAAAACGTCAAAAATACTATAATAAGAACACATCTGAGCTTCAAAATATGATTTGATGTCTTCAGTGAAATTTTATGGTGGTTCTTTTCTTAGAACATTTTAACCCTCTAACTGCCATTTTAAGGGATCATTTTAGTCCTTTTTTAAAAACTAAACACAGAACTCTAATAAAAAAAAAACATTGTCAAATTACTAGAAAAACTCCCGTAAATCCATTTTACCAATATTTGGAAGTTTTCCTTGTTTTTTAACAAAAAATTTTCGATCGAAATTTTAATTTTTCTTTGTAATTTTACAATTTTTTTCGTAAATGTCCAAATTTTCAAGATAATTTTACAAAAAAATAGAAGTTAGCACAAAATTTAGTAAAGTTACGAAAAATTGTAAATTTACAACTTTATTCGTAAAAAGCATGTAAATTGTTTGTAATTTAACATGCTTTTTACCACTAAGTTTGTAATTTTTACTAGGAATTCTCGTAAAATAGGAAGTAGCAAAAAATTATTTTACGAGTTTTATTTGGTAATTTGACAAGATTTTTTTAACATGATAATGTTTTTAGGCTGGTGTCTGATTTTAAAAATCATGCAGGACGCAACCTCATTTTGACTATAAAAGCTACACAGAAAAAAAATATGGAGGAAACATTTTGAGTAATCACTTGTTTACATTTAAAAAACAAAAATTAAGCAATTTTTAATTGACACAATTAAAAATTTACTTAAAAATTTTAAAAGCAATTTAAGTAAATAATTTAATAGTTTTTTAATTTTTTTTTTTTAACTCTCATAGTTTTTTGAATTCTCGTTTAGTTTAAGTTTGTAATCGTCTTTATAAAATTTTCCTATGTTTTTGAGACATAAATATGTTTTTTAAAGTTTGAAAAAACAAGTTTTTGTTTTTTTTTGTAAAAAAATTTAAAACTTTTTTAAACTTTGAGGGTAAATTTTTAATTGTGTCAATTAAAAATTTACTCCAAATTTTTTTTCAAACATTTAATAAATTTTTATCAAAAATTTACTTAATACTATTAAATCGTTTTCTGGAGCTAAATTGAGTAATTTTTTACTGAATAGTATTAAAAATTTACACAAATATTTTTTTATTTTTTTCTGTGTAACGGCTAACAAAAAAGAAAATAAGAATTTCTCTTCTCATTTTCT
This sequence comes from Pegoplata infirma, assembly GCA_963921195.1. Taxonomy (NCBI): domain Eukaryota; kingdom Metazoa; phylum Arthropoda; class Insecta; order Diptera; family Anthomyiidae; genus Pegoplata; species Pegoplata infirma. Next base: position 54,614,284 of record OY992539.1, read on the forward strand.
TAAAACCAAAAAGGTTTGCAACGTCGTTTTGTAACTTGGATAACAACTCACCTGCTGGTAAATAAAAGCGTTTTTTACCAGATGGTGAATAAAACGTAATATAATTATTTTTCAACAAAAATGTTTTTTTTTTATCAAATTTTGTTTGCATAAATTTTTTTTCGTCAAATTTTTTTTCGTAATTTTTTTTTTCATCAAATTTTTTTTTCATAAATTTTTTTTTTCGTCAAATTTTTTTTCATCAATTTTTTTTGTATCAAAAACTTTTTTTCATTAATTACTTTTTTTCTTCAAAATGGTTTTTTTATTCATAAAAAAATTTTATTTCTTTTTTTCATTAATATTTTTTATTCATAAATTTTTTTTCATCATTTTTTTTTATAAATTTTTTTTTTCATCAATTTTTCTCACCAGATGTTTTTTCATAATTTTTTTTTGTCACAAAAACGTTTTTTTTTATCAAAAGTTTTTTTTCATCATATTTTTCTTGATAATTATTTTTTTCATCAAAAACTTTTATTCGTCAATTTTAATGTTTTTTTTCATCAAAAACTTTTTGCCATCAGATTTTTTTTCGTCAAAGCATTTTTTTTATTAAATTTTTTTTTTCATGATTTTTTTTTCATCAATTTTTTTTTTTTTTTATCAAAAAAAAATTTTTTTCATCAACATTTTTTTTTCTTTATCAAAAACTTGTCAAAATTTTTTTTTTTCATCAACATTTTTTTCTAAGATTTTGTTTTTTTTTAAATTTTGTTTTTCATCAAAAGTTTTTGTTTTCATTTTTTTCTTAGTTTTTTTTTTCACCAAAACTACTTTTTTACCAAGTCTAAGATTCTGACAAGAAAAATTTTCAATTTATAGATCTTCGATCCCAAAAAGTATTACGTCCGAATTCATAAAAAATAAATGCGTTTAATAACAAGAGTAATAACACTGTGCAACAAATTTTGGGTCATCGCATTGAGCCTCAATGCCTTCAACGCCATATAAAAGTAGACCATCAAGTGGACAAAATCACCAAAGGGTTTTGCAAAGTCAGTTCGGATTTCTTTTTTATAGCCCACTGAAGTTATCATTTTTTTATCAAAGGCGTTGGGAAAACGTCAAAAATACTATAATAAGAACACATCTGAGCTTCAAAATATGATTTGATGTCTTCAGTGAAATTTTATGGTGGTTCTTTTCTTAGAACATTTTAACCCTCTAACTGCCATTTTAAGGGATCATTTTAGTCCTTTTTTAAAAACTAAACACAGAACTCTAATAAAGCGTCCATTTAGAGGGTTAAAATGTTCTACAAATATTTTCCTCATAAAATTTCACTAGGGGTTGTCAAATGGTAAAAGTTTGTGCGACATGCGCAAAGTGCTTAAAAAGGGTCAAGTATAAATAATCAATGTTTGTTATTTTTTTTACCAAAACAGTGTTAAAAAATATCGACAAAAAACAGTGCAAATATACTTTTGAGCTAAAAATGATGTTCTGATGTATTTTATAAAATTTTATGATGATTCTTTTCTATGACCAAATTTACCCTTTCGGCCCAAAAAAATATAAAAAAAAAAAATTTTAATACTTTATTTCTTTTAAAAAAGGACAAAAATGGCCCTTTAAAACGGGAGCTATAATTAATTTGGTCAAAGAAAAGAATCATCATAAAATTTTTTAAAACACATCAGAACATCATTTTTAGCTCAAAAGTATATTTGCACTGTTTTTTGTCGATATTTTTTAACACTGTTTTGGTAAAAAAAATAACAAACATTGATTATTTATGCTTGACCCTTTTTAAGCACTTTGCGCATGTCGCAGAAACTTTTACCATTTGACAACCCATAGTGAAATTTTATGAGGAAAATATTTGTAGAACATTTTAACCCTCTAAATGGACGTTTTATTAGACTTCTGTGTTTATTTTTTGAAAAAGGACTAAAATGACCCCTTTAAATGGCAGTTAGAGGGTTAAAATGTCTTAAGAAAAGAACCGCCATAAAATTTCACTGAAGACATCAAAACATATTTTGAAGCTCAGATGTGTTCTTATTATAGTATTTTTTGACGTTTTCCAAACGCCTTTGATAAAAATTTAAAAACTTCAGTGGGCTATAAAAAAGAAATCCGAACTGACTTTTCAAAACCCTGTGGTGATTTTGTTCACTTGATGGTCTACTTTCATGTGGCGTTGAAGCCATTGAGGCTCATTTTTCTTGTTGCACAGTGTAATTTAAGCATACAGTTTTTATACCAAAATGAACGATAATATGTCAGGCAATCTACAAAAGTACTTTTTTGTGATAATACATAACATTTGAAAAAAACGGTAAAAAATTCACTTTGTTCTGGGTTTTTGATACATTTCAAAAAACAATAAAGATGTCATTAGTAACACCGCTCAACAAATCGAAGGTTTTTGACTCCGGTTTGAAGTTTGATATAAAATTTTTAAAGATTTTGACTCGCTGATTCCAAATCTGTGCTCCAAATTTTTCCATCACGTCTAGAATTTTAATTATTCGCGGTTGAAAATGCGAAAAAACGCGATTTTTGCCTTTTCTGAAAGCCTGCACAGCAGCCACTGGGTGGAATAAAAATCTGTTATAAAGCGTTAGAGTACAATTGAACTATGATCTCAAATATATGATCAAAAAAATTTGAAGTAGTTGCACTATTATTAGCCAAACATGTATTTAAAAAAAAACACTGTGAAAAAAATTAGAAAAAGCATAAAAGAAAAATAATGCAAAAATTGTTATTTTTCGCATTTTCAACCATGAATAACTAAAAATCTGGACGTGATGGAAGAATTTGGAGAACAGATTTGGAATCAGGAGATCAAAGTCTACTAAAATTGATCACCAGAATTCAAACCGGAAAATGAGTGTTGAGCGGTGTAATTAAAAAAAAAAAAAATACAAAAATCGAAAAAAAAAATGTTTGGTTTGTATGAGAAATAAATTGTTTGGGGCAAAACTTTAACCCCCCAAAGGCACGGGTTAATTTTGTCCGACTTGACTAAAAATTTAGACATAGAGTTTTTAGACCAAAACGAACCATAATTTGCCCAGCGATCGACAAAATTCGAAAAAGTCATTACTCGTGCGGCGTAAATCGTCCCACCCTAATGTATATGAGGCATTTTATGTCAAATCGGACAATTAGTTTTTATTTTTTTTTTTATATTTTCCCAATTTTAAATTATTTTTTGTTTTTTTATGTACTTTCAAATAAAAATTCCAAAAAAATTTTTAAAAGTGACTTTTCTCGAATCTCGTCGATTGCCGGGCGTATTACACCGTCCGACAAAAACGAAAAAAAGTTGTTAAACACAAACTGTATAATATACGTTTGAAACTAGTGACTAAATGTCGTAAAACTGCATTTACAGTTTTTCATTTCGTGATCCTGTTGCCTTTTAAAGGAACTTCAAATTTTTAGAGGATTCAATTTTATAAAATACTAGCTATACCCGGTCCGCGTTGCTGGCCCTAAGAAAAAAAACTCTTTTATATTGCATCGTAATTTAAATATAGTGTCGGACAAAATTAAAGCACGGGTCCGGGTCCAGCTATTCACCTTTGGTTCCACCCTCGGTTAGCACTATCTATAGGAAATCTGAAGAAAATCGGTTCAGCCGTTTTTGCGTGATTTTGAAACAGACAGACATAACGTTAAGTATAGCACAAAAGGGCGTGTCATTTAACTCATTTTTATCGAATCATGATAGTCTAAAGTTCCATGCTGCATCCTCGATTAGTACTATCTGTGCTGCAAATTTCATTGACATCAGTTTTGCCGTTTTTGTGTAATTACGAAAGAGGAGTAAATAACTTTTTATTTATGAAAAACGGGAGTGACATTTTATACACTTTTGCTGAATCGCGCTCTACATATGACCTACTGTTCCCGCTCGGGTAGTAGTGACAGATTCGGCTTATCCGTTTTTACGTGATTTCAAAACAGGCAGATATAACGGTTAGTATAATACAAAGGGGCGTGGCAATTTACGTCTCTTTGTTCAATCGTGATCAGTATAGTACAAAGGGCGTTAAAATTTTGATCCCTTTTTCCAATAACGATCTTATATGGCCTACATATGCACTTGATTAGCACTGTATGTATTTAAAATGTCATGAGAATCGGTTCAGCTGTTTTTGCGTGATTGCGAAACAGGCAGGCAACGTCCAGTATAGTACAAAGGGGCGTGGCATTTTACGCCCCTTTTTCCAATCGTAGTATAACATGGCCTATAGTTCCGCACTCGGTTAATACTATCAGTGCTGAAAATTTAATTAAAATCAAATCAACAGTTTTTGCGTTATTGCGGAGCATGCTGAAATAAAATTCAATTCAATACAAAGGGGCATGGCATTTTACGACCATTTGTCCGATCACGCTCTAGTTTGGCACACAGTTAGTACATGGTTAGTGCTATCGTTGGTTTGAATTTCATCAAAATCGGTCCAGCCGTTTTTTATATATAGATGTCATTAGTGGTGCAATGTAAAAATTAGATTTTGCCCATCCCTCCGCCCACTGGCAAAAAAGCATGGCATTTTACGCCCATTTGTCCGATCACGCTCTTATTTGGCATATAGTTAGTACTTGGTTAGTAATATCTATGGTTTAAATTTCATCAAAATCAGTCCATCCTTTTTTTTTTTTGCCACGCCCCTCCGACCACACGCAAAAAATTAAAAATCTGACTGCACAGTGTTACTCCCTAGGCTATTCTGAATGTTCCCTGAAAATTTCATCAAGATCGGTCCAGCCATTTTCGCGTCCATAAGGAACATACATATAGCCGTTTTTTGCATTATTGAAATAACTTTCAATTCAATACAAAGTTGCATGGCATTTTACGCTACTTTGTCTGATGACGCTCAAATTTGGCACATAGTGAGTACTCAGTTAGTACTATCTTTGATATAAATTTCATCAAAATCGGTCCACCCGTTTTTTATATATAGATATCATTAGTGGTGGAATGCAAAAATTGGATTTTGCCACGCCCCTCCGCCCACAGACGGAAAATCAAAAATCCGACTTGACAGTGTTACTCGCCAGGCTATTCTGAATATTCCCTGAAAATTTCATAAGATCGGTCAAGCCGTTTTCGAGTCCATAAGGAACATACACACATACATACATACCCACATATATACACACATCCATTTTTATATATATAGATATCACATCTTCTCCGAGATTTGAAAGATAAGTTCTGATCCGAGTAAGATCAGTACAGATCCAATTTTTTTTTTTTTTTTTTAAAGATGCAACACTCAGGCAATGCTGCCTATCAATTACTAATGTAACCGTGATGCTTCTTTCGGAAAGGGGATAGAAGAGAGGTGAAAGATTTAAAAGATAGAAGGGCTTTAGTATGGCAACACTGTAATTGCGCGTGTTGGAAATTTTGAGTACAGTTGTTGCATCGCCATCTGTTATTGATCTGGCGAATTATTTTTGAAGCTGTGTTTAATAGCCATTATTTTATTATTTTACTTCGTTGACGTTTTTTTTTTTAGTGCTATTTATCAACGAAGGATGGTGCTGCGACAGATATTAGATATAAATAGAAACTAATAAATATCTGAAAAAAATTTTGTTCTGCCTGAGCTGAGAATCGAACCCAGGCTTGCTGGCTAGTAGTCCAAGGCGCTAACCCCTAAGCCACATCACCCTCAAATTTAAGGATTGGACAACTGCAATACAAAATTTTCAAAATTTTCAAAAAATCAAAAAAAAAAGGAATAATCGTAATCCCCCGATCGTACTAGGCAAAATATTTGTAGAATCAATTAAAGTTTTCCACAAAAAGTTAAACAAAAAAAAAAAAAAAACAAAGTGAACAAACATTTTCAAAAATTAGGTTTTAATGTTAAAACTTAAAAATTGCATACTAGGAATTTTTTTAAAGTATAATAAAAACAAATTAAAAAAAAATTAATTTGTATAATTTTTGAAGAAGTTCTGAGTAAACGAAGTTTGAATAAAGCAACAAGCTCCGAATTTTTGATGATTCGATATATTTGGATCGGGTCATCAAAAAAAATCTGAAAATTTACCACGAAAAACTTTTTACAAAAAACCGTTAAAAAAATTGTGAAAATTTAAAAACAATATTTTGTTCAAATTGTCGAATTTTGCATGGAATGCCCCATATATTAGTTCATTTTTTTAGATATACTATATTATTACAATGTTTTAAAATTTTAACATAAATCATTTAAATATTGGAACGCATGTGTTTTTCTGTATTTCAAATAACTTTTTTTGTAGTTTTTTTTTTGAATCCAAAAGGAATTAAAAATAAAACGGAATTGGTTTACAACTGCATTTGGCATAAAGCCAAATTTTTGTCTTTAGATGAGGCAGAAAATTTAATGCATTTGATGTTATACACACATATTTATGTCTTTGTCAGTATAAAATAACCTCTGCCTAGTCTAACGGCAATTTTTAAATGCCTCCAAACATCACTTAAGGCAAACACTTTGTTTTTGGTGTATAGAAACTTGACACATAAAACTAACAAAAGTATGGCTTAAGGCCGTAATACAAGTTTTAGCTGTACTATACCCAGAAAAAATTAAAAAAAATATTTGAGTAAATTTTTAGTACTATTGAGTAAAAAATTACTCAATTTTGCACCAGCAAACGATTTAATAGTATTGAGTAAATTTTTAATAAAAATTTTTTAAATGTTTGAAAAAAAATTTTAGTAAATTTTTAATTGAGACAATTAAAAATTTACTCAAAATTTATATATTTATTTTTTTTAAAAGTTTAAAAAAGTTTTAAATCTTTTTACAAAAAAAAAAAAAAAAAAAAAACTTGTTTTTTCAAACTTTACCAAACATATTTGTGTCTCAAAAAAATAGGAAATTTTTATAAAGACGATTACAAACTTTCATATACATACACAAAAAACTATAAACTAAATGAGAATTCAAAATACTATGAGAGTTTAAAAAAAATTTAAAGAACTATTAAATTTTTATTAAATTATTTACTTAAATTGTTTTTAAAATTTTCAAGTAAATTTTTAATTGCGTGAATTAAAAAATTACTCAATTTTTGTTATTAAATTTAAACAAGTGATTACTTCAAATTTGTTTCCTCCAAAATTTTTTTCTGTGTATGTTTGTTTAATTTTTTTTTGTTTTTGTTAGTATGTAAACTACATACGAGTACAATGGGATTTTGGTTTCCAGCAGTTTTAATCTTAACGCGTTTAAAGTGTTGTTTTTTGGGTACTTTTCACAATTATAACGAGTGTAGTAGAATGACTGCACTTGTACTACTATATATGTAAATTAGGGTGGCATGAATCATGATTTTTTTTAGAATTTCATCAATCGCCGGGAAAATTGTTTCAATTTTTAGCCCCCTGAAAAAATTCCAGTTTGGCTAAAAATTTAAACATAGAGTTTTTGAACTAAAAAGATCCATAAATTGATCTGAAATCAATGAAATTAAAAAAAAAAAAAAATTTATGATAACACTGTGCAACAAGAAAAATGAGCCTCAATGGCTTCAACGCCACATGAAAGTAGACCATCAAGTGAACAAAATCCCCAAAGGGTTTTGCAAAGTCAGTTCGGATTTCTTTTTTATAGCCCACTGAAGTTTTTATATTTTTATCAAAGGCGTTTGGAAAACGTCAAAAATACTATAATAAGAACACATCTGAGCTTCAAAATATGATTTGATGTCTGCAGTGAAATTTTATGGCGGTTCTTTTCTTAGAACATTTTAACCCTCTAACTGCCATTTTAAGGGGTCATTTTAGTCCTTTTTCAAAAACTAAACACAGAAGACTAATAAAACGTCCATTTAGAGGGTTAAAATGTTCTACAAATATTTTCCTCATAAAATTTCACTAGGGGTTGTCAAATGGTAAAAGTTTGTGCGACATGCGCAAAGTGCTTAAAAAGGGTCAAGGAAAAATAATCAATGTTTGTTATTTTTTTTTACCAAAGCAGTGTCAAAATAATCGACAAAAAACAGTGCAAATATACTTTTGATCTAAAAATGATGTTCTGATGTGTTTTATAAAATTTTATGATGATTCTTTTCTTTGACCAAATTAAGCCTCTAGCTCCCGTTTTAAAGGGTCATTTTTGTCCTTTTTTAAAAGAAGTACAAAAAAGTCTATAAAAAAAAGGCAGTTAGAGGTTTAAAATGTTTTAAAAATATTTTCTGCATCAAATTTTACTAGGGCACATCTAAGACAGAAAGTTCGTCCAGCATATAGAAAATGCTTAAAAATTTTAAAGTATTCAATTTTTTTTTTATTATTTTTTTTGGCCGAAATAAAAAAAAACACAAATAAAAAAGTTAAAATCGACTTTGTCGAATGTATTGATACCCTCCACAATGTAAAAAAGTTTACTTGCTAAAAAACAAAACAAACATTTAAAAAAAAAAATCGACAAAAAAAATTTTTGGTAAAAAAAAATTCGACGAAAATATTTTTTTTTGTAAAAAAATATGTTTGTACTTGTTTAAATACCATTCGGTGATCAATTCTGTTCACATGTGTTAAGCAGCAGCCGAATGAAAGCCGAATACAAAAAAAAGTCCATAAAAAAGCATTTTGTGTTTTTAGGTTATGTTGAATGTACCACAATTTTCGAGGTATTTTTATATTTTCGTTCATAACTTTTGAACCGCTGAACTGATTTCGCTCAAATGGAATACCAAACTACTTAGGGCAAGAACAAATAAATATGCTAAGTCTTAGTTATATCTGTTTAATACTTTGGCCGTGATAACCATTTCCACAGATGGACAGGCATCGCTAGAATGTCTTAAAATCGATCACTGATCAATAATATATAAGGGGGTTTTCGTGTCAACTGACACAACTTTTGATACCGATCTACTATCCTATTGGATAGCAGTGCAGACACAATTTTTCAACGACATCTGTCAAGGACTCTCTGAGTTAGATGGGTCGAAATTTGACATTTTGGCCAAGAAGTGTTTATTCTCATCCATATAACTTCTTACCAATTGTTTTTAGCAAAATGTGTCCCAAACAGTTTAGATAGCTATTTCTTCAATCTTGCGAAAAAAAATTATAAAAAAATAAAAAAAAAATAGTTTGATTTTTTTTTTTTAAATCCAAAACTTGTTTGACTTTTTGTCAAATCGGGCCCTTTTTTTGACTCAAAAGAAAGCTTAGGTGTTTTCCCCACCTAATTCTTTTTCGCCTCAAATATATTTTTGCTCCACCAACAAATTTCCGCTAGAACGGCATCACGCGACTTTTTCCTATGATATCTGATATGGTGATCACGGCCAAAGTATACACTCAAAAAATTATGTAGGTAAATTCCAGTGAATATTCACTTAAAACAAATGAAATTTTATTTAAAAAGTATTCCACTGTTTTTTTATTTAAAATAAAAACACATTGCAGTCAATTTTAAATGTTATAATGACTAACCAAAACATTAAAAAATTACTGAATATTCACTTATTTTGTATTGAAAAACAGTAAAACTATAGAAGAAATTTTTTACTGCCGAAAATGAATGTAACAGGAAATTCGTTTAAAAAAAAAAAATTTGAATACTTTAAAATTTTTAAGCATTTTCTATATGCTGGACGAACTTTCTGTCTTAGACGTGCCCTAGTAAAATTTGATGCAGAAAATATTTTTAAAACATTTTAACCCTCTAACTGCCTTTTTTATAGACTTTTTTGTACTTCTTTTAAAAAAGGACAAAAATGACCCTTTAAAACGGGAGCTAGAGGGTTAATTTGGTCAAAGAAAAGAATCATCATAAAATTTTGTAAAACACATCAGAACATCATTTTTAGATCAAAAGTATATTTGCACTGTTTTTTGTCGATATTTTTTAACACTGCTTTGGTAAAAAAAAAATAACAAACATTGATTATTTTTCCTTGACCCTTTTTAAGCACTTTGCGCATGTCGCACAAACTTTTACCTTTTGACAACCCCTAGTGAAATTTTATGAGGAAAATATTTGTAGAACATTTTAACCCTCTAAATGGACGTTTTATTAGACTTCTGTGTTTAGTTTTTGAAAAAGGACTAAAATGACCCCTTAAAATGGCAGTTAGAGGGTTAAAATGTTCTAAGAAAAGAACCGCCATAAAATTTCACTGAAGACATTAAATCATATTTTGAAGCTCAGATGTGTTCTTATTATAGTATTTTTGACGTTTTCCAAACGCCTTTGATAAAAAAATGAAAACTTCAGTGGGCTATAAAAAAGAAATCCGAACTGACTTTGCAAAACCCTTTGGTGATTTTGTCCACTGTATGGTCTACTTTTATATGGCGTTGAAGGCATTGAGGCTCAATGCGATGACCCAAAATTTGTTGCACAGTGTAATACAAAAAATTTGAAATATGGTTTAAAACCGCATTTATTACTGTTTTTTTTTTGAGACATTTCAGAACCTGATAAAGATGTCACAGATAGGAATAATATTTTTTTGTGGATATGTATCATGTAAAGCAACATCTCAGCCAAAATCCTTTTAAGTCAAAACTAAAAAAAAAAAATTAAAACATTTTTAGAGTAGAACCCCAACGGCCCAAAATATTGTTTTCGAAGTAAATTTTTAGGCGTTAGGGTTTATCCCATCAAAATAAAATTTTTAGTCGTTAAAAAGCTAATCAAGTAAAATAATAATTATTATTGTAATTAAATTAGAATTAAAAAATTAATAAAACGAAAAAAATATTTGGTTTTTATGGGAAAAAAAAAATTTTTTAGGGCAAAACTTTAACCCCCCAAAGGCACGGGTTAATTTTCCAGATTAAGCCAAAAATGTAAAAATTGGATTTTTAGATCAAAACGAAACATTATTTTCGCGGCGATTGACGAAATTCGAAAAAAGGGATTATTCGTGCCACCCTAATGTAGGTACTTGTATATATAATTTAAGTTAAGTACTAAAAAAGCTATGTTTTTTTTTGTTCAAGTACTTTTTCATATAATAGAAGTATTGTAAACATGCATTTAACAGCTTCCTTACTATATGAATGTACAAAAAAAACATATGAATACATTAGAGTGTCCCTTATTTTGGAAATGTTGGAAATGTTGAGACGGTACCCCCTCATTTTTTTCCTTTTGACTAAAAAATAACTCAGGAAAAATTTTACGCCCCTACGACCACGCCTTCCCTACGCGACGGGGCCGTAAAGAGCGGGGCCTTAAAAATCATTTTTCCATACAAATGATTTTTCCATACAATTGATTTTAAATTTTTTTGTTATTAATTATAATATTACTTGGTTAGCTTATTCACGACAAAAAATTTTATTTTGGTGGGATAAGGCTTTCAGTTCTAAAAAATTTTTCGAAAAAAAAAATTTAGAGCTTTTGGGGTCCTACAGTAAAAATTTTTTAAAAAATATTTTTTTTTAGTTTTGACAAGCAGCCGTTTTAGTTGAATTGTTGCTTTTAATGATATATTTTCATAAAAAAATATTTTTCCTATCTGTGACATCTTTATCGTGATCTAAAAAAGGGTAAAAAATGCATTTTTGATGTTTTTCGATATACGATCAAGATGTCACAGATATGAATAATATTTTTTTATGAATATATATCATTAAAAGCAACATTACAACTAAAACCGTTGCTTGTCAAAACTAAAAAAAAAAAAATTTTAAAAAATTTTTACTGTAGGACCCCAAAAGCTCTAAATTTTTTTTTTCGAAAAATTTTTTAGAACTGAAAGCCTCAAGTAATATTATAATTAATAACAAAAAAATTTAAAATCAAAAAAAAAATTTTTTGCTTTGTATGGAAAAATGATTTTTAAGGCCCCGCTCTTTACGGCCCCGTCGCGTAGGGAAGGCGTGGTCGTAGGGGCGTAAAATTTTTCCTGAGTTATTTTTTAGTCAAAAGGAAAAAAATGAGGGGGTACCGTCTCAACATTTCCAACATTTCCAAAATAAGGGACACTCTAGAATACATAGTACATATAGACTTGTAAACAAATATAATTTATTCAATCGAAAAAGAAAAGAGGGTCCTTTTCCCAAACTATTTTAAAATAAAATAAGAAACAAGTAGAAAAGTTAAATTCGACTTGGCCGACTCTATGAATTTCTCCACTATGCCCTTTTTAAGTGATAGTTAATTTTCTAACGTGAAAAAAAAACATTTTTGATTAGAAATATTTTATTTTGTGTAAAAAAAAAAAGTTTTTTAAATAATTTTTGAAAAATAAATAAAATAATAATTTACTTGTAGTAAATTTTTTTTCGAGTGTAAATTTTTTTTTGAGTGTAAAATTTTTTTTGAGTGTAAAATTTTTTTCAAGTGTATTTTTTTTTTAGTTTAAAAATATTTTGAGTGACAAAAATGCGTTGTAAAATATTTTTTGTAACTTACCAATGTTTTTAAAACATGTTTAACGTGTTTTCAACACGTGAATTTAAGGTGAAGCTAATCTGAAATTCACGGTTTTGCTAATAATTTTTGAACCACTGAACCGATTTGGCTGAAATACGAATCAGGCCAGGGAAACGGCAAATATATTTACTAGTAGTAAATTTTTTTTTCGAGTGTAAAATTTTTTTTGAGTATAAAAATTTTTTTAAGTGTATTTTTTTTTTAGTGTAAAAATATGCGTTGTAAAATATTTTTTGTAACTTACCAATGTTTTTAAAACATGTTTAACGGGTTTTCAACACGTGAATTTAAGGTGAAGCTAATCTGAAATTCACGGTTTTGCTAATAATTTTTGAACAGGGAAACGGCAAATATATATGCCAAGCTTCAGCATCCTCAGAACTGTCTTTCGAAAGTTAGCGTGTTTTTTATCTCATAAATTCACGACAAACCCTTGCCAAAATCCAGTATTTTGCTCATAACTTTTGAACCACTGGACCGATTTCGCTGGATTGCAATTCCAACCTGACCAGGTAAATGATGAACATGTATGGCAAACCTTAAGAGCCTCCGTAAAGTCTTTCCAAAGTTAGCGTGTTTTCAACAGACAGACAGACGGACAGATGGACGGATGGACATCGCTAGATCGTCTTAAAATCGATCGAGGATCATGAATAGGGATGAGATTTCCATGCAAATGCATGTTTTTTTATCGATAGTCTAAAAACGATATAGACGGGGGGGTGAAATAAAGCCATAGGCAATAAGGCCATATGGCCTTATTTCTCAATTCAATGGGAAATAAGGCCATATGGCTTTATTACCAACACGATTGAGCAATAAAGTCATATTGATTTTGCAACCAAAGTGGAAATAAAGCCATATCAGTTGAAAATGTGGAAATATATTTCCCCGTAAATCCTGCTACCCAAAAAAAAAAATATTTAGCGAAGCCGCTTAATTAATTTATGGAGTTTGTAATCCCTAAGCCTAAGAAAAAAAAAATTTTTTTTGACTATCTTTAAATTAAAAAACCACATATACCAGGAACCTCGGAATTTAGAGGGGTCTAGAGGCACCAATTTTTTATTGTCAGGGTTTTTAATTTAAAGATTGTTTAACAAAAAAAGTTTTTCTGTGTAGCCGGCCTTCGGCCGGGCTTAGGGATTACAAAATCCATGCATTAAACCCACCCTCTCCGCAAAGTAAAGTTTTCTAGGGTAGCAGGCCTTTGCGCTATCAAATTTGTTATGCCTCAAAAAGGCCTGATAACCAAAATAGCTTTGGTTTGCAGAGAGGGTGGGTTTAATGCATGGAGTATGTAATCCCTAAGCCCGGCCGAAGGCCGGCTACGCAGAAAATTATTACAAAAACACAAATCATAGAAGTTGTAATTTCGACATTTCGCCCGAAAAAAATATTTGGGATTTTTTGACAATTTTGTTTTGCGAGAAATAACATTTTTAGACCTATCATTTTGGGCTATATGTCGCAGATTGGGCGATATGACATTTACGGTTTTGGGCGATAAGACCTTGGGCGCTATGTCTGTACGCCATTTCAAACTCTATAAATTAATTTAGCGGCTTCGCTAAATATTTTTTTTTTTTGGGTAGCAGGATTTACGTGGAAATATATTTCCACACTCTCCGCAAAATAATGATGAACATTTTTAAAAAAAAAAATTAAATGAGTAACAAAGCCATATATGGCTTTATTTCCAACAGTGGTTGGTAATAACGCCATATGGCCTTATTTCTCAACTCTTTGGGAAATAAGGCCATATGGCCTTATTGCCTATGGCTTTATTTCACCCCCCCGATATAGACCAGTTATCTTTCCGAATCAAGAAATTTGCATTAAAATGGCATCGATTTGTTTTTGCATATTTTTGCATATTTTGGTGAAAATGCATATTTTTGCATATTTTGGTTTTAAATGCATATTTCCATCTTTTAAGTGCATATTTTAGCATATTTTGGCATAACTTAGCAAAAACCCAAATTGAAATTTATTTGTTTCAAAAACTATATTGAATTTTAAAAATTTATTTTGGAAATAAGAAAAAAAATTTTTTCTTTAAATTTTTTTTTTATAAATTGTGTTAATTTCTAAAAAAAATCTTGCTTATATAAAGTTTTAAATTTTCCTATGAAAATAAGATTTTTATTGCACACATTTTATTTTTAAATTGCATATTTTTGGTTTTTTAGTGCATATTTTGAATTTTTTAGTGCATGTTTTAAGCGCATATTTTCGATTTTTTAGTGCATGAAAATCTCATCCCTAATCATGAATATATATACTTTATGGGGCCTAGACCAATATTTCTATCACTAGAGTGGAGGGTATAAAAAATGCTAAATTCGACGTGGCTAAAATATTTTGAATACAAATAAGGGCTGTAGGCCCAAAAATTGTTCATACAAATTTGGGCCATTTTTTATATGAAAGATTGCCCAAAATTTTTGGGCAAAATTTTGAAATTGGGTGATTTTTCATTACGAAATATTGCCCAAAAATAGTATATGAAAAATTGCAAATTTTAACAAAAAATCGGGCGATTTGCTTTTCTCATTTCTTTCTTGGGCTTTTTTTCATAATTTTCGGCTAATAGGGAAGGTCTTCACAGGGCACCCACCGATTGTCCTGAAATTTGCATATAGGAAAGAGGGGAGCAAAATAAGAGTTACCTGTTTTTTAGCTACCCAATCTCACATTAAGCGGTTCAAAGGGGAGGGGAAAAACGGTATTTTTTTGTTTTTTGAGAATTTTTCATATTTCTTCAAAAGAAACTATATGAACATTTTATACAGGTCCAAAGGTTTTTTGAAGGTCTTTCTAATGTTGTATCGGTCGTGTCCAAACTTGGCTTTGTTAAGTACCTCATTGTCAAAAATGTATAATCGTTGCGGTTGTTTATATGGAGATGTGTATACGTACGACCGCCAAAATCATATACAATAATCTCTATTAAAATTAAGCATATCCGTATTTTTTCGTTTGGCGAAATTCCTGCTAGTTCGGATTTTATACGGATTTTTCCAAAAGCCCTTATTTTTCATAAGGTGGCAACCCTTTTTGAAATTTGAGATTGGGCTGCTAAAAAAAACAGGTAACCCTTATTTTTTCCAAATATCGGTGGGTGCCCTTTAAAAAACCTTCCTTATAAGTTTCGTATTTTTCTTTTTGGGTAATTTTTCATATTTTTTGGGCGATTTTGCATTTAGGCGATTTTTCATAAAATTTTTTGGGCGATTTTTCTTTTGACGATTTTGCCTTCAGCCACATTTAAGTACTGAAAAACTAAAATTAAAAAAAAATCTCAAAATTTCAAAAACCGAAAAGCGTTCGACCGGTTGTAAAAATTTTTTTTTCCAAGGAATTTTTTTTGTCTTAAGTCATTTTTTCATATCTCTCATCGTTTTCGAGATAAGCATAAAATGCGAATTTTTTAAAGTTTAAACTCGATTTGTTCAAAAAAACGGCTCTGGCAAAGATTTTGATTTTCGTCGAAATATAGTAGTGGAGCACCACAGATTCATAATCATGAAAGACATTTACAGAGTTCACAACTTGAGGATAAAGTTGCTTCGGCCGAGGCGTGTTAAGTTAGCAAGTTCAAGGTAGGTCTAACCTTCTTTGAGGGGTCTACACTCGAAAAAAACCTTGTAAAATGACAAGAAAAACTTCTAACTTTTATTTTTTGCTACCTTCTATTTGACAAGAATTTTTTGCAATTTAACAAGCTTTTTACCAACAAAATTGTAAATTACAATTTTTTTGACGAAATAAAACTTACAAGGTGGTCTCGTGATTTTCCTAGATTTTTAACTAGAGATGGGCACATGAGTAGATTAGAGCGTGATTCACGTTATTCACGCGTGATCACGCGTGAGTGTGACTGAATTCAATTTTACTCACGTGATTGTGAGTGAGTGTGAGTCGAGAAAATAATTGCGTGAGTGAGTGTGCGTGAGTAAGATTTTTGCGTGAGTGAGTGTGCGTGAGTCGATTTTTTTGCGTGAGTTTGCGTGATTTATTTTCTCTTCATATTTCCTTTCGTACCAAAAAAGCAACAAAAAAATTGTAAAATTTGGCTTAACTTACGATTTCGTCCCGAAAAAAAGCAAAAAAAATTTAAAATTTCAATCAACTGTAAATTTTGATGAAAATTTTGAAAGATTTTTGAAATTTTAGTTTTTGAAATTTTTTTTTGTGGAAATAAGAGTTTCGTTAGCGTGAGTCAAAGTGAGTGTGAGTGAAGTTTGCGTGAGTGCACGTAAGTGTGAGTTGTATTAAATTTACTCACGTGACTGTGAGTGAGTGTGAGTAGAAAAAATATGCTAGTGAGTGATTGTGCGTTATTCAAAAATTCCTGTCGTGAGCGTGAGTGAGTGTGAGTCAAAAAATACTCACGCGCCCATCTCTATTTTGAACTACCGCCTATTTTACGAGAATTCCTAGTAAAAATTACAAGATTTTTTGTAGTTTTACAAGCTTTTTATCAATAAAATTGTAAATTTACAACTGTTTTTGGCAAAATAAAACTTAAAAAGGAATTCTCGTGAATTTACAAATTTTTTTTTTGATAAAAAAAGGTTGGAAATTTGTAAAACTACCAAAAAAATTGTAAAATTACCAAAAAAATTGTAAAATTACCAAAAAAAATTGTAAAATTACAAAAAAATTTAAATTTCGATCGAAAATTTTTTATTAAAAAATAAGGAAAACTGTCAAATATTGGTAAAATAGGATTACGAGTCTTTTTCTAGTAATTTGACAATTTTTTTTTTTGTTTGTAGTGTATAAATATTGTAGCGTATACATCAAGTCGTAAAATTAAAAAATTCTCTCAGCATTAAAAATTTTTGTTTTTGCTTTATTATTGTGGTAAAAATATGAATAAGAAAATCTTTTGAAAACATTTCATGCCGTTTTTCTTTAACACTTAATATTCTCGCACACACACACACTCTTGTACACAGTTTTTAAGTGTTTGTGTTTAGATTGTAATTGTATTTGTGTCTATAGCATGCACTTTGACGACACAATTTCCGTTCAAAGTTCACGCTAAAAATCGATGACCTACATCCGGTTAAATGGTTGACAATAAATGGAGCCGCTTTAACAAGAATATAAAAATATATTTTTTTTTATATATTTCGTCTTCCTTTTGGCTGTGTTGGAATGTTTAGTAGAATTTCGATTATATGACACTGAATTGATAATTTTTTTGTTTAATAAAAAAATCTGTTATGTAACTTTCATTAAATTGATGAATTTTTTTCATTAAATCAATGAAACTATTTCTGTGTATATTTGCAAATTTCATTAGATTTAAATATTAATCTTCTAAAGAAATTTCCCAACAATATTCTTATGAATATGATTTCTGCAACATGTTGCTAGCAACATTTTTTAGCCACACATTTTTTTAATTGAAAATTAATTTGATTTTTATTAACAAATTGTGCAAATTTGGATAAATTGCTAGCAACATGTTGCGGATTTTTAAAATCAAGTTTCAGAGAAACTTGGTTTTCAAAATAAATTGGTTTTCTTGATTAAAATATTCCCAATATCCTTACCTTTCATGATTTTTTGCATGAAGGCAATAAATTTCTAGTAAAAAGGAACTAGCTATTTTCTTTAAATGAATAAAATAATTTACAAAATTTTTCATACAAATAATTTTTGACATCAAATTTATTAAAAAAATCATGTTGATGCTAATCTGCAACATGATGCCAGCTTACAAAAACATGTTGCTAAAAAAAATTCTGCTAGCAACATGTTGCGAGCATCATTTTTGTTTTAAAAATAAAATTCATACAAAATTTATGTTGCCAAAACATGTAAATGGTTGTGCAGCAACATGTTGCTTGCCTCCAAAAAACATGATTCGGATAATTTGAAATTTCTTTAAAAAAGTCTGTGGGAATAAAAAAAATGCTAACAACAAATTGCAGACATCTTGTATATACAACATGTGTCCAAAACATGTACATTACGAATAAGAAACATGTTGTAATCTTTCAAAAAGCACGATGCTGAGAGATTTATTCGAAATATTGCTATCAACATGATCCAGGAAATTTTTTCAATTGGAAATTGTTGTGAAATTCGCACCAAATCACATCGAAAATGTTTATCATGAATGTTTAATTAATCAGTATTCCTCTGTAAAGAACCAGTTGGTGTTGCAAAATCAAATCATGATTGGCTAACATGTTGCTAGCTTCTGAAAAACATGACTCTGAAATTGTTTATCGCAAATTTCGAAATTAAAACCATACCAATTCCTTTTTGGGTTTTTTGGCAACATGTATGTTGCAAACTATGTAAACGTCGTATCTGAAACATGCTGCTAGCTTTCGAAATACATGATGCTGGCAGTTATTTAACCGAAAGTCAATTGAAACCAAATAATTTTTTTTGTGTTCAAAATGTTGGCGGGAATGAAAAACTAAAAAAATACGTATCCAGCAACATGTTGCAGGTAAATATTTCATGCTAATAGATTCGAAATTTGTATCATGAATGCTTAATTAATGAGTGTTTAGTAAATAACAGAAAAATGTTAATAGCACAATGTTGCATTTATTTATTTTAGCGAATAATGTTAAAAAAAAAAATAAATGTTAAATGTATGTTGCCAAATCAGGTAAATAGCTAACATGTTGCTGCTTCTGAATACCATTGAATTGGGAATCAAAATTTAAAAAAAAATATGTTGCTAGAAACATGTATCTTGAATTTAAAATGTATGTTGGCAAATCATGTAAATAGCTTAGATGTTGCTAGCTTCCATATATATGATACTGACAATTGTTTATCCAAAATTTCTTAATTAGACCCCTACTAAATCCTTTTTCGTTCAAAAATTGAGTGGCGAATCAAAAACTTAAAAAAAATGTTGCTAGCAAAATGTATGCTGTAAGAATGTGTAAATGGATAATCAGCAACTTGTTCTTATATGTCAAAAAACAATATGCTGACTATTGTTTATTCAAAATTTTGAAATTAAATTGAAATTAAATCCTTTTTCGTTCAAAAAAGTGATTGAGGAATTAAAAACTAAAAAAATGTTGCTAGCAACACAATACAGACAAGGTTCAAACCAAATCACATCGAAAATAAGTATCATGACTGCTTGATTAATAGTATTCCATTGTTAAGAAACAGACAAATGTTGCAAGCAACATGTTGCAGAAATAAATTTCATGCGAATAGTGATTTAAAAATAAAATGAATATAAAATGAATGTTGCTTAATCAAGTCATAAATGGAAAATATGTTGCTAGCGTCCAAAAAACATGATGCCGACAATTATTTATTCGAAATTTAGTAATAAAAACCATACCTATTCCTTTTTAAAAATTAAGTGGGGATCAAAAACTAAAAATAAAATGTTGCTATCAACACGTATGTTGCAAAAATATGTTAATAGCTAATCAGCAACATGTGTCCAGCTTTCTAAAAACATGATGCAGATAATTTTTTATCCCAATTTTAACCTTTTTGCTAAAAAAATGAGTAGCGAATCAAAAACTAAAAATAAGATGTTGCTAGCAACATGTATGTTGAAAAACAAAATGTAAATGGAAAATCAGCAACTTGTTGCTAGCTTTCAAAAAGAAGATGACCATTATTTTTCAGAAATCCAAAATAAATCCTTTTTCGTTAAAAAAAAGTGAGTGGGGAATTAAAAGCTAATAATAAAATGTTGCTAGCAACACGATGCAGACAAACATTATGTGCTTATATTGTTATGAAGCTCCAACCAAATCACATTGAAGATATGTCTCACGAATGCTTAATTAATAGTATTTAATTGTAAAGAAACAGACAAATAGTGCAAGCAACATGTTGCAGAAATAAATTTCATGCAAAAAGTGTGTCTAAAATAAATGTTGCCAAATCAAATCATAAATGGAAAGCATGATGCTAATAATTGGTTATCCAAAATTTTAGTAATAAAAACAATACCTAATCTTTTTTTGTTTAAAAATTAAGTGGGGAATCAAAAACTAAAAATATGATGTTTCTAGCAACATATATGTTGTAAAAATATGTAAATAGCTAATCAGCAACATGTTGCTAGCTTTCGAAAAACATGATGCAGCAATTGTTTATTCAAAAGTTGGTAATTTATAACAATTTTAATCTTTTTCGTTCAATGAAGTGAGTTGGGAATAAAAAACTTAAAAAAATATGTTGCCAGCAACATGTTGTGGAAAATTTTTTTATGCTAATATTAGTGTGAGATTCGCACCCAATCACATCGAGTATGGGTGTCATTAATGCTTAATTAATCAGTATCCCAACGTAAAGAAACAGAAAAATGTTGTATGCAACATGTTGCATAATCAAATTTAAATTGGGTAATTTAAAACCAAATTAAATTTTTTTCGTTAAAAAATTGAGTGGGAAATCAAAGATAAAAAAAATGTTGCTGGCAACATGAATGTTGCAATATTATGAAAATAAAAATCTGCATCATGTTGCTAGCTTAAGAAAAATATGACAATTGTTTATACGAAATTAGGTGATTAAAATCAAACTAACTCTTTTTTGTTAAAACAATTGGGTGTAGAATTATAAACTAAAAATATTAAAAAAAAGGTTGCTTGCAACATGTTGCAGAAATTTTTTTCATACAAATACTGTTTTTGAAATAAAATTTATATAAAATGTATATTATCGAAACACGTAAATGGCTAATTAGCAACATGTTGCTAGTTGCCGAAGACCATGATGCGGACAATTTTCAATTCAAATTTAGTAATTAAAACAAAATTTAATAATTTTTTGTTTAAAAAAGTGTGTAGGGAATTTAAACCTAAAAAACAGATGTTTCTAGCAACATGTTGCCGAATAAAAAATGTTGCTAGCAACATGTTGTATAAATATATAAATTTAAAAAATGTACACCAAATCTTATCGAAATCATGCCATTTTACCCACCTAATCTGTATTCCACTATTTGAATGCATATTTCAAATAAGCCCAAGTACACCACTTATTCGAATATGTACTTAACAATTCAATGCATTCTAGGGTATTTTCTATTTTATTTTTGGTTTGAAAATGTAAACAAAAGCATATTTTTAATCTTTGTCTGGGTTGGGTGTTGGTCTTGTACTCGTAATTCGTACTACAAAAAATTTCTTGTTAGACATTTTGTCTTTGGCATTGAATATTGACAAAGAATATTTGTTTAACGTTTGAAGTTCCAACATAGAATGAGTTCTTTTTCTTATATAAAGAAAGAACTAAAAATAATTCGTATTATATTTCAATTTAGCGGACTACTACAATATAATAATTCATAGTATTTCTTTTGTTTAAATAATATAAAAGATGTATTTTTAGAAATTAAAAAAAAAAAATATCATTTACAATTAAAACAAGAAAATTTATGGTCGGTTAAGACCGACTATTTAATAATCTACACCAGTGATTGCCAGGATAAAGGTTTAACATTCTAATATGAGACAATTGCGTCTATATTTGGTTAGATCTTTTAATATCTCAAAAGGGGAAGGACCGAAAAAATTACATGTTCTACACCATTTACAGATGTAATTCGTAAAAGATCAATTGTAATTCAAAGATTCTAATTGTAATTCGAAGATTTAATTTGTAATTCGAAGACTCCATTTGCAATTCGAAGATTCCATTTGTAATTCGAATACTCCAATTGTAATTCGAAGATTTCAACTGTAATTCGAATACTCCAATTGTAATTCGAAGATTTCCATTGTAATTCGTAGATTTCAATTGTAAATCGTAAAAGATCAATTGTAATTCGTAAAAGATCAATTGTAATTCGTAAAATATCAATTTCAATTCGAAAAATATCAATTTATCAATTGTTATTCGTAAAAGATGAATTGTAATTCCAAAAAGGTCTATTGTAATTCGTAAAAGATCAATTTTAATTTGAAAATGATTAATTGTAATTCTTAAACGATCAATTGTAATTCGAAAAAGATCAATTGTTATTCAAAAAAGATCAATTGTAATTCGTAAAAGATCAATTGTAATTCGTAAAAGATCAATTGTAATTCGAAAAAGATCAATTGCAATTCGAAAAAAATCAATTCGAAGATTCCATTTGTAATTCGAAGATTCCAATTGTAATTCGAAAACGAATTACAATTGATCTTTTTCGAATTACAATTGATCTTTTACGAATTACAATTGATCTTTTTCGAATTACAATTGATCTTTTACGAATTACAATTGATCTTTTTCGAATTACAATTGATCTTTTACGAATTACAATTGATCTTTTACGAATTACAATTGATCTTTTTCGAATTACAATTCATCTTTTACGAATTACAATTGATCTTTTTCGAATTACAATTGATCTTTTACGAATTACAATTGATCTTTTACGAATTTCAATTGATCTTTTACGAATTACAATTGATCTTTTACGAATTACAATTGGAATCTTCGAATTACAAATGGAATCTTCGAATTACAATTGGAGTATTCGAATTACAAATGGAATCTTCGAATTACAAATGGAATCTTCGAATTACAAATGGAATCTTCGAATTACAAATAGAATCTTCGAATTACAATTGATCTTTTTCGAATTACATCTGTAAATGGTGTAGTAGATCAACAAAAAATAGTTTTTTATGCCTTTAAAAACATTTTGTTTTTGATTTGTTGTTGAATTTGAATAAATAATAATTTTTATGCTAAAAAATCAGCATCTGCAGACCCAAATCGCGGTTTTGGAATTTTTTAAATATTTTAACATGATATAGTTTGACTATATAAGCTACCGACTAAAAAAAAGAAAATAAGAATTACTGTTTTCTTAAAACCAAAATGGTTTGTAACTACGATTTGTAACTTGGATAATAATTCACCTGCTGGTGAATAAACCCGTTTTTCACCAGCTGGTGAATAAAACGTAACATTATTATTTTTCAATAAAATTTTTTTTTTTACATCCATTTTTTTCCGCAATTTATTTTTTTCATAAATTTTTTTTCATCAAATTTTTTTTTTCATCAAATTTTTTTTTTCACCAAATTTTTTTTTCATCAAATTTTTTTTTCATATTTTTTTTTTTCTTTTGTTATCAAATTTTTTTTTCATCAAATTTTTTTTATTTGTCAAATTTTTGTTTTCATCAAATTTTATTTTTGTTCATCAATTTTTATACCCTCCACTTAGGGATAGATTGTATATGGGGCATTCCATGTCAAATCGGACACTTTGATTTTTTTTTTCTAGATTTTCCCAATTTGCTTTCAGTTTTTAGTATCCTTCGAAAACTCCTTCGTGGTAAATTTTCAGATGTTTTTGATGACCCGTTCAAAAGATATCGAATTTTTAAAAATTGGTTGTTTGTTCCTTTACTCAAACTTATTTAACTCATAACTTCTTCAATAATGGTCCAAATTTAAATTTTTTTTCTTCAAAATTTTTGTTTTTTTTACGTACTTTAAAAAAAATCCCAAAAAATTCTTAAAAGCGCTCTAGTATGCGATTTTTAAGTTTTAAAATTTAAATCTCATTCTTGAAAATGTTTGTACTCTTCGATTTTTTTGAAATTTTTTTGTGTAAAACTTCTATCGATTCTAAAAATTTTTTGCCCAGGAGGATCGTGGGATAACGATTATTACTATTTTTGTAAAATTTTTTGAAAAAATTGTATTGTAATTTTCCAATCTTAAAATCATTTCTACTGCTCCAATGCACTATAGGGAATTTATAAGGAATTGTTGGCCAAAAGTCCATTTTTGATGTGTTCAAAAAAACTTTTTTCGGATGCCATTATACAGTAAACTATAAAAAAGTAAGCTAGCACACATATTTTTGTACACCAAACTCTTTTACCGCTAGTACGGAGGCGTCAAAAACAAAATTTAATTTTTTATTATTTTTTTTTTTAATTTTGGAGAACATAACTTATTACAAAATTAACGTACTTAAAATCCTGTATTAAAATCTTTTGAAATTAATTTCAATTATCAATAGAGCAACTAAATATATTTTGTACAAAGTACAGGTTTAAAATGTTGATTTATATATTTTTTTAATTTTTCTATTTAATTAATTTTTTTCTTTTTTAAACCAAATATATTTGTGGACTGCTACTTTTTTTGCATATAATTGCATACTCCCATACCTCTATGAGGTATTGGGAAACTCCTTGTGAGTAAGATGTATTCATCCGCTAAACCATGCGGCTCCATGGGGAAAATATATTTAGTGATGTCCGTCCGACCGTCTGTCGGTCTGACGGTCTGGGGAATGCACGATGCTGTCCAAACCAAAAGAGGTAGCCACCTGATGTTTGGCACGAATATGTCTTATAGTCTTACGATGTTCAAGTTCGTAAATGGGCAAAATTGGAACATGTGAAAAAAAGCTCCCCCTTAAATAACTTAGTCTAGCTACGCAAAATCCCATATTTTACATTTTTTTTGTACATTTGCTTAAAAATTAAAGAAAAATACGCCACAAGAAGTTCAAAGCCCTGCACTTGGACCAAAGGCAGTAGGAAAATTATTTTTTTGCCCGCCCCCTTTTGTGGGCGTGGATGTAAAAATTATTGACAAAATTATATTACAAAATTGCATTAAAAACACGATTTATAAGACCAGATCATGCCAATTTTTTATACAGAGCCTTAAAACTTACCGCCAAATAAACTTGCCAAATTTTGTGGCAATATCCCAACTTTTGGAGTTTTGGCCAGAAAATACAAGAAACTTCCCTATAGTGCAATGGTGCGTCATAGAGGGGTCAATTATAAGACCGACCCTCATTATTTTTACGTCTTAACAATTCTTTGGAACAAACTAATACCCTATCTCCAATTTCTAAGCGGGCTCCCACACAAAACGACATTTTTTAAAATTTACTCCAACCGCTCTAACTGCTCTAATAGTGCCCTTAGAGCAAAAAAATGTATGACCGGCCCACAATATTTTTTTAGTCCAAACATTTTGAACACACCTACCCTCTATCTTTAACTGTTAAGGCGGTCACCATACAATTTTTTTTATTTTTTGTAAATTTGTTTTATTTAATCAGCTTCTACCGGTCCAATGGTGCGCCCGAGAGGGGTCATTAGTGAGACCGAGCACCATTTATTTTTCCCCTACAAATTTTTTTTAAAACAAATTTACGCCCTATCTCCACTCCCTAAGTAGGCTTCCATTCAAGATTACATTTTTATAAAATTTCCTCCAACTATTATTTGTATGGGAGCCTACTTAGGGAGTGGATTTAGGACGTACGTATGTTTTAAAAAAATGTTGTAGGGTAAAAATAAATGGGGGTCGGTCTCACTAATGACCCCTCTCGGACGCACCATTGGACCGGTAGAAGCTGATTAAATAAAACAAATTTACAAAAAATAAAAAAAATTGTATGGGGACCGCCTTAACAGTTAAAGATAGAGGGTAGGTGTGTTCAGAGAAAATGTTTGGACTAAAAAAATATTGTGGATCGGTCATACATTTTGTTGCACTAAGGGCACTATTACGGCAGTTAGAGCGGTTGGAGCAAACTTTAAAAAATGTCGTTTTGTGTGGGAGCACCCTTAGAAATTGGAGATGGGGTATTTGTTTGTGCCGAAGAAATGTTTAGACGTAAAAATTAATGGGGATCGGTCTTGGAATTGACCCCTCTATGACGCACTATTAGAGCAATAGAAATGATTTTAAAATAGGAAAATTACAATAAAATTTTTTCAAAAAATTTTAAAATATAGTAATAATCGTTATCCCACGATCTTTCTGGGCAAAAAATTTATAGAATCGATAGATGTTTTACACAAAAAAATTAAAAAAAAATCGAAGAGTGCAAACAATTTCAAAAATGAGATTTAAATTTTAAAACTTAAAAATCGCATAAAAATACGCTTTTAAGAATTTTTTGGGATTTTTTTTTTAAAATACGCAAAAAAGACAAAAATTTTGAAGAAAAAAAATTGAAATTTGGACCAATATTGAAGAAGTTATGAGTAAAAGAAGTTTGAGTAAAGGAACAAACTACCAGTGCACGGTGGTCAATTCCGGCCAAAAATCATTTTATTTTTTTATTAAATCTTGATGAACTTTTGATGCTATATTATAGCTAATACTTCAAAACATACAATTTAAATCTTTTTTTGGGCCTTGTAACACTATATTATTGTCCATAGTGGTGCAAAGTTGAGTATTTTTTGCTTCTCATTTCAGATTTTTTTAAAATGTATATTTTAGTTTTCAATAAAAGTTAGCTATGCATTTTTCTTCACATTATTTTTGTAAGTTCGGACATGGATTTTTAATTCCTATAGTAAATAATCATTCCATGTGGTTTTTGCAGATTTTGTGTGCGTTTTTGTCTCAAAGTGATGTGTATGAAAATTAGATAAAAATTACAAAAAAACTCTAAAAAAAATAAATTTTGAAAGACCATAAAAATCAATTAGAGGCTATTAGAGGTTAGCTATAAAAAGCAGTTTGTACTTTTAACTATTAAAAGTAAGTATTTTAAATTTCAGCCCCTACTTTTACCGATTCTTTAAACCAGAGCATTTTTAGTCGACTCGTTTTTTACAAATGGTGGACTTTTTTAAACCTACAAACTCCACCAAAATAGGAAATGTGAATAGATACTAACTTAAAACCCATAGATTTGCGTTAAAAAAAACTTAAAAAAAGACGAAATAAAAAAAAAATGTGGTTTAAGGGGGGTTGGAACGAAAAAACAGCCTTAATGTTAGCAATTTTTAAACAGCTAAAAAAATAAATACGTAATAGTAGTATTATTTAATTCTGTTTTTTCATTTGAAAGAAAGAACATTTTAGCATTTTTAAAAATTGGATAACACAAAATTTGGTCAACTAGAATTTTCAGGGTTGCCAGTTAATCGTGAGTTTTTTTTTAAGGGAAAAATTGGCTGCATTTTTACAGCGAAAACTACTAAACCGATTTTGATGATATTTTTTGATTTGTAGATAACTAAATTTTCAAGCACTTAACGTGGCCATTTTTTTTGGAAAAAAATTGATTTTTCTAACGTAAACTCAAAAAATAGAAAAACTTCAATTTCTTCTTTCATTCAAATATTAATTACGTCAAATTTTAAAAAATTGTCACGATAAGTATTAGAAAATTAAATAATCTACAAATCCAAAAAAAAAATGTCATCAAAATCGTTTTAGTTGTTTTTGCTGTACAACTGCGGCCATTTTGTCCTTTAAAAAATAGCATTCCACAATTAACTGGAAACCCTGGCAATTCTTTGTCTTTTAAACTTTTAAAAATATTACGATTATTAATATTTCAAATACAGAATTAAAAAGTATTGCGTATCTATTTTTTTTAAAAAATTGCTAACACTATGGCTGTTTCTTTTAGTTCCAACCCCCACCTTAATTAGTTTGATACATTTGACGCGTCCATGCTTAGTTGGCCAACCACTATGTTTTTATGTCCAACGTTTTGAAAAGAGATCAGATATATTATTCTTAATTCGGATATTAAATTATTGCTGTTTATATGCAGACATGTTTGATACATTTGGGACGTCCATGATTATTTGGCCAACCACTGTATTTGTAGGTCCAACATTTGGGCAAGGTATCAGATATGTTATTCTTAATTCGAATATTAAATTTGAGCTATTTACATGCAGAAATAAAGAAGTTATTGATTTTTGGCCGGAATTGACCACCGTGCAGTGTTTAAAAATTCGATATCTTTTGAACGGGTCATCAAAAAAATCTGAAAATTTACCACAAAGGAATTTTTGAAGGGTACTATAAACTGTAAGCAAATTGGGAAAATCTAAAAAAAATTATTCAAAGTGTCCGATTTGACATGGAATGCCCCATATATACTTTATAGCAATGGTTCCCAACCTTTGATTCTCGCCCCACTGGGGGGCAATTTGAATGCTTCAGGGGGCAACGAGTAACTTTTAAAGACTTTTTTGTTATATAAACTAAAAAGCTCTCGAAAACTTTTTCAAAAAACTTGCAGCGGTATTCATAAGTAAAAGTTAGCAGTTGCTTATACATCGCAGACAACGAGCTGCTTACTAGAATGTGTTTTTTCCTTAGCAAAATGTTAGCATAGAGTTTATTCATAATGATTTTTAAAATCTGTTGACTAAGAACAACCCTGTTTTTGAATATCAACTTGTTTTGGTGTTTCTTCACAATACTGCGGCAAGCAGCAGCCAATAGGCAGCACAAATAAATAGGACTGTATTTAATTATAATTACAATTAAATGCCGTATTTTATATTTTCTTAAATTGAAATAGCATACATTATGCTGCAAATACAAAATATACTGCTTTTTATTACAATTATAAATAAATACAGTACTTTTTATTATTTTTGCAGTCTGCTGCTTGCTGCTGCATTGCGAAGAAACACATGATTGTCGTGAGAGAACTTTACTCAATTGAGAAAATTAATGAGAAAACTTTAGTCAAGAGTTAACAAACATCTGTTTTACTTGTTAGTAAGGGTTTTAAAATTAATTAAGAATGAACCACTTGTCAAAAAATAGCACTTTTGACTTGTTAAACATTGAAAACTCGTATAGC
Organism: Pegoplata infirma; assembly: GCA_963921195.1. Taxonomy (NCBI): domain Eukaryota; kingdom Metazoa; phylum Arthropoda; class Insecta; order Diptera; family Anthomyiidae; genus Pegoplata; species Pegoplata infirma. The sequence goes on from OY992539.1 coordinate 54,643,275, forward strand.
TCGGTGAATACTGCCGATACAACAAAAAGTCACAAAAGCAATAATGTCTGGCTTGACCCGACAAACAATCGTGCCCAACTTTCGAAAGCTCTTCGTGCTATAAATTTCGAGTTACATCGAAAATAGTGCTAAAAATGCTGAAAAAAATTATTTTTGAATAAAAACGTAAGAAAAGCGTATAGCTGGGCAACTAGTAACGATATGACAAAAGGTCACTGAAGCTATAATGTCGGGCTTAATCTGAGAAATATTCGTACCGAACATCCATAAGGTCTCCAAGCTATAGTTCTTTAGTCACATTAAAAATAGCACGTAAAATGCTAAAAATAGCTTCTTACATTTTAAAGCAAATGTTGCTTATGCCATTTTTAATCACTCTTGACCATTTGAAAAATTTAATTTTAAAAACCATAGTTACCATTGACATCTTTTACATGACCATGGACTGTGTAAAAAGAGTTTCCTTTTGTTTTTTTGTTGCCATATCGTTGTTGTCGCATGATTTCATTATGAATTATTATTTTTAACATTGTTAACAATAATTAAATTTTCATGTTTTTTTTTTCCTTTTATTCCTTTTTACCACTTTCTTCTCTGTTACATCAAACATTAATTAATTTTACTCATGAATGCTGAATACGTTGGTGGTACTTTTAAGTTTTCTTTACTTTTTATTGTTTGTTGGTCTCCGTAAATTTAAAAACATTTATTTTCATTCTCATTCATTACAGGGTGTCATTATACGCGAAGTTGAGGATGGTGTACGCTGTGAACAGTGTAAAACAAATTGTCCTGGATTTGCTGCGCACGATTGGAGGTAAGTTTGTAATAAATTTAAATCTTTTCTGTCTGTCTGTTTGCTATTAATTAGCAAAAAATAATAAATTATTTAAAAGAAAACTATTTCTTGAGTGGCACAGAGAGTGGCAACATGTGTTAATTTTTCGCTGAGAAAATTTTTAGCACTACACTATTTATAGATGTAATTCGAAGAAGATAAATTTTATCTCAGTGATAGGGATCTTTTAATCGAAAGTCGACTTTTGCTTTCGATTTTTTTTAACATTTTCCACTTTGTCGATTTCTTTGACTTTTTAACCTTTATTACTTTGGTACCCAACATTGATAAATAAAATACAACCAAAAAATAGCACCTACACACAAAAAAAAAAATGTTGTCAAATTACTAGGAAAAGTCTCGTAGTCCCATTTAACTAATATTTGACAGTTTTCCTCGAAATTTGGCAATTTTACAAATTTCCAAGATAATTTTACAAAAAAAAATCTAGTAAGTTTACGAGAATTCCTTGTAATTACGCAAAAAAAAACTGTAAATTTACAATTTTGTTGGTAAAAAGCTTGTAAAATTACAAAATTATTGGTTATAAAGCTTGTAAAATTACTAGGAATTCTCGTAAAATAGGAGGTAGCAAGAAATCTAGTAAAATTACGAAACCTTTGTAAATTTTATCGTGTCAAAAAATTTGTAAATTTACAATTTTATTGGTAAAAGCCTTGTAAAATAACAAAATTATTGGTAAAAATCTTGTAAAATTACTAGGAATTTTTGTCAAATAGGAGGTAGCAAACAAATACAATTGCAAGTTCTTTTATTTACAAAAAAATTGACTTTTTAAAAGTTGTAAAAAGTCGAAAAAAGTCAAAAAAAAAAAGTCAAAAAGTCGAAAAAGTCTAAAGGTCGAAAAGTCGACTTTTTAAAATTTGAAAAAGTCGCAAAATCTATTTTTTATACCCTCCACTTAGTGATAGAGGGTATATATAAGTTTGTCATTCCGTTTGTAACTCATCGAAATATCGGTCTGGGACCCCATAAAGTATATGGGGCATTCCATGTCAAATCGGACACTTTGAAATTTTTTTTTTTATATTTTCCCAATTTGTTAACAGTTTTTAATACCCTTCGAAAACTCCTTCGTGGTAAATTTTCAGATTTTTTTGATGATTCGTTCAAAAGATACCGAATTTTTAAAAATTGGTAGTTTGTTCCTTTACTCAAATTTCTTTCACTCATAACTTCTTCAATAATGGTCCAAATTTCGATTTTTTTTTTCAAAATTTTTGTTTTTTACGTACTTTTTAAAAAAAATCCCAAAAAATTCTTAAAAGCCCTCTAGTATGCGATTTTTAAGCTTTAAAATTTAAATCTCATTTTTGAAAATGTTTGTACTCTTTGAATTTTTTTTTGTGTAAAACATCTATCGATTCTACAAATTTTTTGCCCAGGCGGATCGTGGGATAACGATTATTACTATTTTTTTAAATTTTTTGAAAAAATTTTATTGTAATTTTCCAATTTTAAAATCATTTCTACTGCTCGAATGGTGCGTCATAGAGGGATCCTGTACAAGAACAACCCCCATTAATTTTTACGTCTTAAAATTTAGAGATAGAGGATAGGTGTGTTCAGAGAAAATGTTTGGACTAAAAATATATTGTGGGTCTGTCATACATTTTGTTGCTCTAAGGCCACTATTAGGGCAGTTAGAGCGGTTGGAACAAATTTTAAAAAATGTCATTTTGTGTGGGAGCCCCCTTAGAAATTGGAGATAGGGTATAAGTTTGTTCCAAAGAAATGTTAAGACGTAAAAATTAATGGGGGTCGGTCTTATAAATGATCCCTCTATGACGCACCATTAGAGCAGTACACCCAAAAAAAAAACGTGGGTATTCAATACTAAAAATTTAACTAATTTTAGTCCAAAAGGACCTAATGCAGAAACTGGTAACCAATACTAAAATTTTTAACTAATATTAGTCAAATCCAGTAAAAATTACTAATGTTAGTACTTTGAAGATACTAAAATTAGTAACGAATTAGTAGATTTTGGTACAATATCACTTACTAAACCTTTTACTGTAGAATTATTTTGAGTGTAGAAATGATTTTAAGATTGGAAAATTACAATACAATTTTTTTAAAAAATTTAAAAAAAATAGTAATAATCGATATCCCACGATCCTCCTGGGTAAAAAATTTGTCGAATCGACTGAAGTTTTACACAAAAAAATTTTAAAAAAATCGAAGAGTACAAACATTTTCAAAAATGAGATTTAAATTTTAAAACTTAAAAATCGCATACTAGAGCGCTTTAAAGAATTTTTTGGGATTTTTTTTTTTAAGTAAATTTGAAATTTGGACCATTATTGAAGAAGTTATGAGTAAAAGAAGTTTAAGTAAAGGAACAAACTACCAATTTTTAAAAATTCGATATGTTTTGAACGGGTTATCAAAAAAAATCTTAAAATTTACCACGAAAGAGTTTTAGAAGGGTACTAAAAACTGTGAACAAATTGGGAAAATCTAAAAAAAAAAAAAATTTCAAAGTGTCCGATTTGACATGGAATGCCCCATATATATTCATGATGCCCGATCGGTTTTAAGACATTCTAGCGATGTCCGTCTGTCTGTCTGTCTGTGGAAAATGCTATCACGGACAAAATATTTCACAGAGATGACTGAAACTTAACATATTTATTGGAAGTTCTCCCGAGAAGTTTGGTATTGCATTTGAGCGGTATCGGTTTAGCGGTTCAAAAGTTATGAACGAAAATGTAAGCACACCTAAAAATTTCAGTACATTCAACATAACCAGTGTTGCCAGAACTTGGTAATCAAAAACGGCTAAATCCTTTTGAAAAAACGGCTAAAAACGACTAAAAAATGGCTAAAAAAAAGCTAAAAAATATATATTTTACTTTTTAAGAAAAACTAAGGTAAATTCATATTTTGTACCGTTTTTGATGCATATATTAAAATAAGGAGATTTTTTGTTACTGCTTTGACATATTTTAGATAAAATGAAGAGAGTTCAAACCACTTTTTTAATGATTTAAATATTTTATATTAAAATTTTTATAAAAATATATATAAAAATTTTGACTACAAAAAATGTATTTAAGTAAAAAATCTTTTTTAATTTTTTTGGCTTGAAAAAAATTTTCAACACATGAATTCGAGGTGAAACTTTTTACCCTTGGAACCGTTTTTACGGAAACCTGACCAGAAGAATTCCAAGAATATTTATGCCAAGATTCAGCAATCAGCCTTCAAGTTGAGTTTTGAACGTTAGCGTATTTTTAAAAGACAGTGAAACGGGCTTCGCTAGATCGTCTAAAATTTAGTATAATGTTTATGGTATGAATATGACAAAAATATACGTGATTTTATTCCAGACCAGTGTTAATAAAAATTGAAATATATGAAAAAAAATTACCTACTAACAAAACAAACCAACATTTAAAATTCTTCTGATGATAACACATAACTAAAGTGTTTGAAACCGGTATGAGAATACCAAAAATGTCTTTAATTTTTAGAAATTTAATTTTCTCCTACATTTTTGAATTTATACCTTTACAAAAAACAGTATAGGAGTCTGTGATCGATCTGTACAAGCTTAAAAACCAATAAATTCTCTATTTTAGTATAAAAAACACACTAAAAATTAGTTTTTAACCGAAAACTCAAAAATGGCTAAAAAACTGCTAAAATAATTTCGAAAATGGCTAAAAAAACGGCTAAGAGCTAAATGCCTTTTTCTCCGGCTAAACGAGTTCAAAAGGAGCTAAATCTAGCCGGAAAATAGCTGAATTGGCAACACTGAACATAACCTAAAAATAAAAAATGCTTTAATTCGGCTTCTGGTTGACATATGTGAACATAATGAACACCAAATGGTATTTAAACAAGTACGAACATATTTTTTGACAAAAAAAGAAAAAAATTGCGGATTTTTTTTTTACCAAAATTTTTTTTCGCGGAAATTTTTTTTTCAATTTTTTTTTTTTTTTTTTTTTCAAAAGTAATTTCCTTTTAAATAAAGTTTTTTGCAATAATCTTTTTGAAATTGTGGAGGGTATCACTACATTCGGCAAGGCCGAATTTAACTTTTTCACTTGTTTAATTTGAAAACAGTCGAAAAGTCGACTTTTTAGAAATTGAAAATAATCAAAAAGACGACTTTTTGTTGCGACTATATAACCCTTGATTCGGATGGTATTTTGAATATTTTTTTTCATACAAAAAACTTTTGTTTACCAAAAAAAAATTTTTTAGCGAACATTTGTTTGTAAAATTTTTTTTTTTGCCTAATTTATTTTCTTTAAATAATTTTTTTCCGCAACATTTTTCACGAGATTCTTTTGTTGTCACTTTTCCTTCCACAACAACATCCTCATTAAAACATCCCTTTGACACACTTTCAAAATAAAAAATAAAAAACACACAACCATATAATTTAATTAATAACTGTTTAAATTAATTAAACACTTTTTGTAATGACACTGAAAATATGATACATTTTGTTTGTCTTTTCATTTACAAAGGCTTTTCTTTTCAGTTCTTTCATTTTAAAATTTTGTTTGATGAATGACATCATAGAAAGAAAACCAAAGAAAATCACTTCATTGAAATAATGTTATTTTTAGACATTTTGGATACAAATGAATTTAAGTGCGAAAATTTTTTTTTTTTTGGGATTTTAAAAATTTTTATGGACAAAAAAAAATTTTTATAATAATTTTGGAAAAAAAATATTTTTTTACGCGCATTTGAAGTTGATGAACTTTTATTATAATTACACTCAAAATATTTTGTAGGAAAAAACAAATGAAAAACACACTTAAAACTAGTGAATAAACAATTGAAAACCATCCCAGTAATTATTCATTAGTTTTAACAAACATCAACATTTATTTTTTACTGTTGACAAAATTTTCTAAAATAAATAACATTAAACATTAAAAAATTACGGTTTCTTCATTCTTTTTTACCGACAAATTCGAAAAAATAACCTACGAAAACATTAAAAATTAATGATAGTTCTGTTATTTTTACCAACAAATTCCAAAAAAATAACCTACGAAAACAATAAAAATTAATGATTTCGTAGGTTATTTTTTACAATTTGCTATTGAAATATTTTTTTAAAAATGTTTAATAAAATTTTGGGGAATCGATCCCGCAATCAACTACATTCTGGCCAGACACTCTACCCATCGTGCCAAAGTCACTTGATACAAACATGTTTTTATATTTCTATTAATAATTTTTTGATTTTTTTTTACAAAAAAATAACCTACTTGTGCAGTTAAAAAATAATGATATCTCATTAAAAAATACCAACAAATTTAAAAAATTAAAAATTTAAAGAATAATCAATAGTTTTTACTTACAGAACAAAAATAAATGACTTTAAAAATTAAATGTTAATGAAAGTCTTTATTTTTTAGTCTGTTATTTTTGAAACAAAGGATAGAAGTAGTCATTAATAAAAACTAACCATCAAACAAATGTTTTTTCTTTTAAAAACGACTAAACGTAAAATTTTTTAAATAAACTACAAACAGTTAATGACATAATTTGTTAAGTGCATAATAATAATTGCTTGAAAACTGTATAAGTGGCGTATGCTTAATTTTGTAATTGCCTTTAAATAACAATCATACGCAACGGTGCACAGTGGTTTATTTTTTAATAATTTGTGTATTCAGTAAGTAGGTACTGCACCGATTGCAGCGAAATTCATACCGGTTATACCTAAATGAATTTCGAGATTTAGTTTGGGTGCTGGACCCCACATGTTCAAAAAGGGCACCACCAGGGCTCCCTAAAGTAGGACATGTTTTGTTCACAAAAACTTTAAATGCTTTAAAATCACCAATTTTTAATGCGTCTAAAAAATCTAGCGCTAATCTAAAAAAAGCCTTGAGGGTTTTGTTATGTAAAATATCGTTTGCTTTTGGTTTCATCCCATTTCGATTCTGAAAGTTCGATTTTGTAGTGCTGTGTAATTAAAAGTTTTTTTTTATCGGTTTAAAATAAAAGGTAAAAAATCTCAAGCTTTTTACACTAATTAGTAATCAAGGTAAAGTTATCTTAAGTTAATAGTAAAACGAAAAAATCTATTTTTTATATATGTTTTATTGACATTTCTCAAAACATATGTTTAAACAAAAAAAAAAAATCTTTAATATAAATATTATTAATAATACTAAACTTTTTCAATTGTTAATTTAAATAAACTCAAATTGAAGTTCCATAATATTTACATTTAAGTAATACTAACAGTAGCTGTGTTTTTCAATCATCTGGAAGTATTTATAATTTTTTTTTGCGTTTAAGAGTAAAGAATTTTATGAAGGAATAATTTGGAAAAACAAACATTTTTAAAAAAATTTTAAGTACCGAAATAATTTTTTTAAAGTTTTCTAAGTCGAAGGCACAATTTTTTACCATTTTTTATTTGCGTTTTGGTGTAAAAAAATAAAAATCCTTTTAGGAAAAAAACAAATTTAAAAGTATCCTGTCTCGAACCAAAAAGCAAACAAGTAGAAAAGTTAAATTCGACTTGGTCGATTCTATGAATACCCTCCACAATGCACTTTTTAAGTGATAGTAAATTTTCTAACGTAAAAAAAATACATTTTTGTATTTCTTATCATTTATTTTGTGTTAAAAAAACTTTTTTTAGTAATTTTTGAAAAAAAAAAAATTTACTAAATTTTTTTTTGAGCGTAAAATTTTTTTGAGTGTATTTTTTTCGTTTTAGTGTAAAAATATTTTTGAGTGACAAAAATACGTTGCACAAAATTTTTTGTGACTTAACAATGTTTTTAAAACAAGTTTAACGGGTTTTCAACACGTGAAATAAATGAAACTAATCTGAATTTCATGGTTTTCCGACTTGGCTGAAATTCAAAACGAACCATGCCAGGGGAACGAAAAATTTATATGCCAAGCTTCAGAATCCTCAGAATTGCCTTTCGAAAGTTAGCGTGTCTTTTATCACGTAAATTCGCGAAAAACCCTTGCCGAAATTCAGTCTTTTGCTCATAACTTTTGAACCACTGGACCGATTTCACTGGATTGCAATACCAACCTGACCAGGTAAATGCCCAACATATATGTTAAACTTTAGAAGTCTCTGCAAAGTCTTTCAAAAGTTAGCATGATTTCAACAGACAGACGGACGGACGGACAGACAGAAAGACAGACAGACGGACGGACGGACATCGCTAGATCGTCTTAAAATCGATTGAGGATCATGAATATACATACTTTATGGGATCCTAGACCAATATTTCGAGGTGTTACAAACGGAATGACAAACTTATATAGTATATATGGGGAATTCCATGTCAAATCGGACACTTTAAAAATTTTTTTTTTTAGATTTTCCCAATTTGTTTACAGTTTTTAGTACCCTTCGAAAACTTCTTGGTGGTAAGTTTTCAGATTTTTTTGATGACCCATTCAAAAGATATCGAATTTTTAAAAATTGGTTGTTTGTTCCTTTACTCAAATTTCTTTTACTCACAACTTCTTCAATAATGGTCCAAATTTCAATTTTTTTTTTCAAAATTTTTGTTTTTTTACTTACTTTTTAAAAAAAACATACCAAAAAATTCTTAAAAGCGCACTAGTATGCAATTTTTAAGTTTTAAAATTTAAATCTCAGTTTTGAAAATGTTTGTACTCTTCGATTTTTTTGAAATTTTTTTGTGTAAAACTTCTATCGGTTCTACAAATTTTTTGCCCAGGAGGATCATGGGATAACGATTATTAATATTTTTTTAAATTTTTTTAAAAAAATTCGTTGTAATTTTCCAATCTTAAAATCATTTCTACTGCTCCAAATGTGCATCATAGAGGGGTCATTTGTAAGACCGACCCCCATTAATTTTTACGTATTAATATTTCTTTGGAACAAACTAATACCCTATCTCCAATTTCTAAGGGGGCTACCACACAAAACGACATTTTTTAAAATTTGCTCCAACCGCTCTAACTGCCCTAATAGTGCCCTCAGAGCAACAAAATGTATGACTGACCCACAATATTTTTTTAGTCTAAACATTTTCTCTGAACACAACCTACCCTGTATCTTTAACTGCTAAGGCGGTCCCCATACATTATCTTTTTTTTTGTAAATTTGTTTTATTTAATCAGCTTCTACCGGTCCAATGGTGCGTCCGAGAGGGGTCATTAGTGAGACCGACCCCCATTTATTTTTACCCTACAACATTTTTTTAAAACATACCTACGCCCTATCTCCACTCCCTAAGTAGGCTTCCATTCAAATTTACATTTTTGTAGAATTTGCTCCAACTGTTATTTGTATGGAAGTCTACTAAGGGAGTGGAGATAGGGCGTAGGTATGTTTTAATAAAATGTTGTAGGGTAAAAATAAATGGGGGTCAGTCTCACTAATGAACCCTCTCGGACGCACCATTGGACCGGTAGAAGCTGATTAAATAAAACAAATTTACAAAAAATAAAAAACATTGTATGGGGACCGCCTTAACATTTAAAGATAGAGGGTAGGTGGGTTCAGAGAATATGTTTGGACTAAAAAAATATTGTGGGTCGGTCATATATTTTGTTGCTCTAAGGGCACTATTAGGGCAGTTAGAGCGGCTGGAGCAAATTTAAAAAAATGTCGTTTTGTGTGGGAGCCCCCTTAGAAATATGAGATAGGGTATTAGTTTGTTCCAAAGAAATGTTAAGACGTAAAAACTAATAGGGGTCGGTCTTATAAGTGACCCCTCTATGACGCACCATTGCGGAAGTAGAAATGATTTTAAGATTGGAAATTTACAATAAATTTTTTTTCAAAAAATTTTAGAAATAGTAATAATCGTTATCCCACGATCCTACTGGGCAAAAAATTTTTACAATCGATAGAAGTTTTACACAAAAAAATTTCAAAAAAATCAAAGAGTACAAACAGTTTCAAAAATGAGATTTAAATTTTAAAACTTAAAAATCGCATACTAGACTAGAGATGGGCGCGTGAGTGAATTTTGACTCACGCACGCTCACGCTCACGAAATAAAAATTTTAATCACGCACGATCACGCACGAAATTATTTTTTCTGATCACGTTCACGCACGCTCACGTGAGTAACTAAAATTTTTCTCACGCTCACGAAAAAATCACGCTCACGAATACTCACGAAATTAAAATTAGCGAATTTTTATTTTGCTTCTTTCGATTTCTTGCACAAAAAGTATTGAATTTTCTTAAAACAATAATAAAAATCGCAATTTTGGATTGATTTCCCTCTAAATTCAATACAATGACGATTTTTTTACTCGTTTTCTGTTTCAAGCAGCACAAAAAAATCACGCAAACTCACGAAACAAAAATTACTCACGCACGCTCACGCACGAAACTATTTTTCATAATCACGCGCACTCACGATCACGTGAGTAAAAATTAATTTCACTCACGATCACGCGTGATTCACGCGTGAATCACGTGAATCACGAAAAATTCGTGTCACGCGCGCATCTCTATACTAGACCGCTTTTAAGAATTTTTTGGGATTTTTTTTTTTTTGAAAAAGTACGAAAAAAATAAAAAAATTTTGAAAAAAATTGAAATTTGGACCATTATTGAAGAAGTTATGAGTAAAAGAAGTTTGAGTAAAGGAACAAACTACCAATTTTTAAAAATTCTATATCTTTTGAACTGGTCATCAAAAAATCTGAAAATTTACCACGAAGGAGTTTTCGAAGGGTACTTACTAAAAACTGTAAATAAATTGGGAAAATCTAAAAAAATAAAAATTTTCAAAGTGTCCGATTTGGCATGGAATGCCCCATATATATTCATGATCCTCGATCAATTTTAAGTCGATCTAGCGATGTCCGTCCGTCTGTCTGTCCGTCCGTAGAAAACATGCTAACTTTTGAAAGACTTTACGGAGGCTTCTGAAGTTTGGCATATATGTCAGTGATTTACTTGGTCAGGTTGGTATTGCTACTTATGAGCAAAAGAGTAAATTTCGGCAAGGGTGTTTCGCGAATTTACGAGATAAAAAACACGATAACTTTCGAAAGACAATAATGAGACTTCTGAAGCTTGACGTGTATCTTTGCCGTTATAAACAAAACCCTGAATTTCAGATTAGTTTCATCTTAAATGCCACGCGTTTAAGAAGTTTTAAAAGCATTGGTGGCATTCGAAAGACAGTAATGAGACTTCTGAAGCTTGACGTATATCTTTGCCGTTCCCCAGGTCTGTTTGGTATTAAATTTCAGCTAAATCGGTCCAGTGGTTCAAAAGTTATAAGCAAAACCCTAAATTTCAGATTAGTTTCATCTTAAATGCCACGCGTTTAAGAAGTTTTAAAAGCATTGGTGGCAACTTAACAATGCTTTTTAAACTTGTTTAGTTTTAAAAGCATTGGTAACTTAAAAATTACACTCGAAAAAAATTTTACACTCAAAAAAAATTTTATACTCAAAAAAATTTTACACTCAAAAAAAATTTTACACTCTAAAAAAAAATTTGTTTTTTTTTTACAAAAATGACAATATTTTGTGTACATACGTACGTGCATTCACTCAGAAATATTTTTACAGTAAAAAAAACATTGCACTCGAAAAAAATTTTACACTCAAAAAAAAAAAATTTTTTTTTCTTTTTTTAAAAAATGACAAAAAAAAGAGTTTTTTACTTAAAATAAAATATTTCTAATCAAAATAGTTAATTTTTTCATGTTAAAAAATTTACTATCCTTTAAAAAATGCATTGTGGAAGGTATTCATAGATTCGGCAAAGTCGAATTTCACTTTTCTACTTGTTTTTTTTTTTAAAACTGTTGAACAAGTAATAATTTGAATTTGTTTCAACGGTTTAAAAGTTTTAAACAGTTTTATTTAGTTTATGTTAACATAATAATGTTAATAAAAGCTTTCAAAACATTAAAAACATTAAGCAATAGATGGCGCCTGATTACATAAAAAAGCTTATTGTTTATAAAATTTATATTACAAATTTTCACTTCCTCTAGAATTTAAACTCAAATAATAAATAATAATAAAACACTTAAAACGATTATTCATATTAAGTCAAATTCAATTTAATCTCAATCACGATTTAATTAAATTGCTTTTATAATTATAACAAAGAAATAGGGAAATGTGTATTTATAAAATATTTGTTTTATTTTTAATAAAAAAAAACATTTAAGTAAATTGAAAATTGTTAATCCAAATATGTGATTTCCTTATAAAAAATTTGTTAAACAAAAAATTTACTTCAATCAAAAACTATTTCTCAATTATGTTCCAAAAAATTCAAATAGTTTTTAAAAATTTTTTTTTTTAAGAAATTATTAAGAATTGTTGTTTAATAGTAGTATTTTTATTATTTATTGCTAAAATTTGATTTATTAAATACGTATAAAAATTGTTTTTCCACAAAAAAAAAAAAAAAAATATTCAAAATAATAAATCCATAATGCGGTGCCAAAAAAATTAATATGGAGAAGATATTTCCAAAAAAAAAAACTGAAAAACAACAAAATTAAATATATTTCTTCTACACCTTTTGCCAAAAACGTGTATTTCAATAATAATTATTAAACGATATAAACCGCAATTAAAATGTTGATTTTTTTCCCCACACAGAGGTGCAAAAATAAATAAATATGAAATGAAAATAAACAAATGTGGATTTTTTTTTCTTAAATACAAAAGACAGACAAATACAAACGTAATTTTTAATGTAAATAAAATTGAAAATTTTTATAATGAAAAAAATATAAATTAAATGAAATAGAATTTTTGGTGAATTTTCTATGTAAAAACTTAAAATTGTTTTAGTGGAATTTACTTTACACACTCAAAATAATAACTCTGTTAAATTACAGAAAATTTCTGATAATTTAACAGAGTACACCATACTTTTCCAGCTAACAACATTTCATTGTTATTTTACTAAAAAACTCTGTAAAATAATTTTGACAAAAAAACTGTTAATTTACAGAGTTAATAGTAAAATATTGGTTAAATATGAAAGCTTTTTGACAGAAAAAACTCTGTAATTTTACTTTAAATCTCTGTAAAATGATTTGGACAAACAAAATTGTTAATTTATAGATTTTCTAGTAAAACATTGGTTAAATAAACCACCATTTAGCAAAGAAAACTATGTAAATTTACATATATTTGTAAAATGCATTTGATGCAAAACAAAAATTTCAGAAAAAACTCTGTAAATTTACAGAGTTTAGTTAAATGCATATTATTCTGTAAAATTTTTATAAGATTTCTGAAAGATTTTTTTTTTTATAACTTTTTTTGCTACTTTTTTCAACTTATTCTCAATAAAAAAAAAAACAGATAAAATTTTGATGTTTGGTAACAAAAAAAAAACTACTTAAAACAGAAAACATTTTTGGTTATAAAAAAATACGAAGTATTTTGCTTATCTCTGTATTTTAGCAGAAAACTCTGTTAATTATCTGTAAAATTAAGATTACAAAGTAAAAAGCAATATAACAGAGGAAACTTTGTTTTTTTGTCACAACAAAATACAAAGTATTTTCTTTAAATCTGTATTTTGGCAGAAAACTGTGTCAAATATATGTTTAATTGAGATTACAGTCAATTTACAGAGTATTTTGCAGAGTTATTATTTTGAGTGCATATTTAGTTTTTTCTGAGGTAGAAACAAAAACCCTGACATCCCCTTCACTCCATAAAACCGCCGAGATGGCACTTAAAAAAAGGTTCGATCTTGTTCCTTAACATACTTTTGCAGCTGTCCCGATGAAAAAAAAAATATGTGTCGACCAAAAAAATCATGTTTTTTGGTACTTTTCTATTTCCTTAAATAATCGTCCTACTCTTAAAAAAAACCTTGTCAAATTACTAGAAAAAGTCTTGTAATGCCATTTTACCAATATTTGACAATTTTCCTTGTTTTTTAACAAATCATTTTCGATCAAAATTTACATATTTTTTTGTAGCTTTACAGTTTTTCTTGTAATTTTACAAATTTCCAAATAATTTTACAAAAAAAATCTAGTAAATTCACGAGAATTCCTTGTAATTTTAATTGAGCAAAAAAATTTGTAAATTTACGGTTTTATTGGTAAAAGTCTTGTAAAATTAGAAAAATGTTCGCAATTTTTACTAGGAATTTTCGTAAAATAGGAGGTAGCAAAAAATCTAGTAAAATCACGAAACCTCCTTGTAAATTTTATCGCGTCAAAAAACTTGTAAATTTAAATTTTTTTTTGGAAAAAAGCCTGTAAAATTGAAAAAATATTGGTAAAAACCCAGCAATCGATTCCAAAGAATCGATTGTGGAATCAACTGTACTACCCTGCAATCGATTCTACTATGCATTGCTTCATCGATGATTTTTGTTTGAGATTATATCGAAAGCAATGCATCCTTTTCCTCCAAACTACAATTAAAAAAAAACAAGTAGAAAAGTTAAATTCGACTTTGCCGAATCTATGAGTACCCTCCACACTGCATTTTTTTAAAGGGTAGTACATTTTTTAACGTGAAAAAATTACCAATTTTGATTAGAAATATTTTATTTTGAGTAAAAAACTATTTTTTGTCATTTTTTTTTTTTTAAAGAAAAATAACTAATTTTTTTTTTGAGTGTACAATTTTTTTCGAGTGTAATGTTTTTTTTACTGTAAAAATATTTCTGAGTGAATGCACGTACATATGTATGTACACAAAATATTGTCATTTTTGTAAAAAAAAAAAACTAAATTTTTTTTTGTGTAAATTTTTTTTTGAGTGTAAATTTTTTTTTGAGTGTAAAATTTTTTTTATTTAGTTACCACCAATGCTTTTAAAACTTGTTAAAACACGTGGCATTTTAAATGAAACTAATCTGAAATTCAGGGTTTTCCTTATATAACTTTTGAACCACTGCACAGTGGCCGAAATAGCCAATCTAGCGGCGCTTTGTTAATAACTTCAAAAACATAAAAAATTCTGAATGATTTTTATTTTTTTTTCTTTAATTTATATAATTGTTAATATTACCAATTCATAAAATTTTGAAACTTGTTTGTTTTTTTAAGTATATGGGTAGATCCATATGTAACCAACCAATAAAAAAAATATTTTGGACCTGACTTTCTCAAACTTTACTAAACTCGATATAAAAGTGCATTCTAAATACATGGTTAAGACAAATACAAACTTTGGGATTGCTGGACCAGATATATGAGGCATTCCACACCAAATGTCCAGCGAAAAAAACACGTGTACAGTAAACTTCTGAATAGGTTGTATGGATAGCCCTATATGGAACTTAGAAAATTGCGTTGTTGGTTTTTCAATTTTTCAAAAACTGGGCTTAGGAGGCGTGGTCAAATATTGGAAAAATGGTCAAATTTGTGGCGAGTTGCCTTGATTAAATATTTTTCATATTAAAACGGAATGCACCACAATCTCAAAAATTTACATTCTTATATAGTTTTGTATGGGCTATCGATTAAAATTTTTTGTTTTGGAAAATTTTCAGAACCCGTTCTGAAATTTTCCATTTTTTAAAAATGTCATGAAACAAAATTGTTATGAAATTTAAAGTTCAAATGCGATTTTCTCGAAAAATAAATAAATTGACATTTTTAAAAAATGGAAAATTTCAGAAAGGGTTCTGAAAATTTTCAAAAAAAAAAAATTTTAATCGATAGCCCATACAAAACTATATATGAATATAAATTTGAGATTGTGGTGCATTCCGAAATTTGAGATTGTGGTGCATTCCGTTTTAATGTGATAAATATTTAATCAAGGCAACTCGCCACAAATTTGACCATTTTTCCAATATTTGACCACGCCTTCTAAGCCCAGTTTTCGAAAATTAGAAAAACCAAAAACGCAATTTTCCTAGTTCCATATAGGGCTATCCAAACAACCTATTCAGAAATTTACGGGACACATGTTTTTCTGTAGCGGGACATTTGGTGTGGAATGCCTCATGTTTTTGAATTTGATAGTATTGTTCTTTGCTATATTTCGAGCGATCAATGACATTTGAAAATATATGATTTTCAACCATTACAAATTTTTTTGTTGGCACTATTTCACTATGCCATATTAAAAAAAGGGTGCGTTTAGATTCTGCCATTGCAACTAAAAAACGGAAAAAATCATAAGGTAGCAAATCGTTGCATTCTATATTTGAACTTTATATAGACAACAACCCATTTAAACTAACTATGCAAACAGTTAACCGAATCCGGTCGAATACACCCTACTTTTATTTCACACAAAATTGGATTTCATATCTAAAAACACTTTCACAAAGGACATTTACTTTTTCCACTGTTAAGCACTAAAATATACAATCACAGGTCATAAACATTTTTTTTTTTTTTTAATACATACCTTTTAATTAAAATAAAATCACAGATCTTATTAAAAAACTAATTAATTAATTTTTTGCTCTCAACAAAGTTGCACTTAAAAAAAGGTCAAAAATAGTTATTGCACTTGCTAAAACATGTGTTAAGTTTGAATGCTCACAGCTGTGCGAATATTAGGAACAAAACAAAAAAGAAAACAGAAAAAAATCCGTTGGGGTTTAGATTTTCAAAAAAAAAAATAAAATTGGCCGAATTCGGAATTTTAAAATTTCGCTAAAGCGCCGCTAGATTGGCTATTTCGGCCACCGTGCACTGGACCGATTGAGCTGAAATTTAATACCAAACAGACCCGGGGAACGGCAAAGATACATGCCAAGCTTCAGTAGTCTCATTATTGTCTTTCGGAAGTTATCGTGTTTTTTATCTCGTAAATTCGCGAAACACCCTTGCCGAAATTTACTCTTTTGCTCATAACTTTTGAACCACTGGACCGATTTGGCTGGATTGCAATACCAACCTGACCAGGTAAATGACAAACATATATGCCAAACTTCAGTAGCCTCTGTAAAGTCTTTCAAAAGTTAGCGTGTTTTCTACGGACGGACAGACAGACAGACAGACAGACGGACGGACGGACATCGCTAGATCGACTTAAAATCGATCGAGGATCATAAATATATATACTTTATGGAGTCCTAGATCAATATTTCGAGGTGTTACAAACGGAATGACAAACTTATATATACCCTCTATCACTAGAGTGGAGGGTATAAAAAAAACCTTGTAAAGTTACCAAAAAATCTCGTGAGTTTACGAGGCTATTCTCGTAAAATAGGAGGTAGGTAAAATTCGCATAAAATTACGAGGATTTCCTCGTAATTTTGAATGGGCCAAAAATTGGAAAAATAACCAATTTTATTGCTAAAAATATTGTTTTAAAACCGGAAAAATAAAAAAAGGTAAACTTACAATAAACGCGTAAGGGTGTTAAATTCGGCTGTGCCTAATCTTTTATACCCTCCAACATGCAAATAAATAAAAAAAAATTGAACGGGCGTTTAATTTTTTTTTTTTGAGGGGTGGTCGGTAGTGGTAATTGCGGGGGGCATATTTCTTCTCGAATATGTGTTTAAAAATTCATTCTTATACTTTTTGCTCTAAAGAAATACAAGTAAATATTTTTTAAAAAAAAATTTATTCCACGCCCATAAAAGGGGGGAAGGACCGAAAAAACGACATTTTCTAATTCTGTGGGTCCAAATGCAGGACTTTGAACTTCTTGTAGCATAAAAATTTGTCATTTGTTAAACAAAAACACAAAAAATCATGTAAAAATGTGGTATTTTTCAGAGGTTGGTTTAGTTCTTCAACGGGGAATTTTTCCCCCTGGTCCGATTTTCCTCGTTAACCTGCCTAGGAACATAAGACTAATTCGTGCCAAATGTCGGGAGTCTAGCTCTTTTAATTTGGAGTGCATCGTGTTAACTACAGACGGACGGACGGACAGACGGACGGTCGGACATCGCTAGAATGTCTTAGAATCGATCACTGATCATAAATATATACTATACTTTATGGGGTCCTAGACCGATATTTTGATGCTGTAGTTGGAGGGTTTAAAAATGGTAAATATGTTTAAAAAAATGATAAATTTACAAACCAAAATTATTTTTTGTTAAACAACATAAATCCTCGTTATAAAATCATTTTTGTAAAATAACTACTACTATTTTTTTTTGTAAATTAGAAAAAATATACATTTTTTAAAATTTTGTCAACTTTTTTTTTTAAATATTTTTCAATAAAAAAAAATTTGTCCGGGACTTGGAAAATTTTTTAAAAAAAATAGAAAATTTACAAAAAAAATGTTTTTTTTGTTAAATAACATAAATCCTCGTATAACATAATTTTAGTAAAATAGCAGTTTTTTTGTAAATCAACTAGAATCTTTGTAATAAAAACTTTGTTGTAAAATTACAGTTTTTTTTGTAAAATAACCTTTCAAAATGGCAGAATACAATCACGAAAATAAATTTGTAAAATTACCAATAAAACTGTTGTTCTCGTTTGAGCAAAGTACAAGATTTTTTGTAAAAAAACAAAGAAAAATGGTTAAATATTGATAGAACGGGATTACAAGGCATTTTACCAGGAGTTTTACCAGTTTTTTCTAGAGTGTATGATAAAACGGTTATAAGAGTCATTTAAGCCAAATTCAAAGTGGGCTTTTGTATGGGGGCTAGGTCTTAGCATGGACCGATTTTTCCCAATTTCAAATTGAAAATTGCGACCTGTATCGTCCTTAAAACGTTAAATGGACTGACTGACAGACGGTCGGACATCGCTAAATTGACTTAAAAAGTGATTTTGAGTCGATGGGTATGCTTGGAGGAGGGTCTAAGACCAATATTTGCGGTTGTTACAAACATCAGAACCAACTCATTAAACCCTGTACCACAGCGTGGTGTAGGGTATAAAAATACTATTTTGGTACTTAAAAAAAATACTTATTTAGTCATTATTATAAAACAAGTTTTATTTATGTGCTTTTTATAAAAAGTACTATTTTGGTACTTTTCTTTTAAAAAAAGTACTATTTTGGTACTTTTCTTTTAAAAAAAGTATTATTTTAATATTTTTTTTATAAAAAAAGTTTTATTTATGTGCTTTTTATAAAAAGTACTATTTTACTACTGTTTGTAAAAAAGTACTATTTAAGTACTTTTTATAAAACAGTACTATTTTAGTACTTTTAATAAAAAGTATTATTTAGAACTTATAATAAAAAAATAATAATTTGGGTTCTTTTTCGAAAAATAAAAATGTTAGTACATTTTATGAAAAAGTACATCTTTGCAAATTAAAAAAAAGTACTATTTCAGTACTTTTTCCAAAAAAGAACTTTTTCAGTTTTTTATAAAAAAGTACTATTTCAGTACTTTTTACAAAAAAGTACTTTTTTTTGTACATAAATATTACTATTATTTGGGTTTCTAATTTAATTTTGACTGCATTCATGAGTGATTTAGAATTTTTTACTGGCAACACTGACCCATAAGCACCCACCCGTGGCTAAAATGACTATTCTTTCAACAATTTTTTCTTCGACTGCTAAACAACAAAACTTATTGAAAAAGAAAATTTTAAATTGAAAATTGTTTAAATAATTGATATTTAAAAACAATTTGCTAAAATAAATGTAATGGTTAATTTTAAAAATTTACAAATATTTTTAAATGTTTGCACGAATGTGCTTTTTTTTGTGAAATAAAATATAAACAATTTACAAATGATTTTGACGTACATTGTACTTTTACACTATTTCCAAATTTATTTTAAAATTGTCCAAATGTATTTCAAAATTGTCCAAATGTATTTGAAAATTGCTCAAATATATTTTAAAATTGTACACTCAAAATAATAACTCTGTTAAATTACAGAAAAACTCTGCTAATTTAACAGAGTACACCATACTTTTCCAGCTAACAACATTTCTTGGTAATTTTACTAAAAAACTCTGTAAAATGATTTTGACAGAAAAAAACTGTTAATTAACAGAGTTTATTGTAAAATATTGGTTGAATATGAAAGCTTTCTTACAGAGAAAACTCCGTATTTTTACTTTAAAACTCTGTAAAATGATTTGGACAAAAAAAACTGTTAATTTACAGAGTTTCTAGTAAAATATTGGTTAAATAAAGCACCATTTAGCAAAGAAAACTATGAAAATCTACCTATATTTGTAAAATGCATTTGATGCAAAAAAAAAATTTACAGAAAAACTCTGTAAATTTACAGAGTTCAGGTAAATGCATGTTATTTTGTAAAATTTTTATTAGATTTCTGAAAAAAAATTTTTGATAACTTTTTTGCTACTTTTTCAACTTTTTCTCAAAAAAAAAATATACAGATACAATTTTGATGTTTGGTAACAAAAACTACTCAAAACAGAAAACTTTTTTTTTATAAAAAAAATACGAAGTATTTTGCTTAAATCTGTATTTTAGCAGAAAACTCTGTTAATTATCTGTCAAATTAAGATTACAAAGTAAAAAGTAATACAACAGAGGAAACTTTGTTTTTTTGTCACAACAAAATACAAACTATTTTCTTTAAATCTGTATTTTGACAGAAAACTCTGTCAAATATCTGTTGAATTTAGATTACAGTCATTTTACAGAGTATTTTACAGAGTTATTATTTTGAGTGTACAAATGGGTTTTAAAAATTTCTAAATGTATGTATTTTCAAATTGTCCAAATAAATTTTAAAATTGTCCAAATACAATTTAAAATTTTCCATATGTAGTTTAAAACTATCGAAACGTATTGAAAATTTTCCAAATGTGTGTTTAAAATTTCCAAATAAATTTTAAAACTGTCGAAATGTAATTTAAAATTTTCCAAATGTATTTTAAAAATTGTCAAAATATATTTTAAAATTTTCCAAATGTATTTTAAAAATTTCCAAACCGCTATGTGTATTTATTTTAAAGTTTTTTGAAGAGACTTTAAGTACAGCTAAAGTTTTTATGAGTCAAATTTATGAAATAGGAATCTTACTAAGAGATTGTACAATTTCCTTCTTTTAATTCTCAATGAATGTATATTTGCATATGTACACTCAAAATAATAACTCTGTTAAATTACAGAAAAACACTGCTAATTTAACAGAGTATACCATACTTTTCCAGCTAACAACATTTCTTGGTAATTTTACTAAAAAACTCTGTAAAAAGATTTTGACAGAAAAAAACTGTTAATTTACAGAGTTTATAGTAAAATATTGGTTAAATATGAAAGCTTTTTTACAGAGAAAACTCTGTAATTTTACTATAAAACTCTGTAAAATGATTTGGACAAAAAAAACTGTTCATTTACAGAGTTTATAGTAAAATATTGGTTAAATAAACCACCACTTAGCAAAGAAAACTATGTAAATTTACATATATTTGAAAAATGCATTTGATGCAAAAAAAAATTACAGAAAAAACTCTGTAAATTTACAGAGTTTAGTTAAATGCATGTTATTTTGTAAAATTTTTATAAGATTTCTGAAAAAAAAATTTTGATAACTTTTTTTTACTACTTTTTCAACTTTTTCTCAAAAAAAAAAAAAATATACAGATAAAATTTTGATGTTTGGTAACAAAAACAAAAACTACTCAAAACAGAAAACTTTTTTGGTTATAAAAAAATACGAAGTATTTTGCTTAGATCTGTATTTTAGCAGAAAACTCTGTTAATTATCTGTAAAATTAAGATTACAAAATAAAAAGTAATATAACAGAGGAAACTTTGTTTTTTTGTCACAACAAAATACAAAGTATTTTCTTTAAATCTGTATTTTGACAGAAAACTCTGTCAAATATCTGTTGAATTGAGATTACAGTAATTTTACAGAGTATTTTACAGAGCTATTATTTTGAGTGTATTAATATGTTTATTTAAAAATTAGCGATTTGTCATTTAAATTCCCTTTGCTACGTGTATTATAGGGTTTTTATATTTGTTAAATAGTCTTGACAATGGAATCTGACAAATTTCGGAACACGTGTCGACTAAGTCTTGCAAAAATTACCAACATAAATAAATTTAAAACAGAAAAATAAATTTTTTGAAAATTATTCTATGAGAATCTCATAGTTTTAATAAGTAAAGAAAATAATGACCTCGAGCTAGAATAAACCTACTCAAAATACATTTGGACAATTTAAGAATACAAATAAAAAATTTTAAATTGTATTTGGACAATTTAAAATTATTTTTGGACTACTTTAAAATATATGTGGAGAATTTTGAACTACATTTGGAAAATTCATTTTGAACAATTTTTGAAATATATTCAGACAATTTTAAAATACATGTGGGCAATTTTAAAATATATTTAGAATATTTTTAAAATATATTTGGAAAATTTTAAAATTCATTTTGAAAATTTTAAAATACATTTGGAAATGTTGTAGTACATTTAAATATTGAAATCTTTATAAAATGAATTTTGTAAATTATTTTTTGTTTAAATATTACACGTATTTCTGTCTGTCTGTACATTAAATCTATTTTAAATTGTAAACAACAATTAGACACCATATCAAAATTAGTATATGCAATTAAATTTTATGAAATTGTGTTTGTATAATTGTCTATTTTAATAACTAATTTTAATAAACAACAAGAAAATGTAATAAAAAATTCATAATGTAACGCTGCAGGCTGAAAATTTGAGAATCTGAATCTTTTAAAAATTTTTGGCTATATGAAATTAATTTCAAAGAATGTTTTGTCTATCGGAAAACTAAATTTTAAATTAAACCGTATTTTGATTTTCCAAATTTGGCAGCTAATCGTATTTTGTGTTCACAAACCAACGTTCCAAATTTTAAAGGTATCGGACCAGTTCTCGTTGTTGTCCCCATACAAACGACCCTCCCGAAATTCCCATAAATCTCTTAATATTCATGAAAATAAAAAATATTTGATTAAAATTTTGTTTGTAGGTGTTCAACGTGGACTTTGGTAATTTGATCAAATCTAAGTATAATTGGACCATTTTTGGACTCAGTCCCAGTATAAAAATTTCGTCCGATATTCTGGTAAATCGGTCTTTTATCAACAAAAATAAGCCAATTCCACACTAATTAAAGATTTAACGAAAGATAGATCCAATTGGCCTATCTTTGGACTTGGGACCCATTTTCCGGAAGCACTTGTGTAGGGTATCATATAATCGGACGATCTTTTTTTTACTTGTTTAAATTACTTTTTTAATTTATTTTTTTAATTTTATTAGGACGCTAAATGTTTTATTTCTACGTTTTGCAAAATGTTTTATTTTTGTTTATAAATTTGACGAAAAAAACAAGAAAATTTTAATTTAAATTAAACTAAACAAACGGAATATTCATACAAAAAAAATCCATGAATATTTATTTGATTATACCCAGCAAAATGTTCGATTCCAAAGAATCGGTTGTGGAATCAACTATACTACCCTGCAATCGATTCTACTATGCATTGCATCATCGATGATTTTTGTTTGAGATTGTCACGAAAGCAATACATCCTTTTCCTCCAAACTAGAACACTTATCTGTTCTTCGGAATCTATTCTAGAATATGTTGCATATAGTGGTACAAGAAGGGATTCCGCGATTTTTTAACGGTTACATATCTGTTCCATGTAATGAATTATGGAACCAGTTCTGAATAATTAAATGAAATTTTTTTTAAAAAATTTTATTTTTTTTCTTTACAAAAAATTTGAAAACTAAATACACAAGTACATATAAACTTACAATAATTTTACCACAATAATCTTATTAAGAAAAAATCTATAGACTCAGAATCTGAGACTTTTTCTATAAGAAAAATGTTCCAGAATCTGAGACTTTTTCTATAGGAAAAATTTCTCAGAATCTAATACTTTTTCTATAGGAAAAATTTCTCAGAATCTGAGACTTTTTCTATAAGAAAAATGTCTCAGAATCTGAGACTTTTTCTAAAAAATGTCTCAGATTCTAAGACTTTTTGTACAGGAAGAACGTCTAAGATTCTAAGACATTTTTACTTTAGAAAAAGTCTCAGATTCTGAGACATTTTTCCTACAAAAAAAAGTCTCTGATTCTGAGACATTTTTCCTATAAAAAAAGTCTCAGATTCTGAGACATTTTTCCTATAGAAAAAGTCTCAGATTCTGAGACATTTTTTCTATAGAAAAAGTCTCAGATTCTGAGACATTTTTCCTATATAAAAAGTCTCAGATTCTGAGACATTTTTCCTATAGAAAAAGTCTCAGATTCTGAGACATTTTTCCTATAGAAAAAGTCTCAGATTCTGAGACATTTTTCCTATAGAAAAAGTCTCAGATTCTGAGACATTTTTCCTATAGAAAAAGTCTCAGATTCTGAGACATTTTTCCTATAGAAAAAGTCTCAGATTCTGAGACAATTTTCCTATAGAAAAAGTCTGATTCTGAGACATTTTTCCTATAGAAAAAGTCTCAGATTCTGAGACATTTTTCTTATAGAAAAAGTCTCAGATTCCGAGACGTTTTTCCTATAGAAAAAGTCTCAGATTCTGAGGCATTTTTCCTATAGAAAAAGTCTCAGATTCTGAGACATTTTTCCTATAGAAAAAGTCTCAGATTCTGAGATATTTTTCCTATAGAAAAAGTCTCAGATTCTGAGACATTTTTCCTATAGAAAAAGTCTCAGATTCTGAGACAATTTTCCTATAGAAAAAGTCTGATTCTGAGACATTTTTCCTATAGAAAAAGTCTCAGATTCTGAGACATTTTTCTTATAGAAAAAGTCTCAGATTCCGAGACGTTTTTCCTATAGAAAAAGTCTCAGATTCTGAGGCATTTTTCCTATAGAAAAAGTCTCAGATTCTGAGACATTTTTCCTATAGAAAAAGTCTCAGATTCTGAGACATTTTTCCTATAGAAAAAGTCTCAGATTCTGAGACATTTTTCCTACAGAAAAAGTCTCAGATTCTAAGATAATTTTCCTATAGAAAAAGTCTCAGATTCTGAGACATTTTTCCTATAGAAAAAGTCTCAGAATTTGAGACATTTTTCCTATAGAAAATGTCTCTCAGGTTCTGAGACATTTAAAACTTTTTATACCTATCAAAAATTATGTTAAACTGTGGATACATACATGCTACAACCTTGATAATTCCTTTACAATGAATATTATATCCCACGCTTCTAGTTTTGAGAAAATGGATAGAATATGCTTCTTAATATTTCCATGAGTATAACCGACAGCATCAGTTTTCCTAAATTACATCTTAAAATATGTATTTTTTGCAATGTGAAAGAAACCATAAAACAAATTGTAAGTACCACATACATATACCAAATTAAGATGTGTACTTACGTTATTTCTGCCATATGTATCCAGAATGTATTTAAAAGCACAATTAGTGCGGCGAAAATCAAAAATTTTGTCCACAAAAAGATAACAAATAAATTGTTTTTTTTTTTTAATTTTATTTTTCTGTTTGACATTTTTTTCAAAAATTATAAGTTTTTTTATTGATTCCGTGGAAACAGTAGAGGAATGGAGTAACATTACTGAGGAATCTATTCCAGAATACATTGCCAAAGAAACGATTCCATAAAATTTTGCTGGGTATGGTGTTTTTTTTTTTCTTAAATATTTTGGTCTTTTAGTATTTTTGTTTGTGGGTCTTTAATAATGACGTTAATTGTGCATTTTTAAACATTTGAAATTTATTTGAATTTTCTTTTTATGGATTTTTGGTCAATTAAATTGCCATAAATTGGCGGCAACACAACATTTAATTTATGTATGATTTAATAGACGATAATAATTTAAACAATTTTTATTTTGTAACATTATTGAATGAAGATTATTGTAATTGGGAATAAGCTATTAGGTGTCGTTTTTACACTAGGAAACCGAAAGATATTTGGAAGAATTTTTAAAATAGTCGTAAGATCGCGGCGTTGAGTTGAGTTGAGTTGAGGGTGGGTTGTACAAGCCTAAAAATAAGTAAATTCCTTTTTTTTTTTAGGCAAGTCCATGGCGCTCAGACTTAAAATAGTCCATTGTACCGTACCATGAAAAGATAGATTAAGTAAGGGTGAGAAAAGGTTGAGAAGAAAAAGAAAAAAAAGTGCTTGTTCAGAATTTCTCAGTTGCTTTCATAAACTTGAGAAAATTAGACAAGGGAAGTCCATGGACCGTGTCCATAGACAGATTATCAGAACCCAATATCCGCAGTCTAGCCCTTGAGAATGCTGGACAACAACAGACGTAATGTTCAGTTGTGTCATCATCCTCAAGACAAGCCACGCATAATGGGTCTGATAAGACACCTAACCTCGTCATATGACGAGCACAGGCATTGTGTCCCGTAATTAGGCCAGTAAGTCTGCGACAGTCTATTCTACTAAGGCTGAGTAGATAGTTAGCCACTTTCTTGTCTGGCTTAATCACAAAACGTTTGGTATTCTTGCATGCCAACTCATTTGACCATCTTTCCATGAAAGTTTCTTTCATATGAGAGTTGATCCAACGCATCAGCCATGTCAAGCCAATACCAATTTGAGGTTCCGGATTGTAAGGAATTGTATCAGAGCCAAGATTTGCCAAAGAGTCGGCAATCTCGTTTCCCCGTATTCCCCTATGACCCGGAACCCACAGAAGACTGACGCTATTCCCACATGAGACCTCATTGAGTCTGCGTCTACATTCCTGGACAATTTTGGATGAAGTGATTGGAGATTCAAGTGCAATGAGCGCAGCCTGGCTGTCACTGCAAATACTGATTCTCCTATTACTCCATCTGTTCCCAATTATCCAGGTCGCTACGTCCAAAATAGCAAATATTTCAGTCTGAAATACTGTAGCCATTTTTCCCATAGCAATATAGCATTTGGTCGCATCGTCCAAATACCAGCCAGACCAAGAGCCATTTAAGTTACTGGGTCCATCCGTGTAGAAAGTATCCGTGTAATTTTCCAGAAGGTCTGCTGGGTTTCCCCAGTCTTCCGTACTCGGAAATATTACAGTAAACTTCCTACCAAACTCGATGCAAGGGGTTGTACTGTCCAAAGGCATAGAAAACATCGGACAAAGTTCCGATAGCCTATTGAACAGACGACCATGTCCCACATTGTACTCCCCATGCCATGTTCCGCTTTTGCGGAGCCTGCACAAAGATTTCATGGCTTCACCTTGAATATGTAAGTCCAAGGGAAGCATATCTAACATAGCGTCCAGAGCTGCGCCTGGGGTGGTGCTCATGGCACCAGTAATTCCCAAGGCAGCCGCTCTTTGTAGTCCGTTTAGCTTGGATCGAATAGTCTTCACCATCGTTCTCGGCCACCAGACTACCGCCGCATAAGTCACAATAGGTCTAATTACAGCTATGTACATCCAATGTACATAAGCAGGTCTTAGACCCCATGTCTTTCCAAAAGCTCGCCGACACTGCCAGAAAATCCGAAGTGCCCGTGAAACTTTTTGTTCAACATGTTTTGTCCACATTAGTTTACTATCTAGGGTAACCCCTAAATACTTAACTTCTGTGGACAGTTGAAGAGTTATGCCCTTCGCGTGAACAACACGAGTGTTGTCTTATTTGGATTGACAGACAATCCATGTCGATTGCACCAGTTGTCCATCAAGTCAATAACGGTCTGCGGCGCG
This sequence comes from Pegoplata infirma, assembly GCA_963921195.1. Lineage (NCBI taxonomy): Eukaryota > Metazoa > Arthropoda > Insecta > Diptera > Anthomyiidae > Pegoplata > Pegoplata infirma. The sequence continues at coordinate 54,670,620 of OY992539.1, forward strand.
GCGTAATAGGAAAAATAATTCTACTGCTTATTTCGTGTAATAGATATTAGTTACAAATTTTTTCAAGACAAAGTTAACAATAATTGACTCTCTAAATTCAATATAACGTCGATTTTTACCCTCCACTCTAGTGTTGAGGGTATATATAAGTTTGTCATTCCGTTTGCAATACCTCGAAATATTTGTTTAGGACCTCATAACGTATATATATTCATGATTCTCCATCGATTTTAAGACGATCTAGCTATGTCCGTCTGTCAGTCTGTCTGTTGAAAACTCGCTAACTTTTGAAAGACTTTACGGAGGTTTCTGAAGTTTGGCACATATGTTGATCATTTATCTGGTCAGGTTGGTATTGCAATCCAGCGAAATCGGTCTAGTGGTTCAAAAGTTATAAGGAAAAGAGTGAATTTCGGCAAAGGTTTTTCGCGAATTTACGAGATAAAAATACGCTTACTTTCGAACGACAATTCTGCGGCTGCTGAACCTGGCATATATATTTTTCGTTCTCCTGGTCTAGTTCGTATTGAGATTCAGACAAATCGGTCAGGTGGTTTAAAAGTTATTAGCAAAATCATGAATTTCGGATTGGTTTCACCTTAAATTCACGTGTTGAAAACTGTTTAAACATGTTTTAAAAACATTGGTAAGTCACAAAAATATTTTCTAACGTATTTTTGTCACTCAAAAATAGTTTTGCACTCAAAAAAAAAATTTTACACTCAAAAAAATTTTACACTAAAAAAAATTTTACACTCAAAAAAAAAAAAATTATTTTTTTTTTTACAAAAATAAGTAAAAAAAGTTTTTTACTCAAAACAAAATATTTCTATTCAAAATTGTTAAATTTCTCACGTTAGAAAACGTCTCTATCCCTTATCAAGTAGAAAAGTTAAAATCGACTTGGCCGAATCTATGAATACCCTCCACAATGCCTTTTTAAGTGATAGTAAATTTGCTAACGTGAAAAAAATAACATTTTTGTATTTTAGTGTTTTTTATCGGCGTATGCCATTTCTGTTTGTTATTAAGGGTTTGTGAAGAAGAAAACATTGTATTTCTAAAGATTATTTTTAATGTGGATTTATTCCAGACCATGGTTTCTGTAGCATTTTTGATTAGAAATATTTTATTTTGTGTAAAAAAAACTTTTTTTAGTAATTTTTGAAAAAAAAAAATACTTTAAATTTTTTTTTTTTTTGAGTGTAAAATTTTTTCGAGTGTATTTTTTTTTTTTTCATTGTAAAATTATTTTTGAGTGAGAAAAATACGTTGTTAAATATTTTTGTGACTTACCAATGTTTTAAAGAAAATGGTTAACGGGTTTTCAACACGGGAATTTAAGGTGAAACTAATCTGAAATTCACGGTTTTGCTAATAACTTTTGAACCACTGGACTGAATTAGCTGAAATTCAATACGAACCAAGCCAGGGGAACGAAAAATATATATGCCAAGCTTCAGCATCCTCAGAATTGCCTTTTGTGTTTTTTATCTCGTAAATTCACGAAAATCCCTTGCCGAAAATCAGTCTTTTGCTCATAACTTTTGAACCACTGGACCGATTTCGCTGGATTGCAATACCAACCTGACCAGGTAAATGCCCAATATATATGTTAAACTTCAGGAGTCTCCGTAAAGTCTTTCAAAAGTAAGTGTGTTTTCAACAGACAGACAGACGGACGGACGGACATCGCTAGATCGTCTTAAAATCGATCGAGGATCATGAATATATATACATAATGGGGTCCTAGACCAACATTTCGAGGTGTTACAAACGGAATGGCAAACTTATGTATATATACCCTCTATCACTAGAGTGGAGGGTGTGAAAAGGGCATTGTGAAGGGTATTCATAGATTCGGCCTAGTCGAATTTAACTTGCTACTTCACAGAAAGAAATAAAAAAAAAATTTGAGTAAATTTTTAATACTATTGAGTAAAAAATTACTCAATTTTCCACCAGTAAACGATTTAATAGTATTGAGTAAATTTTTAATAAAAATTTATTAAATGTTTGCCAAAAAAATTTGAGTAAATTTTTAATTGAGACTATTAAGTGCAGGAACAGAACAAGAAGCACCACCTTTTAAAAACAGAACAAGTTTTATTTCACATCGGCGCCGGCCACCGGTTTAATCTGCCAAACCGTATGGAAAAAGTCGTGCCGGGCTTATTCTGTTTCTACTCTAAAAAAAACAAAGTTTAAAAAAATTTCATATTTTTTTACAAAGAAAAAAAACATGTTTTTTCAAACTTTACCAAATATATTTTTGTCTTAAAGACATAAAAAATTTTTATAAATATGATTACAAACTTTCATGTATATATACAAAAAACTATAAACTAAACGAGAATTAAAAAAACTAAGAAAATTCCAAAAAAAAATTAAAAAAGCTATTAAATTCTTATTAAATTATTTACTCAATTTGTTTTTAAATTTTTGAGTAAATTTTTAATTGCGTCAATTAAAAAATTACTCAAAACTTTTTTTAAATTTAAACAAGTGATTACTCAAATTGTTTTTCCCCATATTTTTTTCTGTGTTGTGTTTTACCTCTTCTCAACTTTGTTATAACTTAACAAATATGTGTTTGGAATACACCGTTGCTGTTCCGCTCATGTAGACAAAACTCTTTCATAGATCGGCAACTATCATGTTGGGCATGGGTCATGTTTTATGTACGTATTTAATTATTTATTGTTAATTTAATAATGAATGAGTCTATTGCGCCAAATAATATATGAAGTGACCTTGACTTAATTTTTGCATTATTATTATTTGGTTTTAAACATTTAATTGTTTATATTATAACAATTATATTTGTTTTGATAAAAATTAAATTAGTTTTGTATGTTTTTTTTTTCTTTTCTTTAAATAAAAAATAGCAGTATATATTTTGAAACATAGAAATAGCAAAATTGTAAGATTTTTTAAAAATAAATTACATAGTTTTGCTATTTGCAATACCACAGATTGGACATAGACGGCATTCACCTCAGAAATTTTAACCCTTACAATGTGTAAAATCCAACATTTATTACAACAAACACACATAATTTTTTTTTGTTTTATTTCATCCCATTTGTTTGTTGTAAAAATTTTGCATTTCGCAATTTTGCAAGGATAAAAATTAATACCACTATTATTTTATTTTTCCTTGGAAAGTGTAATTGCAAGGGTTAAGAATTCCGTCGTCAATACCTCAATATGCCTGTCCGTCCGTCTATCTGTCTGTAGAGAACACGATACTGTCCAAAATAAAAAAGTTGGACTCCTGAAGTTTAGCACGAATATGTCTTATGATCATAGGCTGGTTAAGTTTCGAAATGGGCAAATTTTGTGTTTCCTCTTGAAAACACAAAAAAAAAATCTTTTTTTTGCCGGTTTTTTTTTTACTTTTGTTAAACAAATGATACATTTATATGTCCGAAGAAGTTAAAAGTCCTGCGCTTGGACCCATCGCTAAGAAAATATAATTTTTCGGCCCGCCCCGGGCGTAGATATTGAATATTAATTTAAATAATGATAAAATTGCATTACTTAAGTGCAAAAATCATGATAAATTTATTTTTTAACTTTTATCGCGACGGAAGATTTTTTCCAATGTCTCCCGCTAAAAACACACCAAACCCTCTCTGTCCCTGATAAAAGCCCATGTAAAAAAAACATTTTAGCTCGACGTGTTTTGAGCATAATAAAGGGAATTCATTGATTGGCACTAGCCGTATTTGTATCTTTATTACTTGTTTTATTTTTATTTTAAATGTTTTTTTTATAAGAAAATATTGTTTTGGTTTTAATTGTTTATATTTTAATACAAATATCAGTAGTAGTATTATTTAATATTTTTTTTGTTTTGTTTTAATGTACACTTTGTACTTGAACAAAAGTCAACTTCGTAATAAATTTACTTAATTTATATTTTTTGGTATGAGACGAGACATGGTTTGAGTTAAAGTATCTGTCAATATGCAAATGAATACAAATAAAATATAAATTCATATAGGGCATTTCATAATAAATGTATGGATTTCAAAACAAAACAAGTAGAAAAGTTAAATTCGACTTGGTCGAATCCATGAATGCCCCTTTGAAGTGGTAAAAAAAAATTAACAATTTTGATTATAAATATTTTATTTTGAGTAAAAAACTTTTTTTAGTAATAAATGTTGTTTTTTTATTTTTAGTACCAAAAGGTACATCAAAATAAAATGTATTTATTCGGCCTTTATATATGTATATATATTCGATTAGAGTTTTATTCTAGTTCGAGGCCCAAAAATATTTCTATTTATGATATTGTCATAATAGAGTATTTTTAATTTATTGCTTTAAAAAAGTTACTATCTCATAGTATGTCTGTACTGATCAGTTTCATCCCCACTAAAGGAATCTTCAGCAGACTTTAGAGAATCATCGTTGGTCAATCAAACATCAAACCAGACATAATATTTGATATATTTCCCAAGTTATATGAGAAGTACTATTATGAAGGTCCGAAATCTGTTTTCCAACAAAAATAACTCTTTTAAAGCAAAAATTGTATATATTAAATCACCGTCGGTAACTATTAATATATGTGTTGCTGTTATTTTACAATAACAACAGTGCCTAACCAAACAATAGTGTTGGTAGGATAAGTCGTACTAAACTTTGTGTTAAATGTTGTTTTTTTATTTTTAGTACCAAAAGGTACATCAAAATAAAATGTATTTATTCGGCCTTTATATATGTATATATATTCGATTAGAGTTTTATTCTAGTTCGAGGCCCAAAAATATTTCTATTTATGATATTGTCATAATAGAGTATTTTTAATTTATTGCTTTAAAAAAGTTACTATCTCATAGTATGTCTGTACTGATCAGTTTCATCCCCACTAAAGGAATCTTCAGCAGACTTTAGAGAATCATCGTTGGTCAATCAAACATCAAACCAGACATAATATTTGATATATTTCCCAAGTTATATGAGAAGTACTATTATGAAGGTCCGAAATCTGTTTTCCAACAAAAATAACTCTTTTAAAGCAAAAATTGTATATATTAAATCACCGTCGGTAACTATTAATATATGTGTTGCTGTTATTTTACAATAACAACAGTGCCTAACCAAACAATAGTGTTGGTAGGATAAGTCGTACTAAACTTTGTGTTAAATGTTGTTTTTTTATTTTTAGTACCAAAAGGTACATCAAAATAAAATGTATTTATTCGGCCTTTATATATGTATATATATTCGATTAGAGTTTTATTCTAGTTCGAGGCCCAAAAGTAAGTAATTTAAAAAAAAAAAAATAATTTACTAAATTTTTTTTGAGTGTAAAATTTTTCTTTGAGTGTAAAATTTTATTTCGAGTGTATTATTTTTTGTGTAAAAATATTTTTGAGTGACAAAAATAGGTTGTTAAATATTTTTGTGACTTACCAATGTTTTTTAAACATGTTTAACGGCTTTTCAACTCATGAATTTAAGGTGAAACTAATCTGAAATTCACAGTTTTGTTTCTATTTATAACTAATATCTATCGCAGCGCCCTTTTTCGTTGATAAATAGCACTAAAAACGTCAACGAAGTAAAATAATAAAATAATGGCTATAAACCATTGGGGTGAAACGAATAAGTTTCGCATATGTGCATGTATTAGTGACGGCACGCCCGTGTAACTTTTGACGTTTCATACAAAACGTAAACAAACAACGAAAATACAGATGCAAAAGCTAACACGTACAGGCACACGTATTCTAGGCAGAGAAGTAAATTTAGTAGTATTTTGTATGCGTCCATATTGAAAGTACCAAAATAAGCACTCGTGTTGCATGTCTATATGGTCTGTGCTATAAACACAGCTTCAAAAATAATTCGCCAGATCAATAACAGATGGCGATGTAACAACTGTACTCAAAATTATCAACACGCGCAATTACAGTGTTGCCATATGAAGCTCTTCTATCTTTCAAATCTTTCATCTCTCTTCTATCCCCTTTCCGAAAGAAGCATCACGGTTACACTGGTAATTGATAGGCAGCATTGCCTGAGTGTTGCTTCTTTTTTTATAAAAAAAAAAATATCAAGCTTCAGTATTCTCAGAATTGCCTTTCGAAAGTTAGCCTTTGTTTTATCTCGTAAATTCACGAAAAAACCTTGCCGAAATTCAGTCTTTTGCTCATAACTTTTGAACCACTGGACTGATTTCGCTGGATTGCAATACCTGACCAGATGAATGCCCAACATATATGCCAAACATTAGGGGTCTCCGTAAAGTCTTTCAAAAGTTAGCGTGTTTTCAACAGACAGTCGGACGGACATCGCTAAATCGTCTTAAAATCGATCGAGGATCATGAATATATATGGGGCATTCCATGTCAAATCAGACACTTTGAAATTCTTTTTTTATCTTTTCCCAATTTGTTTACAGTTTTTAGTACCCTTCGAAAACTCCTTTGTGGTAAATTTTCAGATTTTTTTGATGACCCGTTCAAAAGATATCGAATTTTTAAAAACTGGTAGTTTGTTCCTTTACTCAAACTTCTTTTACTCATAACTTCTTCAATAATGGTCCAAATTAATTTTTTTTTTTCAAAATTTTTGTTTTTTTACCTACTTTTTAAAAAAAAATCCCAAAAAATTCTTAAAAGCGCTCTAGTGTGCGATTTTTAAGTATTAAAATTTAAATCTAATTTTTTAAAATGTTTGTACTCTTCGATTTTTTTTTAATTTTTTTGTGTAAAACTTCTATCGATTCTACAAATTTTTTTGCCCAGGAGGATCGTGGGATAACAATTATTACTATGGCCTCTGTTCTGTCTTTCACAACTTTTCAATTCACATGAAAATTTCCGAATCACATGAAATCAAGTTTAGTGTTTTGTTGATCACGCTTTCATCCGAAGTTAAAATCGAATAATTTAAATTTAAAAAATTATAAGGAAAGAAGTGCATTCGTTTAACTTTCACAAAATTTTATTTATGTGAAACAAAACGAAAAAGAAATTCGGATGTGAAATCTAGAACACCAGAAAAATTCGGAAATTTTCATTTTCACATTTTTTATGTGAATTACTTTTTTTGGAACAGTGGCATATTTTTCAAAATTTTTTGAAAAAATTTTATTGTAATTTTCCAAACTTATAATCATTTCTACACTCATAATAATAACTCTGTAAAATACTCTGTAAAATGACTGTAATCTCAATTCAATGGATATTTGACAGAGTTTTCTGTCAAAATACAGATTTAAAGAAAAAACTTTGTATTTTGTTGTGACAAAAAAACAAAGTTTCCTCTGTTATATTACTTTTTACTTTGTAATCTTAATTTTACAGATAATTAACAGAGTTTTCTGCTAAAATACAGATCTAAGCAAAATACTTCGTTTTTTTTTATAAGCAAAAAAGTTTTCCGTTTTGAGTAGTTTTTGTTACCAAACATCAAAATTTTATCTGTAATTTTTTTTTGAGAAAAAGTTTAAAAAGTAACAAAAAAAGTTATCAAAATTTATTTTTCAGAAATCTTATAAAAATTTTACAAAATAACATGCATTTAACTAAACTCTGTAAATTTACAGAGTTTTTTTTGTAATTTTTTTTTGCATCAAATATATGTAAATTTCATAGTTTTCCTTGCTAAATGGTGGTTTATTTAACCAATATTTTACTAGAAACTCTGTAAATTAACAGTTTTTTTTGTCCAAATCATTTTACAGAGTTTTATGGTAAAATTACAGAGTTTTCTCTGTAAAAAAGCTTTCATATTTAACCAATATTTTACTATAAACTCTGTAAATTAACAGTTTTTTTTTCTGTCAAAATCCTTTTACAGAGTTTTTTAGTAAAATTACCAAGAAATGTTGTTAGCTGGAAAAGTATGGTGTACTCTGTTAAATTAGCAGAGTTTTTCTGTAATTTAACAGAGTTATTATTTTGAGTGTACTGCTCCAACGGTGGGTCATAGAGGGGTCATTTATAAGACCGACCCCATTAATTTTTACGTCTTAACATTTCTTTGGAACAAACTAATTCCCTATCTCCAATTTCTAAGGGGGCTCTCACACAAAACGACATTTCTTAAAATTTGCTCCAACCGCTCTAACTGCCCTAATAGTGCACTTAGAGCAACAAAATGTATGACCGACCCACAATATTTTTTTAGTCCAAACATTTTCTCTGAACACACCTACCTTCTATCTCTAATTGTTAAGGCGGTCCCCATACAAATTTTTTTTATTTTTGGTAAATTTGTTTTATTTAATCAGCTTCTACCGGTCCAATGGTGAGTCCGATATGAGTCATTAGTGAGACCGGCCCCCATTTATTTTTACCCTGCAACATTTTTTTAAAACATACCTACGCCCTATCTCCACTTTTTAAGTAGGCTTCCATTCAAAATTACATTTTTATAAAATTATCTCGAACTGTTATTTGTATGGGAGCCTACTTAGGGAGTGGAGATAGGGCGTAGGTATGTTTTACAAAAATGTTGAAGGGTAAAAATAAATGGGGGTCGGTCTCACTAATGACCGCTCTCGGACGCACAATTGGACCGGTAGAAGCTGATTAAATAAAACAAATTTACAAAGAATAAAAAAAATTGTATGGGGACTACCTTAACAGTTAAAGATAGAGGGTAGGTGTGTTCAGAGAAAATGTTTGGACTAAAAAAATATAAAAAAATATAAATGACTCCTCTATGACGCATCATTGGAGCAGTAAAAATGATTTTAAGTTTGGAAAATTACAATAAAATTTTTTCAAAAAATTTCAAAAAAATCAAAGAGTACAAACTTTTTCAAAAATGAGATTTAAATTTTAAAACTTAAAAATCGCATACTAGAGCGCTTTTAAGAATTTTTTGGGATCTTTTTTTTAAAGAACGTAAAAAAAGCAAAATATTGAAAAAAAAAAATTGAAATTTGGACCATTATCATAGGCGTAGAAACGGGGGGGCTGGGGTGGGCAAAGCCCACCCTAGACCCGATTTAGCCCACCCCAGACATTTTTCCATTTAGCCCACCCCAGACAATTTTCCTTTTTTTTAATTGATTAAATATGCTAAAATCCAAAATTGACAGGAATACTTATCCAAACTTTTACAAGTAGCAATAAACCGTCCTATTAGTGCTAGTTGTGAAAGAAGTTTCTTAACTATGTGTAGAATAAAAACTTGGTTACGAAGTGCAATGCTTCAGAAACGATTTTCAAATTTAGAAGTTTTTAATATTAAAAATGAAATAGTTACTAAATCAAGGTATTGCTTCTATGGCAATACCGGAAAAAAAGTTGTATACTTTTGTCTCGATGGCAGCACCTGCTAATGAGACTTTAGTAGCATACTAAAATTTAAAAACTCTGTAACTAACTTTTGCGTGTAAAATTTTCAAATTTTATTTTATATGTAAGATATTGGATAGTTGCTACGAGTGTATGGAAAATTAAATAGTTATCTGAGCAGTATTTTCTGAGTTATTTGAGCCCTTACTAAATTTTAGTATTACCTCAAGAATATTCTTGAGTTATTATTAAGTTGTCTTATCTCTATATTATAGAGTCTCTTTACTAAATATAAAATAGCTTCAGAAGAAGTATTAAACGTCATTTTGTGAAAAAAAAAATAGAAATATAACGTTTTAATAACTCTTTCCATTATAAATGGATTTTAACATACTAATTACACTACTCAACAAAAATCTTTTCTTTTTTTTGGCACAGAGTTCCAGGGTACATTTTCTAAATTCTTCTGGCCTCCAAAACACGAATCTGTCATCTGAAAAGTGGTATAAAATCGCCTTCTCGAGATAAAGGAATTTTTATTTTTTATGGACCAAGCCAAGGCCTCGGCCGATAAGCCGAGACACCCCAACCTTAAAATCGTCTCTTTTATATATATTTTAAGTTTCAGGCAAATCGGTTCATAAGGGTTGAGATACTTCCCTTGTAAGTTCAAATAAAAGTAATATGACTTTACTTTAACTTTAACATACACTTTTTCAATATAAAAAAATTTTCGGTTTTGAGGGATTGGTCCACAAAAAATGAAAATGCCTACATCTCGAGAAGGCGATTCGATAAAACTTTTCTGATGACAGATTCGTGTTTAGGAGGCTAAAATACTTTAGAAAATGTATTTAACATGGCTGTGCATAAACCGTGTAGAGTAGTGTTATTATTTATATATTTTTAACGAAAATAGTAGTTACGTTTAATTTTCTATAAATACTTTTTTGCGATTTTTTGTTATATATTTTTAAGTTTTGTTTTAATATTTTTTTTTATAAAAAAAAGTTGTTTTTTTTTTGGAGGGGGGGGGGGGGGCTTTTGCCCACCCCAGAATAATAGTCTAGCTACGCTTATGACCATTATTGAAGAAGTTATGAGTAAAAGAAGTTTGAGTAAAGGAACAAACTACCAATTTTGAAAAAATTCGATATCTTTTGAACGGGTCATCGTAAAAATCTGAAAATTTACCACGAAGGAGTTTTCGAAGGGTACCAAAAACTGTAAACAAATTGGGAAAATCTAAAAAAAAAAATTTCAAAGTGTCCGATTTACACACATTTGGACAATTTTAAAATATATTTTGACAATTTTAAAATACATTTTGAAAATTTTAAAATTAATTTGGTCAATTCGCTCCTTTACTTGTATAGTGTCATAACTCAAAAAATGCGTTTTTTGAGTTAATGATGCAGAATTATTCGTTATATCATGCTTTATATTGTGTCAAAAATTCGTATTAATATCTTTTAAACTCACCGTTTGAGAAGAGTATACGCCATTATTACATTTTCTATGTACCGGCCTTTTTCAATTAAAAACCAGTTTCAATAGTAAACTTTAAACGTGTTTTCTGCAAAATCAAATATTTTGAGTTGTGACACTATACAAGTAAAGGAGCGAATTGTAAAATATATTTGAATAATTTTAAAATACATTTGGACAATTTTAAAATATATTTGGACAATTTTAAAATACATTTGGACACTTTTAAAATACATTTGGAAAATTTAAAAATACATTTGGACAATTCTGAAACATGTGTGGACAATTTTAAAACACATTTGAACAATTTTAAAATATATTTGGAGAATTTTACAACACATTTGAACAATTTTAAAACACATTTGGACAATTTTAAAATTCATTTGGAAAATTTTAAACACATATGGACAATTTTAAAATATATTTGGACAATTTTAAAATGCATTTGGAAAATTTAAAATACAATTGGAAATGGTGTAGTGATGCCCATCCATTCGTCGGTCTGTATATTGCAAAGTCTTGCTTTGGACCCAGGGGATTTACAAATATTATTTCTATTTTCCAATAGGTTTTTTTCTGATTTAAGTCAACTGATTTTTATCAAACTTGTTTATTACCAACAAATTTGTGGGTTTCAAACCATATCGAAGTTTTTGGAATTTTTTAGTAAATTTACGAGTATGTTTTGCTATTATTACTATTTTTTATGTGAAATACCTCATATGTTTCTTAGACAGAGTGTTAAGAAATGCTGAGTATTATTTTTCATATCAGTTTAGGGGAAAGGGTGGGGCTTTGGTCACTTGTTATACAATACACTTATTGCTAGTGATAAGTTTGTCATTGTGTTTGTTACACCTCAAAATATAGGTTTAGGCTCCCATTAAGTTTATATATTTATGATCTTCGATCGATTTTAAGCCGATCTAGCAATGTCAGTTCATTTGTCTGATAAAACCATGATAACTTTCGAAAGACAACTCTTAAGCTGTTCAAGCTTGGCACATTAGACTGGCATTGTATGGCAAAATTGTTCTCCGATTTTCAAAGTTCGGAAATTTTTTTATTCTGCTAAGCCTAACCTTATGTGGTACCAATATGATGCCAATTGGATTAAATTAACCCGTGGCACCCGGCGGTCAAAGTTTTGGATTTTTTAAAAATTAAAAAAATAAAAAATTAATATATATTTCAAAAAAAATTTTAAATCGGTCGAAGAGTTTTAGAGATATCGCTATCCGAAATTTCAAAAAATGGCGGTTGTTTTCCTACGTTCAGGAAATTTTTTTTAAAAAAGTCTATTTTATTCCGTCGACCTTTTCATAGAGCTTGAGACAATCTTTCATTTAAAACAAATTTGAGCGAAATCCGATCATTTTAACCCGTGGCACCCTTCGATCAAAATTTTTGACTTTTTTTACAAATTTGAAATGGCGATATCTCGAAAACCGATCAAATGATTTAAATTTTTTTTGATATTTGTGCTCAACGCATCGAGTTTAACAAATATGATGTGCCGAAAGATATATTTTTATTTTTTAAAATTTTTCAAAAATCTAAAACTCCAAAATCCACGAGTTAATTTAATCCGATTGACCTCAAATTTGTACCCAATAAGTTTTAGACCTAGGACAATAAAAATTTGCCCGGACACTTGGGAAAATCGAAAGTTGAAAAAAAAAAAATGCCAGTCTATTGGCACTAGGGTTGGCAGATACTACACTCAAAATAATAACTCTGTTAAATTACAGAAAAACTCTGCTAATTTAACAGAGTACACCATACTTTTCCAGCTAACAACATTTCTTGGTAATTTTACTAAAAAACTCTGTAAATGATTTTCACAGAAAAAAACTGTTTATTTACAGAGTTTATAGTAAAATATTGGTTAAATATGAAAGCTTTTTTACAGAGAAAACTCTGTAATTTTACTAAAAAAAACTCTGTAAAATGATTTGAACAAAAAAACTGTTAATTTAGAGAGTTTCTAGTAAAATATTGGTTAAATTTTTTGCTACTTTTTCAACTTTTTCTCAAAAAAAAAAAAATATACAGATAAAATTTTGATGTTTGGTAACAAAAACAAAAACTACTCAAAACAGAAAACTTTTTTGTTAAAAAAATATGCGAAGTATTTTACTTAGATCGGTATTTTAGCAGAAAACTCTGTTAATTATCTGTAAAATTAAGATTACAAAGTAAAAAGTAATATAACAAAGGAAACTTTGTTTTTTGTCACAACAAAATACAAAGTATTTTCTTTAAATTTGTATTTTGACAGAAAACTCTGTCAAATATCTGTTGAATTGAGATTACAGTCATTTTACAGAGTATTTTACAGAGTTATTATTTTGAGTGTAGAAGTCAAATAATTGGACAATGGAAATTCATTTTTATATTTAGGAGAATATAAAAGATTCAAGCCAACCGGGTGTATTTGGTACAAAATGTACCGGACAATTTTGTACATTTTGTATCAAATAGTTCTGTAAACTTTAAATTTAGACTCTAGGATCATATCACGAAATTAACATTCTGGAAAACATTTTTTTGAAAATTCCTCTTCTATGGGGGAAAATAGGGCAATTTGGTACATTTTGTGTCTTCTGAACTAGAAACTGAAACTGAACTAGAAACTTGAAATTTGGACTATTAATGGGATACTGAGAAAAAAAATATAAAAAATTTTCTTTTTTGAAAATTTCAGTTTACGGGGGGTGGGGGAAGAGGGGAAAATATGGCAGTTTGCTACATTGTTTATCTTTTGAACTAATGGTTCCAGAAACTGGAAATTTGGACTAGAGTATCCTATCGCGGCGAATAGGGACATTTGTTACATTTTGTATCTTTTTAACTAAATGTCGTAGAAACTTGAATTTTGGACCATAGGATCCTCTTGCGGAATTAACATTCTAAAAACAAGTACTTTTTTTGAAAATTCCGCTTTTAAGGGGGAAATATGGAAATTTGGCACATTTTATATTCGAAACTTGAACATTTAGATTTTAGAATTGAGGGGATTAAAAAAATTTAATTTTTTGGGGCCCGCCTCCTTTTGTGGTCGTGAATATAAAAAAAATGTTTAAATAATAATAATGAAATTGTTTTACTTAAGTGCAAAAATTATTATTAATTTTTTTTTAACATTTATCGCGAGCAGAAAGTTGTCACTAACGTTTCCAACTGGTGACACCAGTTTAACAAAATGAAATATTTTTGCTAAAATTAACAACATAAGACTGCAATTTTAAAGCTTTCGTAAATATAACAAGTAAAAAAGTTATATTCGGCCTTGTCGAATGTAGTGATACCCTCCACAATTTTAAAAAGATTATTCACAAAAACTTTTTTTAAAAGGAAATTACTTTTGGAAAAAAGAAAAATTTAAAAAAAAATTTTGTTAAAAAAAACCGCGATTTTTTTTATTTTTTTGTCAAAACATATGTTCGTACTTGTTTCAATACCATTTGGTGTTCAATTATGTTCACATATGTCAACCAGCAGCCGAATTAAAGCATTTTGTATTTTTAGGTTATGTTGAATGTACTCACATTTTTGAGGTGTCCTTACATTTTCGTTCATAACTTTTGAACCGCTAAACCGATATCACTCAAATGCAATACCAAACTTCTCGGGGAACTACCAATAAATATGTTAAGTTTCAGTCAGATCCGTGTAGTATTTTGGTCGTGATCACCATTTCCACAGACAGACAGACGGACAGACGGACATCGCTAGAATGTCTTAAAATCGATCGGTGATCACGAATATATATACTTTATGGGGTCCCAGACCGATATTTCCATGAGTTACAAACTTATATATACCCTCTATCACTAAGTGGAGGGTATAAAAATAACTGGTATTGCCGCTTGTACCCCCATCTGCCCTATTTCAATTTTTATTTAAGTTAGAGAGCAAAATAATAAATTATATCCAACCAAGCTTGCAGTTAAAGCGTTAGTTTAATAAAAAAAACTTTTGATACCGACTGAAAAAGCAAAAAACAGTTGTTAGTTAACTATGGTGCGTGCGGTTATTAACATTAATTGAAATTTGATAAGTTTTTTTTAATAAATTCAATATATTTTGTGATAAAACAACGTTTGCTTGAGGTCAAGGTCGAATAAAGTTACCAATAATTAAATAAAATTTAAGAAAATTTGTGCATTGTTTTGTGATTAACCCTCAATTGGGCAGACCAAAAAAAAAAAATAATTTTAAGTATTTCTTTTCTGGAGAAAAAAAAGTAGAACATTTAAATGTGACATGGCTAAATCTCTACGCAATGTGTTTTTTTTTGACGTAAAAAAATTATAAAAATTTTGACAAGAAGAAATTTATTTTGATAAAAAAAAAAAATTTTAATCAAGTTTGTGAAAATAAAAAAATAAAAAATTGGGTTACATTTTTTTAATTGTAAAATTTTATTTAAAAAAATTTTAAATTTAAAATTTTTTTATACACTTCACTCTACACCATTTACAGATGTAATTCGAAAAAGATCAATTGTTATTCGAAGCAGTACCGGTTCAACCATTAGGGCACACTGGGCACGTGCCCAGGGCCCCGACCCTACGGGGGCCCCGAAAGGCCAAAAACGTATGTTAATTTTTCATGATAATTTTTCCCTTTATACTGCTGTTTTTAAGAGAATAAACGAGTTGTTTTTAAAACTTAATTTAAAATTTTCGTATAGAATTTAAGATTCAGAAAAAGTTTAAATCTGAGAATTTTTCTATGGCAGATGTTATTAAACTCATTTTCCTGCATAAATGGTCTCAGGTTCTGGGACATTTGTCGTATAGAAAAAGTCTCAGATTTAGATCTTTTTCTTATAGAAAAAAAATTCAAATTTTTAGAATCTAAGAACCTTTTCTCATAGAAAAATACCATTTTCCTACACTCAAAATAATAACTCTGTAAAATACTCTGTAAAATGACTGTAATCTCAATTCAACAGATATTTGACAGAGTTTTCTGTCAAAATACAGATTTAAAGAAAATACTTTGTATTTTGTTGTGACAAAAAAACAAAGGCCCTTACCACAAGAAAACAAAAAGTCTATTTTAACAAAAGTTTTATTTTAACTTTAAAATTTTCAATACATTTTTTGAAAGTCGATTTTAAAAACAAAAACAATTTGTATGGAAATAAAATTAAAAGCTCATTTTAAATTTATTTTATTTTCTTGTGGTAAGGCTGAAAGTTTCCTCTGTTATATTACTTTTTACTTTGTAATCTTAATTTTACAGATAATTAACAGATTTTTCTGCTAAAATACAGATCTAAGCAAAATACTTCGTATTTTTTATAACCAACAAAGTTTTCTGTTTTGAGTAGTTTTTGTTACCAAACATCAAAATTTTATCTGTATATTTTTTTTTTTTTTAAAAAAAGTTGAAAAAGTAGCAAAAAAAGTTATCAAATTTTTTTTTCAGAAATCTTATAAAAATTTTACAAAATAACATGCATTTAACTAAACTCTGCACTCATAATAATAACTCTGTAAAATACTCTGTAAAATGACTGTAATCTCAATTCAACAGATATTTGACAGAGTTTTCTGTCAAAATACAGATTTAAAGAAAAAACTTTGTATTTTGTTGTGACAAAAAAACAAAGTTTCCTCTGTTATATTACTTTTTACTTTGTAATCTTAATTTTACAGATAATTAGCAGAGTTTTCTGCTAAAATACAGATCTAAGCAAAATATTTCGTTTTTTTTTATAAGCAAAAAAGTTTTCCGTTTTGAGTAGTTTTTGTTACCAAACATCAAAATTTTATCTGTATTTTTTTTTTTTGAGAAAAAGTAACAAAAAAAGTTATCAAAATTTATTTTTCAGAAATCTTATAAAAATTTTACAAAATAACATGCATTTAACTAAACTCTGTAAATTTACAAAGTTTTTTTTGTAATTTTTTTTTTTGCATCAAATATATGTAAATTTCATAGTTTTCCTTGCTAAATGGTGGTTTATTTAACCAATATTTTACTAGAAACTCTGTAAATTAACAGTTTTTTTTGTTCAAATCATTTTACAGAGTTTTATGGTAAAATTACAGAGTTTTCTCTGTAAAAAAGCTTTCATATTTAACCAATATTTTACTATAAACTCTGTAAATTAACAGTTTTTTTTCTGTCAAAATCATTTTACAGAGTTTTTTAGTAAAATTACCAAGAAATGTTGTTAGCTGGAAAAGTATGGTGTACTCTGTTAAATTAGCAGAGTTTTTCTGTAATTTAACAGAGTTATTATTTTGAGTGTGTAAATTTACAGAGTTTTTTCTGTCAATTTTTTTTTTTTTGCATCAAATGTATTTTACAAATATATGTAAATTTACATAGTTTTCTTTGCTAAATGGTGGTTTATTTAACCAATATTTTACTAGAAACTCTGTAAATTAACAGTTTTTTTGTCCAAAACATTTTACCGAGTTTTATAGTAAAATTACAGAGTTTTTTCTGTAAAAAAGCTTTCATATTTAACCAATATTTTACTATAAACTCTGTAAATTAACAGTTTTTTTCTGTCAAAATCATTTTACAAAGTTTTTTAGTAAAATTACCAAGAAATGTTGTTAGCTGGAAAAGTATGGTGTACTCTGTTAAATTAGCAGAGTTTTTCTGTAATTTAACAGAGTTATTATTTTGAGTGTATAGAAAAAGTCTCAGATTCTAAGACATTTTTCCTTTATAAAAAATCTCAGATTCTGAAACCTTTTTACTATAGAAAAAGTCTTAGGTCTCAGATTCTGAGACATTTTTCATATAGAAAGAGTCTTTGATTCTGATACACTCAAAATAATTACTCTGTAAAATTACAGAAAAACTCTGCTAATTTAACAGAGTACACCATACTTTTCCAGCTAGCAACATTTCTTGGTAATTTTACTAAAAAACTCTGTAAAATGATTTTGACAGAAAAAAACTGTTAATTTACAGAGTTTATAGTAAAATATTGGTTAAATATGAAAGCTTTTTTACAGAGAAAACTCTGTAATTTTACTATGAAACTCTGTAAAATGATTTGGACAAAAAAAAACTGTTAATTTACAGAGTTTCTAGTAAAATATTGGTTAATTAAACCACCATTTAGCAAAGAAAACTCTGTAAATTTACATATATTTGTTAAATACATTTGATGAAAAAAAATACAGAAAAAACTCTGTAAATTTACAGGGTTTAGTTAAATGCATGTTATTTTGTAAAATTTTAATAAGATTTCTGAAAAAAAAATTTTGATAACTTTTTTTGCAACTTTTTCAACTTTTTCTCAAAAAAAAATATACAGATAAAATTTTGATGTTTGATAACAAAAACTTCTCAAAACAGAAAACTTTTATGGTTATAAAAAAATAAGAAGTATTTTGCTTAGATCTGTATTTTAGCAGAAAACTCTGTTAATTATCTGTAAAATTAAGATTACAAAGTAAAAAGTAATATAACAGAGGAAACTTTGTTTTTTTGTCACAACAAAATACAAAGTATTTTCTTTAAATCTGTATTTTGACAGAAAACTCTGTCAAATATCTGTTGAATTGAGATTACAGTCATTTTACAGAGTATTTTACAGAGTTATTATTTTGAGTGTACCTTTTGCCTATAGAAAGAGAATTAGATTATAAAATCATTTCTTATAGAAAAAGTCTCAGAAATCTCAGATTTTTCCTATAAAAAAGTCTCAGATTCTAAACCTTTTTATTCTAGAAAAAGTCTCAGATTCTAAGACCCTTGTTTTGAAGAAAAACCCTCAGATTCTGTGACATTTTTCTTACAAAAAAGTTTTCCTATAGTATCCGATCCTGAGAACTTTTCCCAATAGAAAAAATCTCAGGTTTTGATTCTTTTTTCGATAGAAAAAGTATCTGCTTCTGGGACCCGTTTCTTGTAGAAAAGAAAAAATACCTCGAGCTAGAATAACCCTACTCAAAATATTTATATATTTTTTAATTTTTTGTAGGTCCTAACTTTTAAAACAAAAACAGAACAATCTTTTTTCTTGTGTTGCAACTTTTAACTTTCCAGGGGGCCCCCAAATTCTTGTGTGCCCAGGGCCCCCACCATACCTTAAGACGGCCCTGATTCGAAGATTCCAATTGTAATTCGTAAAAGATCAATTGTAATTCGTAAAAGATCAATTGAAATTCGTAAAAGATCAATTGTAATTCGTAAAAGATCAATTGTAATTCGAAAAAGATCAATTGTAATTCGTAAAAGATTAATTGTAATTCGAAAAAGATCAATTGTAATTCGTAAAAGATCAATTGTAATTCGTAAAAGATCAATTGTAATTCGTAAAAGATCAATTGTAATTCGAAAAAGATCAATTGTAATTCGTAAAAGATCAATTGTAATTCGAAAAAGATCAATTGTAATTCGTAAAAGATCAATTGTAATTCGTAAAAGATCAATTGTAATTCGAAGATTCCAATTGTAATTCGTAAATTATCAATGTAAATTCAGTTGATGTTTTTCGAATTACAATTGGAATCTTTGAATTACAATTGATCTTTTACGAATTACAATTGATCTTTTACGAATTACAATTGATCTTTTTCGAATTACAATTGATCTTTTACGAATTACAATTGATCTTTTCGAATTACAATTGATCTTTTACGAATTACAATTGATCTTTTTCGAATTACAATTGATCTTTACGAATTACAATTGATCTTTTACGAATTACAATTGATCTTTTACGAATTACAATTGATCTTTTTCGAATCACAATTGATCTTTTTCGAATTACAATTTATCTTTTACGAATTACAATTGATCTTTTACGAATTAGCAACAAAATGTATGACCGACCCACAATATTTTTATAGTCCAAACATTTTCTCTGAACACACCTACCCTCTATCTCTTATTATTAAGGCGGTCCCCATACAATTTTTTTTATTTTTTGTAAATTTTTTTTATTTAATCAGCTTCTACCGGTCCAATGGTGCATCCGAGAGGGGTCATTAGTGAGACCGACCCCCAACCAATTTTTAAAAATTCGATATCTTTTGAACGGGTCTTCAAAAAAATCTGAAAATTTACCACGAAAGAGTTTTCGAAGGCTACTAAAAACTGTAAACATATTGGGAAAATCTAAAAACATTTTTTTTGAAAGTGTCCGATTTGACATGGAATGCCCTATATATATATTCATGATCCTCGATCGATCTAGCGATGTCAGTCCGTCTGTCTGTTGAAAACACGCTAACTTTTGATAGACTTTACGGAGGCTCCTGAAATTTGGCACATATGTTGGGTATTTACCTGGTCAGGTTGGTTTTGCAGTCCATAGAAATCGGTCCAGTGGTTCAAAAGTTATGAGCAAAAGACTGAATTTCAGCAAGGGTTTTTCGTGAATTTACGAGATAAAAAAACACGCTAACTTTCGAAAGGCTGAAGAAGCTGAAGCTTGACATATACATATTCCTCGTTCCCCTGGCCTGGTTCGTATTGAATGGCATCCAAATCGGTCTAGTGGTTCAAAAGTTATTAGCGAAACCGTGAATTTCAGATTAGTTTCACCTTAAATTCACGTGTTGAAAACCCGTTAAATATGTTTTAAAAACAGTGTTAAGTCACAAAAATATTTTACAATGTATTTTTGTCCATTAAAAAATATTTTTACACTAAAACAAAAAAAAAAAAAATACACTCAAAAAAATTTTACACTCAAAAAAATTATACACTCAAACAAAAATTTAGTAAATTTTTTTTTCAAGAATTACTAAAAAAATTTTTTTTTACACAAAATAAAATATTTCTAATCATAACTGTTATTTTGTTCACTTGAGAAAATTTACTATCACTTAAAAAGGGCATTGTGGAGGGTATTCATAGATTCGGCCAAGTCATAGATTCGGCAAGTTTATAATTATGCATTAAACAGTGTTACCAGATTAAAATAAAACCAACATAAACCCCAATACAATATTTAAAAAATAAAAAAATCAAAGAAAAACTTCTTATCTTATCTGTCACAAAGTATGTGAATGAATTCGTTCATATTTCATACATATCACATTTCTGCTATTGATGATATATGATCGTTGTCATATGGGGTGTGTGTCATTTCCAAATAAATTGAAATAAATATAAACAAATAATAATGACATAAATACGAAAAATATAAATAAATATTTTTCTTATCTACAATTTCTTGTTTGTATGACCGTTTTAAATACATTATTATATTTTTAATTTTGTGTTTAAAATAAACTCTGTTTAAAAAACAATATTATTTAATAAAATTCTCTGTTGTAGTTTGATTTAAAACTCTGTAAAGTATTGAAGTGAAAGTGAAATTAAGTCTGTTATTAAAGAATTGATTGCTAAAATCTTAAAAAATATTAATTAAATTTAAAAAAAGTTTACAAAAATGCGTTCAAAAGCAATTATTGGTGATATTAATGAACCATTATTTGAAAATTTTTATGATCTTAAATACGATGTTAATGTGAATTTGTGCAATAATTTCGAAGTGCATCCAATTTTAATACGTAAACAACCAAAATTTCCAACACGTGAACGTCATTTGGCTATAAGACGTAAAAAATCAATTGCCAATCCACCTACTAATAATGGACGTAATGGACATGATGGGTGTGAAAAGTAAGTTATGTATAAACATTTAGTTTTAAATTTTTTAATTAAATAATAAGATTATTATATTTTGATATAATATATTTGGGTGAATTTAAATTGCAAAAGCATTACGTAATATATTACGCGTTCTTTTGTATACAGAAAATTTTCGATATAAAACCAAAAAATTCATTAATGAAAATAATTTTGACTTAAATTAAAAAAAAAAAAGATTTCCGCGGAAAAAATTTTTTTGGTGAAAAAGAAAAATTTCACGAAAAAAAACTTTTAAGTAAATCAACTATGAAAATTATAGTCGATCAAGACCGACCATATAATACCCTACACCAGTGCTTCCCGGAAAACGGGTCTCAATTTCAAACATGTACCGATTGGATTTTTATACCTTCCACTTACAAGGATGGTCTTTCTTTTTTTTAGCTGCCCAATCTCAAATTTAAAAAAGGGTTGTCACCTTATGAAAAAATTAAGTCCTTCGGGAAATCCGAATAAAATCCGAACGCAAAAATACGGGTCAGCTTAATTTTAATAGAGATTATTTCATGTGATTTTGGCGGGCCTACGTATGAACCTCTTCATATAAACTACCCCTACGATTTTACATTTTTAAAAATAGGATCTTAACGAAGGCGAATTTTGAAACGGCCGATACGCCATTGGATAGGCCTTCAAAAAACCTTTCGATCTGTATAAAAAGTTCATAAAGTTTCTTCTGAAGAAATGTGAAAAGTCGTAGAACAACGAAAAAATACCGTTTTTCCCCTTCCCCTTTGACTCGCTAAATGTGAGATTGGGCAGCTAAGAAAAAACAAGTAAATCTTATTTTCCTTCCCTCTTTCCCATATGCAAGTTTCAGGAGAATCGGTGGGTGCCCTATGAAAGACCTTCCTTGTTAGTGAGGGAGGGTATATAAAACTTTGTCATTCCGTTTGTAACTCGTCGAAATATCGGTCTGGGACCCCATAAAGTATATATATATATAATTGATCAGTGACCGATTTTAAGACATTCATAAACAAGTAAAAAAAGTTACCCTCCACAATGCAAAAATTATTATTGCAAAAAACTTTATTTAAAAAGAAATTATGTTTGAAAAAAAAAAAAATTGAAAAAAATTTCCGCAAAAAAAAAGTTTTAGTAATAAAAATCCGCTATTTTTTTCTTTATTCGTACTTTAAATTAGAGATGGGCGCGTGAGTGATGTTTGACTATCACTCACTCACGCTCACGACAGGAATTTTCGAATCACGCACACTCACTCACGAGCATATTTTTCTACTCACACTCACTCACAATCACTTGAGTAAATTTAATAATACTCACACTCACGTGATTTCCACAGACAGACAGACGGACAGTGAAAAATTATATATAATACTTACACACATCAAATGCAATTCTGTGAACCTACTACTCATGTACTGTGATATATACTTTATGGGGTCCCAGACCGATATTTTGATGAGTTACAAACGGAATTTATACCCTCCTCTATCACTAACAATAAGTGGAGGGTATAAAAACACACTCACAATCCAAATTTAAATGAAATAGGCTTCTATTTGTTGCCAATAAACCGCTTTAACTAAATATGAGCCGAAAATTTCATAACGGGTGTATGTCCAAACATC
Organism: Pegoplata infirma; assembly: GCA_963921195.1. NCBI lineage: Eukaryota > Metazoa > Arthropoda > Insecta > Diptera > Anthomyiidae > Pegoplata > Pegoplata infirma. Next base: position 54,693,625 of record OY992539.1, read on the forward strand.
GTCTGATTACACCGTCCGACAGCCAATAATTAACAAATCGGATGATATACACAGAAAATAATATCGTATATTTTATTTTAATTAAAATTTTAATTGTTTTTTAATTTAATATTAATTAAACTTTTAATTAATATAATTAATTGTTTAATTAAATTTTTAACTTTATTTTAATTAATATTTTAATTGTTTTCAAATTTAATATTAATTAAGTATTTAATTTATATAATTAAATGTTTAATTAAATTTCTAGCTTTACTTATTTTTTTTTGTTTTGTTTTCTGTGTGTGTGCGAGTGTGTGTTTTTCTCTTGCATTGTATTACATACATAAAAAATACATAAGTATAAAAAGTTTGTTGAAAGTTTTTTTTATTTTCCACATAGGTTTTTGAATTCTCATTTTGTTTATAGTTTTATGTGTATGTATATGAAAGGTTTATAATCAACTTTATAAAATCATCTCACTGACTATGTCTTTACGGCATAAATAAATTTGGTAAAGTTTGAAGAAATATTTTTTTTTTAACTATTTTGTTCAAAAAGAATGTTTTTACAAATTATTTTTTTTTAATATAATATTTTTAATTAATTTTTTTAATTTATACAATTAAAATTTTAATTGTTTTTTTTTGAATTTTAATTAAATTTTTTAATTTATAGTATTAAGTTTTTAATTAAATAAATATCCATTTATTTTTAATTAACGACATACAAATATTTTTAATTTATTTGCGCATTTTAGTGATTGGCCCGGATTTAATTAATTTTTTAATTAAATCTGCGAATTTTTTAATTAAATATTTTTTTTATTATTTTCTGTGTATCCAATTTTGCTTACACATTTGGGACTTTTGTGTGATATGGAGCAAATGAGTTCTCAACGCCAAACAAAATAACAATAAAACAAAAAGAGCTAGATCGACAAAACTGGGTATTTAGAACACTTATTTAGTCAGGTTGCATGGTATTAAAAATGGGGATGATCGGTCAATGGACACGCCTACCTCCCACACAACCTAAATGGCAAATATGACATTACTTGAAATGTTTAGAAGTTATGGTATTAAAATTTGGTACGTTGAATAGTACCAACATAATTAATCTTCATTCCAAAAATATGCAAGATCCGTTAATTTTTAAATAATCTAGAGCCTTTTCTATAACGCAAATTTTCAAAAAACGTCAAAATGGTGTGTTTTTTCTTAGAAAATGTTGGATATCTCAAATTTGAAAAGATGTTTTAAAAAACGGACTTCGGAATAAGAAAGAGGATATTTATATTATATATATTCCATTCCTAACTCATTTTTTTCAAAAATGGCGTATGGAGCAAAACAATAATAAGGTGACGATTTGAATTCTGTTCTGGGTGAAGTTCAAAGACTAAATTTGGCTTTTGAAGCGGAAAATGCAGACCATGAATACTTGTGCAACGATTTATATCGGTTGCACAAAATTTTAACCAACAAAAATATTATTTTTTTTTACTTTTTTATCTATTTACAAAAACAGTCCAGTGTAGAGTGTTCAGCCGATTAATTTTTGTTCGATTAATCGAACAATTTTAGACGAATAATTGTTCGATTAATTTAAAATTGCTAATTTCGATTAAAGGGTTAATCGAAGAACTTATGCCGGCTAATCGAATAATAATAACATATGGTTTTTCTGGAAATATGTTTAATTCATGCCAGTCATGTTTACTAAAGTGGTCCTTATTTTATTTTTTTCGGATTTTCGTTGCTCCTGAAGTATTTGATTTGTTAAACGACCTTAAGTTAGTACCTGATAAAATGTTGGGCCAAATCGGTTAACTATGTGACCGCGCTAAAATCGGTCAAAGTTTCGAGTTTTGAGCAAAAACCCAATGAATTATAAAAAAATATTAGTAGTAAATTACAAGTTTTATGAATATGCTCAAAACAAAATATTTTTTGTTAAGATTTTCCAAAATGTATTTAGATCAGTGGTCGGCAGAAAGAGGGAACATTTTTACATTTTTCTAAAACATAGCTTCATCTACCCGCTTTTTTAAATGCTACCATGACACTAAATAAAATATTTACATTTTTAATGATCTAAGTTGCGAGTTTCGTTGACATTCGCGTTGTCTTCGTGCAAATAACCAATTTCATAATGCACCTGGGTGCAATGGGTGCCGACCATTGATTTAGATAATAAATATCAAATTTTTGTGATATCGGCACTCTTATAAATTTTTGTTGAAATTTACCCACTTTATTGTAGGTAACTGTTCTCCTACAATAAAGTGGGTAAAAATACTCGATGTGTTTAAATTTCAACATTTGCACACAAAGTGTGTACAACTAATAAACATTTTGTGTGTAAACCTACAAATGAACTGCTTTCAAAATTCTCTGGCAATACACACAAAATGTGTAATTTTAGCTTACTTGTGCTCAAAAATAGATTTAAAGTGTTTAAAATTGCATCTTAAATGTTTTCTTTTACATAAAAGGTGCCTAATTTTTAACAACCTTCAAAAAAATTTATTCTTATAAAAAATAAAGCCAAAAATGCATTTTTATTATTATTTTTTTAGTTTTTATTTAAACCAAAATGAAATTTGGTATAATAGTTGAATATTATTATTATTATTATTATTATTTAAATGCAATTTTTTTTTGGTTATAAAATTATTCGTATCTTAAACTAAAAATTAATAACAAATGAAAAAGAATACGGTACAATAACTATATAGAAGATATAATTTGTTAAATTAAAGAATTGATTTTGTGAACATTATTAATAGTTGTTTGCCACTAAAATTTTTGGAGATAGAATAAAAAAACAAAATCCATCGTCTGACAGATTTCAGCAGGATAAAAAATTAAATGTGAAGAAACAGGAACCACTTGAATATGCTGTTCTATTATATCCACCTTTTCGCCCATTATATTAGTACTTTCTTCTCCAGAGAAGTATGAACATAAATATTTTTTATGAGTCTTCTGTTTCTAAAACTATTTAAAAAGATAAATTTAATTGTTAAACCAATAAATTGCAATTATTTAAGAAAATAAATACTTACGAGCAATCGCAATGAATGGAGAATTCGTTGGAATGTAGAATTCGTTAGAATGTAGAATTCGTTGGAATGGAGAATTCGTTGGACTTTTCTAATCATTAATTGTTGTCTCAAACTGCAAGTATAAAAAATTTCACATTATTTACGAGATATTTTTGATATTTAAACCATACAAGGGAATATTATCGGAATCTGAGAAATTTCTGCATAGAAAATTCTCAGAATCTGGGAAATTTTATCTGTAGAAAAATTCTCAGAATCCAAGATAATATTTCTATATAAAACATGTCAGAATCTGAGACATTTTTTCCTTAAAAAATTTCTAAGAATTTGAAATATTTTGCTATAGAAAAATTCTCAGAATCTTATATATTTTGTATAGAAAAAATTTTAGAATCTATTTTTTCAATAGAAAACATGTCAGAATCGGAGCCATTTCTTCCGTAAAAAATTTCTAAAAATCTGTGATATTTTGCTATAGAAAAATCCTCAGAATTTGAATTTTTTTTATAGAAAAATATAAGAATCTAAGATATTCTCAGAATTTAAGATATATTTTCTATAAAAAAATTCTATGAATCTAAGATATTTTTTTTATGGAAAAATTCTCAGAATCTTTTTTTATCTAGAAAACTTCTTAGAATCTGCAACATTATTTATATAGAAAAATCCTCAGAATCTGAGATATTTTTTCTATAGAAAAATTCTCAGAATCTGAGATAGTTTTTTTTTGATAGAAAAATTCTCATAACCTGAAATATTTTCTATAGAATAATTCTCAGAATCTGAGATATTTTTTCTATTGAAAAATTCTCAGTATCTAAGATATTTTTTCTATAAAAAAATTCTCAGAATCTGAGATAGGTCTTCTATAGAAAAATTCTCAGAATCAGAGATAGTTTTTCTATAGAAAAATTCTCAGAATCTGATATATTTTTTCAAAATCTTGGAAAATTATAAAAATTTTGGAATCTGAAATAATTTTTCTACAGAAAAAATTTGAGAATCTAAGATATTTTGTAATAGAAAAATTTTCAGATTCGAAGATACTTTCTAAAATTCTTAGAATCTGAGGTATTTTTTTCTATAGAAAAATTCTTAGAATCTGGTACATTTTTTCTAAAGAAAATTTCTCAGAATCTGATATATTTTTTCTGTAGAATATTTTACTGAATCTGATATATTTTTTATAGAAAATTTCTCAGAATCGGATATTTTTTTTCTATAAAAAGTTTTTCAGAATCTGATATAAATTCTGAGAATCTAAAATATTTTTTCTTCAGAAAAATTCTCAAAATCTGAGATTTTTTTATATAGAAAAATGCTCAGAATTTAATAAAGTTTTTCAATAGAAAAATTTTCAGTATCTAATGAATTTTTCTATAGGAAAATTCTCAGAACCTGATGTATTTTTTCTATAGACAAAATATAAGAATCTGTGTTATATTTTCTATAGACAAAATATAAAAATTTGAAATATTTTTTCTACAGAAAAATTCTTAAAGTTTGAGATATTATTTCTATAGGAAAATTCTTAGAATCTAAGATATTTTTTTTAGAAAAATTCTCAGAATCTGAGATATTTTTTTTATAGACAAATTCTCAGAATCTGATTTGTTTTTTCTATAGAAAAATTCTTAGAATCTGATACATTTTTCTATAGAAAATTTCTCAGAATCTGATTTTTTTTATAGAACATTTTACAGAATCTGATATATTTTTTCTATAGAAAATTTCAAAGAGTCTGATTTATTTTTTTTTTCTATAAAAATTTCTCAGAATCTGATTTTTTTTTTTTATAAAAAAATTCTTAGAATCTGATATTTTTTCTACAGAAAAGTTTTTAGAATCTAAAATATTTCTTATATAGAATAATTCTCAGAATCCGAAATATTTTTTCTATAGAATAATTCGCAGAATCTGAAATATTTTTTCTATAAAAAAGTTCTCAGAATCTGAAATAACTTTTCTATGGAAAAATTTTCAGAATCTGATCCATTTTTTCTGCAGAAAAAAAAATCTGTAAGAATCTAAAACCTTTTATTAAAATATTCCCAGAATCTGGTTAGGACTTAAAACATTTATTTCTGTAGATAAATTCTCATAATTTTAGAACCCTTTTTCCTGATAAAAATATTTTCAGATTCTTATATCCAGACATTTTTGTAAAGAATAATTCAAAAAATCCAAGTCATTTGTGGTACTTACCTTTCTGATTTATAATTGCAAATATTTAAGAAAAACATGCAATTAACCGTGTTCTTAAATATTACGAATTTATAACAATCGTGTTTGTTTTTATGATCAGCCTCTTAGAAATTTTACGTTGCATTGAAACTTAGAAACTATTAGTTAATATTTTCACTTTTTTTAACTATATTGGTTTTTATTTTATGTTTTTTTTTCGCGTTATTTTAGTTTAATTGCGAGCATAACAAAATTTTCTGGTTTTATTTTCTTTTTATTTTGACAATTTGTATTTTAAAATTGTTGAACATTACGCATTTAATGTTTAATAGCAAAAATTAAACACTAAATGTTTACAATAAACATTAAATGTGTAATTTTAAAATTCTTGTGTTTAAAATTTTATAACAATATTTATCAATTCACAAAATACTATATAATGTGCGTAATATTAAAATTTTTGTGTGTAAACTAAAATTTTAAACACTTGGTGCTCAATTTTAGGCGTTGTGTGTTATTTTACATACAAATTTACCCACTTTATAGTAGTATTTTTACAAGGACTTTTTAGAGTGGGTAATCCATATAAATTTGGCAACAAAAATAATTTTTTAATTCTAACAATTTTTTCAAATCTCCAAAATTATTTTTTTTAAATTTTCTCAAACAAAATTGCAGAAAACTTAAATTTTGATACATTTTGTAATGCTGTTACATTTGTTTTTGTTTTTGTTAATAAAATGCTAAAACACTTGTAATTAATATGGTTTATTTACTATTTTTTTTTCTAAAATTGTCGAAAAAATCTTGTAATTTAGAAAATTTCTGAATTTGGAATTATTCGATTAATCGATCAATTTTAGAATTTTATTCGATTAATCGAACAAGTCAAAATGACAAATGTCGATTAATCGTTTAATCGAACAATAAAAAAACCCGATTAATTGAACGCCCTAGTCCAGTGCCTTTTTACCCTTTTTTCAAGCAAATTTACGCGTTTTTACCCGCTTATAAAATTTTTGTGCGCGTTTTGCTCTCAAATAGTTGGCATCTCTGTGCACAAACTATATTTAAAGAGAAATATAATTTGTTGACATTTTTATATGTTCTCAAATTAGTGAAATATGAAATTAAATTAATTTTAGATTTTTTTTTTTCATAATTTGCCAATTTTAAAAAATATATATATTTATCTCTGTATGTCTTTTTTAATTTGGCAATGCAATTAAATTTATTATAATTTGACATTATAAAATGTAATTTATAGAACATTCAATTTTATGATTAAATGCTTTTTTCAATTTTTCATTTAAAAAAAATACACAATTTATTTAAAATTTGTCTATAATTTATACGAATTTCATTTAAAATACCATAAATTAAAAATATTAAAAAATTAAAAAAGTTCATCACCAAAGCAAAATGATTAATAATTTTTGATGATTTTCCAACGTAGGTGTAGTTTAATATTTTTTCTTACCTCTTGAATGTAAATATCATTAAATACAATCACGAAAAAAAAATGTCAGGATGTTTAAATTAATAAACAAAATAAAAATGAAAATACAAATATAAAAAAAAAATTGTGTGAAAAACATTTTTTAACCACATATTGCTGTTTTAACAAGAACATTAAATTTTTATATTTCATTGTAGATCATAAAATTATTTATTGTAATTCATGTAAAAATTTTTTTATTTCTTTTTAAAGTTCACAGTGTTCATGTTTAAATATGGGCAAATCCAGGGGAAATGTAACGATTTAGCTAATTTATATTTTGAATTTTTTTTTCGTGTAAATATGAAGAAAGGTATTTAAGATTCGCCCAACCGAATATACCATTCTGAATTGTCAACTTTTATATAAAATTATATTTATGTTTTACAAAGGTATTAATTAAAATTTTTTTTATTTCCAGGTACGTACATTTTAATTTTATTAAATTTTCAACTGCCGAGTAAGTTAACATTTTTAATTTAATTAATTTCTATTAATTAAATAATTTACAAAAGTAATTGATTTATATTTGTTTATTTAATTAAAATTTTATTTAATCAATTATTATTTTTACTTAAATTAACTACAAAAGTAATTGATTTGAAAATTTTACTTAATTAAAATTTTAATTTAATCTATTTCTTTCTCTGTAACCTCATATTAAAAAGAAGCACTGTCATTTAAGCTTACCACCCACCAAGAAGTAAGTAATTATATCTCCTACCCCTTTTTTTTTTTCTGATGAACTCTATTAAAATTTACCTGTGGCTTTTCTAAAAGCACCATTAAACTCAAATGTGCAAAAGATACACGCAGTTAGTCAACAAGTCTGTGACAAGTGACTTTTTGTTTTTATTTTTTTGACATGACACCCGCATGTTAATGACATTTCATACCTTTTAATGTCGTACAAAGGTGTTTGTCCGTCCGTCTGTATGTTTTACTGTGTAAACAGTTACAAAAAAAAAAAAAAAACGTCATAAACGTGCTGATGGTAATAACTGGGTTTGTTACTTTAGTATTTCTTTCCCTTGTAATTTTAAATTACAACCAAAGACAAAATACGTTGAACTTGAAAATGTCAGTGTGTCACATCAAATGTTTTTTTTATACAGTCGAACCCGGTTATAACGAACTCCGAGGGACCAGTAAAAATAGTTCGTTATAAGCGAAGTTCGCTATAAGCGGGGTATATTTTTTTATCAACCTAGTTTTATTTCCAAAAAATATAGATCCAATTTTGTTTTATTTTATGTTTTTTCGTAAATAAACTACTGATTGAGAAAGAATCATTAAAAATATAAATACATTTTATCAAAATTATAATATAAAGCAAAAAATTCCAATCTCTTGTTAGTTTGATAAACATGATTGCCACTCATTAAAAAATATTTATGGGAGTTCGTTATAAAAAGGTAAATATACATAAAACCATAACAAGAAGTTCGTTTTAACCGAGGATTCGTTATAACCGAGTTCGTTATAAAAGAAGTATTTTGTGTGAAAATTGATGCTAAAACGTCGGGACTTTAGAATTAGTTCGTTATAACCAAGAATTCGTTATAACCGAGTTCGTTATAACCGAGTTTGACTGTAGTTTCAAATTTAAGTGCGAGTAGTAAAAAGGTTAATAAGAATTTTTTACAGACATACATATGTATGAGCAGGGAATATTATAAGGCGTTTAGATTAAAACAATTTTTAATAGAAAATTGTCGAGTTATCGATATAGCGATAACACTAAATTTTATATATAAAATTGTCAAGTTATCGATTTATCGATAAATCGATAGCACAATAAATTCTATAAAAAGTTGTCGAGTTACCGATAAATCGATAATAAAAAATATTCAATAGAAAATTGTCGAGTTATATATAAATCGATAACACAAAATTTTCTATAGAAAATTGTCGCATTATGGATAACACAAAATTTTCAATAGAAATTTGTAGAGATATCGATATATCGAAAACGCAAAATTTTCGTTAGAAAATTGTCGTATAATGGAAAACACAAAATCGATAACAAAAAAACCAATAACACAAAATTTTCTATAAAAAATTGGTGAGTTATCTATAAATCGATAACACAAAACTTTCAATATTAAATTGTCGAGTTATCGATAAATCAATAACACAAAATTTTCTATAGAAAATTGTGAAGTTATCTACAAATCGACAGCACAATATTTTCTATAGACAATTGTCAAGTTATCGATAATAAAAAATTTTCTATAAATAATTGTCGACTTATCGATGTCACAAAATTTTCTATTAAAAATCGACAGCACAATATTTTCGTTAGAAAATTGTAGAGTAATCGATAACACAAACTTTTTAATAGAAAATTGTCGAACTATTGATGAATCGATAACAAAAAACTTCCTATAAAAAATTGTTGAGTTATTGATTTATCGATAACACAAAATTTTCTACACAAAATTGTTGAATTATCGATGTATCGATAAAACAAAATTATCTATAAGAAATTGGTCAGTTATCAATGTATCGATAGCACAAAATTTTTGTTGAGTTTTCGATGTGTCGATAACAGAAAATTTTCTATAAAAAATTGTTGAGTTATCAATGTATCGATAACACAAAATTTTCTATGAAAAATTGTTGAGTGATCGATAACAAACAATTTTTTATAAAAGCCGTCGCGTTATCGAAAACATCTTTTTCTATACATAGAAAATTGTGGAGTTATCGATAACCAAATTTTTCTGTAGAAAATTGTCGAGTTATCTATAAATCGACACCACAATATTTTCCATAGAAAATTTTCGAGTTACCGATAAATCGATAAAAAAAATATTCAGTGCAAAATTGCCGAGTTATCGATAAATCAATAACACAAAATTTTCTATAGAAAATTGTGGCATTATCGATAACACAAAATTTCTATAGAAAATTGTAAATGTATAAATAAATCGAAAATATAAAATTAGTAATTGTCGAGTAATCGATAACACAACATTTTCTATAGAAAATTGTCGAGTTATCGATGTATCGATAACACAAAATTTTCTATAGAAAATTGTCGAGTTATCGATGTATCGATAACACAAAATTTTCTATAGAAAATTGTCAAGTTATCGATGTATCGATAACACAAAATTTTCTATAGAAAATTGTCGAGTTATCAATGTATCGATAACAGAAAATTTTCTATAGAAAATTGTCGAGTTATCGATGTATCGATAACAGAAAATTTTCTATAGAAAATTGTCGAGTTATCGAGTTATCGACAAAATTTTCTATAGAAAATTTTCGAGTAATCGATGTATCGATAACACAAAATTTTCTCTAGAAAATTGTCGAGTTATCGATGTATCGACAACGCAAAATTTTCTATAGAAAATTGTCGAGTTATCGATGTATCGATAACACAATATTTTCTTAAGAAAATTGTAAAGTTATCGATAACAGAAAATTTTCTATTTATAATTGTCCACTTATCGATTTTACAAAATTTTCTATAAAATATTGTCGCATTATCGATAAGACAATATTTTCGTTACAAAATTCTCGAGTAATCGAAAACACAAAATTTTCTATAAAAAATGTTTGAGTTATCGATGTATTGATAACACAAAATTTCCTTTAAAAAATTGTTGAGTTATCGATGAATTGATAACACAAAATTTTCTAAAAAAAATTGTTGAGTTATCGATGTATCGACAATACAAAACTTTCTATAAAAACTGTTGAGTTATCGATAACACAAAATTTTTTATTGAAAATTATTGAGTTATCGATGTATAAATTTTGTGTATGAATAAAAAATTTTGTTTATCAATAACTCAACAGTTTTTTATAAATAGTTGAGTTATCGATATATCGAGAACACAAAATTTTCTATAAAAAAATTTTTGAGTTATCGATATATAGCTAACACAAAATTTTTTATAAAAAATTGTCATCTCTATAAATCGATAATATAAATTTTTTATAAAATATTGTCGAGTTATCGAGAACACAAAATTTTCTCTATAAAATTGTGAAAATATCGACAATACAAAAAATTCTAGAGAAAATTGTTGAAATATCGATGACACAAAATTTTCGATAGAAAATTGTCGAAATATCGATGTATCGATAACACAAATTTTTTAGAGAAAATTGTGAAGTTATCGATATTTGGATAACACAAAATTTTTTATTAAAATTTGTTGAGTTATCGATGTATTAATAACACAAAATTTTCTATAATAAATTGTTGAGATATCAATAATACAAGAAAATTGTTGAGTTATCGATGTGTAACATAAAATATTTTATAGAAAATTGTCGAGCAATCGATAACACAAAATGTGCTATAAAAAGCTGTCGAGATATCGATAAATCGATAACACAAACTGTTCTATAGAAAACTGTCGAGTTATCGATAAATCGATAACACAAAATTTTCTATTAAAAATTGTCGAGCTATCTATAAATCTTTAACACAACATTTTCTTTAGAGAATTTCCAAAATGTCGAGGTATAGAAAATTGTCGAAATATCGAAGTATCGATAACACAACAGAAAACAGAAAATTTTCTGTAGAAAATATCAATAGCACATGTAGAAAATTCTAGAGATATCAAAGAGAAAATTTTCCAGTAATCGATGTATCGATTACATATAAAATTTCCTTGTGAAACGCTATTATATTTTGTACATTCTAAACATGGGTAAACAATGTTAACATATTTTCTTACTTAGGGTAAATTTTGAATTAGTTAAGTCATTCCGTTTTATTTAGTTTATTTAAAATAATGTCATAAAATATACACATATTCATGTTTGTCATAAAATAAATTAAATATTTTAGATATGAATATAAGGGCGGAGCGGGAAACGATGTGGTTAAATTTTCAGAAAGATCGCACTTCATCTTGTGGTGCTTATCCAGTGCTTAAGTTTCACTTTTCTAAGCCAAAGAGTATTTTAACAAAAAAAAAAACTAGCAAAAATTCAAATTTGATGAGATCTTCTTATTTTTGGAATTGTTGAACACATTATTGGAAAATTTGCATACATTTCGGAGATGCCGAAAAACCAACTTTTTTTTTGCAATATTTAAAAAACAAAAACACATGAAAATTGCAAAATATGATTTTCTATTTTTAGTGACTTACAAGGGAAGTATTCCAACTCTTATGAACTAATTTGACTGAAACTTAAAATATATATAAAAGATACAGTTCGAAGTTGTGGGCTCGGCTTATCGGCCATAGGGGTTCAAAAAAAGGGTCAAAGAATGGCGACAAAATCCAAATGAATAGGAAATAATCTAACTTAAATTTAAGTCGACGAGTAGTTTGGCTTTAGGCGATAGTCCTCTTAGTTGAGGAGTTATCGGAATTTTCCAGAAACACTGATGTTGCCGATAAGCCGAGACACCCTAACCTAAAAATCGGCTCTTTTATATATATATTATAAATTTCAGGCCAATCGGTTCATATTATTTAGAATACTTCCCTTATCAGAAAAAATTCTGAAAAATAAATATGCTGAAAAAATAAAAGTGGTCTACTTTTATTTTTTCTGATCTAAGTCAATATTGTGTTGCACAGTGTTATTAACACCAACCCAATGAAGTATGAAGTTTTTAAATGTTTTCGACTAAATAACATTTAATTTTTCGAACATTATTCAGTCATAACACCGTCCGATAGCCAATATTAAACATGAACCGGATGATAAACGTCTGAAAGTAGAGACCAAATGAAGTAAAACTGCATTTACAGTTTTTCGTTTCGTGATCCTGTTTCCATTTAAAAGGACTTCAAAGTTTTTAAGGATACATCTTGTAAAATATTTTTAAATTTTTTTACTTGTCCTAGGATGACACTGGTAATGGCAAATGAAAGAGGAGGATCCCCCCTAATTTTAAAATTTTTTTTTATTTTACCATATCAGAATAAAAGGATGTGAATAAAGTCATTTGAAAACTTTATCAAAATATTTGGTTGAAAATTTTTAATGATATTGAAGGATACAATTTTGAAAGGACGTAACTTACCTCCCTTTTCCTGATATGTTAAAATAATAAAATCGGAATATTAGGGGACATTCTGCTCTTTCATTTGATATCACTAGTTGCATTCTAGAACAAGTACAAATAAAAAAAAAAAAAATATTTTATAAAATTTAATTCTCTAAAACTTTGAAGTTATTTTATAAGGAAACAGGATCACCAAATGAAAAACTGTAAATACGGTTTTACTATATTTTGTCTCTACACCATTTACAGATGTAATTCGAAAAAGATCAATTGTAATTCGAAGATTCTATTTGTAATTCGAAGATTCTATTTGTAATTCGAAGATTCCACTTGTAATTCGAAGATTCCATTTGTAATTCGAATACTCCAGTTGTAATTCGTAAAAGATCAATTGTAATTCGTAAAAGATCAATTGTAATTCGTAAAAGATCAATTGTAATTCGAAAAAGATCAATTGTAATTCGAAAAAGATCAATTGTAATTCGTAAAAGATCAATTGTAATTCGAAAAAGATCAATTGTAATTCGTAAAAGATCAATTGTAATTCGTAAAAGATCAATTGTAATTCGAAGATTCCATTTGTAATTCGTAAAAGATCAATTGTAATTCGTAAAAGATCAATTGTAATTCGAAAAAGATCAATTGTATTTCGAAAAAGATCAATTGTAATTCGTAAAAGATCAATTGTAATTCGTAAAAGATCAATTGTAATTCGTAAAAGATCAATTGTAATTCGAAAAAGATCAATTGTAATTCGTAAAAGATCAATTGTAATTCGAAAAAGATCAATTGTAATTCGTAAAAGATCAATTGTAATTCGAAAAAGATCAATTGTAATTCGTAAAAGATCAATTGTAATTCGTAAAAGATCAATTGTAATTCGAAGATTCCAATTGTAATTCGAAAAACATCAACTGAATTTACATTGATAATTTACGAATTACAATTGGAATCTTCGAATTACAATTGATCTTTTACGAATTACAATTGATCTTTTACGAATTACAATTGATCTTTTTCGAATTACAATTGATCTTTTACGAATTACAATTGATCTTTTTCGAATTACAATTGATCTTTTACGAATTACAATTGATCTTTTTCGAATTACAATTGATCTTTTACGAATTACAATTGATCTTTTACGAATTACAATTGATCTTTTACGAATTACAATTGATCTTTTTCGAATTAAAATTGATCTTTTTCGAATTACAATTGATCTTTTACGAATTACAATTGATCTTTTACGAATTACAAATGGATTCTTCGAATTACAATTGATCTTTTACGAATTACAATTGATCTTTTACGAATTACAATTGATCTTCTTCGAATTACAATTGATCTTTTACGAATTACAATTGATCTTTTTCAAATTACAATTGATCTTTTACGAATTACAATTGATCTTTTACGAATTTCAATTGATCTTTTACGAATTACAATTGATCTTTTACGAATTACAATTGGAATCTTCGAATTACAAATGGAATCTTCGAATTACAATTGGAGTATTCGAATTACAAATGGAATCTTCGAATTACAAATGGAATCTTCGAATTACAAATGGAATCTTCGAATTACAAATAGAATCTTCGAATTACAATTGATCTTTTTCGAATTACATCTGTAAATGGTGTAGTTTCAAACGTATATTATCCAGTTCGTGTTGAACAACTTTTTTCATTTTTGTCGGACGGTGTAATAATTAAAGTATACCTAATGACAGATTTTACAATAGGTAAAAAGTTATTAAAATATAATTTGTTTATTTTGAATTCCCATTTAGTTCAATTAGTTTTAAAAATGATTTCCACGAAACAACATTTAATCGTACATAAAATATTTTATTTTTTAATAATTTTTTCATTATACCTTAATACTGCTGATATGGGAATGAAATTTACTAATACCAAATGTCGTCATCACGATAGTGAATTTGCAATATTTTCAAAATGTTCATTAAAAGTTGTAAGACGTGGTGTGGTGGCTTTAAATATTGTGGTAAAATTATTGAAACCACCCGTAACAAATTCATCAGTAAGTATTGAGAAAATGAAATGAAGAGAGTTGAAAGTGAAAAAAAAAATAAATAAAATTGTAATTCGAAAAAAATAATTCCCAACCAAAACACGAACTGGATAATATATGTTTATCATTCGGTTCATGTTTAATATTGGCTGTCGGACGGTGTAATATGATTGCCACAAACATAATATGATTGCTACAAATCCATTAGGAATCTCTCACTTTATGATTGCCACCATTATATCTCTTTACTATGCAAATCATTTCTTGATATTTTCTATTTAGATTAATGTTGCTATTCTTAAAAGAGCCAGTGGCTATCGTCCATTTCTGTATAATATCACCGAGGATGTTTGTAAATTTTTTAAACACCGCAATAAATTTCCAATTTTACATGTTATATTTGGTGTATTTACTTCTCACACAAATATAAATCATTCGTGTCCTTATTATGTAAGTATGAAAAACAACTGAGAAAGAATATGGTTGTGACAATCATGTTTTAAATTAATCATATTACTCTCTGCAACACGAATTTAAGTCTTCAATGAGTCAAAATATGGAAGTAGACAACCAGTAGACTAAATACCCAAAGGGCTTTAAAAACTTACAACTAGCTCATTTTTTTATGGCCCACTGTAGTTTTTAGTTTTTCTTTTTTTTAAAACGTTTGGAAAACTTCAAACGGCTGAGCTGCAAAATTTTTTTCTTCAAATTTCTTTAGTTAAATTTTGTGGCGCATCTTTTTTTAAAACATATTAAGCCTTTAACTGCTATTTCAAGCGGTCATTTAAGTCCTATTTTTCAAAAAAAGGAAATATATATGTAAAATCTAAAGTGGTAACTTTTGGCATTTTAAAAATAATTCTTTAAAGGGTTAAAATGTTTTACGAATATTTTGTTTATCAAATTTCGCAAGGGATCATCAAATACTGAATAATCGGGGATCATGAATATCGAAATCGGTCCAGTGGTTCAAAAGTTATGAGCAAAAGACTGAATTTCGGCAAAGGTTTATCGTGAATTTTCGAAATAAAAAACACTTACTTTCGAAAGACAATTCTGAGGATGCTGACGCTTAGCATATATATTTTTCGTTCCCCTGGCCAAGTTCGTATTGAATTTCAGCCAAAGCGGTCCAGTGGTTCAAAAGTTATTAGCAGGGAAACCAAAAATATGCAGTATCATGTTTTTTCCTGTGCATTTGATTGATAAATGGGTAAGGTATTTATCCGTTTCAGAAGTTTTTAAGAAATCTGGCATCGATTTGTTATAGCATATTTTTGCATATTTTAGCCTTACGAGCATATTTTTGCATATTTTTGGTTTAAGAGCATATTTTAGCATAAAAGCATATTTTTAGAGCATATTTTCAATTTTTAGAGCATTTTTCCACTTTTTAGAGCATTTTTTTACATTTTTAGAGCATTTTTTTTTTAAATTTTTAGAGCATTATTTTCCAATTTTTTTTATGACAACATTTATTTTTACATTTTTTATCCAACATGGATGTTTTTTCAACAATTATGGAATTGTGACGATTGATTCTCCTTTGGCCTGTTCTTGCATCATATCGGTACACAGTGACACATTTGGCCAATCTAGGACGACAAAAATTCAATTTTATTTATATTGACTGGAAATTCGGTATACATATTCGTTTTGACTTCAAAAACAACATTATGAAAAATATAGGTGGCCAGTTAACGGCCACGCCCACTTTTTAAAAAATGTTTAATTTTGGTTGTAATTTCTTTAAACTTGGTATATATACTCCCAAGAACTTTAGAAATAATATCACAAAAAAAGGGAGCGGTCAGACAACTGCCACGTCCACTTTTAAAAAATATGCTTAAAAAATATGTAAAAACAAGGTTTACATATCGCCCCACTGTAGTCGGCGTCGCAGACGGTCGCAAAAGTTAGCCGTTGAAATAAGTACTATGGATATTGGTCAATATATCTAAAAAAAAGTCCGGCGACCAATAGGGACCAACACAAAAATAATTTTCTTTTCAAAAATTTTTATTATGTTAAAAATTTGATAAAAATAGAAAAAATTATTAAAAAAAAAAAAAAAAAGATATGACTTAAAGCCTTTAAATATCCTTTAAAATTACCAAAAAAGAGTGAATAAAAATCTTTTTTTGTTAAAAAGTTACAACAGTTTAAAATCGTCTTAATTAATGTGAATTAATTAATGTGAAAATGCAACTTTATGCACCCACATCTTAATAACGAACAGAATTATCGTTCTTATGTGAGTATTTCCGTGCTATTAGGAATGTTTTATAATACATACAAACAAATCATAAAAATCGGGGAACGTTTTTTTTTTATTTTTGTCGTGCTAGATTGGCCAAATGTGGCACTGTGCGGTATATGAAACTATGTCTTCTTTAGATTCAGCAACTTGGTAGAAAATATTAAGGCAAATATTTTTGTAGAACATATTTAACCCTCTAACTACCGCACATAAATGTATTTGGAGGGTCTATTCTCTAACAAATTTTAAAAAACACTGCAAAAGAGGGGACATAATTTTTTTTAACAACAGAGTAAATCCATATCAACATAGCAAAAAAAATTGAATTTTTGACGTCAATCGACCCAAATTTCATGAAATTCGGTATATATGTTGGGACTTACTAGACTTATACTAAAACAAAGTTTAAGACTTTTAACTTCCGTAGTTTTGGAAATATGACGTTTCAAAAGTCAAGAAAATCATTTAAAGGGTAAATTTTAAATATTTATATCTTGAAAAGTATTTGAGCTATATTACTCCCAGATAGCTTTTTTTAAAGTCAAAACTATCACCTTTAATATATCGTTTTGCAAAAATTTTTATTTTTGGATCTTTTTTGTATTTCTACTCAAATCGCGATTCGCGTAAATATAACAAAAAAAGCGACATTTTTAAAAATCTGAAAAAAATATATGTTAATGGTTTGAGTCTTAGCTACAAGGTCTAAAAATTTCGTGTTGGTGAACGTATTAAGTCCAGAGATATTAATAAAAATGTGTTGCCAAGTAGGAAATTTTTTCCAAATCTGATGAATATTTAATTATTATTTTTGAATATTTTTGCAAATACATAAAATAAAACGGTGAAAAAAGTAAAGTTGATGGTACACACGAGTACTACACATGAATACAGTGTAACATAACTTATAATCAATTACACTACTTAACAAAAGTCAACTTTTTTTTGCAGAGACTACTACACATTTTTGAAAGTATTTGCCCTGCACGAATCTGTCATCATAAACATTTTTTCAAACTGTCTTCTGAACATATAGGCCTTTTTAACAGACAAAACCCTCAAACCCAAAAAAAAGGTAAAAATAAATGTTTCACACTGACATACCTCATATTATTTGTTCGTTTAATATTTTTGTATGCTTCAGCTGCAAAAACTAAATGGGCAAATTTCGAATGCGCGATTATATAAAAATGACAATGGATTCGCGTTTAATGGATTCACGTTAAAGTGGGCAAAAGACTTAAGAAAATGTATTTTAAACAATAAAAATTACAAAATAACAATATTAGGGAAAACAGTATATGCAAATAATATATGCAAATTTTGCTAAAAATTTTGATTTGTTTTTGCAAAGATTTTTTGATAAACTCAATGAATTTGAAATAATATGCATTTTGAATTTGTTTAATAATTTTACTAATATAAAGTCATTTGTTGGTTTTTATGGGCATGGACCGCAAAAAAGGTCTTATCTCGAAAAGGGGATTTTATAAATTTTTTATGATGACAGATTCGTGTTAAGGAGGTCAAAATACTTTATCAAATGTATTCTAGGAGTCTGTGCAAAAAAAAGTTAATTTTTGTAGAGTAGTGTAATTGATAAATATTCATGTTATATTGTATCTATGTGTAGTACCCGTCTGTACCATAAACTTTACTTTTTTACCGTTTTATTATCTGTATTTCCAAAAATATTCAAAAATAAAAATTAAATATTCATCAGATTTGATAAAAATTTCCTACTTGGCAGCACATTTTTATTCATATCTCTGGTCTTAATACGTTCACCAACCCGAAATTTTAACAGCTTGTAGCTAAGATAACAGCCTTTAACATATATTTTTTTCAGATTTTTAAAAATGTCGCTTTTTCAGATATATTTTCGCGAATCGCGAACTTTGCAGAAATAAAAAAAAATCCCAAAATAAAAATTTTTGCAAAATGTTATTTGAAAGGTTATGGGTTTACCTTCAAAACAAACTATCAGGAAGTAATGTAGATCAAATACTTCTGAAGATATAAATGTTTATATTTCATCCTTTAAAAGATTTTCTTGACTTTTGACACGTCATATTTCTGGAACCACGGAAGTTAATGGTCCTAAATTTTGTCTGAGTATAAGTCTTATAAGTCCCAACATATACACAAAGTTTCATCAAATTCGGAGACATTGAAGGAAATCAGGGGTTCATGTTGAAAAATTTTAACTCAACATAGTTTTATTGTTTTTAGAGCATATTTTTCGTTTTTAAGGGCATTTTTTAAGCGCATAAAACGCGTTTTTTAGAGGATATTTTTGGTTTCCCTGGTTATTAGCAAAACCTTGAATTTCAGAATAGTTTCACCTTAAATTCACGTGTTGAAACCCCGTTAAACATGTTTTAAGGAGTGAGATCATAAAAATGTTAACACACATTTTTGCCTACAACTTTGGTGTAAAGCTTCCAAATTTTTTTTTTTCGGCAGTTTACATTTTAAAAATATGTCAGTTAATAAATTAATTTACATCATGAGTTTTAATTTGCAATTTTTTACACAATGGACGATGAAAGAAAAGTGCGTTCAAAAATAATTAAATATTTTCAACAAAACCAAACATGGACATACAAAAAAATTGCCAAAGAAACTAATGTATGCCGCCAAACAGTTTCAAAAGTGGTAAAAAGGTATCTGGAACTCCTAACAATTGAAAGGAAGCCGGGAACAGGAACAACGACTGGTTATCGTAACATTGGTAAGGCATATAAAGTTAAAAGCATCCTTAAGAGAGCTCCTAACACATCTGGCAGAAAAACAGCTCGGTTAGCCCAATGCTCAGACTTTTTTGTACGTAAAGTGAAACGTAAGGCGGGACTAAAGTCCTACAAAGTTCAAAAAGTTCCCGATAGAAACGCTTTTAAAAATTTGGAGGCCAAAACCAGAGCTAGAAAATTGAAATCAAATTTTATAAAAAAATACAACTGTTGTGTAATGGACGACGAAACTTATGTCCTGGCTGATTTTGCGCAGCTCCCTGGTCAAGAATTTTATGTTTCCGATGTTCGAGGAAATGTTGCGGAAAAATTTCGGTCAAAAAAGCAAACGAAATTCCCCAAAAAATTCCTAGTATGGCAAGCCATATGTAGCTGCGGCCAAAGAAGCCAGTCATTTGTGACATCTGGCTCTATAAACAGCGAAATTTATATCAAGGAGTGTTTGCAGAAGAGACTTCTTCCGTTCTTGAGTCAGCACAATGTATCCACTTACTTTTGGCCCGATTTAGCATCTTGTCACTACAGCAAGAAAGCGCTGGAGTGGTATAATGATAATAATGTGGTTTTTGTACCAAGAGAGGCAAATCCACCAAACTGCCCGGAGCTCAGGCCAGTGGAGAGATATTGGGCTCTTGTTAAAAAAGAATTAAAGGGCACAAAAAAGGTCTCCCAGGACATGCAAGATTTCAAACGTATATGGACCATAAAAGCCTTAATGGGAGGGTTTCCGGAAAAAGTGGATAACTTTGTTCGTAGTGGTTAGAGTTCCATGCGGTTTTTTTGTTATGATTTTGTATTAAATTTTATTTAATAAAAATTTGGTTTGAAGTCTTAAAATTCAGTAGTCTGTTTTTTATTTAACTTTATGTGTGTTAACATTTTTATGATCTCACTCCTTAAATACATTGATAAGTCACAAATATATTTTACAAAGTATTTTTGTCACTGAAAAATATTTTTACACTAAAAAAAAATAAGCTCGAAATTTTTTTTTTGCAAGGCCCACTGTAGCCTTTGGAAAAAATGATACAGTGGACCATAAAAAAATCCGCTAAGTTTTAAAAAACCTTTCGGGGGTTTGGTCCATTCAAAATTTTCTCTTTGACCTAAAATTTGTTACACAGTGAAATTAAATAGAGCTACAAATATATTTAAAAGTGCTATTAGCATATTATGGTTGTTACAAACATATTATGCCACAAAGATCAATAATAATATGACATTCTTTAAATATGATTACCACAAACATCTTATTTTCTCACTATTTAAAATAAATTACCACTCTTATAGATTTATTTTTTTTCAGGATGATATGATAGTTAAGGATCTTATATTGGAGGAAAATATGTTTCGCCTCATACCATTGCCCAGTGGCGAATATTTATTTAAATTAAAAGTATTTGCTAACAATGATTTAAAAGCTACAGTTGAAGTATATTTCACTAGAATTGAATAAAGACGGTGTTGTTAAATATATTATTAGCTGTGTTTTTTTTTAAATCATTCATATGGAGGTTTTTCTTTAATTTTTATACCCAACGCTAAAAAAAAAATAACTAAAAACAAGTAAGAAAATTATAGTCGGGCAAGACCGACCATATAATACCCTACACCAGAGTTTGCCGGAAAATGGGTCTCGGAAAATGGGTCCCATGGACCGATTAGATCTATATTTTGTCAAATCATTAATAAGTGTAAAAACCCGCACAAATCAGATTTGAGTGAAATAGGCTTCTATATGCTAACAATATACCGCTTGAACTGAATATCGGGCGAAACTTTCATATGGGGCCTATATCCAAAACTGGTCCGATGATAATCAGATTGAAAAGGTTGTTAAAGTACACATACACAAACAAAATTTTAATTAAATATTTTCTATTTTCATGAAATTTGGGAGATTTATGTGAAAATCTGGAAAGTGGTTTGTATGGGGACTGCAAGAAGAACTGGTCCAATTACTTCAAAATTCGGAATGGTGGTTTGTGAAGGCAAAACACGTTTACCTGCAAAAATTTTTTTTGAAATTATACCTATTATAATACGGTTATTAGAGTCATTTGAGTCAAAACTAAAGATGACCTTTGTATGGGGGCTAGGTCTAAATATGGACCGATTTCAATAGGCTTCGTCCTTGGTCCAAGAGAGGCTTAAGTTTGAAATTTCAAGTCAATTGATTAAATATTGCGGCCTGTATCGTGTTTACACCGTTTACATGGACTGACAGACAGACGGAAGGACATCGCTAAATCGACTCAAAAAGTTATTCTGAGTCGATCGGTATACTTAAAGGTGGGTTAGGACCAATATTTCGGGTAGTTACTAACATCAGCACAAACTCATTATACCCTGTACCACAGTGTGGTGTAGGGTATAATAAGTAAGAAAATTTTGGTCGGTCACGACCAACCATAAATACCAAACAACAGAGTTTTACCGAAAATGAGTCCCAAGTCCAAACATGGACCGACTATATTTATCATTCGTTTGTTGTTAAATTGGTGTAAGACCAAATTTAAATGGAATCAGCTCATTTTCGTTGCCAATAGACCGATTTAACTGAATATCCGGTGGAAATTTGATATTGTTTAGCAAATGGTCAAATTATATTCAGATTTTAATTCTGGTTTTTGATGAAATTTTTTTCATTTAATCATTTTACCAATTTAAATAATTATATTTTGAGGATGTTTATTATGGCTCGAGGTCATTATTTTCTTTACTAATTAAAACCATGATATTCTCATAGCATGACTTTCAAGAAAATTATTTTTTTGTTGTAAATTTATTTATGTTGGTCATTTTTGCAAGACTTGATCGACACGTGTTTCGGAATTTGTCAGATTCCATTGTCAAGATTATTTAGCGAAAAATAGAAACGATTTACTATAAAGTAGCAAACGAGTCTAATGAAAAATCGTTTGTGCACAAACTAAAATATTAATACATATTCGCCTCTATTCACAATGAGAATTGGAAAGACGAAGAAATTGTACCATTGTACTAATAAGCAACGATTGTCAATAACCAACAAAAATATTTAAAACAAACGATTTGTCATTAGACTCGTTTGCTACTTTGTAGTAAATCGATTAACATAAATAAATTTAAAACAAAAAAATAATTTTCTTGAAAGTTATGCTATGAGAGTATCATGGTTTTAATTAGTAAAGAAAATAATGACCTCGAGTCAGAATAAACATCCTCAAAATATAATATTTTAAAGGTCGAATAAAACAATTTTAACCTTGCAAAATAATGTAAGAGACAAAAAAGTTGAAAAAAAGTATGAAGTGAGGTTGAGATTGCTAGAAATAGAATTGTAGTGTTGGAAACTGTCAAAATTTATTCTGTAGAAACTATAAATATTCACATATATAAAAAAACAGTTTTCATTAACAAGACAAACCGACATTTAAAATCCTACTGATGATGACACTAACTGGGGTGTTTAAAACCGGCATGGGAAATACCAGAAATGTCTATAATTTTTAGAAATTCAATTTTTCTTCTGCATTTTTTCAACTTGAACCCTTAAAACAATTTTTTTTTTAATAAAAATTAATCAGAATTTGAATTTAAATAATTTAAAAATATTAGCGTCCAACCTGAATCAAATTACGTCGCGTAAGGCGTAACGCCCAATAATTTTTCGTTTCTAATATTTAAATGTGAGCTACCTAAATCAAACGGACGGAAAAATTTCAAATTTGATGTGTTTGTTTTTGTTTTTTTTTACGTCTTGCGCGACCACTGTTGCCAAGTTGGAGGTTTTCCCGCTAAATCTAGCGTTTTTGTTTGGATTTAGCGGGGAAAAATTGGGTTTAGCGGGAACGGTGCTTTAGCGGGAAAATCTAGCGCTTTTTATTTGGATTTAGTGGGACAAGTTTAGAGGTTTTTTTTTCCAATTTTTCAATCGAAAACGCCAAGTTTGTCTAATTTTAGCGCTTTTTTGAAATTTAGCGGGAGAATTTTGTATTTTCCCGCTAAAATTTTTTCGACCGTTTCTTGCGCATTTTTAATGAAAAGTAAATTTTCGTAGAAAAAATAATTTGGAGGTTTTTTTTTAAATTTTTCTTTTTTGTCAATCAAAAATGCCAAGTTTTTTTCGGTTTTCAGCGCTTTTTTTTGTAATTTAGCGGGAAATTTTTAAATTTACCCCGCTAAATTAATTTTTGGCGGTTTCTAGCGCTTTTTTCGTGAAATTTAGAGGTTTTTGGTTAAAAATAGTTGGCAACAGTGTGCGCGACGCATTTGATTCTGGTTCGACCCTTAAATTCGTATGTTTTCGTTAAACATCCCTGGAAACAAAACGATACGACATCGATTCGCCGGTTGTATTGCCGATACGATAAATGTTATTGCGGCAATTATCGAATTCGTATCGCAGGCGATACACCTTTCGGGAGAAACTGACGGATGTATCCCGGCGATACGAAAACGATAATCGATAATCGTATAAACAAAAAATAAAAGATTTGTATGTATCGCCGGAATATCAACAAAATGATAAATCGGCGATACAGCGCTATATCGATTCCCTGAAGCTAAAAAAGACATTATTTTTATCATTCATATTTTGGTCATGTTAACATGACTTAAAACATTTGCATTCACCTGAAAAATGTATGCACAACATTCGCTGAATTTTTTATTTTATCTTTGAAAGCACATTTGTGTTTTTCGGCCAAATTTATATTCTTTCAAAGATTTCTTGTTGTGCTTGATAAATTTTCAAAATTTGTTTTTGTTTATCGCCAAAATATCGTTCGTATGAGAAAACGGCGATATAATAAAAATACTACTTTGATTTTTTATTGAAATGATATATTTTCGTATCGCCGCAATATCTTTTCGGCGATATATCGCCCTATTGTTTGCAGGGATGCTATAAATTACACTGTGCAACAAATTTTGGTTCATAGATATAAGCCTTTTTTGAAAAAGAACTAAAATGAACCCTTAAAATGACAGATAGTTGGTTAATATGTTCTAAGAAAAGAACCGCCATACAAGTTGATTGAAGATATCAAACCATTTTTTGAAGCTCAGATGCAGAGGACGAAGCCGATCGGCTCGCAGTCGGCGCATAGCCGCCGCCGACTTTTTTTAAGAAATTGAGCCGCCGCCGACTTTATGCGGCTACCGTCGCGACGCGTCGGCTCAAATTTTTAGCCGATTCGGTCGGCTTAGCTGACAATTTTGAACTTTTTTCGATTCGGTAATGAATTCTCTCGATTTATTTCGAGTTTCCTCAGGGATCGTTCTATACGTGTTGTTATAGATGGGTTCTCATCTGATGAGTTTCGGCTTCCATCCGCAAGGTTCTGTTCTTTCTCCTACCCTTTTTCTTATTTTTCTTAACGACCTTCTAAGTCAAACTTCAAATCCTATCTACTCTTTTGCAGATGACAGCAACATTTGTCATTCATTTTCCTTTGATCGTAGGCCAAGCCTTGTTGAGGTTGAGGGCAAAAGGCATATTATGAATGACACACTTAATCAAGACCTGTTGACAATCTCGGAGTGGGGTCTTGCGAATAGGGTCAAATTTAATGCACGCAAGACTCAATGTTGTATGTTGACCCACAGCAATGTGGAATCAACAGTGTCATCTGTACATATGGGTGGAATAAGTATCGACGAATCTGACACTCTTGATGTTCTAGGCATGAAAATTCAGTGTGATGTCCGTTGGAATAAGCACGTTTTTCAAGTGTCGAAAGAAGCATTCAAGTGTCTCGGTTTTTTAAACCGGTGTAAGAAGTACTTCACCTCATCAGATCTCCTTACTATTTACACCACCTACATCCGACCGAAGATGGAATACAACTCCCATATATGGGCAGGGGCTTCAAAGTCTATTTTGGAGCTCATGGACCGTGTGCAAAGGAGGGCGTTGATGCTAATCAATGACAATAGTGTATCCACAACTCTATTGACTCATTGGAGCATCGTCGGAATGTGGGTTGTGTGACTCTGTTCTATCGATATTACCATGGAAAGTGTTCTGCTGAGATAAGTGAAGTTATCCCTAGAGCCCGAGTTTTTGTTCGCAATACTCGGTTGTCTAGTAGATCACATCCGTTTGTTGTCGATTGTCCAGTGGATCGCACAGCGCATTACAGAGAAGGTTCGTTCATCAGTCGAACTAGCCGTATGTGGAATAATCTTCCCGCAGAGGTCTTCCCAGTTTCCTTCAATGTAGATAAATTCAAGTCAAATATCCACAAACACGACTCCCTCTTTCCTCCTCCTCATAACCTATTTTCCTGATATCAACACAATGCACTGCATTAATAGGGGCATCCCTTGAGTGTTGGTTCAACGTAAAAAAAAAAACAAAGTAGAGTACGTATTTAAAGGTAAAGTATTTTTTGCATGTATCGAATATATTGAACATGTCTTTTGCAATTTTTTTCAGCTGTAGTCTACTTTAAGCCGCCGCCGACAGTTTTTTCGTTTAGCCGCCGCCGCCGAAAAAATTTCGGCTTTAGTCGACTTTTAGCCGCCGCCGACTACTTTTTTGCTTAGCCGCCGACAGTTTTAAGTCGGCTTCGTTTTCTGCTCAGATGTGCTTTTATTATAGTTTTTTTGCGTTTTCCAAACGTCTTTAATAAAAAAAATTAAAAACTTCAGTGGGCCTTAAAAAAGAAATCCGAACTGACTTTGCAAAAACCCTTGGCCGATTTTACCTATTTGATGGTCTACTTTCATATGGCGTTGAATCCATTGACGCTAATTTTTCTTGTTGCACAGTGTAACCTAATGATGTATTAAGTTTTGTGATATTTTAAATGTTTTTGAATAAATAACTTTTAATTTTTCAAACACTGCGTTAATTAGAATTCGAATTTTTAGAATTAGGGCAGCGATTTTGGACAAAATGTCTTTCCGAATCAATTCATTTGAATAAAACTGGCGTTTATATATTTTTGCATATATTTAGGAAAATGCATATTTTTGCATATTTTAATTATAAATGCATATTTTGAGCATATTTCTTACTTTAAAATGAATATTTGCATATATTGGCATGAATAATGGTTTTAGTGCATATTTTAAATTTCTTAGTGCCTATTTTAAATTTCTAAATATATATTTTTCGCATATTTTCAATTTTTTAGTGCATGGAAATCGAAGCCCTAGCATCTAAAGTCTACCTAATCCAGCTTTTTGACAGATTTTTCAACACCTTATCTTAATTATAAAATCATAATAATTATTTTTTTTATTTAGATTTTTTATTTTTATTAATAAAATTAGTTCTAAAAATGATTTCGACTAAACAACATTTAAACGTAATTAAAATATTTTATTTTTTGATAATTTTTTTGTTATACCTAAATACTGCTGATATGACAATGAAATTTACCAATGCAAAATGTCGACATCATGACGTTACATTTGCAATATTTTCAAAATGTTCATTAAAAGTTGTAAGACGTGGTGTTGTTGCGTTAAATATTGTTATAAAATTATTACAACCACCAGTAACAAATTCATCAGTAAGTATTGAGAAAACAATATGGAGAGAGATGAAAAAATAAAATTTTTATTAGAAAAAATAATTTCTATTTAAAAAATTTTCCTTACACTCAAAAAAAAAACTTGTAAAATTACAAGAAAAATTTGCTACTTTTTTTTTTTGCTACCTCCTATTTGACAAAAAATCCTTGTTGTTTTAGAAGCTTTTTGTCAATAATTTTGTAATTTCACAAGCTTTTTACTAAAAAAATTGTCAATTTACAAATTTTTGACGCGATAAAACTTACTAGGACGTTTCGTGATTTTACTAGATTTTTTGCTACCTCCTATTTTACGAGAATTCCTAGTAAAAATTACGAGCTTTTTTGTAACTGTACAAGATTTTTACTAATAAAATAGTAAATTTACAACTTTTTTGGCGAAATAAAATTAACAAAAAATTCTCGTAAATTTACTAGATTTTTTTTGTAAAAAATCTTGGAAATTTGTAAAATCACAAGAAAAACTGTAAAATTACAAAAAAATTTAAATTTCGATCGACGAAGAGACTTTTTGTAGTAATTTGACAAGTTTTTTTTGAGTGTAAGAAAAAATATTTAACGAAGATTTTTATATAATCGATTTTGCCGAAGCGACAAAAATGTTCACCATTCTTTCCAGTAAAGAGACATAATTATGAAAATCATAAATTAAGGACCTCATTTTGAATTGACATTATCATATATTTGTTTGCAGCAATCATAACATGTTTATAACATAAAATGGTCCTGATTTATAAGTCTACAATGAATTAGGATTATAGTATGATTGCATCAAACTTAATATGATTGCTACAAATATATTTTAAATCTCTTAATTTATGATTACCACCATTATTTCTCTTAACTGTGAATTCTCACCTCTTGAATTTTTTTTATTTAGATTAATGTTGCTCTTCTAAAAAGAGCCAGTGGCTATCGTCCATTTCTATATAATATAACCGAGGATGTTTGTAAATTTTTCAAAAATCGCAATAAATATCCAATTTTAAAAGTTATATTTGGTATATTTACTTCTCACACCAATATAAATCATTCGTGTCCTTATAATGTAAGTATGAATAACAGCT
Organism: Pegoplata infirma; assembly: GCA_963921195.1. Classification (NCBI taxonomy): domain Eukaryota; kingdom Metazoa; phylum Arthropoda; class Insecta; order Diptera; family Anthomyiidae; genus Pegoplata; species Pegoplata infirma. Next base: position 54,721,998 of record OY992539.1, read on the forward strand.
GAGAAAATAATATAATTGTGACAATCATAATTTTAAATCATCATATTACACTGTGCAACATTAATTTGTATTTCGAATGAGGCAAAAAAATGGGAGTAGACTAGCAGTAGACCAAAATACACGAAGGGTTTTAAAACTAGAGATGCGCTCCAAACACGTGATCATTGGATTCACGTGAATCACGCTTGATTCTCGAAAATCGTGAGTATCGTGGTACAGGGTATAATAAGTTTGTGCTGATGTTTGTAACTACCCGAAATATTGGTCCTAGACCCACCTTTAAGTATACCGATCGACTCAGAATCACTTTTTGAGTCGATTTAACAATGTCCGTCCGTCCGTCTGTCTGTCCATGTAAACGGTGTAAACACGATACAGGTAGCAATTTTTTAATCAATTGACTTGAAATTTGAAACTTAAGCCTCTTTTGGCCCAAGGACGAAGCCTATTGAAATTGAAAAAAATCGGTCCATATTTAGACCTAGCCCCCACACAAAGGTCCTCTTTTTATACCCTCCAACTACAGTATGGGGGTATACTCACTTTGTCATTCCGTGTGTAACGCATCGAAATATCGGTCGGGGGCCCCATAAAGTATATATATTTTTGATCAGTGATCGATTCTAAGACATTCTAGCGATGTCCGTCCGTCCGTCCGTCCGTCCGTCCGTCCGTCTGTCTGTCTGTCTGTCTGTCTGTCTGTCTGTCTGTCTGTCTGTCTGTCTGTCTGTCTGTCTGTCTGTCTGTCTGTCTGTCTGTCTGTCTGTCTGTCTGTCTGTCTGTCTGTCTGTCTGTCTGTCTGTCTGTCTGTCTGTCTGTCTGTCTGTCTGTCTGTCTGTCTGTCTGTCTGTCTGTCTGTCTGTCTGTCTGTCTGTCTGTCTGTCTGTCTGTCTGTCTGTCTGTCTGTCTGTCTGTCTGTCCGTCCGTCTGTAGTTAACACGATGCAGTCCAAAATAAAAGAGCTAGATCCCTCAAGTTTGGCACAAATATGTCTTGTGTTCCTAGGCAGGTTAAGTTCGGAAATTGGCCAAATCGGACCAGGGGGAAAAAAGTTCCCCCTTGAAGAACTAAACCAACCTCTAAAAAAATACACTTTTTTACATGTTTTTTTGTATTTTTGTTAAGTAAATGAAACATTTGGTATATTTATCGCGATGGGAAGGTGCTCTCAACGTCCCCCACAGACCTTATCAACCCCCCCCCCACAAAAAAAAAAAGATACGCCCCTGACAAATTTTTGTTTTAATTTTTTTTTACATTTTGGAGGGTATAAAAGATTCGGCACAGCCGAATTTAACACTCTCACTTGTTTTGGCTCAAATGACTATAATAACCGTGTTATAATAGGTATCATTTCGAATTGGCACCTAAACGAATTTTGTCTTCACAAATTACCACTCCGAATTTTAAAGAAATCGGACCAGTTCTTCTTGTAGCCCCCATACAAACCACCTTCCCGATTTTCACATAAATCTCTAAAATTTCATGAAAATAGAAAATATTTAATTAAAATTTTGTTTGTGTATGTTAAACGCGTACTTAAATAACCTTATCAAATCTGATAATCATCGGACCAGTTTTGGAATTAGGCCTCTTGTGAAAATTTCGCCCGATATTCAGTTAAAGCGGTTAATTGTCAACAAATAGAAGCCTATTTCACTCAAATTTGATTTATTAGTGCTTTTTACACTTATTAAAGATTTGACAAAATATAGATCTAATCGGTCCATCGGACCCATTTTCCCTGAAACTCTGGTGTAGGGTATTATATGGTCGGTCTTGACCGACTATAATTTTCTTACTTGTTTTAATACTCTCATGAGCATGAGTAAACAAAAAAAGTCGTAGGTCAATACAATTCTTGCGTGAATTTTTAATAATTTTTAATGAACCAAAATTTTTGTCCGTTTCGCTCTACCTTCCTTAGTTTTTGAGATACGTGAATTTAGGGGACGACTGGGGTCTTGAGAATTTTAAAAACTCGATAACTTAAAAACTATTGCTCGAGTCTTGTTCTACGTGTTAAGAGCTACAAACAACTTTTTGAACTTTTTGTTGTGTTGGCAATATTTACCGAGATATGAGCATTTAAAAATTTTCGGAAATGTAAACTTTTTTTTTAATCCAACTTAAAAACTATTGCTCGGAGAGCTTTTAAGAATTTGATAGTCTTGTTCTATGTGTTAAGGTCTACAAAAAACTCTTTGAACTTTTTGTTGTGTTGGCAATATTTACCAAGATATAAGCATTTAAAAATTTTGGAATGTCAACTTTTTTTAAATCCAAAGTTAGAACCCATTAGGGTCCACACATGTGAAGAGGACCAAAATGGCCTCCATTTTGCTGTATCTGGCTTAGTTTTTGAGATATCGCCATTTTAAGTTTTTTGAAAAAAAAAAAATTGTCCGAGTTGTTAAAATTTTACTAGTAGTGGAAAAACACTTCCTCAAATCTAAGAAAATTAACTAATTTGTAGAAAATTACGTCCCAAAACTAAAGAAGAGGAATATTTCTCAAAAGTTAAGATTTTTTCATATATTTAGGAAAAAATTTCTTTGGCGGTAAGAATTTCTTCCATGTATTTGGGAATTCCATTTAAAGAAAATAATGGACTATTTAACAGTACATGAACTATAATGTTTTCCAAACAGTTAGGAAAGTTTCCCAACTTTTAGTTAAATTTAACTAAATTGTGGGAAAATTTTTAAAAGATTTTGAAGAAAGTTTTTCCAAACTTTAAGTTAAGTCTTTTTTTGAGTTTTAGTAAACTTTCACTTTTCAAAATACATTTTCGTTTTGAATAGTGTAATTGCATGGTAAAAATCATAGTTTGTTAGTGGTAATAATTTTTTAACCAACATAATCAAATAATTTATACTTGGAACCATGATAAAATTGCTATAAACATGTTATGGTACAATGATCAATCATAACATGATATTATTTAAATATGATTACCACAATCATGTTTTTTCTCTGTTTTTAGAATAAATTTGCATTTTTATGGATTAAGATCAAAATTAATTATTTTTTGTATATTTTTTTTCAGGATGATATGATAGTAAAAGATCTTATATTGGAGGAAAATATGTTTCGCCTGATACCATTGCCCAGTGGCGAATATTTGTTTAAATTAAAAGTATTTGCTAACAATGATTTAAAAGCAACTTTTGAAATATTTTTTACTAGAATTGAATAAATTTGGGGTTGGAAACTTTCAAACCGCACTGCATTCAGATTTGTCAACTCCGATTTCAATAACTGACTCCAAACCCTTTCGGGTTTAGAAATATGACGTCCTTGAAAAATGGCAAAAATTGGTCAAATTTTCAATAAAGTGTCCATTAGGCATGTTGTTAAATACAAAAAAAAATTTCAAAATGTAAAATTTTCTAACATGAACGGGCCCAGTTTTTTTAAATAAAAATTCAAAATTTGAAAACAATCGGATAAGGGGAACACGAGCCGAAAATCGGTTAAAAGTTTATTTCATGTTTTTTTTTATAATTATATTCAAAAATTGCCATTAGTTAATCTTCTTTCATACTCAAAAGTGCACTTAAAGGGTTAAAATGTTCTACAAATATTATCTGCATCAAAATTAGCCTAATACTATGTTCAGATTGGCCTCGAAACCCCGTTGAAACCCCGTATTTTCATTTTAAAAACTCACCTGTTCACACGCAACAATTTTGACATTTATGAAGGTTTCGGAAACCATCACATAAAAAATATTTTTGTTAACTAATTTAATTATGCTGAAATTAGTTTTTAACACTGTTTAATTTTATTTTTATTTCAAATAAATATATATTTCACAGAAATTTTTTAAATAAATTGATTTCTTTATATTTTTATATTTGGCATTTTCCCATTTTCTCTATTTCTCAATGTCGCACAGTGGTAAAAATATGAAAATTATAAGGTTTCGATCGTACTTTCGTTGAAACCTCACTACAAAAAGCTTTAAATTTGTGAGGGAAAATACCATAGAGAAACATAGAGGCGAAGGTGAAAGAAAAAACAATATTGCTATCTTTTTCTAATTTCTCACACGTACGTTGTCGATGTGAATTCACCACACAATACATGTTTACAAGTCGTACTTTGTCAACAAATACATGTAAACAAAATGTACTTTGACAACTCAATTTTTGACGCCTTCGCCTCTATGTTTCTCTATGGAAAATACGTATTTTCAAATGAGGTTTGGCACGAAACCTCGTTGAACGGGGTTTCGAGGCCAATCTGAACGTACTATAAGGCTCTTTCAAGATTTAAACCACCCTCCCGATTTTTACATAATTAAATTAATCAAAATACACTCTAATTAAAATGATTTGATATAAGGGTTCAAGTTGAAAAATTGAATTTCTAAAAATTATAGACATTTCTGGTATTTCCTATACCGGTTTCAAACACCCCAGTTAGTGTCATCATCAGTAGGATTTTAAATGTCGGTTTGTCTTGTTAATGAAAACTTTTTTTTATATATGTGAATATTTTTTGTTTCTACAGAATAAATATTGACAGTTTCCAACACTACGATTCTATTTCTAGCAATCTCAACCTCACTTCATACTTTCTTTCAACTTTTTTGTCTCTTACATTATTTCGCAAGGGTTACCAACATGATCTGGAATTGCAGACACAAATGAAGGAATTTGCATTTTCTGTTTCGGAGACGTGCCTAATGGCGACATATTTTGTCAGTAATTTTATTTTATTTTTTCTGTAAGTACAGATCGAGCACGGCCTCTAATTATATTTGTTATAAGGGTTCAAGTTAATAATTAATAGAGTAAACACTGTGCTTCGCTTTGGAAGGAAATTTGAGATCGTGATACCGAGTAGACCAGAGTGGGATGAAGGTGGTCCATATGTGGATACTAGAAGCCTAAACTGGTATACTGACGGATCCAAAATGTCCTCTGGAGTTGGCGCTGGTGTCTACGGTCCAAACACGCGGATCTCCGAACCAATGGGTAGGTGGCCTACAGTTTTTCAGGCTGAAATTCAGGCTATTACAATATGCGCTAGGGTTAATATTGCAAAGGGTATGAAGGGTACTCATATTTCAATCTTCTCTGATAGCCAGGCAGCACTTCAAGCACTGTCTTCTTGGGAATTCAAATCCAAAATGACACTGGAATGTTTTGATACCCTTCAGCAGCTGGCCGGGAGAAACAAAATTACTCTATTTTGGATCCCTGGTCATAGAGGTTTTGAGGGTAATGAGATAGCGGATGAGCTTGCTAGAAATGCCTCCGCTACTCCTATGACCGGACCCGAACCCTATTGTGGGGTAAACTGGTCCACCTTCTCGAACATGATTAGGGGTTTGGAAAGAACCGACTTCTTAAACTTGTGGGAAAATTCAGGAGGTCTACGACAATCCAAGGCACTAATCACTCCATTATCATATGGAAGTATACTTAATCACACCAAAAGTGACATTAGGTTACTGACAGGTTTTCTCACCGGGCATTATAAGGTAAATTATCACTTGCATAATTTAAACCTTTGTGCATCGTCTTTGTGTCGACTTTGTCTTGAGGAAGTGGAGACAACGCAACACATATTATGTGAATGCATCGCAATATGTAGGATCAGAAGACGGTTCTTAGACAGGGAATTGCTTAATTCTGAGGATATAAGGCTAGCTTCTCCATCCTCTGTTATAATGTTCATTAGGAACATTGAACAGAGTTTGAATTAGATTAATGGATCTTGGCACAAAAGACCCATAAGGGTCGCAGTGCCGGCCGTTAGGGCTAGATCACCCCTTGAAAAAAAAAAAAAAAAGGGTTCAAGTTGAAAAAATGCAGAAGAAAAATTGAATTTCTAAAAATTATAGCCATTTTGAGTTTCCTACTATAAATTGGGAAATTTACACATAATGCGTAATTCTGCTTTAAATTATTGGAAATTTACACAATTAATAGTAGCATATTATTTGAATTTGTTGAAGTTTACCAAATTTATAGCAGGAAATGGACTAATTTTTTTAGAGTCTACATAAAAATTAGAGATATTTAATTACAATTTTTTTGCGTGGTTGTTTTACGTGAACTTTGGGTAATCTAATGAAATGTGATTATAATCAGACCACTTTTCTAAATGTTCAATAGTGTAACGAAAATGCTTTATCATGGTTCTGAAATTAAACATTAGTTAGTTTTTAAATTGGGTAAAAAATTTTAATTTACCTAAAATCTGTTTAGTTTTCAGTTTATTTTCAATTAATTACATATAAATTTTTACAAATAAATAGTTTTTAATTGATTTTAAATTGATTTCAACAATATTTGAATTTGTGCCAGAAAATTAAACATTTTAATTAGCATAAATATTTTTACGGTAGAGTATAAACGCAAGAGAGCGGCAAATTTTTTAGTTTTCCGAGAACTTTAAATTTTTAAAATCTCTACTTGGTGATAGGGGTCCGATACTGTCGCAGTTTTTCTAGAATAGCGGGTCGCATAACGTCCAATTTTTTTTAAACTTGAAAAAAAAAACAATTAAGAAAGTTAAGTTCGGCCTTGCCGAATGTGCGGGTACAATTGCGGGAAAAAGGGGAAACCTGAGACTTTTTTCGATAGGAAAAATATATCAGAATTACGAACTTTTTCTATTGAAAAAATATCTCAGAATTTAAGAATTTTTCCATAGGAAAACTGTCGCATAATCTCAGGCTTTTCATTAGGAAATGTCTCAGAATCTGAGACTTTTTTATAGGAAAAATATCTCTGAATCTGAGACTTTTTCTATAGGAAAAATGTATTCTGAGACTTTTTTTTATAGGAAAAATGTCCCAGAATCTGAAACTTTTTCTGAAACTTTTTCTATAAGAAAAATGTCTCAGAATCTGATACTTTTTCTATGGGAAAAATGTTAGGGAATCTGAGACTTTTTCTATAGGAAAAATGTTGCGAAATCTGAGACTTTTTCTATAGGAAAAATGTATCAGAATCTGAGACTTTGCTATTGTTTCAAAATCTGTAACTTTTTTGAGACTTGTTTACAGGAAAAAGGTCGCAGAATCTGAGACTTTTTCGATAGGAAAACGGCACTCTTTTATAGGAAAAATGTCTCAGTTCCTCTAAATTTCTGAAAAGACCGGAATCTTAGAGTCTGAAACTTTTCTATAGAAACCTCATAATTAAAACTTTTTCTATAGGAAAAAGGTCTTACAATCTGAAATTTTTTTAGGAAAAAGTGCCAGAATCTTAGACTTTTTCTAAAAAAAAAATTCCTCAGAATCTGAGATTTTCTTCTTCTTTTTTTTTATATGAAAAAAAATCTCAGAATCTGATACTTACTTTTACTATAAGAAAAATGACTCAGAATCTGAGACTTTTTCTATAGGAAAAATGTCTCGGAGTCTGAGACTTTTTCTACAGGATATATGTCTCAAAGTCTGAGATTCCGAGAAATTTTTCCTCAAGGAAAAATGTTTCAGAATCTAAGACTTGTCTCAGAATCTGAGACTTTTTCTACAGGAAAACTCTTTCAGAATCTGAGACTTTTTCTATAGGAAAAATTTCTTGGAATCTTAGACTTTTTCTGTAGGAAAAAAGCCTAAGAATCTGAGACTTTTTCTATAAGAAAAATGTCTCAGAATTTGAGTTTTTTCTAATGAAAAACATTTCTCAGAATCTTAAACTTTTTCTGAGAACTTTTTTGTAGGAAAGATATCTCAAAAATACTTTAGAGTTCATAGAATCCGAAAATTTTTCTATAGGAAAAAAGTGTCAGATTCCGATATATTTTTCATATAGAAAAAGCATTTCTTTATAAAAAATTAATCTGATATTTTCTATTTAGGAAGAATTTCTTCTACACACAAAGAAAAAGCTTCATTAATATAATGAAACTCATCCTAAAACTTCGTCCAATGAAACTGTTTCATTATATTTATGATATGTTTCATAAATATTCAAAGTATTTATGAAACATTTCATTATATTTATGAAAATTTTTATAATATTTATGAAAACTTCATTAAAAAGTTTCATTGGACGAACTTTTATGACAAATTGTTTTACAGTTCTTTGATTGTAAGTATTAAAAAATTCTCAGTTTTAGACTTTTTCAACAATTTAAAAAAAAAAATTATCTTAACGGCCAACAAAGGTGAATTGATGATTTTTGTTTTATTCGAAGAAAAAAAAAAAACATTTCTCCCCCCCCCCCCCCCCCCCCCCAAACTCAAAAGCTGTACCAGCCACTGGATACTAGGGATGCACATTGGGGCAAACCTATACGATTCCTGGCATTAAATAAACCGCTTATTATTAATAAGAGTGTGTGGTACCGTTGTAAAGGGGACAATCTGTAGATCATATTTGCATTATAAAATTTCATGGTTACCTTGCAAAATTCTGAAAATTTTGCAATATTATGTTCATTTAATGTATTTTTTTGTTTTTAAAATCTTTAATTACGTTAAAAAAAAAACAAACTCAGTTGAAATAACAAAATACATCTACTTTCTGGTTTCTGTAAGAGTTTGCAAAAAAAAAAAAAAAAAAGCAAAAAAATTGTGTGTGTTTTTTTGAGCACAAATCAAGTAAAAATAATTAAATGTAAAAAACGAGTAAACTGGCGTATAAAACTATTTTTTTCGACTTTGCGAAAACAATGCAAATTTATATTTAACAAAAAATAAAATAAAAAAACAGAAATCCATTATGCATTATATGTGAGTTGAAAATTAAGTGTGAAACCACTCATATATAAATCCCTCTTACTTACTATTTTTTAAGATTATCAAAACAGTAACTTCGAAATTAATATTAATAAAATTTGTTGATTGAAAATTGAGTGTGCATATAAAACCGCCAAATAGTACTTATTTTTTAAGAATATCGAAATAGTAATTTCAGAATTGATAATCGAAATATTAATATACATAATAATCGAATACAATTTTCAAGTCGGACATTTAGTGTGGAACCACTTATATATTCGAATAAAATTTGTGAGTTGGAAATTTAGTGTGGAACCCCTTATATAAAATCGCTTAATCCTCATTTGTTGCTTATTTTTGTATATACCGAAATTTATAAGATTCCTAATTAAATTCTATAAAACACTTAATTTTTTTTCGCTTTTAGAGGCATTTTAAAACCGCGATAACATGGCCTAGAGGCAAATTAAGGCAACCGTTTTTCTTGGAATCTTGTTGTATACATGTCGCTCTATATTCCACATATGAGTAGTATCAATTCAGTGCAATTCGCAGTATACTTCTATTCCTTTGAAATTATGAATTTTATTAATTTTTATTTTCTTAATAGCCTATTTGAAAATCCCCTTAAAGTATAACTTTTTTACATGTGTTTATAGCTTTAACAGTCCAAAAATGTTCTTAACATAATTCTTAACCATGAGGTATTCAAAAAATTTCGGAGTGTGGACATTTTATGTATCTTTAAGTGCACCAAACATTGTCTTCAAATTAAAATTATTTTAATTTATTAATTAAACATATTTTTGCTTGACTTTGAACCCTTTCTATAGGAAGGCCCCAAGCAAAATTGAAAAAATTGGAAAAATTATGAATTTTATTAATTTTTATTTTCTTAATAGCCTATTTGAAAATCCCCTTAAAGTATAACTTTTTTACATGTGTTTATAGCTTTAACAGTCCAAAAATGTTCTTAACATAATTCTTAACCATGAGGTATTCAAAAAATTTCGGAGTGTGGACATTTTATGTATCTTTAAGTGCACCAAACATTGCCTTCAAATTAAAATTATTTTAATTTATTAATTAAACATATTTTTGCTTGACTTTGAACCCTTTCTATAGGAAGGCCCCAAGCTAAAAATAAAAAATAAGTATGAGGTTATATGCAGAATTTTGTTGTCTTTCCATTGGTGCTACCCGTTTTTCGAAATTCGCGGTTTCAGTTTTTGACTTTTTGCCAAGAGTCCCCATATAGCTGCCCCAATGTGGGATGTCGCGAATAGTGTATTCGTCATTTTACCGAATATTTACTATTCGGTATTCGGTTTAAACCTAATATTGCCGAATAATTTGATTATTCATACGTCTACACTGCCCTCCAAAAAAATAAAGTCATAAGTGCCAAAATCCCAAAATTGAGATAAGGGCAGATTCGGAACCGTGAATGAGTTTATGATTTTTGTATTAAGTTGAAAAAAAACAATTTTCAACAGTAAATGGCCAAAAAAACGTTAAGCAAAATGGTCACATATCTACCACTTCTAGCGTGTTTCATAGTCAAAAAAGTCTTATCTGCCACTTACTATGATAAAAGTCATATTGACCACAAATCTGTATTGAAAATGTAATCAGAATCGGTTTAGCTGTTAAAAAAAAATAATTACTGCCTTAAAATGAATTTTACGTTACATTCAATTTTGGCAATAAAAAAAATTTCTTTTATAGTTTTAATGTTTTTCAATACAAAATAACAGAATATTCATTAGTTTTTTAATGTTTTTGATAGTCATTAAATTAATATTAAAAATTGACTTAATATGATCTTATTTTTAATGTAGAATCAGTGGAATGGTTTTTTAATAAAATTTCATTTGTTTTAAGTGAATATTAACTGAAATTTACCTACATAATTTTTTGAGTTAACCTTCCAAAAAATAGCCATTTCTCCCATTGTAAAGAATACCATATAGTAAAAACATTTTTTTTTACAAAAAATACATTTTTTTTACAAAAAAAAATTAATTTTTTTTTACAAAAAATAAAATTTTTCTGCCTATTTTAATTTTTTATAAAAATATTATTTCATCAAAAAAATTTTGATTGAAGCAATCAAAATTTTATTGTTTATAACATTTTTTTGTAAAATCAACAGGATAATTCGTTTATTTCAACCAAACCATTCAATTGCCCATACAAATTCTTATTCTTGTCTGTTAAAAAATACTTCAACTGTGGCCTTTAAATCATTATAAGCAAACATTTTCAATTTTAGTAGATATTCACCACTGGGCAACGGCAAGCGGCTAAGCATTCTTTCCTCCAATACAAAATCTTTTACTATAATTGATCCCTAAAAGAAAATTTGACAAAACAAAAATAAAATATATTTTTTAATTTTACCCGAGTAAACAAAATTTATGTTTATAATAATTATGTAAAATTATATATATTTTAATAAAATAATGTAAAATTTGATAAAAATTTTATCATATTAGATATAATTTGATATAATTTTATGAAATGAGATCAATTTGTATATATTCTGATAAAATAATGTAAAATTTGATATAAATTTTATTACATTAGATATAATTTGATATAATTTTATATATAATTTCATCAAATTATATGTAATTTCATCAAATTATGTATAATTTTATAAAATTATATAATTTGATGGAATTATATATAATTTGATGAAGTTATATATAATTTGATAAATTATATACAATTTGATCCAGGATATGGTGGATATAATTTTATAAAATGAGATCAAATTGAATACATTTTGATAAAATAATGTAAAATTTGATAAAATTTTATCTTATTTAATCAAATTATATATAATTTCATCAAATTATATATAATTTTATCAAAATGTATATAATTTTATCAAATTATATATAATTTTATTAGACAAATATTGATAAAATTCAAAATTCCTTATACTCACATAATAAGGACACGAATGATAAAAATTCGAGTACTCAGAAAAGATATTAAATAAAACTTGAAGAAATGGAAATCTCTTGCGTCTATTGAAAAATAGACAGATATCCTCGGTAACATTATATAAAAATGGACGATAACCGCTAGCTCTCTTGTAAATTGCTACATTGATCTAAAAAAAAATAATAATAAATTAGTACTAAAAGAACACAGATTCGTTGTGCCAACCGAAGAAAACTAAGTGGTTTGATTGGAATAACTAAAATTTTTAGTTGCTATTACCGAAACTATTTGAGGTAACAGAAATTACACACAGATAAATAAATCTCCAACCGAATTTTTCGGTTGTATTAACTCATAATTCAGTTGTAGCTACAATTTTTGGGTGTGACAACCGAATTTTTTTATTGCCTTAATTAAATGTCTGTTGATACAGCCGATATTCTATAATGATGACATGTATGCAAATTTTTTAAATTTTTTTTGGAAAATTAATTAATTTTTTGAATTAACTAGTTGCAGTAACTAAAAATAAATAAAATTAAAAAAAAAAAATCTATGCAAATCTATCAGCCGATTTTTAGTTGTATTAACTGAGTTTCTGTTGGAAGTTTGCAAATTTGTTTTCTGTGTCGAACAGTCGAATGATTGTTTTAACAACATTTTATTTGCTCCAACCAAAAAACTTAGTTACTGTTGTTATCGGAGTTTTTAATAATTTAACAACCACATTTAAGGCGACAACACCACGTCTTATAACCGTTAAAGAACATTTTTCAAATAATGAAAATGTTTTAGCATGATCCTGACATTTGATATTGGTAAATTTCATCGTAACCATATTTGAAGGTGGTAAACAAATTAAAACAAGGAATAAAATTCAAAGTTTTTTAGTCGAAACCATTATGAAAACTGAGTTACTTTAAACATTACAAATTATAAAATACATTCAGAGTGGTATTTTATAATTAAATAGATTTTAATTGCTTAAATTATATTGACTATTTTAAAAAATATTTAAAATCGAAATTAAAACTATTAAATATTAATGGACTGCGAAAAAAAATTTGTATTACTTCACACAAATAAAAAAACTTGTCAAATTACTAGAAAAAGTCTCGTAATCCCATTTTACCAATCAGTTTTCCTTGTTTTTTAACCGAAAATTTTCGATAAAAATTTACAATTTTTTTTTTGTAATTTTACATAATTAATTTTACAAATTTCCAAGGCAATTTTACCAAAAAAAATTTGTAAATTCACGAGAATGCCTTGTTAGATTTATTTTGGCAAACATGTTGTAAATTTACATTTTTATTGGTAAAATTATTGTAAAATTACAAAAAGCTTGTAATTTTTACTAGGAATTCTAGTAAAATTTATCTTTTTTTTGTAATTTTACAAATTTCCAGTGCAATTTTACAAAAGAAATCTTAAAAATTCATAAGAATTGTAAAATTTCAATTTTATTGGTAAAAATCTTGTAAAATTACAAAAACGCTCGAAGGTTTTACTAAGAATTCTAGTAAAATTTAAAATTTTCTTAATTTTGGGTAATTCCAAAAATTTTCGCCCCACTCTTCGGAAACATGCCTTTGGACGCCACTGAGAATTTGGCTCATAGATATCCACGTTTATATGAGATATGTTCCATTTTTGGATTTTCAAAATTTGCTGTAGTTTTCAAATTATCGCGGGTCAAAGTGAGACTTTTTTAGCAAAAGTCGGAAAATACATGACGTTTAACGTGCTCTAACTTTTTAACTAGTAATCCGATTATCACAAGTAATGGCTCATATGAAAGCTTAATTCTTCTTCTTTTAGGAAATATTTTCAAAAGCATACAGTTTTTTTCAGAAGTCTTGCAAAAGTTCAAAAATATTTTTTTTTGTGAATATTTAAAAAAACACATCTTCGATTTTTTTAAAAAAAAGTTTGGTGATAAACAATACTATTTTGTACAACATATCCAAAATTCAGAGTGGGATCCCAATGGGATCAAAAAATATTCTGGTTTTAGTACGAAGTTCTTAAATTTTACCTTAGAAAATTAAAATTTTATGTTTCTTCAATATAAAAATTTAAATTTTCAAAGAAAATTATACTATTAAAATTTTGAAAAACATTCAAAACATTAGAAATTTAAATTTTCTAAGGGAAAAATATGAGAACCTCGTACTTAAAACAGAATAGTTTTTGATCCCATGGAGATCCCACTCTGAATTTTGAGTATGTTATACAAAACATTATTATTTTTCACCAGAATTTTTTTTAAAAAAATCGAAGATGTGTTTTTTTAAATATTCGAAAAGAAAAAATGTTTTTGCATTTTTGCATCATTTCTGTAAAAAAAACTGTGTTATTTTAAAAATATTTTCTAAAAGAAGAACCCCAGCTTTCACATGAGCCTAAATTTGTGAAAATCGGGTCATTGGTTAAGAAGTTACAGCTCTTTAAACGTGATGTATTTTTCTTACTTTTGCTTAAAAAGTCAATCTTTGACCCGCCATAATTCGTTAAATACACCAAATGTAAAAAAAACGATATATGGTACATATATCATATTTATGAGGGCTATCTATTTGTCAAGGCTCAAATTAATCTGAGACACCATTTCCAAAAATGACTAAAATTTGAGCTAAATTTTCTGGAATGGCCCTTTTACAAATTTCCAAGGCAATTTTACAAAAAAAATCTAATAAATTCACGAGAATTCATTGTAAGTTTTATTTTGCCAAAAAAAATTTAAATTTACAATTTTATTGTTAAAAATCTTGTAAAATTACAAAAAGCTCGTAATTTTTACTAGGAATTCGGGTAAAATTTACACTTTTTTTGTAATTTTCCATATTTTTATGTAATTTTACAAAAAAAAACTAGTAAGTTCACGGGAGTTCCTTGTTAATTTTATTTTGGCAAAAAAATTTTTTAAAATTACAAAAAATATCGTAATTTTTACTAGGAATTCTAGTAAAATTTACATTTTTTTTTGTAATTTTACTTTTTTTTGTTTGTAATTTTACAAAATTTCCAAGGCAATTTTACAAAAAAAAATTAGTAAATCCACGAGAATTCCTTGTAAGTTTTATTTTGTCAAAGAAGTTGTAAATTTACAATTTGTATGGCAAAAATCATGTAAAATTAAAAAAAAGCTCATAATTTTTACTAGGAATACTCGTAAATAGGAGGTAGCAAAAAATCTAGTAAAGTCACGAGAATTCCTTGTTTTTAGCGTCAAAAAAGTTGTAAATTTACAATGTTTTTGATAAAAAGCTTGTAAGATTACAAAATTATTGGTAAAAAGCTTGTAAAATTACTAGGAATTTTCGTCAAATAGGAGGTAGAAAAAAGTAATAAGATTTTCTTGTCATTTTGGAAGGTTTTATTTTTTTTTTTAAGTGTATCCAACAAATAAAGACTTTTTGAAAAATACAAGAACTTGACTATAAAGGTTCGATTCTACTACCAAAGTAGTAAAACTTAATACTCGGATTTTCTAGTTTGGTGACCAATTCCCTTTTATGGGGCTCCAAAGATTCAGGAAAGCAGTGGGACCCACAAAATATGGTGTCATATGTTGGTGATATCGCCCAGAAAAAATAAAAAAAAAAAAATTATTTAATTTTAAATACTATTTATTAAGTAAAGTTTTAATAAAAATTCATTAAATATTTTCCAAAAAATTTTAATAAATTTTTAATCGACAATTTTTTTTTTTTTTAATTAAGTTTTTAATTGTGTCAAGCAAAAATTTATTCAAAATTTATCAATTTTTTTTTAAGTTTAAAAAGGTTTCAAATTTTTTTTTTTTACTAAAAAAAAACTTTTTTTTCAAACTTTTATCAAATATATTTATGTCTTAAAGACATCAAAAAATTTTATTAAGATGATTTCAAACATATACAAAAAACTATTTTTTTAAAACTTTTGAGTAAATTTTTAATTGCGTCAATTAAAAAATTACTCAAATTTTTTTTTTTTGAAATTTAAACAAGTGAAAACTCAAAAATTGTTCCCCCATATTTTTTCTGTGCTTATGTATATTTAGAAAAAAGGTGGCTAATAGTCCGTTGAACAAATTCTGTTAACATTTTATGCTAAAAAAAATTGTTTTTCCTGGACTTTTTTTTTTTAAAATATGGGGAAAAATATCGTTTTTTTTCCCTTTTTTCAGCATAACTTACAGGGACTGTTGATTTTTTCTCGAACAACATTTGGCAAAATTAAAGCCAAGCTATAACTCAAGCTTAACAACTCTTATGAACATATTAAAACAATTTGAATGTATTAAGGCGCCCTAATTAGCTAATGAAAGCCACTCCGTACCTTAAAATTGGTAGATTTTGACTAAAAAAAATTCACAAAAAGCCCGCAGCCGCCCGCAATCATTCCTAGAGAAATAATATGAAAAACCCACCCCATTTGTTTCCCCCTTACATTTTTTGCAAACATACCTAATACCTATACTTATAAAACTGCTCCTACAGCTCTAACTGCCTCAAAAGTGCCCCTAAAGAAATCAAATGTATTTTCGACCCTTAATATTTTGTCCATCCCAAAATCTTTTTAGAACATACCCACGCTCTGTCACTAACCCTTAAGGCGGTCCCACACAATTAATTTATTATATTTATAAATTTATTTTATGAAATCATGGTGCCTCCTAGAGTGGTCCATGGTGCCTCCTAGATTGGTCAATCGTGAGACCGATCCCTATTAATTTTCACCCCTCAACATTTTTTCGAAACATACCTATTCCCTACTCTACTCCCTATGGGAGCTCCCATACAAAATAACGTTTCTATAAAATTTGCTCCAACCGCTCTTACTGTCCCAAGAGTGCCCCTAAAGGAGTTAAATGTATGAACTACCCCCAATAGTTTTTGATCCTCAACGTTTTTTCAGATAATACATACTATCTATCTTTAACCGTTTAAGGGGTCCACATACAATTACAAAAAAAAATTGTTAAACAAAATGTATGGGAACCACTTTAAGGGATAAATATTGAGGGTAGATATGTTCTGAAAAAAAGTGTTTTCTCCTCTAGGGGCACTCTAGGGACATTTAGAGCTGTGGTAGCAAATTTTTATCGAAATGTCATTTTGTATGGGAGCCCCCATGAGTTGAGTTGAGTTGAGGGTGGGTTGTACAAGCCTAAAAATAGGTAAACTTTTAGGCAAGTCCATGGCGCTCAGACTTAAAATAGTCCATTGTACCGTACCGAAAAGAAAGATTAAGTAAGGGCGATAAAAGGTTGAGAAGAAAAAGGAAGAAAAGTGCTTGCTCAGAATTTCTCAGTTGCTTTCACAAACTTGAGAAAATCAGACAAGGGAAGTCCATGGACCGTGTCCATAGACAGAATATCAGAACCCAATATCCGCAGTCTAGCCCTTGAGAACGCTAGACAACAGCAGACATAATGTTCAGTTGTGTCATCATCCTCAAGACAAGCCACGCATAATGGGTCTGATAAGACACCTAATCTCGTCATATGACGAGCACAGGTATTGTGTCCCGTAATTAAGCCAGTAAGTCTGCGACAGTCTATTCTACTGAGACTGAGTAGATAGTTAGCCACTTTCTTGTCTGGCTTAATTACAAAAGTTTGGTATTCTTGCATGCCAACTCATTTGACCATCTTTCCATGAAAGTTGCTTTCATATGAGAGTTGATCCAACGCATCAGCCATGTCAAGCCAATACCAATTTGAGGTTCCGGATTGTAAGGAATTGTATCAGAGCCAAGATTTGCCAAAGAGTCAGCAATCTCGTTTCCCCGTATTCCCCTATGACCCGGAACCCACAGAAGACTGACGCTATTCCCATATGAGACCTCATTGAGTCTGCGTCTACATTCCTGGACAATTTTGGATGAAGTGACTGGAGATTCAAGTGCAATGAGCGCAGCCTGGCTGTCACTGCAAATATTGATTCTCCTATTACTCCATCTGTTCCCAATTATCCAGGTCGCTACGTCCAAAATAGCAAATATTTCAGTCTGAAATACTGTAGCCATTTTTCCCATAGCAATATAGCATTTGGTCGCATCGTCCAAATACCAGCCAGACCCAGAGCCATTTAAGGTACTGGATCCATCCGTGTAGAAAGTATCCGTGTAATTTTCCAGTAGGTCAGCTGGGTTTCCCCAATCTTCCCTACTCGGAAATATTACAGTAAACTTCCTACCAAACTCGATGCAAGAGGTTGTATTGTCCAAAGGCATAGAAAACATCGGACAAAGTTCCGATAGCCTATTGAACAGACGACCATGTCCCACATTGTACTCCCCATGCCATGTTCCGCTTTTGCGGAGCCGGCACAAAGATTTCATGGCTTCCCCTTGAATATGTAAGTCCAAGGGAAGCATATCTAACATAGCGTCCAGAGCTGCGCCTGGGGTGGTGCTCATGGCACCAGTAATTCCCAAGGCAGCCGCACTTTGCAGTCCGTTTAGCTTGGATCGAATAGTTTTCACCATCGTTCTCGGCCACCAGACTACCGCCGCACAGTGGTCAATTTCGCGAGATAGCGGTCAAAACTCTATAACTTTTGACCGGATAGGTATTTTTTTACGCAATTAGTTTTGTTCAATAGGAGGGACTTTAAGCTTCAATTTGCGTGTTCAAACGTAAAAATCGACTAATAGGAACGTAAGTAATGTGGAGTTAAAAATGCATTTTAATTTTTTGTTGAGTTTCCATGTAAAAGTTGAATATTTTGACATTTTAAATAGGTATTTTTTTTTATAATTTCTTATTTTCTTCAATCGTATTTTACAACCAATACTTATTTATTATTCCTAAACTTAATTTTGGTCAGAAAATGCCAACATTTGGCCCCTGACATTAATTTAGTCTCAATATTCACAGGGGCCAAAGGTTGGTTTTTTTTTGAAGAAAGCTAATTCTTGTGAGGATTAAACTGAAATTCCCAACAATATCAATACACTCAAAAAAAAAAATTTTTAAAACTAGCAAAAAAAAATAGTTAAAATTAGCAAAAAAATTAATTTCAATTGGGCTTTTCTGAATTTCAATTACGATTTCTGAACTTCAATTGAGCTTTTCTGAATTTCAATTGTGATTTTCTGAATTTCAATTGGGCTTTTCTGAATTTCAATTGTGCTTTTCTGAATTTCAACTATGATTTTCTGAATTTCAATTGTGATTTTCTGAATTTTAATTGGGCTTTTCTGAATTTCAATTGTGATTTTCTGAATTTTAATTGTGATTTTCTGAATTTTAATTGGGCTTTTCTGAATTTCAATTGTGATTTTCTGAATTTCAAATGTGATTTTCTGAATTTCAATTGGGGTTTTCTGAATTTCAATTAGGATTTCTGAATTTCAATTGTGCTTTTCTGAATTTAAATTGTGATTTTCTGAATTTCAATTGTGATTTTCTAAATTTCAATTGGGCTTTTCTGAATTTCAATTACGATTTCTGAATTTCAATTGGGCTTTTCTGAATTTCAATTACGATTTCTGAATTTCAATTATGCTTTTCTGAATTTCAATTGTGCTTTTCTGAATTTCAATTGTGCTTTTCTGAATTTCAATTGGGCTTTTCTGAATTTCAATTGGGCTTTTCTGAATTTCAATTACGATTTCTGAATTTCAATTGTGCTTTTCTGAATTTCAACTATGATTTTCTGAATTTCAATTGTGATTTTCTGAATTTTAATTGGGCTTTTCTGAATTTCAATTGTGATTTTCTGAATTTTAATTGTGATTTTCTGAATTTTAATTGGGCTTTTCTGAATTTCAATTGTGATTTTCTGAATTTCAATTGTGCTTTTCTGAATTTCAATTGTGCTTTTCTGAATTTCAATTGATCTTTTCTGAATTTCAATTGGGCTTTTCTGAATTTCAATTGTGATTTCTGAATTTCAATTGGGCTTTTCTGAATTTCAATTGTGATTTCTGAATTTCAATTGGGTTTTTCTGAATTTCAATTGTGATTTCTGAATTTCAATTAGGCTTTTCTGAATTTCAATTATAATTTCTGAATTTCAATTGTGCTTTTCTGAATTTCAATTGATCTTTTCTGAATTTCAATTGGAAAAGGTGTAGTTGACGGCTCTGAACCAATATAAGTTTTTGTTAGACGTAATGGAACGAAAGAAATCATGAATAAATTGGCATCTGATGAATTTTCCGCATTACATTGTTTGTATTATTTCTGGCCAGAGGACCCATCACATCCCCATTTAGAAATTAAAGTCATGCCGCAATTTTTAAACTACTTTAAATAGTCAGCATCAAATGACTTTAATAATCGTTCTGCAGTGTGTTCAAGAAGATCCTGCAATTTTATTTCTGCTGAACTTGAAGTTACACTAATAGCAGTTGGTGAAGGTAAACAATCTTTTTTGGCAAAAACTATATTTCGATATGATGGAAAAATTCCACAATTTTTTTCATTGGTTCGCTTCCGCAATTCTGTATATTGGTTTTTAGTCATTTTCAAATCCAAAAATAGTGCAAATGCTTCTTCTGGAGTAAATTTATTTTCTTCAGTTGGTGTCGGCATTCTTTCTAAAATCCTTTTTGTGCGTCTGGGGCTTGCTTCCACTATTTTTTCAATGAAAGCAATTTTACTCTTTTTAGTTTTCGATGGTTGAATTTGATGCTTTGCTGGTCGACCACCTTTTCCAGTTTCCGTGGTAGTTACTGATGGCTTTTTAAAAATAAGTTTATTTCTTAGCCATTCTTGGTTGCGTGAGTAAAACAATTTCTTGTTTCTGGAACATTGATTGTACCGCTTTCTTAAAGTATTTAAAAAGTTTTTTATTTTTAAGTTATGAATTTTAATTTCTTGTTTGTCGCATATTTTGAAGAATGGATTATTCATTATATGTAAAATAATGTCGTTTTCATCTTTCTGTTCAAAATATATATCAGATAGAACACTATAACTGAATTTAGCCATTGTTTAAACAATAATGAAGAAAAAAATTAATGCATGGATTAATATACTATTGCTCGAAGTTTCAACATGATCTTTTTTATCTCTTTGAAACATAATATAACAGGAACTTGGTTTTACCAGTTATTTCCATTGGTTTTAAATTTATTTGCAATTTTCAGGTATTTAAGTTGTGTAATATTAGATGGCAATAAAATATTTTTTAGCTTTTCCAAATGAATTGCTAGATACCACATAATTTGAGAGTTAACAGGTACTGGTAATAATATAACAGGTACTTGGTTTTACCAGTTATTTCCATTGGTTTTAAATTTATTTGCAATTTTCAGGTATTTAAGTTATATAATATTAGATGGCAATAAAATCATTTTTTACCTTTTCCAAATGAATTGCCAGATACCACATAATTTGAGAGTTCTATTGTCATTTTTGTCAAAATTTTGATACACCCTTCTATGTGGACTAGGTCCAAATATGGGCCAACTTCTCCTAATTTCAACAGAATTATTTTTTGGGTCAATAAGAACTCTTGTACAAAATTTCATCAAAATATATGCATAATAGCCACTTTCACATTCAAATAACTTCTCAAAAAATATGACGTGCATTTGTACCGAATATCTTACCTTGGGTCAGAAAAATTGCTGTAGCTCAAAAAGTGCAGTCCCGATGCATGGACATGTGTATATAGGAATGTAGGGGAGAGTTAGGACTACAAAATAGTAAATTTGTGTTTTGACTCAGCTTGACTCACAGGAGTTGTGCTCTATGAAGTAGGAAATTTCCGAGAAATTTGACCTTTTTTAAAAAATATATATAAATTGTTCTGAAAACAGTAGAGCTTCAATTTTTTTACCAGTAATAGGAAATAAGTTAAGTTACAACACAGAATTTATTTCGTCCAAAAATCTTGAAAAACAAAAAAGGTATGATCATTTAAACTTTAAAAATTAACTAAAAATATCATAGATTTACTAAATTCTGAAAAAGCCTATTTTGGACCACCCTGTTCTCAGTGAAATAGTTGAAATAGAGTTCTAATTTTTTGGCTCCCGAGGTTTACTACTGTCTACTTTCATATGAGTCTAATAACTTTAAAATCGGAGAACAAAAACCAAAAGGAGTTTTGGCCGCTATCTCAAAATATTGACCACAGTGCGCCGCATACGTCACAATAGGTCTAATTACAGCTATGTACATCCAATGTACATTAGCAGGTCTTAGACCCCATGTCTTTCCAAAAGCACGCCGACACTGCCAGAAAATCCGAAGTGCCCGTGAAACTTTTTGTTCAACATGTTTTGTCCACATTAGTTTACTATCTAGGGTAACCCCTAAATACTTAACTTCTGTGGACAGTTGAAGAGTTATGCCCTTCAACGTAGGAAGCTGAAGACCCTTATGTTTGGTTCTTCGCGTGAACAACACGAGTGTTGTCTTATTTGGATTGACAGACAATCCATGTCGATTGCACCAGTTGTCCATCAAGTCAATAACGGTCTGCATTTTCTTGCATACCAAGTTAAGTGACTTTCCGGATACTAATGCGCACACATCGTCAGCGTATGCCTGTATGTGTACACCTAGAGCTTGTATTTCAACCAAGAGTGAGTTTACCACAAAACACCACAGCAAAGGAGAGAGAACACCCCCTTGGGGGCAACCTCTACTAACATCAACCGTTACTTTTGTGCCCCACTTATCTTCAGCCGTCAACAATCTCCGGGAGAGCATAAAATGAATCCACTTGACTAGAACTGGATCCACGCCATGCAATTCAGCCGAAGTTTTCATAGAGTCGAAAGTAGCATTATCAAAAGCGCCCTCAATATCAACAAAAACACCCAGAGTATAGTCTTGTTTGTCAATGCCCTTCTCAATATTGACCACAAGATCGTGAAGTGCCGACTCACAAGATCTACCACTCTGATACGCGTGTTGCTGACTATTTAGGGGGCATTCGATTAATGCTACTGACCTAATGAATTTCTCAACCATTCGCTCAAGACTTTTCAGTAGAAAGGATGATAAACTGATTGGTCTAAAACTTTTTGCCAAGGTGTAGTCCTCCTTCCCAGGTTTGGGAATAAAAACAACCTTGACATCGCACCAAGATGATGGAACATACCCATAAGCCAGGCTGGCTCTGAAGATATTTTTAAGAACCTTCACTAGGGTATCTCCACCACTCTTCAACATCATAGGATATATACCATCTGGTCCAGGGGATTTATAGTTATCAAAGGAAGATAAGGCGTACCTAATCGATTCCTCAGAAACTACCCTAGATGCTATATACCAGTTCCTACAAGTAGTATTACCAACAGGACTCTCAATAATATCTGTATTTATCGTTGTCACTTTGCATCCTGGAAAGTGAGTAGATAACAGAATATCATTGACCTCCTGTTGGTTGTTTGTGTAGGTACCATCTGGCTTTCTGAGGGAATCAAGCTTCGCTGAACTATCTTTTTGAAAGATTTTACAGAGCCTTGCCGTATCCCTCGTACCATTTACCTCCTCACAGAAAGTCCTATAAGACTCAAGTTTGGCTTCCCTCACTTTTTTCTTATATTCCTTTTGCATGAGTGGTAATTGTTCCAGTCAGCATCCTTTCGAGATTTTAAGGCTCTATTAAGAAGCTTTCTTGAACTTTTTCTCAGCTTACCAAGTTCCACGTTCCACCAAGGGACTGAGTTACCTGGTCTGCTTTTCCTTAACGGACAAACAGTCTCATAGCAGTCAGTTAAAGTTTTACCGAATTTCTCAGACTCCACTTCAACCGACCCTATACAACTAGGAGCCCCCATAGGAATTAGAGATAGGGTGCAGGTATATTCGGAAAAAATGAGAGGTAAATATTAATAGGGTTCGGTCTCACTTTTGCCCACTCCAGGAGGCAACATGGATGCGGTAGGTAGGAGCTGATTTCATAAACTAAATTTATAAAAAAAAATAATTTTGAAGAAAATTATTTTTATGTTTTAAATTTATTAATGTTGGTCATACATATTTGCAAGACTTAGTCGACACGTGTTTCGGAATTTTGACAGCTTCCATTTTCAAGACTATAACAAATAGCCCATATATTTGAGCATTTGCAACAAAACTAGTTGTTGGTTATTTGACGATCGGGATCTTATTAAGAGATTGTACAATTTTCTTCTTCTAATTCTCAATGAGTGTTGAGTTGAATATGTATTTATATTTTTGTTTGATTAGCGATTTATTATTGATATTCCTTTCGCTACTTGTATAGTAAATGGTTTTATATTTGCTAAATAGTTTTGAAAATGGAATCTGACAAATTCTGAAACACATGTCGGTTAAGTCTTGCAAAAATGGCTAAAATAAACAAATTTAAAACAGATAAATAATTTTCTTGAAAATTATACCATGAGAATATCATAGTTTTTAAAAGTAAACGAAAATATAACCTCGAACTAGAATAAACCTGCACAAAATATACTTTTTTTATAATTATTATTGATTATCACGACTTAACGTTTACACAACAATAGTTACAATATTTACATCAAAATAATATAAATGCCAAACAATTTAACAGACGGATGGAAAAACATACATAATTAATGAATAGATAGACAGACAGACACCCACATTTGAATTAAAACAATTGTTAAAACATTGAACTTTCTAAAGATAAAAAAAATATTAACAGAAAACACACAAAATATTAATGAATATAAATAATAATGCAAAATTCTTTACAGACATACATACATCCATTTCTATACAATTTTTGTAATAAAAGTTTGTTTTCCAAACATTTGATTACAATGTACGAAAGAATAAAAAGTTTCTTTTTTTATACCCTCTACTTATTTATTGTAAGTGGTAGAGGGGTTAGTTAAGTTTGTCATTCCGTTTGTAACTCATCGAAATATCGGTCTGGGATCCCCGATCGATTTTAAGACATTCTAGCGATGTCCGTCTGTACGTCTGTCTGTCTGTGGAAATGGTGATCACGGTCAAAATATTATACGGAGATGACTGAAACTTAACACATTTATTGGAAGTTCTCCCGAGAAGTTTGGTATTGCATTTGAGCAAAATCGGTTCAGCGGTTCAAAAGTTATGAACGAAAATGTAAGGACACCTTAAAAATTTTAGTACATTCAACATAACCTAAAAATACAAAATGCTTTAATTCGGCTGCTGGTTGACATATGTGGACATAATTGAACACCAAATGGTATTTAAACAGGTACAAACATATTTTTTGACAAAAAAAAAAAAAATCACAAAAATTTTTTTTTTCGCGGATTTTATTTTTTTTTGCAAATAACTTTTTTTTCATTGTGGAGGGTATCAATACATTCGGTAAGATTAACTTTTTTTTACTTGTTTTTAATTATAAATGTTTATTTTTGCTCAAATCATAATGATGATAAACATTAAAATTAAGTTCTGCCTGAAAGAATGTCTTAACAAAAAAAAATTAATAAACATAACACTTCAGATTTAATTTACAGTTAACATGAAAATCGTACATTCAAACATATCTTAATTAAAAGTGTTTAAGTACATAGAATACGAAATTGACAAAATATATTAAGGGATTTCACAGTTTATCATACACAAAGAAAACAAATGCTTTCTGACAACCAAATTTGTCAACAATCGAATGATTCAGTTGAGTTGCCCGAATTTTTCGGTTGTAACAACCGAAATTTAGCTTAGGCACAAAGAAATTCCTGTTATTTTAAATAAAATTCTGTAATGCAACGAATCTATTAGATAGGCAACAAATTTGATTAAATAAACTCTAAAAGAAATGTCTGTTAAATTGGCAAAAAAAATCCATTTCCTTCAATTCTGCCAATCTTTTCTGCCCATCTTTCTAGAAAAAGTTTTAGATTCTAAGTCAGTTTTTCTCTAAAACTTTCAGATTCTGATACATTTTCTTTAAAAAAATTACAGAATCTAAGACATTTTTTATAGAAAAAGTCTTAGATTCTAAAATATTTTTCTTAATTTAAATTGGAAACTTCTCAATTCCAAAAAATTCCGAATTTTATTAGATTTTTATAATTTTAAATTGAAACAGATGTATGTAGTGACTTGCCTTAATGCTCTTTTGTTACAAAGTGATTTTTCGATAGTATTGTATTCAATTAAAAATCGCTAGATTTTTATTTATTTAATGATGTTTAAAAAATTAACTATAAACCCCTTTATGTATTTGTGGTTTTATTTATTTAATTTGAGAATATGAAAAATAAACAAAAAGAATATTAATCTTTAAACAATACATTAACTTTTTACATGTACATTAGAGTGGTATTTTTTTTGAAAATCAAACAAAATTTTCTTTCAATTTTGAAAATCCGCGCAATTTTTGTATTTTCCTAGGTAAAAAACTTATGTGGCACAAATTTGAGGCCAATCAAATTAAATTAACCCATGGCATCCGGCGAGAAAAATTTTGAAGTTTTGAAAATTTAAAACAAATATGTCTTGCTACAAATCAAAATATTTTTTTTGATGCTTAAAACACGAAGATCCAAAGATTTTTAAAATCGGTCAAACGGTTTTCGAGATATCGCTATTTGAAGTTTGCAAAACAAAATTGGGGTTTTCCTACGCTGAAGACATTTTAATTTTCCCTTTCATAGAGCTTCAGACAAACTTTAATTAAAAATTAATTTGAACCAAATCCGATTATTTTATCCCGTTCCGCCCTTCGATCAAAAATTATTTTTTTATTCACTCCACTCTTATGATAGAGGGTTAATATAAGTTTGTCATTCCGTTTGTAACACCTCGAAATATTGGTCTAGGACCCCATAAAGTATATATATTCATGATCCTCAAACGATTTTAAGACGATCTAGCGACGTCCGTCCGTCCGTCTGTCTGTTGAAAACACGCTAACTTTTGAAAGACTGTACGGAGGCTCCAGAAGTTTGGCATATATGTTGGGCATTTACCTGGTCAAGTTGGTATTGCAACCCAGCGAAATCGGTCCAGTGGTTCAAAAGTTATGAGCAAAAGACTAAATTTCGGCAAGGGTTTTTCATGAATTTATGAGATAAAAAACACGCTAACTTTCGAAACGCAATTCTGAGGAGGCTGAAGCTTGGCATATATATTTTTCGTTCCCCTGGCCTAGTTCGTATTGAATTACAGCCAAATTGGTTCAGTGGTTCAAAAGTTATTAGCAAAACCGTGAATTTCAGATTAGTTTCACCTTAAATTCACGTATTGAAAACCCGTTAAATATGTTTTAAAAACATTTGTAAGTCACAAAAATATATTACAACGTATTTTTGTCACTCAAAAATATTTTTAAAATTAAAATAAAAAAATACACTCGAAAAAAATTTTACACTCAAAAAAAATTGTACACAGAAAAAAATATGGGGAAAAACAATTTGAGTAATCACTTGTTTGAATTTAAAAAAAGTTTTGAGTAATTTTTTAATTGACGCAATTAAAAATTTACTCAAAAATTTAAAAACAAATTGAGTAAATATTTTAATAAGAATTTAATAGCTTTTTTAATTTTTTTTTTGAATTTTCTTAGTTTTTTTAATTCTCGTTTAGTTTATAGTTTTTTGTATATATACATGAAAGTTTGTAATCATATTTATAAAAATTTTTTATGTCTTTAAGACAAAAATATATTTGGTAAAGTTTGAAAAAACATGTTTTTTTTCTTTGTAAAAAAATATGAAATTTTTTTAAACTTTGTTTTTTTTAGAGTAGAAACAGAATAAGCCCCGCACGACTTTTTCCATACGGTTTGGCAGATTAAACCGGTGGCCGGCGCCGATGTGAAATAAAACTTGTTCTGTTTTTAAAAGGTGGTGCTTCTTGTTCTGTTCCTGCACTTATAGTGTCAATTAAAAATTTACTCAAATTTTTTTGGCAAACATTTAATAAATTTTTATTAAAAATTTACTCAATACTATTAAATCGTTTACTGGTGGAAAATTGAGTAATTTTTTACTCAATAGTATTAAAAATTTACTCAAATTTTTTTTTTATTTCTTTCTGTGTACACTAAAAAATTTTTTTGTAATTTTTTTTTTTTAAATTACTAAAAAAAGTTGTTTTAAACAAAACAAAATATTTCTAATCAAAAATTATTTTTTTCACGTTAGAAAATTTACTATCACTTAAAAAGGACATTGTGGAGGGTATTCATAGATTCGGCCAAGTCGAATTTAACTTCTCTTTTTTTTTTTAAATTTTCTACAAAAACTCTAAACTTTATTCGGGTTAAAATATTCTAATTTGGCTCAAATTAAGTTTAAATGAAAGTGTGTCTCAATCTCTATAAAATAGTCAAAGGAAAAGAGTTTTAGGATTTTTTTTAAAACTGAACGTTGGGAAAAACGAAATTTTGGAAATTTGTTGAAAAATTCCAAATTCCTGTGGCGACTACTCAAAAACCTCTTGAACGATTTCAGAAATTTTTTATAAATTTATTCAGCAGGCTCAAACTAATAATAAAAGTGAATTGCAAGATATTTTTTATTTTATTTTTCAAATGTTGGTGTTAATTTTCCAAAAATCAAAAACTTTGATCCCAGGGCGCCATGTGTTAAAATGATTAGATTTGGTTCAAATTAAATTTTATTTTTTTTTTTTTGAAACCTTTCAACCGATTTAACAAATTTTTTGATATTCGTGTTCATAGCATCGAAATTATTAAATTTGAGGTATCGCAAGACATTTTTATACCCTCCCGCTAGTGATAGAGGGTATATATAAGTTAGTCATTCCATTTGTAACACCTCAAAATATTGGTTTAGGGCCCCTTAAAGTATATATGATAATGATTCGGGATGTGATTTCCATGCAAATGCATGTTTTTTGTCTATAGTCTAAAAACGATATCGACCAATTATCTTTCCGAATCAAGAAATTTTAGTTAAAATGGCATCGGTTTGTTCTTGCATATTTTTGCATATTTTGATGAAAATTCATATTTTTACATATTTTGGTTTTAAGTGCATATTTTGTGCATATTTCCAACTTTTAAGCGCATATTTTGGCATAAATTAGCAAAAACACAAATAATAAAATAAATATATAGTAGTATTTGTTTCAAAAACTATTTTAAATTTTAAAAATTAATTTTAAAAATAAGAAAAATTATTTTTTTTCTTTCAAATTTTTTTATAGATTGTCTTAATTTCTAAAAAAATCTTGCTTATATAAAGTTTAAAATTTTAGTACTTAAGCCCGGCGTTACTTTTTTGCCTTTTTAAAAGTTTTTCCTATGAAAGCAATATTTTAGGTTTTTTAGGGCATAGCCCGCCGCGGCGTTACTTTTTTGTCTTTTTAAAAGTTTTTCCTATGAAAGCAATATTTTAGGTTTTTTAGTGCATATTTTGAATTTTTTTAGCGCATATTTTAAGCGCATATTTTCGATTTTTTAGTGCATGAAAATCTCATTCCTAATAATGATCCTTGATCGATTTAAGGACGATCTAGCGATGTCCGTGCGTCTGTCTATTGAAAACACGCTAACTTTTGAACAACTTTACGGAGGCTCCTAAAGTTTAGCATATATGTTGGTCATTTACCTGGTAAGGTTGGTATTAAAATCCAGCTAAATCGGTCCAGTTCAAAAGTTATAAGATAAAGAGTGAATTTCGGCAAGGGTTTTTCACGAATTTACGAGATAGAAAACACGCAAACTTTCAAAAGACAACTCTGAGGTAGCTGAAGCTTGGCATATATATTTCTCGTTCCCCTGGTCTGGTTCGTATCGAATTTCAGCCAAATCGGTCTAACGGTTCAAAAGTTATTAGCAAAACCGTGAATTTCAGATTGGTTTCATCTTAAAATCACGTGTTGAAAAAACCGAGATTAAAAAAAAAAAGATTTAAAACATTGGTAAGCCACAAAATTACTTTAAAAAAGATTTTTGTCCTTCAAAAATATTTCTACAATTAAAAAAAAATACACTCAAAAAAAATTTTACACTCAAAAAAAGTTGTAATTTTTCTTTTTTTTTACAAAAATTAAAAAAAAAAAATTTTTACTCAAAATAATAAATATTTCTTATTAAAATCGTTTATTTTTTCACGTTAGAAAATTTACTATCCTTTATAAAGGGCATTCATAGATTCGGCCAAGTCGAATTTAACTTTTCTACATGTTTTTTTTTTTAATTTTACATACATTTTTAAAAATTTTAAAAAATCCAAAATTTTGATCGACGGAAGGCAAGGGCTTATTCAATCCAATATTCCTCAAATATTTAGGTACGACATACTTTTTAGGCCTACACTCAAAAAAAAAACCTTGTAAAGTTACCAAAAAATCTCGTGATTTTACAAGGCTATTCTCGTAAAATATGACGTAGGTAAAATTCTCGTAAAATTACGAGGATTTCGTCGTAATTTTGAATGCGCCAAAATTTGGTAAAATAACCAATTTTATTGGTAAAAATATTGGTTTAAAACCGGAAAAATAAAAAAAAAATGGTAAACTTACAAGAAAAAATGGTAATTATGTTTAAAAAAATTGTAAATTTACAAACCAAAATGGTAAGTTTACAAAAAAAAATTGTTAAACAACATAAATCCTCGAAATAAAATCATTTTTGTAAAATAACTGTTTATTTTTGTAAATTAACTAGAATCCTCGTAATAAATTTTTCAAAATATTGTCAACTTTGTTTTTTAATATTATTCAATTAAAAAAAAATACAACAAATACAACATAACAGTTTTTTTTTGTAATTCAACTAGAATCCTCGTAATAAAAACTTTGTTGTAAAATTACAGTTTTTTTTTGTAAAATAACCTTTCAAAATGGTAGAATACAATTACGAAAATAAACTTGTAAAATTACCAATAAAACTGTAGTTCTCGTTTGAGCAAAGTACAAGATTTTTTGTTAAAAAACAAGGAAAATTGTTAAATATTGGTAGAACGGGATTACAAGGCATTTTACCAGGCGTTTTACCAATTTATTTTTTTGAGTGTAGCAGAATAAAAATTTGCCCGGACATTTCAAATTAGAAGGAAAACTTTTTTTTCCAACCAAAAAAAAAATGCCACTCTAATGAACATATTTTCAAAATTGCCTATACTAAACCAAGTAAATATGTACATAGAGAATGTATCTTTTTAATGAGATTTTTTGTATTGTTTGTTTGGTTTTGTGTTAAAAATCTGCAAAAAAATTTAATTATATTTAGAAGAAAAAAATCCAAAGATCAACAAATGAACATTCGTATAATAAATGTAAATAAACAACAAATTTCAGATTTTTAATTTATTTCTTTGATTGTTTAATATCACTTGTAGTGAGTTCAACATAATTTTAATTGAAATTATTGTGTGCCCTACAATGGGTAATAAAAGTTGAAGAAAAAAAATTAATAGAGGTCTGTCTCATATATGATCCATCTAGGGGTAAGTCAAGGTGAGTAGGGGTTTTTTTTATTTTTTCCCCTTCACTCCCTACTTTGACTCCGATGAGCGACCCCTAGATACTATACGACCGGCCTTATTTTTTGGCTCATGCAGTTTTTTCACGAACCTCACAAAATAAAATCCAAATTTTGATACATATTTGAATTAAGCATGACCAACTTTAAAACAATATTGTTTTACCTTAACTTTAAAATGTTCTCTTCTAATCATGTCATGCTAAAAATAAGTAGAACAAGTGAGAGTGCAAAATTCGGCTGTGCCGAATCTTTATACCCACCAAAATATAAAAAAAAATTTTTGTCAGGGGCGTTTTTTTTTTTGGTGTGGGGTGATGGGTTCAGTGGGGGACATTGAGAGCACCTTCCCATCGCGATAAATATAACAAATGTTTATTTAACAAAAATACAAAAAAACATGTAAAAAAGTGTATTTTTTCAGAGGTTGGTTCAGTTCTTCAAGGGGGAACTTTTTTCCCCCTGGCTCGATTTTGGCATGTCAAATTGGACACTTTGAATAATTTTTTTTTAGATTTTCCCAATTTGCTTACAGTTTTTAATACCTTTCGAAAACTCCTTCGTGGTAAATTTTCAGATTTTTTTGATGACCCGTTCAAAAGATATCGAATTTTTAAAAATTGGTAGTTTGTTCCTTTACTCAAACTTCTTTTACTCATAACTTCTTCAATAATGGTCCAAATTTAAATTTTATTTTTTTTCAAAATGTTTGCTTTTTACGTACTTTAAAAAAAACCCCCAAACAATTCTTAAAAGCTCTCTAGTATGAGATTTTTAAGTTTTAAAATTTAAATCTCATTTTTGAAAATGTTTGTACTCTTCGATTTTTTTGAAATTTTTTTGTGTAAAACTTCTATCGATTCTACAAATTTTTTGCCCAGCAGGATCGTGGGATAACGATTATTACTATTTTTTTTAAATTTTTTGAAAAAATTTTATTGTAATTTTTCAATCTTAAAATCATTTCAACTGCTCCAATGGTGCGTCATAGAGGGGTCATTTATAAGACCGACCCCTATTAATTTTTACGTCTTAACATTTCTTTGGAACAAACTAATACCCTATATCCAATTTCTAAGGGGGCTCCCACACAAAACGACATTTTTTAAAATTTGCTCCAACCGCTCTAACTGCTCTACAAATAACAGTTGGAGCAAATTTTATAAAAATGTAATTTTGTATGGGAGCCTACTTAGGGAGTGGAGAAAGGGCGTAGGTATATTTAAAAAAAAATGTTGTAGAGTAAAAATAAATGGGGGTCGGTTTCACTAATGACCCCTCACGGACGCACCATTGGACCGCTAGAAGCTGATTAAATAAAACAAATTTACAAAAAATAAAAAAAAATTGTATGGGGACCGCCTTAACAGTTAAAGATAGAGGGTAGGTGTGTTCAGAGAAAATGTTTGGACTTAAAATATATTGTTGGTCGGTCATACATTTTGTTGCTCTAAGGGCAGTATTAGGGCAGTTAGAGCGGTTGGAGCAAATTTAAAAAAATGTGGTTTTGTGTGGGAGCGCCCTTAGTAATTGCAGATAGGGTATTAGTTTGTTTCAAAGAAATGTTGAGACGTAAAAATTAATGGGGGTCGGTCTTATAAAGGACCCCTCTAAGACGCACCATTGGAGCAGTAGAAATGATTTTAAGATTGGAAAATTACAATAAAATTTTTTCAAAAAATTTAAAAAAATAGTAATAATCGTTATCCCACGATCCTCCTGGGCAAAAAATTTGTAGAATCGATAGAAGTTTTACAAAAAAAAATCAAAGAGTACAAACATTTTCAAAAATGAGATTTAAATTTTAAAACTTAAAAATCACATACTAGAGCGCTCTTAAGAATTTTTTGGGATTTTTTTATAAAAGTACGTAAAAAAACAAAAATTTTGAAAAAAAATTGCAATTTGGACCTATATTGAAGAAGTTATGAGTAAAAGAAGTTTGAGTAAAGGAATAAGCTACCAATTTTTAAAAATTCCATATCTTTTGAACGGGTCATCAAAAAAATCTGAAAATTTACCAAAAAGGAGTTTTCAAAGGGTACTAAAAACTAAACAAATTGAGAAAATCTAAAAAAAAAAAAATTTTCAAAGTGTCCGATTTGACATGGAATGCCCCATATACTTTATGGGGTCCCCGACCGATATTTCGATGCGTTACAAACGGAATGACAAAGTTAGTATACCCCCATACTGTGGTTGGAGGGTATAAAATGTGTAAATTAAATATAAACAAACTATTTTTCTATTTCGTCATTGTTTTATATTTAATTTAAAGTTGTTTCTTCTTGATTTAAAATTGTTTTCTTGACTTACAATTTTAAATATATCTCGGCGGCTAACATTTGTTTGGTGTAGCTGAACTTATTATTCCGTATTGTTATTTATTTGTAATTTTGTTTTATGAATATTATGGTTTATTATTTAAATACTTCTGTATTTAAATATATTTTTTTTTTCTTCTATTTCTTTTTTGTGGTTTTGAAGAAATTTAATTAAAGCCATAAATAATTCTGCAAAGATTGCTGTAATGTTTTTTTTGAAATTCACAAAAATTGATGTTACTTTTATGACCGTAAGATTTTGAGTTTTAAATTATTTTTGTGTTTAACGGTACTTTTTATACATTTTATACTTATATTTGAAATCTTAATTTTGTATTTTTTAACATTCTTTCGTGTTACTTACATGATTTTTATGTATTTTAACGTATTAAATTGATTATTCTCTGGAGGGCCATTAAACTTTTGTTGTGTATCAAAACGAAAATCAACTAACGTAAATCAAGTTAAAATAAATATAAATTACAAACCAAAAACAAAAATGCAAACGGTTTCATTTTATATTTGAAGAACGTATTTATTTTGGAAAATTTAATGTGTTTTGAATGAATTTATTAAGGATGATTTCAAATATTTAATTATTTAAAAAAAAAAAAAACTTTGTAGGAAATACCTGGTAATACCCGTGTTAAAATGGATTAGATCTAATCAGATCTGTGTATATCTATTCATATATGATCGTATCTGATTGTATATAATGATATCTGAAATAATCAAAATCTGGATATAATTGTATCTCGGTTTTGTTGCAAATTTGACATAAAATTATATCTGTTTAGATACAATTATATACAATCAGATGTAATCATATATTTTCAGATCTTAATAAATCAGATAATTTATTTTCTATTTTTAATGAAATTTATGCAGAGATTTTACTTATATTATTAATTTTTAATGCAAAATTAAATCTACAAATTATTTAATTTCTTTATTTTCTATCTTTTTCAGGTAAGTGAACATTTTTATAAGTTAATGGTAAGAAATTAAAATTTTTCACAAAAAGAGTTAATGGTAAGAAATTTAAATTTTACTTGCACATCTATAAATAGATGAAATTAAAAACATTTTATAAGGGTTCAAGTTGAAAAAAATGCAGAAGAAAAATTGAATTTCTAAAAATTATAGACATTTCTGGTATTTCCCATACCGGTTTCAAACACCCCAGTTAGTGTCATCATCAGTAGGATTTTAAATGTCGGTTTGTCTTGTTAATGAAAACTGTTTTTTATATATATGAATATTTATAGTTTCTACAGAATAAATTTTGACAGTTTCCAACACTACAATTCTATTTCTAGCAATCTCAACCTCACTTCATACTTTCTTTCAACTTTTTTGTCTCTTAAGTACATTATTTCGCAAGGGTTACCAATATGATCTGGAATTGCAGACACAAATGAAGGAATTTGCATTTTCTGTTTCGAAGACGTGCCTAATGGCGACATATTTTGTCAGTAATTTTATTTGATTTTTTCTGTAAGTACAGATCGAGCACGGGCTCTAATTCCATTTGTTATAAGGGTTCAAGTTGAAAAAATGCAGAAGAAAAATTGAATTTCTAAAAATTATAGACATTTCTGGTATTTCCTATACCGGTTTCAAACACCCTAGTTAGTGTCATCATCAGTAGAATTTTAAATGTCGGTTTGTCTTGTTAATGAAAACTGTTTTTTATATACATATGTGAATATTTATAGTTTCTACAGAATAAATTTTGACAGTTTCCAACACTACAATTCTATTTCTAGCAATCTCAACCTCACTTCATACCTTCTTTCAACTTTTTTGTCTTACATTAGCCCTGTTTTCGCATAACCGTATATACGCTTACCCATACAAATTTTAAATTATCCACGCTTATTTTTAACTTGCATAATTGTCGGCGTTAAAATGAAGCGTCGATAAAAAGTGATGCCAAGTTCACATTTTTATTGAAATATCAAAGACACAACCCTTTTTCTTTGTTAATATCAAATACACAAACCTTTTTCACGGAAGTGATGTCAAGTAAATTTTGTTAAACGTGGATGCGTTTTCGGTTAATCGGTTAACGGTAACATGTATACGGTTATCCGAAAACAGGGCGCCCTGTTTTCGCATAACCGTATATACGCTTACCCATACAAATTTTAAATTATCCACGCTTATTTTTAACTTGCATAATTGTCGGCGTTAAAATGAAGCGTCGATAAAAAGTGATGCCAAGTTCACATTTTTATTGAAATATCAAAGACACAACCCTTTTTCTTTGTTAATATCAAATACACAAACCTTTTTCACGGAAGTGATGCCAAGTAAATTTTGTTAAACGTGGATGCGTTTTCGGTTAATCGGTTAACGTTAACATGTATACGGTTATCCGAAAACAGGGCTATTATTTCGCAAGGGTTTTTTTTTTTATTTCCTTTAATACACGCGTATAGTCATCAAAAGTATATATAAGGAATAGCACGGTGGTAGTGTGCTAGACTCGTATCATGTTAGTTGCGGGTTCAATTCCAGCTGTCAATGTAGTATAGACAAAATCCAATGTAGGCTCAGTTTAAAATAAATGTTTAATTGTATTAACAATGAAATTAATTGTATTGACAATTTTTTTTCTATGTAGAGCTTGAGACAAACTTTAATTTTAAATTATATTGAGCCAAACCCGCAGCGCCTCTGGAGCTTTAATCGTCATGAATGGTCTGATTTGGCTTAAATTAAGTTTATATGAAAGTTTGTCTCAATTTTTATGAAATTTTCAATGGAAACAAATTCTGAGATTTGTTTTTAAAAACTTCTTGGAAACTTTTAGTATATTTTTTAGACAAATTTCAAGTGGCAATATCAGCGACGTATCCAGGATTTTGAAAACGGGGGGGCACAACTCCCATAATTTTTTTTGTCATCGCCTATTTATTTTTAACTAGTACCCCCCCTCCTCACGATTTTATCTTTATTATTATAAAATAAAAATGTCTTTTAATACAGATTTTTAAAAAATTTCTAGAAATCTCGAAAGTCTTTTACATGAAAAATGTTTCAATCTACGAATTTTCATTTGAAAAACAAAATTTTAGATGGAAATAATGTCTGACAAATTATCAGATTCAGAGTTTTTTTTAAAGAAACGGTTCTTGGAAACAATATATAACCTAAAAGTGTCACCATTAGAAATGTTACATTGGAATTGGTATTTGCGATAAATATAACAATTTAGCACTTTTTGCATAAATCCATTGAATTGCAAAAAATGAGAAAATTGTTCTCCAAAATCAAAATATATAAACTAAATAGAGTTTAACCTCCTTATTCCAAATCCTCTTTCCAAAGTTTTTAAGCGTATTGATTTTTTCCCCGATATTCGCGATCGATATATCGAACGCTCCTTTTTGTAGACCTACTGCTACGTATTCATAAGTTAGCGCGTTCCATTTTGAAAACATTCAAGTTTTAAGATTTAAAAAAAAAAAGTTTTATTGCTTCACGTAAGAATTATAAGTGAGTGTCATATGAAAAAATTTATTAAAATCTAAAAATTTTTCTATAGAAAAAACTTTTCAGGATCTGAAACTTTCCTATAGAAAAAATATCTCATATTTTAATATAGAAAAAGTGTATTATAGTTTGAAAATTTTTTTATAAGTAGAAATTTATTTTCATGACCTGAATTAGATAAAACCAATATTAAGTGTCTTTAAACATATTTTACTAATAAGGCGGGAACAATATGCCATATTAGCACGTGATTTGGCAAAGGCGTTGTAAAATGCTGCGGCCCTTTGTATTATTTAAAAATTATTTTTGCCAGTTTCGCAATCACGCAAAAACGGCTGAGCCGTTTTTACTAACTGACTAACCGACAAAATTTAATTTTCACCAGATGTAGTGCTAACCGAGGATGAGCCATAGGGCATTACAAACTGTCATTAATTATATAATATTTTTTTCAACCCGGACAATGCCGGGTGCAAAACAGCTAGTTTTACTAATATTTCGATAGAAATAACTTTTTTTTATTTATTTTTTTTAATTTTTAATTAAATTTTAAAAATTTTCAAATCGAAAAGGGGGGCACGTGCCCCCTGT
This sequence comes from Pegoplata infirma, assembly GCA_963921195.1. NCBI lineage: Eukaryota > Metazoa > Arthropoda > Insecta > Diptera > Anthomyiidae > Pegoplata > Pegoplata infirma. Next base: position 54,759,425 of record OY992539.1, read on the forward strand.
GCCCACCCCCTGTATACGTCCATGGGCAATATCTCCAAAACCGCTTGACCGATTTCAAATATTTTTTGATATTTGTATTAAGCATGTCAAAATTAATAAAAATAACACAGTCGGCAAACAAAAGTCACCGCTGACATACTTAAATTTTTTCAAATGTCCCCAAAGACAGGTCAGCAGTTCTTAACAGTATTACACTTAGAAAATTTTAGTCTATAAAAAATTTATAAATTTTCTAGAAATTTTTAGAAAAACGGATGTTCAGGAATTGTTTCCAAATAATTTTATCCGTTTTTGACGTTTACAATTTTTTTTTTGTTAATAAAAAAAAATCAGACAATTTGAGTTACAGTAAAAACAACTGTAATTTGAAGTAGTTCTTACAGTTTTTTGTAGTTGTTAATCAATAGTTAAAAACAACAACAATTTTTGGTTGATTTTATTGTAAAATGTAGTGGACGCCTAAACAACAACAAATGTAGTTGTTTTAACTGTCTTTTGTAGTGGAATCTACCGTCATAATTTTTTGAGTGTAGTGGCCACCACATATTCTTTAAGACAACCGCTGACTAACTGCTGACTTGTCCTCAGGGGAATTTGGAAAAATTGTAAAAAGATGTCAGCGATTTTATAAAGGGAGTGTCAGCAGTCTGTCAGCGACAATTTTTTTGCCGACTGGGAATGTATCGCAAGATAATTTATTTTTTATTTTTTTAATAATTAAAAAATTCAAAATTTTTTTGTGAAAATTTTCCAAAAATCCAAAACTTTGATCAAAGGGCGCCACGGCCGTGGTGCGGGTTAAAATGACCGGATTCAGCTCAAATTAATTTTAAATACAATATTGTCTAAACCTCTATGAAAGAGTTAAGGAAAAGATATTTTGAGATTTATTAAAAAAAGTCTTGAACGTAGGAAAAACCGCAATTTTTTGCAAATTTCAAACAGTGATATCAAGAAAACCGTTCGATCAATTAAAATTTTTTTTTGATATTTGTTTTCAGCGCATCAAAATTAATAAATATGATGCAGTGCAATTTTTCAAAAACTCAAAACTTTCGCCGGTCGCAAAAATTGGAAGATTTTACTGGTTTTCAACCTCCTAATTACTGCTGGGAGCATTGGGGGTCAATTTTTCGGTCTTTATAAATGTTAGCCAATTAATTTATTACGACTAGTCTCCAGGGTCCAAGTTCAGGGCTTTGAAATTTTTCTGATTTTAAAATGAATTATTTGTACAAAAAGTTCAAAAAAATAGTAAAAAATTTAGTTTTTTAAAGTTTGGTTTAGTTCTTCAAGTGATACTTTTTTACCTCATCCGATTTTGCCCATTTACGAACTTAATCGGCCAATGACAATAACACATATTCGCGAAAAACCTCAGGAGTCTAGCTCTTTTGGTTTTAACAGACGAGTGGACATCAAGAAAGATTTAGAACTGTACGTTTTTTTCATTATATTAAAATTCATATGTTTACGCGAAATATTAATGTCTTTAACAATGTCATATTTGATAAAGCATCTGAATTTGTATTATTCAATTCCCATTAGTTATCGGCTATGAGAACGTTTAATGTGTTTTAATAAATCATCTAGACATCAATATTAATCTCACTTGGAAATATAATTAGATTTCACATAATATTTTGTAAATAAATTACACTAATCAACAATATAAACAAAAATTTGTAAAGCGGAATGTGAGAGCACTTTTATTTCTTCATTATAGTTATGAAAATGTTCATTAAATCTATAAAAAGTTAAAAGAAGTGATAAAATAATTATTTTCATTGCATAATTTTTTTTTTTTTATACCCTCCAACCACAGTATGGGGGTATACTCACTTTGTCATTCCGTGTGTAACGCATCGAAATATCGGTCTAGGACCCCATAAAGTATATATATTATTGATCAGTGATCCATTCTAAGACATTCTAGCGATGTCCGTCTGTCCGTCCGTCCGTCTGTGGAAGACACGATACAGTCCAAAGTAAAAGCGCTAGACTCCTGAAATTTGGCACGAAGATGTCTCATGGTATTGGGCTGGTTAAGTTCGAACATGGGCAAAATCGGTTCAGGGGGAAAAAAGTTCCCCTCTTAAGAAATAAAAAAAACTCTAAAAAAAGCCATTTTTTAAAGGTTTTTTGTACTTTTGCTTAGCAAACGAAACATTGTTATGTCAAAAGAAGTTCATAGTCTTGCAGTTGGATCCAGGGAGGTTGTGTCCAACCAACTTTACCCCCCCCCCCCCCAAAAAAAAAAAAAGACGCCCCTGTTTTTTTTTACGTGTTGGAGGGTATAAAAGATTCGGCACAGCCGAATTTAACACTCTCACTTGTTTTTCATTAAATTGGTAAAAAAAATTTTTTCCAATAATGAAAATGTTCATACATTTAATGAAAAAATTTCATAAGAAAAAAATTCATAATTTACATGGATAATTTCATAAATATAATGAAATTATCTATAAGTTTTATGAAGAATTAAAAAAAATACTATTATAGCGAATTTTTGTAAAAAACTAAATACAAGAAATCATCAACAGTTGACTTTGCCGAGAATCGAACCTAGAATCATTAGTTTGCAAAGTATATATTAAAGACACTGCACTGATAACTCATTCAAACTTTGTTTTTTAACATTTCAAATTCAAATAATTTTGTAGATTAGTGTTATGAGAAATTCACAAATATGAAAAAACAAATGTGTTTAATTTTTTTTTATAATAAATCATTGCCTCCTCAGAGTATAAAAAGAAAAATACATAAAACTAAAATACACAAATGTGTGTTTTTTTTATATTTTTACTACATATTAATTTGTTTGGTTTTTATTTTAACCCAATGCACACGATTTCCATAATCCTCAATCTCTATGGAATATTGTGGATGTGGTCTTAATATATGTATTTCACAGTAGAACATGTACAATATATAGAGTAGAGCAATAGGGCTTAAAAATTTATATTGACAATTTTAAATGTCAGTTTGACACTTTGTTGTTTCCTTCACATAATAGAAAACACAGTATGAATAGCAACCACAAATCCACGCAACATTTACTTTGTGTACCGCATAATACATATTTACAATTGTATGCAACCTGTTGCACTTAAATTTTATGTATTTCATGTACACAGAAAAAATTTGGGGGAAAAAATTTTGAGTAATCACTTTAAATTAAAAAAAAAGAAAATTTGAGTAATTTTTTAATTGACGCAATTAAAAATTTACTCAAAAGTTCATTTAAATATGTAAGTAAATTATTTAATAAAAATTTAATAATTGTGTTTTATTCTCTTAGTTTTTGAATTCTCATTTAGTTTATAGTTTTTTGTATATATAATAGTTTGAAATCATATTAATGAAATTTTTCTATGTCTTTAACCCATAATATACATTTGGTAAAAGTTTTAATTTTTTTTTGTAAATAAATTTAAAACTTTTTTAAACTTTTAATAAAAATAAATTGATAAAGTTTGAGTAAACTTTTACTTGACACAATTAAAAACTTAATTAAAAAAAAAACGAAAAATTTTGAGTAAAGATTTGATTGTGTCAATTAAAAATTTATTAAAATTTGTTTGGCATACATTTAATAAATTTTTATTAAAAGTTTACTCAATAATTTTTTACTCAATAGTATTAAAAATTTACTAATTTTTTTTATTTTTTTCTGTGTAGCTACACATCATTAAATAGATGGAAACTTAAAAATAATAAAAATATCTACTCGCACTTATGAATTCATGTATTCACCATTAGCAATATTCGTATTATAAACAAAACTTTAAAATAAAACACATATTGCCATATTGTTTTATCCATAGTTTTATTCGTAGAAATACCCAAAAAATATAGTATATTTTATAACAAGTTATCGATAACAGTAAAATTTTGTGTTATCGATTCATCGATAACTCGACAATTTTCTATAGAAAATTTTTTGTTTTCGATACATTGAAAACTCGACAATTTTTTATAGAAAATTTTGTGTTTTCGATAAATCGACAATTTTCTATAGAAAATTTTGTGTTATCGATACATCGATAAATCGACAATTTTCAATAGAAAATTTTTGTGTTATCGATACATCGATAACTCGAAAATTTTCAATAGAAAATTTTTTGTTATCGGTACATCGAAAACTCGACAATTTTCTATAGAAAATTTTGTGTTATCGATACATCGATTAATCGACAATTTTCTATAGAAAATTTTGTGTTATCGATACATTGATAACTCGACAATTTTCTATAGAAAATTTTATGTTATCGATACATCGATAACTAGACAATTTTCTATAGAATATTTTGTGTTATCGATACATCGATAACCGTAAATTTTTGTATAGAAAATTTTGTGTTATCGATACATCGATAACTCGACAATTTTTCATAGAAAATTTTGTGTTATCGATACATTGTTAACTCGACAATTTTCTATAGAAAATTTTTTGTTATCGATACATCGAAAACTCGATAATTTTCTATAGAAAATTTTGTGCTATCGATACAATGATAAATCGACAATTTTCTATAGAAAATTTTGTGTTATCGATACATCGATAACTCGACAATTTTCTATAGAAAATTTTTTGTTATCAATACATCGAAAACTCGACAATTTTCTATAGAAAATTTTATATTATCGATACATCGATAACTCGACAATTTTCTATAGAAAATTTTGTGTTATCAATTTATCGATAATCTTAGAATTTTCTATAGAAAATTTTGTGTTATCGATACATCGATAAATCGACAATTTTTTATAGAAAATTTTTTGTTATCGATACATCGATAACTCGACAATTTTCTATAGAAAATTTTGGGTTATCGATTCATTAATATCGCAACCATTTTCTATAGAAAATTTTGTGTTATCGATTCATCAATAACTCGACAATTTTCTATAGAAAATTTTGTGTTATCGATTCATCAATAACTCCACAACTTTCTCCAGAAAATTTTGTGTTATCGATACATCGATAACTTGACAACTTTTTATAGAAAATTTTGTGTTATCGATTCATCGATAACTCGACAATTTTCTTGAGAAAATTTTGTGTTATCGACAATTTTTTATAGAAAATTTTGTGTTATCGACAATTTTTTATAGAAAATTTTGTGTTACCGATGCATCGATAACTCGACAATTTTCTATAGAAAATTTTTTGTTATCGATACATCGAAAACTCGACAATTTTTTATAGAAAATTTTGTGTTACTGCTACATCGATAACTCGACAATTTTCTATAGAAAATTTTGTGTTATTTATTTATCAATAACTCTACAATTATCTCTAGAAAATTTTGTGTTATCGATACATCGATAACTTGACAATTTTCTAAAGAAAATTTTTTGTTATCGATGCATCGATAACATAGATAACCGTAAAATTTTGTATAGAAAATTTTGGGTTATCAATACATCGATAATTTGACAATTTTCTATAGAAAATGTTGTATTATCGATACATCAATAACTCAAATTTCTCTAGAAAATTATGTGTTATCGATATATCGATAACTTGACAATTTTCTATAAAAAAAAATTTGCATTATCGATACATCGATAACTTGACAATTTTTTGTAGAAAATATTGTGTTATCGATACATCAATAACTTGACAATTTTTTATAGAAAATTTTGTGTTATTAATACATTGATAACTCGACAATTTTCTATAGAAAATTTTATGTTATCGATTCTTCAATAAGTCGACAATTTAAAAATTTTGTGTTATCTATACATCGATAACTCCACAACTTTCTACAGGAAATTTGTGTTATCGAAACATTGATATCTCGACAATTTTCTATAGAAAATTCTGTGTTATCGATACATCGATATCTCGGCATTTGCTTATAGAAAATTTTGTATTACCTTTACATCGATTACTTGACGATTTTCTATAGAAAATGTAAAAAAATCAATAACTCAACGATTTTCTATAGAAAATGTATAAAAAAAGTCAATACATCGATAACTCGACCATTTTGTACCGAAAATTTTGTCTTATCGATTATCAACAATTTTCTATAGAAAATTTTCTATAGAAAATTTTCTAGAGAAAATTTTGTGTTGTCGATGTATCGTTAACACAAAATTTTCTAGAGAAAATTTTGTGTTGTCGAGTTATCGATGTATCGATAACACAAAATTTTCTATAGAAGATTCTAAGGTTATCGATAAATTGATAACACAAAATTTTACGGTTATCGATGTATCGATACTGCGAAATTGTTAAAACGAAGTTTTAGGGTTATTGATGTATCGATAACAAAAAATTTTCTATAGAAAATTGTCGAGTTATCGATGCATCGATAACAAAAAATTTTCTATAGAAAATTGTCGAGCTATCGATGCATCGATAACACAAAATTTTCTATAGAAAATTGACGAGTTATCGATGTATCGATAACACAAAAATTTCTATAGAAAATTGACGAGTTATCGATGTATCGATAACAAAAAATTTTCTATAGAAAATTGACGAGTTATCGATGTATCGATAACACAAAATTTTCTATAGAAAATTGTCGAGTTATCGATGTATCGATAACACAAAATTTTCCATAGAAAATTGTCGAGTTATCGATGTATCGAAAACACAAAATTTTCTATAGAAAATTGTCGAGTTATCGATGTATCGATAACACAAAATTTTCTATAGAAAATTGTCGAGTTATCGATGTATCGATAACACAAAATTTTCTATAGAAATTGTCGAGTTATCGAGGTATCGATAACACAAAATTTTCTATAGAAAATTGTCAAGTTATCGATTTATCGATAACACAAAATTTTCTATAGAAAATTGTCGAGTTATCGATGTATCGATGACACAAAATTTTTTATAGAAAATTGTCGAGTTATCGATGAATCGATAACACAAAATTTCCTATAAAAAATTGTCAATTTATCGATGTATCGATAATGCAAAATTTTGTTTATAGAAAATTGTCAAATTATCGATGTATCGATAACACAAAATTTTCTATAGAAAATTGTCAAGTTATCGATGTATCGATAACACAAAATTTTTTGGAGAAAATTGTCGAGTTATTGATGAATCGATAACACAAAATTTTCTATAGAAAATTGTTGAGTTTTTGATGAATCGATAACACAAAATTTTCTATAGAAAATTGTTGCCAGGTTAGTTTTTAGTTTTATTAAAGGTTTATTATAGTTAGTGAAAAAGCTTCTCACACTCCCATCTCTAGTTAGGATCCCCCAGATTCATAATCCCCCCTATCTGGCAAGATTATTATTGAGAGCAATGTCGAAGTGAATTAAAATCGAAAATATCATAAACAGCACGTGGCATTAAAAAAAAAAAAAACAAAATAAACAGAGAGTGTATAAAGTTGAGTGAGTAAATTGACTTTTGTTATCTATCAGCTGTTAAGTTAGTTAAGCTTTAAAGTGCTACTACTTTAATACAATGAAAAATAATGTAGCAGCAACAGCCCCATATTGAAATGGGGGGTTGTTATTTGTTGTCATTCATACTGGGCAAACAAACACATACACATACAACTACACTATCTCATTATTAGCACTCTCAAATTGAAGATTTTCCTTTTTGATAGAAATATATTTGTCGTCATCGTTCTTTTGTAGAATAGAAAGCTCCCTCTTAATATGCTTACATGTATTAAAGTCATTTACGGTTAGATTGATAGTCTTTATCTCTGGTCTGATAGTAAATATTTAGGAACAAGTATGTGTGTGTGTGTTTGTGTCTTTTTGTAGGTGTGTTTGTGAGTTGCTCTTTATTTTCACTTTACCTTTTGAAACTAGTGATGTCAATGTTAATGAAATGAAAAAAATTTGTAAGAAACTTAAAATGGACGTTTTAAAAGACTTCTATGTTTAATTTTTGAAAAAAGACTAAATTACCCCCCGAAAATGGAAGTAAGAGGATTAATATATTCTTAGAAATGAACTGTCATACACTCAAAATAATAACTCTGTTAAATTACAGAAAAACTCTGCTAATTTAACAGAATACACCATGCTTTTCCAGCTAACAACATTTCTTGGTAGTTTTACTAAAATACTCTGTAAAATGATTTTGACAGAAAAAAACTGTTAATTTACAGAGTTTATAGTAAAATATTGGTTAAATATGAAAGCTTTTTTACAGAAAAAAATCTGTAATTTTACTATAAAACTCTGTAAAATCATTTGGACAAAAAAAAACTGTTAATTTACAGAGTTTCTAGTAAAATATTGGTTAAATAGTCAATTTACAGAGTTTAGTTAAATACATGTTATTTTGTAAAATTTTTATAAGATTTCTGAAAAAAAAATTTTGATAACTTTTTTTGCTACTTTTTCAACTTTTTCTCAAAAAAAATATTCAGATAAAATTTTGATGTTTAGTAACAAAAACTACTCAAAACAGAAAACTTTTTTGGTTATAAAAAAATACGAAGTATTTTGCTTGGATCTGCATTTTAGCAGAAAACTCTGTTAATTATCTGTAAAATTAAGATTACAAAGTAAAAAGTAATGTAACAGAGGAAACTTTGTTTTTTTATCACAACAAAATACAAAGTATTTTCTTTAAATCTGTTTTTTGACAGAGAACTCTGTCAAATATCTGTTGAATTGAGATTACAGTCATTTTACAGAGTTATTATTTTGAGTGTACAATTTCACTGCAGACATCAAACCATATTTTGAAACTCAGAAGTGTTTTTTTAGAGTTTTTTTACGTTTTCCAAACGTCTTGGATGAAAAATTAAAAACTTCAGTGGGCCATTAAAAATAAATCCGAACTGACTTCGCAAAACCGTTTGGTGATTTTGTCTATTTGATGGTCTTCTTTCACAGGAGCGGATCCAGCTCTTGGGATTGAGGGGGGGGAAATTTTTTTTTACTAAATTTTTTTTTTTTGCATGAAACCTACACTTTCATTTAGAAAATTCTCAGATACTTAGCCAATTTTACCACCAAAATAATTCTGTATTTAAAAAAATTTTTGTATAGAAAAATACTCAGATTTAGTAATTTTTTTTTTTTCTGAAATACTTTTGTGTATTCTTTTTATCTACAGAAAATGTCTAAGAAACCCAAACGTTCTTTTTACACCAAAAACTCTGAGAATCTAAGAAAATTTTCATGGATATTTTCATTAAAAAAATTTTCACATAATTTCCTTTTTACCAATCTTCTTCACAGTTCAAAAATGTTCTTAGAAAAATTCGCAAGTTATTCCTACAGAAAAATTCTCAAATTTTTCCTGTAAAAAATTCACAAATTTTTTGTCTAGAAAAATTCCGGAATTTTTCTTCTAGAAAAAATCTCGTAGAAAAAAATTTCTTAGAAATTTTTCACAGAATAATTTCTATTAAAAAAAATTCTCCTGCATAAAAATTATCATTGTTTTTATACAAAAGTTCTATGGTTTCTGCCTTAGAAAAATTCGCCAATTATTCCTAAAAATTGTTTTTAACTTTTTCCTATAGAAAAATTCTCAAATTTTTTCATATAGAAAAATTAGAATATTTCGAGACATTTTTCCTCAAGAAAAATTTTGAGATGCTTAGACATTTTTCATAGAACAAAAATTCTCTGGTTGTTGTCTTTTCATTTTTACTTTCCTTTTTATACCCTCCACTTAGTGATATAGGGTATATATAAGTGTGTCATTCCGTTTGTAACTCATCGAAATATCGGTCTGCGACCCCAAGTATATGGGGCATTCCATGTCAAATCGGACACTTTGAATAATTTTTTTTTAGATTTTCCCAATTTGATTACAGTTCTTAGTACGCTTCGAAAACTCCTTCGTGGTAAATTTTTCAGATTTTTTTGATGACCCTTAACAAAGATATCGAATTTTTAAAAATTGGTAGTTTTTTCCTTTACTCAAACTTCTTTTACTCATAACTTCTTCAATAATGGTCCAAATTGCAAACTTTTTCTTTCAAAATTTTTGTTTTTTGCGTTATTTAAAAAAAATCCAAAAAATTCTTAAAAGTGCTCTAGTATGCGATTATTAAGTTTTAAAATTTAAATATTTTTTTTGAAAAAGTTTGTACTATTTGATTTTTTTGAAATTTTTTTGTGTAAAACTTCTATCGATTCTTAAAATTTGTTGCCCAGTAGGATAACGATTCTTACTATTTTTTAAACTTTTTTGAAAAACTTTTATTGTAATTTTCCAATCTTAAAATCATTTCTACTACTCCAATGGTGCGTCATAGTGGGGTCGTTTTCAAGAGCGACCCCCATTAATTTTTACGTCTTAACATTTCTTCTAAACAAACTAATACCCTATCTCCAATTTCTATGGGGGTTCCCACACAAAACGAAATTTTTTTAAATTTTGCTCCAACCGCTCTAACTGCCCAAAAAGTGCCCTTAGAGCAATCAAATGTATGACCGACCCACAATATTTTTTTAGTCCAAACATTTTCTATAAACACACCTACCCGCTATCTTTTACTTTTAAGCGGTCCCCAAACATTTTTTTTATTTTTTGTAAATTTGTTTTATTTAATCAGCTTCTACCGGTCCAATGGTGCGTCTTAGAGGGGTCATTAGTAAGAATTAAAAAAAAAAAAATTTTTAGGTGTAGGTACCCTATGTCCACTCCCTAAGTGGGCTTCCATTTAAAATTACATTTTTATAAAATTTGCTCCAACTGTAGTTTGTGTGAGAGTCTACTTAGGGGGTGGAGATAGGGTGTAGGTATGTTTTAAAAAAATGTTGGAGGGTAAAAATAAATGGGGGTCGGTCTCACTAATGACCACTCTCAGACGCACCATTGGACCGGTAGAAGCTGATTAAATAAAACAAATTTACAAAAAATAAAAATAAAATTATGGGGACCGCCTTAAGAGTTAAAGATAGAGTTTAGGTATGTTCAGAGAAAATTTTTGGACTAAAAAAATGTTGTGGGTCGGTCATACATTTGATTGCTCTTTTAGGGCAGTTAGAGCGGTTGGAGCAAATTTTCAAAAATGTCGTTTTGTGTGTTAGCCCCCTTAGAAATTGGAGATACGGTATTAGTTTGTTCCGAAGAAATGTTAAGACGTAAAAATTATTGGGGTCGCTCTTGGAAATGACCCCTCTATGACGTACCGTTGGAGCAGTAGAAATGACTTTAAGATTGGAAAATTACAATAAAACTTTTTCAAAAAATTTTAAAAATTAGTAATAATTAGGGCAAGTACTTTCATGAAAATGCATATTTTTACTCAGCATTGTAAACATGGCATAAATTAAATATCAATCCGAATCAAAGAGTTTGCAATAAAATGGCATTGATTTGTAGTTGCATATTTTTGCATATTTTGGTGTAAATGCATATTTTTGCATATTTTGATATAAATTAGACTTTTTTTAAATTTCATCAATATTTTTTCAAAAATTCCTTAGGAAAATTCAAACCCTATCCCCTATTTTTTATAGAAAAATGTATTTATTTGTCGAAATCATATTCTAATGCATTTTTTAAAGAAAATGGATTCTGGAAGTATAATTTTTAGATTCTGAAAAAATTTTCCTATTCTGAGATTTTTATGAATATCTCTTCACTAATCGTAAAGAAAAACATATTTTCGAATTTAAGATTTTTTACAGGAAAATTGCATTTTTATTTTGATTAGAGTTAGGGTGGGGTCTTTTGCCTTAAGTTAATTTTTTGACTTGAAAATCGGAAAATTCCGAAAAAAAGTAAAAAAAAAGTATTTTAAAAATAAATATTTTTTTTTAGAATAAAGAACACAAAATATTGAAAAATAACTTGTTTTAGAAAAATATTGAATTTTAATATTTTTTTTCTTTTAGAAACTTCAGTAATATTGAGTGACTCAAAGAAAAAACTTATAAAAAAATATTTTACTAACTAAAAATTGTTTCCACTCAATAAAACATTTTTAAGAATTGTCGAGGGCCTTAAAATATCTGACAAAGTCTAATTTAATGTTGACAAACTATTTTTTTTTTTCAGTAAAAACAATAATTTTTAGATGCATATTTTTAAAGTTTTTAGTGCATATTTTGGATTTTTAGACGCATATTATAGGCACATATTTTCGTTTTTTAGATGCATGAAAGTACTTGCCCTAGTAATAATCGTTATCCCACGATCCTACTAAAATTTGTAGAATCCATAGAAGTTTTACCCAAAAAAATTTAAAAAAAATCAAAGAGTACGAACATTTTCAAAAATGAGATTTAAATTTTAAAATTTAAAAATCGCAGACTAGAGCACTCTTAATATTTTTTTGGATTTTTTTTTTTTTAAAGTACGCAAAAAACAAAATTTTTAAAAAAAAAAAATTGGAAGTTGGACCATTATTGAAAAAGTTATGAGTAAAAGAAGTTTGAGTTTATTTTTAAAAATTCGATATCTTTTGAACGGGTCATCAAAAAAATCTAAAAAATTTACCACGAAGGAGTTTTCGAAGGGTACTAAAAACTGTAAACAAATTGGGAAAATCTAAAAAAAAAGTTTTTCAATGTGTCCGATTTCACATGGAATGCCCCATATATATTATTGATCAGTGATCGATTCTAAGTCATTCTAGCGATGTCCGTCTGTGGAAATGGTGATCACGGCCAAAGTAGTAAACATATATGACTAAGGCTTAGCAAAATTTACTTGTTGTTTTCCTAAGTAGTTTGATATTGCATTTGAGCGAAATCGGTTCAGCGGTTCAAAAGTTATGAACTAAAATGTAAAAACACCTCGAACCACCATGACCTAAAAATACGAAATGCTTTAATTTAAATTGGCTGCTGGTTGGCATATGTAAACAGAATTGAACACAGAATGGAATTTTTTCAAGTACAAACCATTTTTTTACAAAAAAAAAAAAAAATCGCGGAATTGTTTTTTCACCAAAAAATTTTTTCCGCGTATTTTTTTTTTTCATTTTTTTTTTTTGCAAATAATCTTTTATTGTAATGGGGGGGGGGGGGGGGTATCAATTAGAGTTGTCAACCGATTAAGAATAATTTGATTAACCGATCAAACAATTCCAAACTCTTGTTCGATTAATTTAAAAATGACGATTTTCGAATAACGAATAAATCGATTAATTTATGTCAATTAATCAAACAATCATTTTTTTTATACCATCCAACTACAGTATCGGAATATCGGTCTTGGACCCCATAAAATAGATATATTGTTGACCAGTGATCGATTCTAAGACATTCGAGCGATGTGAAGGGCACGATACAGTCCAAAATAAAAGAGTCATACTTCTGAAGTTTGGCACGCTTATGTCTTATGGTAATGGGCTGGTTAAGTTTGGACGCGAAATCGGACAAGGAGAAAAATTTTACCTCTTAAAGAACTAAAACACTACCAGAAAAACACATTTTTTTTTTTTTGTATATTTGTTTAACAAATGAAATATTAGGAAATGCTACTGTTTCAGTCCGCCCCCTTTTAAAGGCGTGGTTACAGAAAATAATACAAATTAATGATAAGTGTTTTTTAGGCGTTGTAAGTGGCTGCTGAGGTTTTACGTCAGTACACCTCAGCACAATCTGAGGTCCATTGTGTGGTCCATTAAGCGTAGATATCGTAAAAATAAATTTTTAAGCATCTATGACAAGAGAAAAGGTGTCCTCCAACGTGCTCCGCCGAGTCCCACCAACTATAATCTTAAAATTATTTAAATTTCAAGTTTTTATGCATTTTTTACATAAAAAAAGTAAATTCAGTTATTCAATTTATAAGTTTTTTACTTATTTTTTGTTAATAAAATATTAATTATTTTATTTCTAAGTTTTTTGTATGAATTGTTTATTTTTTTTGTTAATAAAAATATTTTTCAACAACCACTTTTTTATTCGTTATTCTCCTCGATTAATCGAATATTTTTTTATATTTAATCGTTTGATCGAACGAACAAAAACAATTATTTGAATTATTCGACCAAAATTGAAAGGCGAATAATTGGCAACTCTAGTATCAATACATTCGGCAAAGCCGAATTTAACTTTTTCACTTGTTTTTCTCCTTTCTTTTTCTCTTCTTTCCTTTCCTTGCTTTTTTCATATTATTTTTGCCTTTTTTCTTTCAAATTCGGTTTGGGGGGGGGGGGGGGTGAGAATTTCCTTTCTCCCCGTGGTTCCGCGCCTGTCCTTCATATGGCGTTGTTTTTGGTATGCTTAGGCCACTTTTCCTGGTATCCGATACTTCCGAATCTTACTTTTTCTTTTTTTTTTTGCTATTTCGAATTTCATTAAGTCTAAAAATCGCTAAATTTGCAACACTTATTATGAATTCATTAATTCACTCACCACCACACACACACACACAGTATGTTTTTCTTCTTTTATTCTCCTTATACGATTTTATTCTGTTGTTTTCTATTTGCAGCCAGTAAACAAACAGATTTTTTTTTGTTTTTCTGCTGATACCCGTATTGTTTTTGTATTGCTGTTATGTTATTCATTCAGTCGGTCCGTTATTCAGTTTGAATTTGAAAGTTGAACGGAACACAAGTGTGTCGTCGTCAAATTACGTTGGCGTCACTAGTGGCGTATGAGTGTTTTCAAACGAATTCAATTACGCGCGCGTAAACGATAAGCGTAATTTGTAGCGTTTTTTTTTCGATACGAGTAGTGAAAACAGTGATTTTTTATAGTGTAAAGTTTATAAATTTAAAAAGAAATTATTCAATTTAGTTAATAAAAATATACAAAGAAATTGTAAAAATAATATTTACAAACCAAGAAGATTATAAATAATAAAATAAAAAGAATAAAAAAAAAATTAAATTAACAACTGTTAAAGTGTTGACATAATTTTTAGAAAGATTACTCTAGCTCGAGGTCATTTTTCTTTACTAATCATTACAATAATATTATCAAAGTAACAATTTTTTAGAAACTATTTATAAAGTTGGTTGTTTTAAATTGATGGGTTTGGTCATTTTGCCAGACTTACTTGAGACGTGTTTCGACCTGTTCGAATCTTGTCAAGAGTTTTTAGCAAATTGACAATTGTTAAGACAAAATATAATTTTAATCAATTTTAAAACACTTAACTAACACAGTGTTACAAAAATGAATGAAACAGAAAAACCTGGGATGCGATACTTTTTTTCTAGTAGGTGCTGTTGAGTACAACAAGATTCTGTCCTTGAAATTTGCGAAACACCTCCAATCTTGAGTTACGGGTAAAAAACCGGTTTTTCGAACTTTTTACACTTATAAGCCAGTAACTTTGTTGAATATTAACCGATTTTGAATTTCTCGACGGTTTTAGAAAGAACGAACTAATATCTTTCGTTGTAAACATGAAATTTAAGTAATATTAAAACAACTGTGCGTATTTTTCCAGCAAACTCAATTTTTCAAAAAAAAATCATTATTTTTTAAGTTTGAAGATGTTTTATCATATTTTTTTATTTAGGAACCGTACCATTTATGCATTTATTAATAAAGTATATTTATTTAAGAGTAAATTACAACCTTGGTTTTTAAAATCGGTTAAAAATTGACTGAGTTATTAAACTTTTAATAATAACAAAATTTTGTAATAAATGCCTGCCCGAGTAAAAAAGATTATATATAATTTTACTTATTTTTATATAAACATATATTATTTGATAAATTTATACGTAAATTGTTTTGCTATCATATAAGATTATATATATTTGCACTTCGTATTTTTTTCTTATATAAAATTATATAAAAGAAAATGTTAAGTTATACATAATAACATATGATTAAAGTTAGTTTATATAATTACATATGAAATATAAAATTCTGTCTGTTTTTTTATATAATTTAATATAACAAAATATTTGAAGACATTTTATATAAAACTTTATGCAACTTTTTTCTAAATCATATGTAATCTTATATGAGTAAAATTAAAAAAAAATCTAAGTCCTTTATATATAATTTGATATAACTTTTGAAAATTTTTCTAAGTCCAGATTTTTTTTTTTTTTAAGTTCCAAACCTAAACCTTAAATATTTGTTTTAAAAATTTTATATGTTATTATATATAATGCAAAATTTATGAAAAAAAGCTAAGTTCTTTATAAATAATTTAATATAATTTTTTTTTGGGGTTTTTTTGGGATTTTTTTTTATTTAATTATATATAATTGCATAAATTTTTCTAAAAAAGGGGCCAATTTTCGCATCAAATCATATAAAATTATATTAAAATCACATCAAATTATATCAAATTTAATGCAACTTTATATGGTTTTATCGACTCATTTTTCGCATCAAATTCTATATGAATATATATGATGTCTTTATATAATTAAATATAAACATATATAATCTTTTTTACTCGGGTGCACAATGTTTTTCTACCATCCAACCATAATATGCGGGATATACTCACTTTGTTATTCTGTGTGAAACACATCGAAATATCGATCTAGGGTCCCATAAAGTATATATTTTTGATCAGTGATCTATTCTACGACATTCTAGCTTTGTCCGTCTGTCTGACCGTCCGTTTGTCCACCTGTGGAAGACACGAAACTGTCTAAAATAAAAGAGCTAGACTCCTGAAGTTTTGGCACGAATATGTGTTATGTTTATAGTACAGTAAAGTTTGTAAATGGGCTAAACCGGACCAGGGGAAAAAAGTTTTCCCTTGGAGAACTAATGCAACCCCAGAAATACACTATTTTATTTTAAAGTTTTTTTGTCTATTTGTTAAACAAATAAAACATTTTTGCGTCATATGAAGTTCATTGACCCGCTGTTGAACCAAGGGGATTAAACAATGCCATTTTTTTGGGTCCGCTTTCCTTTTAGGTTAAACGAAAAATAAAAAAAAATATAAAATTTTATTATTTGAGTGTAAATATTATAATATATAAATTTGTAAACATTAATCGATAGGGGAAGGTGCTCCCAGACAGCATCACCCACAACCCCGCGAAACGTCCTTGTAGTTTTTTATTTTCATTTATCGCAAGGGAAAGGTGTCCCAGGCAGGCCATACATCCGCGCCGCTGAGTTTCCCTTCTCAACAACAGTTTAGAACAAGAGCTTTCGCAAAACTTTTTTGCTTTAGAGTTCCATTGTCATTTATACAAGATTTACATTCCACTAAATTATCATGTATTCTACAAGCGGACGTCCGCACATGACGGACATCTCTTCAATGTCTTAGAATCGATCAATGATCAAAAAAATATATACTTTATGGGACTCTAGACCGATATTTCGCCATCTCTATAATGTCTTAGAATCGATCACTGATCAAAAAATTATATTCGATGTGAGACTCTAGACCGATATTTTGATGCGTTTCACACCGAATGACAAAGTGAATATACCCCGTACTACGGTTAGAAGGAATAAAAACATTGTGCAGGCATTTATTCCAAAATTTTGTTTTTATTAAAAGTTTAATAGCTCGGTCAATTTTTTACCGATTTTAAAAGCCAAAGTTGAGTTTTTCTCACAAATAAATATACTTTTTTAATAAATTCATAAATAATACGGTTCCTTAACAAAAAAATGTGTAAAAACATCTCCAAAGTTGAAAAATAGAGAAATTTTTTAAAAAAATTGAGTTTGCTGGAGAAATACGCATAGTTGTCTCAATATTACTTAAATATTATGTTCAGATCTTCGGAAGGTCTCACTTTCTTCTTTCTAAAACCGTCGATAAATTTAAAATCGGTTGGTTTTCAACAAAGTTACTGGCTTATAAGTGTAAAAAGTTCGAAAAACCGGTTTTTTACCCGTAACTCAAGATTTTGGAAGTCTTTCGCAAATTTGAAGTACAGGGTCTTATTGTACTCGACAACACCTACTAGAAAAAAAGTATCGCATCCCAGGTTTTTTTTCGCTGTCACACAGTGTAATAGTTTCTTTAAAAATTGTTCTTTTTACAATATAACCGTTATGATGAGTAAAGAAATATAACCTCGAGCTAGAGTAATCTTTCTCTAAACAGAATTTATAGGCTGAATAATAAAAAAAATATTAATTTAAAAATTAAAACAAAAGTGTTGACATAATTTTGATTTATAGAGTGCAATTTAGCAATTTAAAAAAATAATTATTATTTGTAGCATTTTAGTTACAAATTTTGTGCTGTGTTTTTAATTTTAAACTTTCAATCATCAAAAAAATAAATAAATAAATAAATAAATAATAAAATATTGTTTACATACATACAATAATATATAACAAGTACATATGAATACCTATGCTTTAATCGTGAAAAATTATTATAATTAAATATTACAAACAAAATTCTGTGGTATTTGTTTATTGTTTTATTAACAAAAAAAAAACAACGAAAATTTCAATGGCAACATTTTTTTATACATTTAAATAATTGTGTTAAATTCTTTTAAAAATTCAAATTTAGGTTTCAGTTCAACAGTTTAATGTTTTTATGTTAGACATACATAAATAAATATAACGAAGAATTTTTAATGTTATAATTTGTTTGTTTAATTTGTATTATTCTTTTATTTATAAGAAAATTTTTTGAAAAAAAAATTTGAAAAAAAAATGTTTAAAAACAAAAATTCTTCCAAAAAAAATTTCCGGCAAATAATTTTTTCGTGAAAAAAAATCGCCGAAAGGTTTATATGGTAAAAAAAATATGTTTGTACTAGGGTTTCTAAATTCCCGGACTTTTTCAATTCCCGGGAAAGCATTTTAATTAAAACTAATTTTGAACTTTATCATATAAAAATTATTATATTACAAACTATGGTCGTATTTCCAATTTAAAACCATTTTAGATGTCTTCTTTTGTAAAATATTTTTTTAATATTTTTCTTTTGTAAAATATTTTTTTAATACGTAGATACTTCATAAAATCTAATTTTTGTAGAAATATTGCACCTTCTCACAGTTGTATGTAGTAGTTGCATTTTTCACAATTCGGAAAATATGTAATAACTTATCCGATTTTTAAAATTTACATCAAATGTGTTTGTAACAACTTTTTGTTAAATTGTAAGATTGATGATCTGAATATGATATACCAAAATCAAAGAGGGGATCAAAATAAGAGTTACCTGTTTTTTTATAGCTGCCCAATCTCACATTTAGCGGGTCAAAGGGGAGGGGGAAAAACAGGGAAAAAACAAAAATCCTCCGTTTGTTGAGGATTTCTCCCATTTCTTCAAAAGAAACTATATGAACATTTTATACAGGTTTAAAGTTTTTTAAAGGCCTATCCAATGGTGTATCGGTCGTGCCCAAATTCGGCTTCGTTAAGTTCGTTATTGTCGGAAATCTATAATCGCTGGGGTAGTTTATATGGAGATGAATATACGTACACTCATAGAAATATCTTAGTAGAAAAATTAGTAAACCCATTGTAGATCAAGTTTTACAGAATATTGCCGTATTCAACAAAAATTAATGTTGATATCGTTGAATAATCAGTAAATTTGAATCAACTATTTACAACGCTTATACAGAATTCAATAGATAAAACCAAAAAAGAAAAAACAACCCTGTTCGTTCAATTTTGTATTATCAAGTTGGTAGCAATGCATTGCAATGTGAAATTTGTTTGTTTCTTATAAAATTATTTTATGTATTTGTTTCTTATAAAAATATTTAATATTATAAAAATAAATTAAAATAGGATCTGATGATCAGATTCTGCTCTGTAAATATTTGGTAATTAATAAAATACATTGGTTACTTTATGTACTTATTTATACTATATTATATTTTTTTTGTTTCTTTTTAAGGTTTTTGATTTGGTGTCATTAGAAAACTGGAGAATGGCTTACGAGTGCATAACATAAATAAACGAAGAGTGTGTGAAAATCTTGTGTTAAAATATTGCAGCTTTAAAAGCCGGTGATAATTCTAAAAAATATTGTGATTTATACTTAATAAAAGAATATTTACAAATAACAACAAGCTTTTTTTTTAATAAAATTTCTTACATCAACAAAAATATGAGTTGAGTTTACAAAAAATACGAGTTGATTTACAAAAAAACGAGTTGATCAACTTTTACAAAAACTGACAACAATTTTTATTGAAATCAACATAAATATTTGTAGGGTCAAAATCAACAATGATTTCTGTTGAATTTACAGCGATTTTCTTTGGGAATACAATGATTTTTGGTTGAGTGTACGACCGCCAAAATCATATATAATAATCTCTATCAAAATTAAGCTGACCCGTATTTTTTCGTTTGTCGAAATTCCCGCTAGTTCGGCTTTTATACGGATTTTCCCGAAAGCTTTTATTTTTTCAGAAGGTGGCAACCCTTTTTTAAATTTGAGATTGCGCAGCTAAAAAAAACATTTTTCCCCCTCATTCCCATATTTAAGTTTCAGGAGAATCGGTAGGTGACCTGTAAAAGATCTACCTTGTAAGAAAACTTTTGGCAATTTGCAAACAACCTTCAAACCTTCCGTGTTTTGTAACGCAATCAATTAAAGAAAAATAATCATAAGCCCTAAATACTATGCAAGCTAAAGCAAATCCTTACTAGTTTTTATTTAAAAATTTTAATTTTTCATAGTTTTAATGTTATTTTTAATAAATCATTTAAAATTGTGTTAAAAATCTGTAAATTAAATATATTTTTCTTAAAAAAATTAGCGACGAATTCCCGAAATTTCCCGAAGAAAAAATTCCGGGATTTTAAGAAAAATATTTCCCGGGGATTCCCGGGAATTTTTTCCCGAATAGAAACCATAGTTTGTACTTTTTTGAATACCTTCTGTATTCAATTTTGTTGGCATATGTCAACCAGCAGCCGAATTATTTTTTGTTATAATATTGTAACGGACTATAAAATTTCAAATATTTTATAGTTGGCAAGGAAATGAAAATTCTGAACTTCATAAATTTTATTTAAATAAATTTGTCTTTTCCTTTTAAAATTTCAAATCAAACGTTTGTGTTTTTCTTCTCAACGTAACATTGGTGTCAGAATGAAGCGAACCCGTGCAGCTATAGATGGAAGTTACGTGGTTAACCCTGTACCACCAAATAATGAGCAAACTGAATCATGGAAACGAATCGTGGAAGAAAATCGAGAGCTAGAAATGCGAATTGCAATGTTGGAGAACAAGCTAGCGAATTTAAACACTGGTAGTGTGAACCCAACTGAATCTAAAGTTAAAACACCACAATTTGATGGTAAGAGTTCTTGGTGCGTATTTAAGACACAGTTCGAGGCTGCCGCAAAGGTAAATCGTTGGTCTGAGGATGTCAAAGCAGTACTGCTTCTGGTTTCTTTGAAAGAAGACGCTGCTGATTTGCTGCAGACGTTTCCCAAACAGTCATTGAATGATTACGAGTTTATGGTCTCTCAACTTGAAGCACGTTTTGGTGAAGAAAGCAAGAAAATTTTATATCAAGGGCAACTTGCAAGCCGAAAACAGTTGTTTGGTGAGTCACTCCAACAGTACTATTCTGATATTCAACGCTTGACTATGTTGGTACATCCGGAATTTACTACCGAGGTAATAAATTGAATGGTGGTTGATGCTTTTGTTAGGGGAATTAGAAATCCTGCGGTAAAAGAAGCTGTTCTTCTTAGTGGTAAGAAAAACGGCCAGGATGCTTTAGCTCATGCGTTGGCTGTTGAAAATGCTAAACAAATTTCGTATCCTGACCACAAAATAAAAAAAGTATTTTCGGAATCGCTTGGAAGACGTGTTCGATGCTGGGAGTGTGGTGAATTTGGCCATGTTCGTAACCAGTGCAACAAGTTTGAACGTTCGGAAAACGAGCACGAACTAATGGACAGGGTCAGCCATTAGATTCGGGAAAAATGGCCCAAGAATACGTAATTTCTTCTGAAAAAATCTCCCAATGTGGTAATAGCTTATTATTAGAAGGTAAGATTTCATTTAATACACGTCAGATAATTATTGATACTGGTGCATCTAGATCAATCATCAGGCCAGATTTGTTGTCATCTAAAAATCTAATAACGTCAAAGTTTGTCAAACTCAAAACCGCCAATGGTCAGTCTATTGAAACTCTAGGAGAGGTCAAGTTGTTGTTGGGCATTGGCACGTGCAAATTTTGGCATACGTTTATTGTTGCTCGAATTTCTGATGAATGTATTCTTGGTCTAGATTTTTTAAAGAAAAATAAAATATCACTTGATTTAGAGTTAAATGTTATGAAATATAGAAAATATGAGTTTCCTTTATTTATTGGGGAGGTAGTTGATGGACAAGTTAATGTGATGGTAAAAAAAGAAGTTGTTCTTCCACCAAATTCTGAATGTAAAATTGAAGTGCAGCATAATTCTACTTTGCCATGTACACTTATTATAGAAGCGGGGGAAAATGTTCTACCAGATGGTGTTTTAGTTGCCAGAACTATTGTGAAAGTAGATGCTCAAAGTACTGCTTGGGTACGAATTGCTAACTTTTCCGCCCATGAGCGAAAGCTAAATAAAGCACTGGCTATTGGAAATGGTACCCCAGTTGTATCAATAGTTCGGGAAAATGGGGAACATCAAATTAATCCATTATCCGATGAGGTTTGTAATATTTTGAACACTCTGTCCGATGATTTAGATGAAAACCAACGCAATGATGTTTACAAGTTATTAGAAAGGTATAGCGATATTTTCTCTTCTTCAAGTACATGTTATGGTAGAACAAAGCTTGTTAAACATAAAATCAATACAGGAGATAACAAGCCTATAAAAATACCACCAAGGCGACTACCTTTTGCGAAACGCGCAGAAGCTCAAGGAATAATAGATGCTATGAAAAACGATGGGATCATTGAACAGTCTAAAAGTCCTTGGTGCTCCCCCGTGGTGTTAGTAAAAAAAAAAGATGGTTCCTTCAGATTCTGTGTTGATTATCGGTCTTTGAATAACGTAACTGAAAAAGACAGTTATCCGTTGCCTAGAATAGATGACACATTTGATGCGTTATCGGGCTCAGTATACTTCACTACACTAGATCTGAAAAGCGGGTATTGACAAGTAGAAATGGATAAAAATTCTAAACAGAAAACTGCTTTTAGTATCGGCAGCGGTTTGTGGCAATTTAATGTCATGCCGTTCGGGCTTTGCAATGCCCCAGCAACATTCGAACGATTAATGGAAACCGTTCTTCGAGGTTTAAATTGGGAAACGTGTCTGGTGTATTTAGATGATGTAATTATTTTTGGGAGAACATTCGAAGAGCACCTTAATAGAGTAGAGGATGTTTTTAAAAGATTTAGAAGTGCAAACTTGAAATTAGCTCCTAAAAAATGTCAACTTTTTCAAAACAAAGTGAAATACTTGGGTCACATAGTATCAAAAGACGGCGTCGCCGCTGACCCCGATAAAGTCGAGCAGATAAAATCCTGGCCACTTCCTAAAAATAAAGATGAACTAAGGTCTTTCCTCGGCTTATGTACATACTACCGGAAATTTGTAAGAAACTTCGCTGAAGTTGCATCTTGTCTGCATAAATTGGCTTCCGAAAGTAGTCGTAAATGGGCACTAGGAAATGAAGAAATTGAAGCTTTTCAAAAATTGAAAGATTTCTTGTCTACAACTGCAATTTTGTCATTTCCAGTTCCAAATGAACAGTTCATTCTCGATACAGATGCATCAAATAGCGGCATTGGTGCTGTTTTGTCGCAAAATGTTGATGGTGAAGAGAAAGTTATAGCTTATTACAGTAGAAAACTTTCAAAACCCGAGATGAACTATTGTGTTACAAGGAAAGAGTTATTAGCAATCGTTGAAGCTGTAAAGCACTTTCACAAATACTTATATGGGCCAAGATTTTTAATCCGTAGTGATCATGCAGCTTTGAAGTGATGATGATGATGTTTTGAAACGTCGTTGGGAAGCTGTAGACGGCAAGTCATCAAAACTACAAGTTGTTATTCCATCGTCTATGAAAACTGATATACTTTCTGAAATGCATGGCGGTATATCCGGTGGGCATATTGGAATAAACAGAACCCTAGCTAAAATTAAGGATTACTTTTATTGGCCGGATATGAGAACTGATGTGGAGTGTTTCATAAGTAATTGTGATAGATGTGAAGCAGCCAAAGGACCTCTAAGAAAACCAAAAGCTCGTTTACAACAATATTTGGTGGGAGCTCCAAATGAGAGAATAGCTGTTGATGTTGCCGGACCTTTCCCAACTTCCACGTCGGGAAACAGGTACATATTGGTAGTTATGGATTATTTTACAAAGTGGGTGGAAGTTTATCCGATACCCAACCAAGAAGCTGTAACGATTGCGGAAATGATAGTAAATAATTGGGTTTCCAGATTCGGCGTACCTCTCGAACTACACTCAGACCAAGGAAGAAATTTTGAATCGGCGTTGTTTAAGGAGATGTGCAGCTTAATGAATATAACCAAAACTCGCACGACTCCATTGCATCCGCAATCAGATGGCATGGTTGAACGTTTTAATCGCACCATAGAAAATTTTCTGGTGAAGGTCCTTAATAGAGACCAGTCAGTTTGGGATAAACACATACCAATGTTTTTGCTAGCTTATCGTACATCTGTTCATGAAGCCACTGGGAAAACGCCCAGTGAAATGATGTTTGGTTATAATGTTCGTTTACCATCAGAACTACTATTCGGGTCACCTCCATCCGCTCCAAGTACGATAACGGATTATGGTAACCAATTAAGAAAACGGTTGGAAGAAACACATGAGTGTGCTAGAGACAAACTTAAACTCACTAGTAATAGAATGAAGAACAATTATGACATAAATTCCACTTTAAGAATTTTTAATGAAAACGACTTGGTTTGGCTTTATAACCCGCAAAGAACTGTCGGTGTTTCACCAAAATTGACTCCAAAATGGGAAGGCCCAAGGTCATTTATTCTGGTAACCACAGTATGTGGTTACCAGAATAAATGACGTGGTTTACCGTATCCGAAAATCCCCCAGGGCCAAATTCAAAGTGGTACACATTGATAGACTCGCTCGATACCGTGGTGATACAACGGATTCTTAAGGAGGGAAAAATGTAACGGACTATAAAATTTCAAATATTTTATAGTTGGCAAGGAAATGAAAATTCTGAACTTCATAAATTTTATTTAAATAAATTTGTCTTTTCCTTTTAAAATTTCAAATCAAACGTTTGTGTTTTTCTTCTCAACGTAACAATATAATAATTTTTTACAAATTTAGTAATATCCCAGTTCGCAAAATAAAATCACCCCTGACACACGCATGAGCGTGAGTAATTTTTTTTATTATTCACGTGAATAGTGAGTGAGCGTGAGAAAAAAAATGCGTGAGTGATTAGTGAGTGATTCGATTATTGTTTGCGTGAGTGAGTGTGAGTCAAAATCCACTCACGCACCCATCTCTAGAATGCATCTTTAAACTCGGACTACGCTCAAAGAAAAAAAAACTTGTAAAACGCCTGGTAAAATGCCTTGTAATCCCGTTCTGCCAATATTTAACAATTTTCCTTGTTTTTTAACAAAAATTCTTGTATTTTGCTCAAACAAGAACTACAGTATTATTATTGGTAATTTTACAAATTTATTTTCGTAATTGTATTCTACCATTTTGAAAGGTAATTTTTCAAAAAAAAAAAACATAATTTTACAACAAAGTTTTTATTACGAAGATTCTAGTTGATTTACAAAAAAAAATGTTATTTTACAAAAATTATGTTAGTACGAGGATTTATGTTGTTTAACAAAAAAAAACATTTTTTTTTTTTTGGAAATTTTCTATTTTTTTTTTTTTAAATTTCCAAGTCCCGGAAAATTTTTTTTTATTGAAAAACATTTAAAAAAGAAGTTGACATAATTTTTTACGACGATTCTAGTTGATTTACAAAAAACAGTTATTTTACAAAAATGATTTTATTACGAGGATTATGTTTACCAAAAAAAATTTTTTTTTAATTTTCTGATTCCCAGACACATTTTTTTGAAGTAAAGAATTATTAAAAAAGATTAAAAAAAAAAAATTTCATAAAATTTTCGAAGTCCTAAAATTTTTTGTTGCAAATTTTCTTTTTTCTGTAATTTTCTTTTTTTCAGTAATTTTTGTGGATTAAAAACTATCACTACCAAAAATTGGTAAATTTTAAACAATTTTTTTTTGTAAGTTTACAATTATTGCTTGTAAATTTACCATTTTTTTAATATATTTACCACTTTACTTGTAAATTTATCACTTTTTTTATAACTTTATTATCACTACCAAAAATTGGTAAAATTTAAACATTTTTTTTTTAATTAACAATTTTTTTTTATACCCTCCAACCACAGTATGGGGGTATACTCACTTTTTCATTCCGTGAGTAAAGCATCGAAATATAAGTCTAGGACCCCATAAAGTATATATTTTATTGATCAGTGATCGATTCTAAGATATTCTAGCGATGTCCGTCCATCCGTCCGTCCGTACGTCTGTCCGTACAGTCCAAAATAAAAGAGTTAGACTCCAGAAGTTTGGCATGAATATGTCTTATATTCCTTGGCAGGTTAAGTTCGGAAATGGGCAAAATCAGACCAAGGGGAAAAAAGTTCCCGCTTGGAGAACTAAACCAACCTAAGAAACCCCACATTTTTTGCAGGGTTTTTTGTACTTTTGCTAAGCAAATGCAACATTCTAATCTCAGAAGAAGTTCAAAATCGCAAGGGGAAGGTGCCCCCTAACGTCTACCACCAACCAACCCCCGCCCCCCCCACAAAAAAAAAGACGCCCCTGGATTTTTTACATTTTGGAGGGTATAAAAGTTTCGGCACAGCCGAATGTAACACTCTCACTTGTTTTTAATTTAATTTGTTTTTTGAATTTACTATTTTTTTTTTTTGTAAATTTACCATTTTGGTTTGTAAATTTACCTTTTTTTTAAATATATTTACCATTTTTTCTTGTAAGTTTACCATTTTTTTTTTTTTTGCGGTTTTAAAACAATATTTTTACCCATAAAATTTGTTTGTTTTACCAATTTTTGGCACATTTAAAATTACGAGGAAATCCTCGTAATTTTACGAGAATTTTACCTACCTCCTATTTGACGAGAATAGCCTCGTAAAATCATGAGATTTTTTAGTAACTTTACAAGGTTATTTTTTTTTTTGAGTGTATGTCATTCTAAGTTTAAATTTAATCCCCATCGCAAAAGCTTTTCTTA
The DNA here is from genome assembly GCA_963921195.1 of Pegoplata infirma. Taxonomy (NCBI): domain Eukaryota; kingdom Metazoa; phylum Arthropoda; class Insecta; order Diptera; family Anthomyiidae; genus Pegoplata; species Pegoplata infirma. The sequence goes on from OY992539.1 coordinate 54,786,503, forward strand.
TCCAATCAAACCTATTTTTTCAATAAAATTCCTTTTTTTTAGTCAATTACACAGTGCAACAACCATAACAGGAAAAATAGGTTAAAACCAAAAGCAAATGAAATTTAACATTTTCCATAACAAAACCTTCAAGTCTTTTTTAGTTTAGTGCTAAATTGTTTTTACACGAATTTGAAGTTGGTGAACTATTACACAGTGCACCAACTAAAATCGGAATGGAATGAAGCCAAAAGCAACTGAAAGTTGACATATTCTATAATAACACCCTCAAGGCTTTTTTTCAGTTCAGCGCTAGATTTTTTTACACGCATTTGAAGTTGGTGAACTTTAATTATAATTAAAATAATTATTGCTTTAACCCATTACTGCCTGTCCATAGATCGGCTCGTACGATTTTGATGAAATTTTGATATGTGTGCCATGAAGACCACAGAAGTTGATAGATGAAATTAAAAAAAAATACCTCAGCTCCGACCTGAGATGTGACATGGGTATTAGGCCGTCTTATTTTTTACTTTTATTTTTTGTTTGAGCTAAAAGGGGTCCAAAAAGTTTCTATTGGGTGTCAAAATAACTCCAATTTTGGTGCACTTTTCCTGAGTATTTTCGATTAAGAAAAATCTTCGATTTTTGTCAGTTAAAAACAAAAGTTGAAGGCAACAAAAAAATCTTGTTAAATGTTTACATTTAGCCCAACCTCTTTTCTTTTTTATGAAAAAAAAATTAGCCCGATTGCTTCCATCTGGCCCGCGCTAAATTTTTTTAAGTATCAACACTTTTTTGGGTATTTAAATGCCCATTAGGCAGGAAAAGGTTAAAACTAGCTTTAAATAGCAATCATACGATACGGTGATCATTGGTATATTTTTAATAATTTGGCTTTCTGTAAGTAGGTACTGGACCAATAGCAGCGGAAATTTTTACCGGTTATATCTTGTACACAAAATGTTTAATGCTTTAAAACAACTAAATTTAAATGCGTGTAAAAAAAATCTAGAGCTGAATTAAAAAAAAAATCTTCATAGTTTTGTTATGTAAAAAGTCAACTTTAATTTGCCGTTGTTTTCATCCCATTTAGATTCGGAAAGTTCGATTTTGTATCACTGTGTTATTATAATTATAATTAATTGAAAACTGTATAAGAGGCGTATACTTAATTTTGTAATTGCCTTTAAATAGCAATTATATGCAACGGTGCATAACGGTGTATTTTTAATAATTTAGTAAGCACTGGACCGATTGTAGTGAAATTCATACCGGTTATAGATAACGTAATTTCGAGCTTAAGTTTGGACGTTGGAGCTCACATGTCCAATAAGGGCACCACCAGAATCCCATAAAGTAGAACATATTTTGTAAACAAAACTTTAAATCAAAAACTTCAAATGCGTGCAAAAAAAAATCTAGCACTAAATTAAAAAAAAAAAACTTGAATGTTTTGTTATGGAAAATGTCAACTTTCATTTGCTTTTGGTATCATCCTATTCCGATTCTGAAAGTTCGATTTTGTATCACTGTTAAATTTCCCACCAAAAACTTGGTAATGACATATCATTACCATTCGAATTACTTAGTAATGACAAAAAATTACCTTTAGCATTATTTTGAAATGTAAAGTAAGGACTTATTAATAATGACTTACATAAGTCATTATAATAAAATAAAAAAATTTCAGAACTAGATTTTCACTTTTTGACTCACTGTACATTATTTTGATTAAAAATAAAATAAAATTAAATATTTTTTTATTTTTTAAAAATTTTTTTTAAATAATTTTTTCATTACCTATAAGTATTAGACTGCCCAGAAAAAAACAAAGTTGTTATTTTCTTGGGGGATACCTGCGAATTTTGTTCCTTTTTGTGCAAAAAAATTTCGGTTTTTTTTTGGGATTTTTAAAATAATATCTAGAGGTCGCGATCTCGCGTTTTATAACGATTTATTTTTTTTGAGTTTTTTATTATTTTAAATTGTTAAATATGATTAATATGATAAAATATTAATAATTTCAGACAAAAAAAAAATAAATTAAAAATTAAATATCGCTCATTCCATGAGATGTCTCCCAGCATCTAATCAAATGTTCTTTAATTTATTTGAAATTTCGCACACAGGTACACTATGGAGCAATTAAAATAAATTCGTTTTTAGTTTCGCGAAAATCCACGAATTCGCGAACGCGAATATATTCGCGAATTCACGAATTTTCTCGGAACTAACAACTGATTTATTTTAATAGCTTCATAGTGTTCATGTGTGCAAAATTTCAAATAAATTAAGGAACATTTGATTAGATGCTGGGAGACATCTCATGGAATGAGCGATATTTAATTTTTAATTTAATTTTTTTTTTGTCTGAAATTATTAATATTTTATCATATTAATCATATTTAACAATTTAAAATAATAAAAAACTCAAAAAAAATAAATCGTTATAAAACGCGAGATCGCGACCTCTATTTTTTTGCACAAAAAGGAACAAAATTTGCAGGTATCCCCCAAGAAAATAAAAACTTCGCTTTTTTTCTGGGCAGTCTAATAAGTATATATGTAATTAGTTATTAATACTGGTTTGATAATCATTACCTTTGGCACATTTGCTTGTAAATGTAATGGGAAAGGTAATTCGAATCAGAAGTAGTTATAACTTTTGAATTTCCCATTACACATTTCATTACTTGGTAATGCAAGTTTTTGCTGGGTTATATTTGCAGTTAAATTATATAAATTATTATTTGCAGTTAAATGGTATCGATTTGCTTTGTGCATATTTTGTGGAAAGCGCATATTTTCATTTTGAATGCATATTTTAAATTTAAATGCATATTATTTGTATATTTGTAATTTTTAAGACTACAATTTTTTTTTTAATTTTAATTTTTCTCCCAAATAATTTTTTTTAATGCATATTTCCGATCTGATATAATTTCATTTATGTGACCCAATTTGTTACTTGTCTCTTAAAGAACTAGCAATTGAAATAAATTCAACACACATTTTACTGAGATTCGCATAATCTGTACGAATCAGATTAATCGTTTATTAAAGTATAAAATGTGGAAGAAACATGTGTGGCATCATAAATAACAACAATATTGTATCACAAACTCATATTTTAAATATTAGTGCCTTTAGACTACACTCTCGCAAAAAATTACAGATCTTAACATATTAAATATTATTAAAAAACAATCGCTGTTTTAAAATAACACAGTTAGGGTAAGTTTTTAACATGAGGCTTAAACTTAGTTTGTCTAGTTGTTTAGCTGATCTTAAATTAAAACTGTGTTTGAACAAATATTCTGGTTTTCAGTTTATGTCAAATCTTGGAGATTGCCAAAAATCTTAAATATAAAGTTTAAACATTTAAACTTTGCGAAAAAGATATTGAAATTTACTCACTTATATTTTCGTTTCAAAAAATTTTTAAAAATGTCAAAATTTTAAGTTCGCGCCAATTTAAAATTTGTAGTTTTTGCCAGCAGTGTAAATACATAATCATTTGTATGAAATTATATATTTGCTATAATTATCAAGATAAACGATTTCTTTGTTGGTGTCACAAAATATTAATGTCATACTGAAAAATAAAACAATAAAAATTTAATTAAAAGCACATTTAAAACATAAAAAAATTATTGAAATTTCGTATTTAGTTTTCCCAATGGAAATCAAATCTCAAGAAAAATTTATTAAAAAACCAAAAAATTATTGAGTTTTCTATGAGTCACATTTTTTTAGATTATTATTTGGCAGTTATGACGATTTAATTGATAAACATTTAGATTAGCAGATAAAAAAAAAATAGCAGATAGCGGCGTAACGTTACTCATATTTGTATTATATTATGTCAAAAAAAGACGTATCTTAACACTCAGTCTAGACTAGCAATTACGCTATTAACAAATGTTATGAAAACGTCAAATTTGACGTTTGTTGTTGCTGTTTTGCATGTTTATATGCACAGAAAATAATATAATATATTTTTTTTTTAAACTAAAATTTTAATTTTTATTAAACTTAATATCAATTAAAAATTTAATTGAATAAATTAATATTTTAATTAAATTTGTAACCTTACTTATTTACATTTACACATTCGACTCAAATCCCTTTGAGGAATAGAAGACGAAAATTTTACAATCGTAGTAAGATCACGATCGTCAAATAACCAAAAAAAAATAATTAAAAACTGATTTACATATCCATTAAATAATACATACCATTAAATAATACTACATGCTTGTTGTTGTTGCAAATGTTTATATTTCTTTTTCTAATTCTCAATGGGAGTAGAGTCAAATATGTATCAATATTTTAGTTTGAACATTACCAATTTGTCATTTAAGTTCCCTTTGCTTCACTGAAAGAATTTTGTTCATTACGGCTATGAAAACGTACATCTTGGGTTCGAGCCCAGGGCAGCAATGATATATTTTTTTAATGTGTTTTTATGTTTTTTTTTTTTTAATATATTTATTCAACTATTTTAATTATTGTAATATTATTTTAATTATTTAAAAAATTAAAAGGCATATTGATGACATTTTCTTTTATGAATGACATTCATTAATTTTATGAATTTTTTCTATGAATTTAATAAAATTTATGAATACAATTGTATGAAATATTTCACAATACTAATGAATATTAATTCAGCCAATGAATTGTTTCATAGATTCTATGAATTTGGTTTTATGAATTTGTTCATAGATATTATGAACAATAATTCTTTCAGTGTTCTTGTAGTATAGGGTTTTTATATTTGTCAAATAATCTGGACAATGGAATATGACAAACTTTGAAACACATCGATTATGTGTTTGCAAAAATGACCAACATAAATTTAAACAAGTAAGAAAATTATAGTCGGTCAAGACCGACCATATAATATCCTACACCAGAGTTTTCCGGAAAATGGGTCCCAAGTTCAAACATGTACCGATCAGATATATATTTTGTAAAATCTTTAATAAGTGTAAAAAAAACTTACAAATCAAATTTGAGTGAAATAGGCTTCGATTTGCTGCCAATAAACCGATTTAAGTGAATTGCGGGCGAAATTTTTGCATGGGGCCAAAGTCAAAAAATGGTCCGATGGTAATCAGATTTCATAAGATTATTGAATTACGCGTTTAACATACGCAAACAAAATTTTAATTAAATATTTTCTTTTTTTCATGAAATTTTAGAGATTTATGTATAAATCGGGTAGGTGGTTTGTATGGGGGCTACAAGAAGAACTGGTCCGATTCCTTCAAAATTCGGAATGGTGGTTTGTGGAGACAAACCACGTTTACCTGCCAAAATTCCAATCATAATACGGTTATAAGAGTCATTTAAGCCAAAACTAAAGAGGACCTTTTTATGGGGCTAGGTCTAAATATAAACCGATTTTTTACAATTTCAATAGGCTTCGTCCTTGGGCCAATAGAGTCTTAAGTTTCAAATTTCAAGTTAATTGATTAAAAATTACTACCTGTATCGTGTTTACACGGACGGGCAGACGGACGGACATCGCTAAATCGACTCAAAAAGTGATTCTGAGTCGATCGGTATACTTAAAATTGGTCTAGGACCAATATTTCGGGTTGTTACAAACATCAGCACAAACTCTTTATACACTGTACCACAGTGTGGTGTAGGGCAGCGGTTACCAACCTATGGTACGCGTACCACTAGGGGGTACGCGAAACTGCCCACGGGGGTACGCGAAATTTCAGTTATTTTTTCGCATTTTTTTTTGTTTAGTAATAAAATTAAATAATATAAATGTGCTACACCAAAAAAAAAATGCGAAAGTCCTAATATAAAAATTCGAACTGGTTGAAGTCCATAGAGTACAGAAATACTAATTATTTTTATCGACCACTTCTTTCAGTACTTTTTACACCCACCAACCACAGCATGGGGATAAACTCACTTTGATATTCCGTATGTAACGCGTCGAAATATTGGTCTAAGACCCCAGAAAGTATATATAATTAATCTGTGATTGATTCTAAGATATTTATAGAACGTCTAGACTCCTGACGTTTGGCACGAATATGTCTCAAGGTCAAAGGCAGTTTAAGTTCGTAAAAGGGCAAAACCGAACCAGGCGGAAAAAAGTATGCCCTTCAAGAACTTAACCAACCTCTGAAAAACTCCATTTTTTATAGGATTTTTTTTATATTTTTTGTAAGCAAATAAAACAATTTAATGTCGAAAAAAGTTCAAGGTCATGCTGGGGATACAAAAAAAGTATGATAAAATTGTATTGCTTAAGTGCAAAATAATAATTGAGTTTCGTGGATTTTAAGGAATTCTAATTTTAGAGCAAAATTTTTTTTAATGTCTCACGATGAACTTTAAGAAAAATGAATGTGAATTTTTTTAAAAAAAATGTGTTTTTTTTTAAGCTGATAACGGAAAAAAGAAAAAAAAATTTTAGGAGGGTACTTTTAGTCCTTACAAGCGGTTTTAGTTCGAGGTTTTTGGAAAAAAATATTTTTTTAAATTTTACGTATTCTTAAGTTGCTGCTACAAAATAGGACTTGATTTTATATAAACTGGACCTTCTGATCCGAAACTGCAATCCAAATTTTAATAGCATGTTCCGTTTTTGAGATATTCTCGTTTGAAAATTTTAGAATGATTTATAAAGAATATAAGTGCGTAACAGTTGATTTTGAGTTCTTCAAACTCCAATATTTCAAAAACAATACGCGTTTGAAAAATTTTGGAAGTCAGATTTGGAATTACGAGGTCTCGTTTATACTAAATGTAGTGCTATTTTGTGTGAGCAACTTAAGAATACGTTACAGCGGAGACTCAAAAAGTGCTAAATGACAGTTTTTCAATATTCAAATGCGAATATCTTAAAAATCTTACGTGATAGAAAAATTTGGAAGACAGATTTGGAAAAGGAGTTCAACATTTTTTTACTTGATGTATTTTTATTCATTGGAGTGCGAATTTCTATGAATTTGTTCAACAGTGTCATTAAAAACTTTTTTTTAATTCTCATTAGTTTTGAATTTTTGGGTTTTTTTTTAAATAAACTTTAAGTTTGATATAAAAGTAAAAGAAGTATAATTAATTAAACTTTACAAAATAATTTGTTTTATATTTCTAACCATATTTAAGGGGTACGCGGCTGATAAAAATTAAAATTAGTGGTACGCGAGCCAAAAAGATTGGTAACCGCTGGTGTAGGGTATAAACAGAAAAATAATTTTCTTAAAAATTATTCTATGAGAATATAATAGTTTTAATTAGTAAATGAAGTAATGACCTCGAGCTAGAATAAACCTACTCAAGATTTAAAATAAAAGGTCGAATAAAACAATTTGTATTTTTTAATAAAAATTAATCAGAATTTGTGTAATTATTTATTTTTTTAACATTTTAGTTTACTAATTAAAATTTCAGTTGATTTTCAATTTTTTTTTTTTCAATTAAATTTTTAATTAATTAAATTAAAATTTTTATTATTTTTTTTTTTTTATTGTCAATTAAAATTTTAATTATTTGTAATTACTTGTTTATTATATTTTCCATCCTCCATATGTGATCAATAGATTATCATTTTTTCTTCAACTTTTGATTTTCCCTAGTGTCTGGGGAAATTTTGATTCTACTAGACCTTAAAAGTTATGTTTTACAAATTCGAGGCCAATCGGATAAAATTAACCCTTGGCGATCACTGTAAAAAAAAAAATATGTCTTGTGACACACTTTATTTATTAATTTTCGTGTCCTAAACACGATAATTAAAAAAAGATTAAAATCGGTAGAACGGGTTTCGAGATATCGCTATTCGAAATTTTCAAAACATGCAGTTATTTCCTACGTTCAAGAAATTTTTTCAAAAAATCTCAAAATTTCTTCTCTTGGCTATTTTATGGAGCTTGAGACAAACTTTTATTTAAAATAAATTTGAACCAACTCCCATCATTTTAACTCGTGGCGCCCTTTGATCAAAGTTTTGGGTTTTTAGAAAATTTTCACAAAGAACTCTGAACCAAAGGGCGCCATGGGGTAAAATGTTATGATTTGGCTCAAATTAAGCTTTAACGAAATTTGTCTCACAAGGGAAGTATGTCAATCCTTATGAAATTATTTGCCTGAAACTTAAAATATATATAAAAGAGAAAATTTTAAGGTTTGGGTGTCTGGGCTTATCGGCCATATCAGTGTTTAAAAATTTCGTTGGCCCTTATGAAACTATGTGGACCCTAGATAAAAATTTCGATAACTCCCGAACTAACTGGCATAACGTCTAGAGCTTAAATACGTGTCGACTTAAATTTAATAAAGGATTTTTTCGTATTCTTATGAATATCGTAGGTCTATGTCTTCACATAAATACCCCCCAACATTTACAAATTTTCACAAAAAAAAATATTTAACGAAGCCGAATCTTTACAAGGTTATTCCATCGTTGGATAGACATTAAAAAACCTTTCTTCTCATATGGAAACATCGCGAAATTTAAGAGTTTACGTATAATTTTTAAGCCCCTGGACCGATTTCGCTGAAATGCACTGCCAACCTGGCCAGGTAAATTACAAACATATATGCCAAGCTTCAGCAGCTTCAGTAAAGCCTTTCAAAAGTAAGACTATTTTCAACAGACGGACGAAAAGACATCGCTAAATCGATTTAAAATCGAACGAGGATAATGAACATATTATAACAGTACATATTTTATGGGATCCTAGACCAATATTTTGAGGTTTTACAAACATTATGACATACTTATATATACCCTCTATAACTACACCATTTCCAATTGTATTTCAGAAATTATCAATTTTATTTCAGAATTTATCAATTGTATTTCAGAAATTATCAATTGTATTTCAGAAGTTATCAATTGTATTTCAGAAATTATCAATTGTATTTCAAAAATTATCAATTGCATTTCAGAATTTATCCATTGTATTTCAGAAATTATCAATTGTATTTCAGAAATTATCAATTGTATTTCAGAATTTATCCATTGTATTTCAGAAATTATCAATTGTATTTCAAAAATTATCAATGTATTTCAGAATTTATCAATTGTATTTCAGAAATTATCAATTGTATTGCAGAAATTATCAATTCTATTTCATAATTTATCCATTGTATTTCAAAAATTATCAATTGTATTTCAGAAACTAACCATCGTAAAACAATTGAAAATTTCTGAAATACAATTGATAGTTTCTGAAATACAATTGATAATTTTTGAAATACAATTGATAATTTTTAAAATACAATTGATAATTTCTGAAATGCAATGGATAAATTCTGAAATACAATTGATAATTTCTGAAATACAATTAATATTTTCTGAAATACAATTGTTAATTTCTGAAATACAATTGATAATATCTCAAATAAAATTGTGGAGGGTATAAAAAATCTTTTTATTATTTCTTAAATGTTTATTTCTCACTGGGTATGGTTCCATTGAACAGAAAATATAAATAAATAACAAAAATAAACCTCGACCAATTAAAATAAATAATGCAGCGAATCATAATGTTCTCATATTTGTCAAACACTTGTCTAACAGATTAATTAACAAAACAAGATTACTGGGAAGTATTTATTTATTTATTTTTACACAATAGACGACTAAAAGTTTTACGAGAATATAATAAGAGCTAAAAATCTTTTAAGAGAATTGCTTTAACATTATAATTGTTTATTACTACATATATGAGACGTTACACATCAAATGTCTCGTTACAGAAACGTCTTCTTCTGTCATCCTTCTCTCTCATTGGAGCATAGGGCCTCACAAAAACATGTGTCTCATGAATGTCTAAATCATGTGGAACTGAGAAAATTTCGTTTTTGGGTTTTTAATTTTTATACCCTCCAACTACAGTATGGGGGTATACTCACTTTGTCATTCCGTGTATAACGCATCGAAATATCGGTCGGGGACCCCATAAAGTATATATATTATTGATCAGTGATCGATTCTAAGACATTCTACCGATGTCCGTCCGTCCGTCCGTCCCACACTGGGTAATTTGAGCCAATTTTTAGGCCAAAAATAATTACAGCCAAAGTTTTAGACCGATATGGCTGAAATTTTAAATTTAAGAGTTTTTTGTGAACACGCACAGCTGGATTTTATGAATTTGGTAATCGTGGAAATTTTTAGGGTTGCCACCATACGAAAAAAAGGGAAAATACTGAATATCTCGAAAACGAATAGGCTAATTTTTTTGAAACTCGGCACGAAGAAAATACGCAAGAAGGCTAACAAAATGGCACATAAACCATTTTGTTTGATTTTGCTGAAAGAAGCTGTTATTTTTTGAGTGGGCCTTGTACCACCTTAACGAAAAATTTTTAAAAAAAAGTTCGTACTATTTCCTTCATCGAAGCCAAATATTGGTTTAAAACATTATTTTAATCAATTTTACTGACAACAAAATTATAAACAGCAACAGGGTTTTTTCTCTTAGTTCTTTTCCCAATCCAAACGTTAGAAAGTTCAAGATATGGCAAGATGAGGCTGTCTGAAAGAAAATTGATGAATTCAGAATTATTTTCTTTAAATTTTTCATCAATCAAAAACACGGCACACCACGGCTAACATTATTAAAAGCTTATGCGAAGTTTATATTCATTGAAAAAGTCATTTATTTAAGGTTAAGTTATAATTACACGTTTTGTTAAAAAAAGCAATAACGTCCACCAAAATATTTTGCTATTTTTTTATTACTTAATATCCCGTCTCTTCTCCATATTATACACGATGTCCTTCTTTATGTTTAATAGCTGAAAAAATCGTTTGAATTTATATCAAAATTAGGCGTTTTATATTGCACTGTGCACGTTGCTTGAAAATGCCGAATTCGACTGCCCGTCAATCAGTTTATATTTGTTTTTTGGAAAAACCAAATATGCAGTTATTTGCTTTAATATTTTATAAATCGAACGTAATTAACAAAAACATTATTATTGTTAGTTCGAAAAATGATTTTTGGCCAAGATTTCGGTTCAAATTACCTACTGTGCGTCCGTCTGTCCGTCCGTCCGTCCGTCTGTAGTTAACACAATGCAGTCCAAAATAAAAGAGCTAGATCCCTCAAGTTTGGCACAAATATGTCTTGTGTTCCTAGGCAGGTTAAGTTCGAAAACCTGGCCAAATCGGACCAGGGGGAAAAAAGTTCCCCCTTGAAGAACTAAACCAACCTCTTAAAAAAATGCACTTTTTTACATGTTTTTTTGTATTTTTGCTAAGTAAATGAAAATTTGGTATATTTATCGCGATTGGAAGGTGCTCTCAACGTCCCTCACTGACCCTATCAAACCCCCCCCCCCCCAAAAAAAAAAAAAAAAAAACGCCCCTGACAAATTTTTGTTTTTAATTTTATGTACATTTTGGAGGGTATAAAAGATTCGGCACAGCCGAATTTAACACTCTAACTTGTTTTTTTTAAATCTGGGCTTAGTAGGCGCGGTTAAATATGGTAAAATGTTAAATTTATTAAATATTAATCAAATTAAAATAAAATGCACCACAGTTCCAAAATTAGACATTTTAGTTTAATTTTTTTGTGGGATTTCGATTGAAAATTTTTATTTAGGAAAATTTTTACAATCCGTTTATTTTTTTTTTTTTGCTGGACATTTGCTGTAAAATGTCTCATACATATAATGTAAATAAATCTTTAAATGAAATAATCAAAAACACAATAAAAAAATAATGAAAATTGCATTAGATGGGGTTGCTTATTACATTATTTGATTTGATTCAAATACAGTTTGGAATATGGGAATTCACATTTATTTCAAACCTAGTAAAAACCTTAGATTTTCTAATGTTTTAGACAAAATTATTAAAAAAAAAAAAAATTAAGATCGTTAAAAATATGAATTTTACTTTCGTAGGATTGAATTAAAAGTCTAAAGTCCATTATTCAAAATATTACAGGTCAAAGGTCAATAAAACCTATTGTTTTAAATAACTCCTTTTCTATGCCTCGCAAAAAGTTTTCACTTATATTCAAACTTTTTGAGTATGAAATTCTCTACAAGTTTGAATTTGTATACTTTTTTGTATGCCTTACCGTTTTCGAGATATAGGGCGTAAAAACGACCACTTTATATTATGTCGTTTGCATAGCTTTATCAACTTATTGGTGGGTTATATCTCGAAAACGGCTAATCATACGAAAAAATTATTTAAGACCAAACGTTTAGAGAACTTTATGCTCTATCAAAACGTTAATGACAGAAAAATATATCTGAAATAGAGAAAACGAGATATATCCCAAATTATAACAAATTTGGTTGCCAAGATGACGAAAATTGGGTTTTTTTTTTAAATATTTGAATTTCTGTGCATCCGTCAGTTGGTCAATTATGTTGTTCAAATGACCAAAAAAATACGTTTTTGCATATTATCACGCTCATTTTTTTTTTCGTGAGCGTGAGTGATGTCAAGTCGAAATTCACTCACGCGGTCATCTTCAATTTGTAAATTATACACAATTGACAAGCTTTCCTAATTCCATTATCTCATATCATCCTCTACATCTAAAAAAATATCTATTTTCAAACTGCAATCTTTTTTTTTGCAATAATTTAACATTAACTAGCATTCATGTATGAAGAGCAATTGTCTTTGAAGTGTCGAACGCACTTATTCTGAACACTCACGCTTAAAGCACAACAATCTATGAAAGAAAAAGAAAATTAAATTTAATAAGACAACAAGATTTGTCCTTATATTTTATGGATTTTTATAACACTTATTTTTGCTTTTTAGCATTTTACTTAAAATATGCAACAAAGTACAAATATTAAGTGATTTTTATAGAGATTATCTATGAAAACAGAATAAGGGCGGCAAGCAACAAAAACAAAAAACTTAAAAAAAATCAAAAACTTTTCTATTTTTGTTTTTCGTCATCTGTCATGTAGCTCAAATAGTTTCGAAGCCTTTGACATTTGATACGATGTCTAGCTGATTTTATTTTACTTTTTATTCCTTATAAAAAAAACTTTAAGACAAAAGATATATTGGTATTTTTATTCTTCGAGGAGTTAAAAATGGCATTTTCACCCTAAAAATAAAAATAAGTTTCAATCACTAAAATGAAAATAAGTTTCAATCACTAAAATGATTATGTCAATTATTATTTTAATTGATTTTGGACATATCACGAAAGTGATAGTATTATTTACTAAAATTTGTAAAAGTTTAATCGAAAAAAGTGGGCTTCTGTAGGTAAGTTAGTAGCATGCTAAGCTTTGAAACTGGGGGTCGTGTGTTCGATTCCCACCAGAACTCTTGGTTTTTTTCGCTACAATGAGACGACAATCATTGTTACCAGTTCTCGTTTAGGATAAAATTATTGAAAATGTATTGAATTCAATGTAAAAAAGTTAACTTATTCCCGATTCGCGGAAATTTGTAAAATCAATTAAAAAATTAATTATATCAATCAACAAAAATGATTAAAAACAAAATTGAACTTTTTAAATTGTTTCTCTAATATTTTTTGTGTTGTTTTCTTGGGATTTCCCCAATTTTAAATTTCCTTTAACCGAAAATTCGTTCATCAAACTTTTTACATTCTCCACAAAGTATCACTTTCATTCTCTGTTGAATTGAAACTGTTTTCCATTGTAATCTACCTATTTCGTTTAACCTCAAAGTCAATTCAAGATTTTTGTTTACCTTTTCATCCCAACCAAATATTTATTAATTCATATGGACGTGTATCTTTCTCTTTATCTATTCTAGAATCTACATTGACTCAATTTGTCGATTTAATAACCATTTATAAATTGCCAAGTACATACGCAAACACTGTGATTTTTAGAGTGGACTTAACAAAAAAAAACATCTTCATCATAAAAATTGTTTTCTATTTTTATACCCTCCACTTAGTGATAGAGGGTATATATAAGTTTGTCATTCCGTTTGTAACTCATCGAAATATCGATCTGGGACCCCATAAAGTATATATATTCATGATGCCCGATCCGTCTGTCCGTCTGTCTGTCTGTGGAAAATGCTGTCGCGGACAAAATATTGCACAGAGATGACTGAAACTTAACATATTTATTGGAAGTTCTCCCGAGAAGTTTGGTATTGCATTTGAGCGATATCGGTTCAGAGGTTCAAAAGTTATGAACGCAAATGTAAGCACACCTCAAAAATTTCAGTACATTCAATATAACCTAAAAATACAAAATGCTTTAATTCGGCTTCTGGTTGACATATGTGGACATAATTGAACACCAAATGGTATTTAAACAAGTACGAACATATTTTTTGACAAAAAAAATTTTTTATTTTTTTTTAAAAGTAATTCCCTTTTAAATAAAGTTTTTTGCAATAATCGTTTTGAAATTGTGGAGGGTATCACTACATTCGGCAAGGCCGAATTTAACTTTTTTATTTGTTTTTTTTTTAAGTTGTACTTAAGAGGGGATAAAAAATGAAATGAGCGGAAAATATTTTAAGTGAAAAAATATAACATATTTACTTGTTGTTACCCCAAGAAGTTTGGTATTGCATTTGAGCGATATCGGTTCTGCGGTTTAAAAGCTATGAACGAAAATGTAAGGACACCTCGAAAATGTTGGTACATTCAACATAACATAAAAATACAAAATGCTTTAATTCGGCTGCTGGTTGACATATGTAAACAAAATTAAGCACCGAATAGTATTTAAGCAAGTACGAAAATATGATAGCCCACAAAAATATAAAAAGAGGATCTGACCCAGAAACCAGATCCACTAATTTTTATGTATTTTGACCTCCTGAAATCGATTTCCCCATTAGAATTGAATTGGGTTTTCCTGTAATTTACAAAGATTCCGCAAAGTGTACCTACACACAAAAAATTATTGGCTAAAAATTTTCAATTAAATCTATTGATCAACAAAATTTAAATGAGTCAATCAATGTTTCGATTAAAATGTTTGTTATTTTTTTTAACTGTCGAATTACAAATTTTCAACATACCAGATTTTTTTTCGCTTTAATTTATTTGAATAAATTAATCCAAAAATATACAAAATAATCGGGTTTTACTTTTCTTTATTGTTGGCAACATATTAGAAAGCAAAAAAGATGATTTTTTTTGATAATTTTGTCATAAGCTCACAATTCTTTTGTTAAATCAATCAATATTTTGATAAAAAAAAAAATTAATCAAATTTTTGATCAAAATCGAAAAAATGTTTGATTGAAAAAATTTTTAATCAATCACCTACAATTTGATGATTGGTATAATATTTTTTTTTAATTGGAGGAATTTCAAACAAAAAATTTATTGAATCCGCATTTTTGTTGATTGAAATTCGTTTCAAATTATTTCTGTGTACAGAATTTGTCAATTTGACCAAGTTAAAAAAATTTAAATTTTATTTCTGTATGTAAAATTCAAGTCTGATTTATTACGAAAAAATAAGTGGTTTTTAGTAATATCCGTCGAAAATTGAGGAAATTACATGCATTTGAAACAAAGAGCATAAATTCAGTTTTATTTCGGGTGTGCCCTTATATGGACCCTCACATTAGACAATTTCAGCGAGGTCCAACACTCCTATCTTAAAGGTAGGTCTGTTGAAACGGCTTTAAGCGACAACAAAGGGTATGTTTTGGACGTGGAAGGTGCGTTTAACAATATCAAAATATCATCAATTCTTACACTCAAAAAAAGCCTTGTAAAGTTACAAGAAAAACTTGTAACTTTTTTTTTTTTTTTGCTACCTCATATTTAACAAAAATTCCTAGTCATTTTACAAGCTTTTTACCAATAATTTTGTAATTTTACAAGGTTTTTAAAAATAAAATTGTAAATTTAAAAAATTTTTGACACGTTAAAATTTACAAGGAGGTTTCATAACATTACTAGATTTTTTGCTACCTCTTATTTTACGAGAATTCCTAGTAATTTTACAAGGTTTTTACCAATAATTTTGTAATTTTACAAGCAAAATTGTAAATTTGCAGTTTTTTTGGCGGTCATATTAGGTACGGTGAGTGGGACAGAACTGGAAAAGAGAACCAACTATATCTCACCACAGACGAACTTTGAAGTCCAAATACCGGGTTCGGGAGTGAACTCTGAATGCCTCGAAATCGAAGCCTCATTGAGACTTCCGGAAAAGTGTAGTGTTTTCTAGGCTAACGTACTTGGAACTGACGTACTTGAATTGACACTGTACATTTGGCCAGATGTATGTATTTGTATGATGTATTTGGCCACGCGTATGGGAATTTCTGATAATGCTATTGTAGAAGTTGTTGGGAAGTGGAGGAGGAAGAGTCTTGTTATGTGAATGTCCGGGTATAATGAGAAGCTGTCTTTAGCATTTGGGGCAAAGATTTTTCGGTGTCTCATTGACGTCTCTAGCAGAATACTTAGGGAATAGGGGTGGTTTAAGAAGTAAAAGATTGAATCGGAGGGGGAGTAGGGAAATAGAATTAAGGGAATCACAATGGGCCTTATGGCCTCCGAGTGAATTTCCCAAATGGTGAACGCCCAGCCAACCTAACCTTATATGGACTTTACAGAGTAGTTAAGAATCAATGAAATCTA
Organism: Pegoplata infirma; assembly: GCA_963921195.1. Classification (NCBI taxonomy): domain Eukaryota; kingdom Metazoa; phylum Arthropoda; class Insecta; order Diptera; family Anthomyiidae; genus Pegoplata; species Pegoplata infirma. The sequence continues at coordinate 54,803,065 of OY992539.1, forward strand.
CTTGTTCAGATTGATTTTTTTGGATTATATTAGATCGAAAATTTTGAATTCTTAAGAAATCCAAAAAATACCAATGTACCATTTTTTACTCTATTAGAATTATACATTCATAAAAGTCGCAAAATTTTTTCTGTAACTGCTTTACTTTCTTTCTGTAGAAAGTTTTAGTATGTAAAAACAGCAGTAATAGAACACAAAACGAGTATTTGTCTATGCATATCCTATCAATGTGGTGGATGTGACGTTTAAATATACAACCGTGGTTTGATTCCAGACTGGGGTATAAAATATAATGCAAATTCACACATACTTTAATCAATTGCCTATTAACAAAATAAATCGTCATTTAAAGTCCTACTGATGATATTTGAAACCGGTATGGGAAAACTTCAACTTACACCCTTATCAGATTCGGTGTCAAATTCTGTTCACATAAATTAACCTGAAGCCGAATTAAAACATTTTGCATTTTGAGGTTATGTGGAATGTTCCAAAATTTTTGAAGTATCCTTACATTTTAGTTCCTAACTTTTGAACCGCTGAACCGATTTCGGTGAAATGCAATGCTAAACTGCAACAACAAGTAAATATGTTAAGTTTCAGTCAAATCTATGTAATATTTTGGCCAAAAACATGCTCTATTTTAATAGGTCGCTGAAGCTTCTTACTGGTGAGGATCGTATTGAGTTTTAGCAAAATCGCTCAAGTGGTTCCGAAGTTTTATAACTTCTGAACCTCTGGCAAGCCGCGAATTTAAGATCGGTTAAACTTTAATTTCACGTGTTGCAAAAATAGCTAAACACACTTTGAAAGACACTGGTAAGCCAAAAAAATGTTTAACAAACTATATTTGTTACTCCAACAAATGTTTACATTCAAAAAATTTACACTCAAAAAAATTTAACACTGAAAATTTTTTTTTATAAAAATGACTAAAAAAGTTTTTTTCTTAAAATAAAAGATTTCAAGACAAAATTTATTTAGTTTTTTTAAGACAGAAAAATTATATGAACTCATTCATTGTGGAGGGTATTCTGGCAAGCTCATCAGAAGTTTTTTCCCTTGTTTTACCCTACTCTAATGTAAATATACATTTTCCACTTATTTCTTTGATATGATTGTGCTCAGATTGTCGAGAATGGATTTCATAATTCATTGTTAATTTGATTGTTGTATGAATGTTTGTGCATTTATATGGTTTAATTGCTTTTATACTTTGGATTTAATAATAAACCGTTTTAATTAGTTGCAGGAATTTAATTAAAGGACGCAATTTATTGTGTGTACCAACTGTCAGAGCTTCGAAGAATGAAATCCTTTTCGAAGGAATTCTCCAAAAAACCTATTAAATTTTCGTAGTCAGTGAATGCATTCGATTTTTTAAATAAACATTGAATGCAGTCCTGGGAATGCATTCGATTGAATGGAAAAAATGAATGCATCCGATTTCTTGTTCATTCGATTTAGAAAATCGAATGCATTGGATTTTTTATCATTCCTCTGCGAATGCAATCGATTTTTTAAATAGGTAGAGCACAACGGTGCCAAATTTTGGTTTATATATAGACCAAAATACTATAGTTCCGTCGACCCTCTTTACATGTGATGACCCTAATGGGCCCCAACTTTGGAATCCAAAAAAATTGGTATTCCCGAAAATTTTAAAAATGCACAAATGACACAATATTTAACTGCCTACACGACAAAAAGTCCAAAAGCATTTTTGTAGCTCTTAGCTCGTAGCTCACGACCGCCAAATACCCGGAAGCCCTCCGAGTAATGTTTTTTTTTAGTTATCGAGTTTTGGATTGTTTGTCGTATCGGCAGCATTTAGCGAGATACGCGCATTTAATAATTTTCGGGAATGCCAATTTTTTTAGATTCAAAATTACGGCCCATTGGGGTCAACATATGTGAAGAGTGTCGGCGATACTATGGACAAAAAATTTGTTCTGTTTTGCTCCATCTTGGTTAGTTTTTTTAAGTTTTTTATGCAATGAATGTATAAGCCAATCTATTTTTCAAATTGAATGAAAAGAAAATCGATTGCATTCGCAATGGAATGCAAATCGAATGCATTCCATTGCGAAAAGTCGAATGAAGAAAAAAAATCAAATGCATTCAATTTTTGAAAGTTGAATGAAAAATAAATCGAATGCATTCGATATTTATAAATCGAATGAGTCTACAGTGAATTCATTCAATTCGCAAAAATGTAATTTGGAAATGCAATCACTAAATTTTCATTCGGAATGCCAAATCGAATTAAGGAATGAAATCCTTCGAAGCTCTGCTAACTGTATGTATGTTATTGAAGGTGGGTGGATGTATTTTTTAATTAGTTTGATATGTAATTCGAAATGAAGCTCAACTGGGGAAATACTAATTGCTTGTACTATTAACTGGCAGAAATTCCAAAAGATATTATGCTTTTATTTAAGAAGTGGTGTAATTAGGGAGTAAGGTCGTGATCTAACTGACAAAAGAATTGATTTAAATATTGTTTGGCGCCTAAAAGCAGGCAGGGAAAACGCATAATTTTGGCAATCTGCTAAAAGCTGCACAAAAAAATTTTGAAATTTACAAATAATTTAGAAAAGCAAAAAAAAATATATTAAAATTCCAGAAAACTTAAAAAATAGCAGAAAAACCTCAACAACTTTTCGAAAAATCAGAAAAATTTAACAAAAAGTTGAGAAAAATCCCAAAAGATCAGAAAAGTTTTGGAAAATAAAAAAAAAAAAAATGTAAAAAATTTAAAACCAAAGAATACAAAAAAAAAGACAAATTTAGAAACGACCTTAACTAATCTTTGCGGAACTTTTGGTTGAACGTTATTAAATTTATTTGTCGAACAGTGTTACATTTCACAAAAACCCATTCCAAATAACATGTATTTTCCTAAATTAGATTAAATATTAACACAAATGTTATGACTAGAAAACCGTTTTTAAAAATATTAACTGTTTCTTTAACTTTATATGGCAAAAAATTAAAAATAAAATAAATCTAAATAAAGGAATCAGAAATGCTTACGCGAATTAATTATTCGTTTCATTTGTTTAAAGCAAACATGTTTTCGTATTCACTCACATGTCAATATTGTTATTAATTTCAGTCAAGTTCAATACGTTTTAAAAATTATTTATAATGCAATATGCAGTTTGTTTGTTATTGTCTGCTTAATGCATTTGTTTATTTATATGCATTTATGAAAAATGTTTAAAATGATTCACCCGTTTTAAGATTTTTACATTTATTTCCGGATTTTTTTTCAGACGGTTGCTCCGTTTAATTATAATAACGTTTGTAAAAATATTTTTTAATTGAGTTGTAGTATTTTTTTTTTTTTTTGTTTAAATAAATTTCTATTTACATTTTGCATATTTTTTAAATTACGTTTAAAAAAACGTTATTTGAGTCATTATCATTGTTTTATTTTAATATTTAATTAGACAGAAATTTAATAAGGAGCTTATTTAAGCTTAAATTAGTGATACACTTGAAAAAATGAATTTGCAGATTCCCTAGTAAAATTTTTCTCAATTTTTGGATAAAATTACATGTGGTTTTTTACTATTTCATCGTACACTCAAAAAAATAAACTGGTAAAACGCCTGGTAAAATGCCTTGTAATCCCGTTCTACCAATATTTAACAATTTTCCTTGTTTTTTAACAAAAAATCTTCAACTTTGCTCAAACGAGAACTACCCGAGTAAAAATTTTTATATGATACAATATATAATGATATGTAACACAATATATATTTATACGCAATTTGATCCGAATAATGGTGGATGTTTTTGCATTAAAAAAGATCAACTTGTATAAAATATGATTTTATTTCATCCGAGTTTTGACCAGACATTGCCATATATTAGTGGACCTAATTAGATCTAATTGCATAAAAACATGTAAAATCCTGGTGTTTTTTGGTTTGGGTTGAGTTACACCACAGGTCAACGATACATTCACCAAACATATAATTTTCTTAAACAAAAAAATGTTCGGTTACGCTTCGAACCAGATAGGTGATATACATAACCCTAACAAGGAAATGTTTAGGAACATTTTAAAAAGTTTCTTATACTTTGCCTTAAAAACTTAGAAAATTGTTGGTTAAATGGAAACATATAGTGTTATATATGGAACAGAATAGGATATATATAATTTTATATTAAATTATACAGAAAAACAAATTTTGTATTGACCCTCATATAATTTTATATAATTATATCAACCGTACACCTTTTAATCCGAATCATGATTCAATTATTTATAACTACATATGACTGCATTTAAAAAATTTTGAAAATATCTCACGCGATGTATAATCATATATGATTTATTATTTTTGCATCAAGTTATATATTGTTATATATGTTTATTTTTACTCGGGTACAGTTTTATTGGTAATTTTACAAGTTTATTTTCGTAATTGTATTCTACCATTTTGAAAGGTTATTTTACAAAAAAAAACTGTAATTTACCGAGTAAAAAAATTGATATGACACAATATATAATTTAATATGGGTTCGTGTCTATTTTGATATAATCTTATACGAAAAATGGTTTCATAAGATTTGATCGAATAATATCTAATAATATCAGTTTATATAACTTTATATCGACTTTGATACGAGTTTTGGTCTAATCCAATGATATAAAATTATATCCAATTATATTAAAATTTATACAATTTTAGAAATCGGATGTTTTCTTTAGTTTTTAATAAAAAGTTGAAAAGTTAAAATAATAAAAATAAGTTGTTCTTTGAAAAAAACTTAGAAAAATTTCAAAAAAAGTCATGTTAAATTTTATATAAAACACTTAGAAAATATTTTCAAAAAAATTTGTCCTTGGAAAAAACTTAGAAAAATTTGAAAAAATGGAGTTATATAAAACACTTAGAAAATATTTGCGATAAAAAAAATGTTCCTTGAAAAACACTTAGAAAATATTCGTGATAAAAAAGTGGTGCTTGGAAAAATCTTAGAAAAATAAAAAAATATGAAGTCATACGAAATTTTATATAAAACACTTTGAAAATATTTGCTATAAAAATATGTTCTTGGAAAACACTTAAAAAAATTAAAAAATAATGGAGGCATATAAAATTTTATATAAAACACTTAGAAATTTAAAATGATGCATGGGACCAGATGTTACAACACATAGTTATGTATGGCGATATCTTAAAAAAATCCCACATCAAAATTTATTATATAAATTTATCTCGCTAGACATAGGTTAGGTTAGGTTAGGTTGTAAGTGGCTGCTGACGTTTTACGTCAACACACGTAGACTCTGAGGTCCATTGTGATACCACGGGATCGTAATAGGTTTCCCTACTAGTCCCTGTCGTTAAACCAGTTTGAGCTTCTTATGAAACTCCTTAGATGTTGAATTTTGACATCCGACAAATCAGAAAGATCGTACAGCTCCCTAGATCCCAGTGAAGCAAGTCGCTGACCAGAAAGTGCCGGGCAATGGCAAACAAAGTGTTCGATAGTTTCCAACTCCTCTTCATCCATGCAACTTCGGCAAAAGTCATTCGACGGCACATTTAACCGCTCTGCGTGCTTCCCTATAAGACAGTGTCCGGTAATTATAGAAACCACCGTCGAAATCTCTCCTCTTGGAAGCGATATCAGCTCACTTGTGCGCCGCTGATTAAGAGAAGGCCAAATCAGTCGTGTTGTCTCACACGTCCATCCATTTGCCCATCTTTGATTAGTCTCCGTCGCAGAACAAAGCCGTAGGTTTTGCTTGCAAGTTTCTAGAGGCATACCAACACATTCCAATTCTGTTGGAACCTGTAAGGTAGTTCCTAGTCTTGCAAGCTCATCGGCTTTGCAATTCCCTGGAATGTCTCTGTGCCCTGGGACCCATATGAGTCGTATGTTAAACTGCTTGGCCATCTCATTTAAAGACGTGCGGCAGTTAAGGGCAGATCTTGTTTTCAGAAACATGGAATCCAGGGACTTGACCGCGGCTTGACTGTCAGTATAGATGTTGACTGCGGTTGTAGACAAGACATTGCAGCTCAACCAGTCAGCCACTTCCTTTATTGCCAGCATCTCTGCCTGGTAAACACTGCAATGATCTGGCAATCTACGAGCCAGGCTCAATCCAAGCTCTTCCGAATAGACCCCTAAGCCCACTTGTTCGTGCAGCCTCGATCCATCTGTGTAAAAATTTATGGTAGCTCCTCTTCCCGGAGTATCCCCAATCCAAGACTCCCTGGATGGTATCATAGTGGTAAAGTGGCGCTCAAAAAGGCTCAAAGAGGGAGCACAATCCACATTTTGTGGTATTGTTATCTTTTTCAAGATCGCGCTATGGCCACAATCGCTGCTCCTCCATTGCAGCGTGCTATTAAGTCGAATTGCCGACGCAGCTGCATACTGCCTACCCAAGACATACTGCCTCGCTAGACATAGTGTCACACATGATCATATATGAAATAATGTGACTATATAAAACTATATAAGATCATATTAAATTATTTTTACTCGGGTTTACAACAAAGTTTTTATTACGAGGATTCTAGTTGAATTACAAAAAAAAACTTTATTTTACAAAAATTATGTTATACGACGATTTATGTTGTTTAACAAAAAAACTTTTTTTTTTATTGAAAAATATTTTAAAAAAAAGTTGACAAAATTTTGAAAAATTTATTACGAGGATTAATTTTAGTTAATTTACAAAAAAAACAAAAAACAGTTATTTTACAAAAAATGATTTTATTACGAGGATTTATGTTGTTAACAAAAAATTTTTTTTTTGTAAATTTACCATTTTGGTTTGTAAATTTACCATTTTTTTAAACATATTTACCATTTTTTCTTGTTAGTTTACCATTTTTTTTTTGTATTTTTCCGGTTTTTAAACAATATTTTTACCAAAAAATTGGTTATTTTACCAATTTTTGGTGCATTCAAAATTACGAGGAAATCCTCGTAATTTTACGAGAATTTTACCTACGTCATATTTTACGAGAACAGCCTCGTAAAATCACGAGATTTATTGGTAACTTTACAAGTTTTTTTTTTTGAGTGTATAACTGCTTAAAATTTTATATAACGAAATAAAATTTTATCCGAAAACTGGGCATATTTTTACTAGGGTTTACTAAATTTTCTGTGCTAACACGAGTTAACCAGTTTTCATAAAAATTTTTTGAAATTATCGTTTTAGTTTTTTGGAAGTAATTTTTTTAATACTTGCACGTTTAAGTATTTCATTAAAACTGTTAAGAATAATTTAAACAACAAAATTAAAATAACTTCTCTGGCACGTTCTTTCCGGTGAAAAGTTATCTTGACAATTTTCGTGCCCTTATAACGGGATTACCCTATACAATTGAGTAAAAAAAATAATTTGTAAAAAATAATTGAATACGAAAAATTAAAAAAAAAAAAAACACCATTTCATGTGGTTTCCTGCTCCATTTCATTCCCTGTTCCTTTCCATTTCGTTCCCAGTTCCATCTCATTTTGTTCCATGTAAGTTTTATTCCTTTCCATATAACCTTCGTTACAGAAATAAAAAAAATCTACCGTTTTTATCTTTGAGATATAAAAAGTAACATTTTACCTCACTTTTACCAATTTAGGTTACCCTAAAATTTGAAATTTTAAAAATATGAACTTTTCATGGATGTTATTCCTGCTAGAGAATCATTCCAGAATTTTTTTCACTTAACATTCAAAATTTAAATTTTATAGGACCATTATTTCAGGACATATTAAAAAGTACACATTTTTTACTCCCTTAGAAACGCAATTTCCAAAAAGTACTATATCACAAAATCCACCAGAAAACACATAAAAAATGTTATTTTCTGACCTTAGGTCTTTCGATTTTCTTTATATTAACGGTATGCATTCTCCATAAAGCTAATAAAACATATCCATTTTCAGTTTTTTAAATTTTAAAAAAATCGCGGTTTTTTCGCGACTTTAATTTTCTTCAAAAATTTAAAAAATCAAAAAAGTATGTTAATTTGAAGAGCCATATCTTCTGAAGTATCTATCGGATTTCTACGATTCAAAAAGAATTTGATTCAAAAGTTCGTCCTTTTTTATACCAATGCAATAAAAAAAAAGTTTTTCAAAAAAAAATGCATTTTTGATGCAAATGCAATTTTTTGATGCATTTTTCTAAACTTTCTCCCCCTTCAATTTTTTTGAAACCTGCATAATTCGAAAATATGGCAATTTTTACACAAAATTGACTACCGTTTTTTTTGTGACGGCGTTTCAAAAAATTTTCGTGATTTTTTTAAAACTACTTATTTGATTTTTTCCATACAAAAAATCAATTTACGGTTTATTTTGCAATTTTATCAAAAAAGTATGTAACTTTAAAAAGCCATTTCTTCGAAAGTATCTATCGGATTTCTACGACTCAAAAAGCATTCGATTCAACTGATTATCCGTTTTTATACCAATGCACTAACAAAAAATATTTTTAAAAAAAAAATGCATTTTTGATGCAAATGCAATTTTTGGATGCATTTTTTAAAACTTTCTCCCCCTTCAATTTGTTTGAAACCTGCAAAAATCGAAAATATAGCATTTTTTACATAAAATTTGGTACATTTTTTTTTGTGACGGCGTTTCACAAAATTTGCGTGATTTTTTTAAAAAATGCTTATGTAGTTTTTCCTTAGACTAAATTTTTTTTTTGTTATTTTATGAATTTTATGAAAAAATTGTATGGAAAAACCAATAAGGTATTTTTAAAAAAATTACAAAATTTTTACGAAACTCCGCCACAAAAAAAGCGGAACGCAATTTTGTGTAAAAAATGCTATATTTTCGATTTATGTAGGTTTAAAAAAAATTGAAGGGGGAGAAAGTTTTAAAAAATGCATCCAAAAAATGCATTTGCATCAAAAATGCACTTTTTTTTTAAATATTTTTTTTTATTACATTAATATAAAGTAAGACTATCGTCTGAATCGAATGCTTTTTGAATTGAAGAAATCCGATAGATACTTTCGAAGATATGGCTATTCAAAGTAGCATACTTTTTTGATTTTTTCAATTTTTGAAGAAAATTAAATTCGCGAAAAAATCGCGATTTTTTTTAAATATAAAAAACTGAAAATTGATATGTTTAATTGGCTCTATAGAGCACATGTGTACAAAAAATTAGATAAATTTGAAGACCCTCGGTCAGATTTTATAAAATCTTTGCTGGATTTCATGATATATAGAATAATTTTATTTTACTGAAGGATCTATCAGTCCAAATTTTAAACGTCTGGAATCATTATTTCCGGAAATGTTAAAAGTACCAAAATCTCACTTTTTTTCAAAAAGTACTTTTTCCACAACTTTTTTTTTACCGAATTAGAATTCACATGTATGAAAAGTACCAGAAAGTACCACTTGAAAAGAATTTTTCAAAAAGTACTTTTTCCAGAATGTTTATTTCATCGCAGGATCCTACATTCCATATTTATAGTTTTTATGATCATTATTTTAGGAAATTAAAAAAGTACCAAAGGTACACTTTTTTAGTTCTTTACCCCGATTGAATCAAATTGCCAAAAACCCAGCTTTAGTAGATATATTTTGTAGGAGGTGAACTTACATTCCAAATTTCAAGTTTCTGGGACTATTATTTCAGGGCGTATAAAAAGTACCAAAAGTTCACTTTTTTACACGGAAATTTCAAAAGGTACTTTTTCCAAATGTTTTTTATACCCTCCAACTACAGTATGGGGGTATACTCACTTTGTCATTCCGTATGTAACGCATCGAAATATCGGTCGGGGACCCCATAAAGTATATATATTATTGATCAGTGATCGATTCTAAGACATTCTAGCGATGTCCGTCCGTCCGTCCGTCTGTCTGTCCGTCCGTCCGTCCGTCCGTCTGTAGTTAACACGATGCAGTCCAAAATAAAAGAGCTAGATCCCTCAAGTTTGGCATAAATATGTCTTATGATCCTAGGCAGGTTAAGTTCGGAAATGGGCCAAATCGGACTAGGGGGAAAAAAGTTCCCCCTTGAAGAACTAAACCAACCTCTTAAAAATGCTATTTTTTTTTGCGTTTTTTTGTATTTTTGTGAACCAAATGAGACATTTTTATGTTCGTAGAAGTTTAAGGTCCTGCGCTTGGACCCAGGAGACTAAAAAATATCGCTTTTTTTTGCCCCGCCCCTCTTTTAAGGGCGTGGATAAAAAAATAATTTAAATAATTATAAAACTATAGTACTTAAGTGCACAAAGCAGACAAAAATGAACTTGTAAACATATACCGTGAGGGCCAAGGAGTCACCCCAGCTAACCGACCCCTCCCCCAACCTTGCCCCCCCCCCTTAAAACAACGCCCCTGTCAAAATTTTTTTTTTATTTTTTTACATGTTGGAGGGTATAATAGATTCGGCACAGCCGAATTTAACACTCTCACTTGTTTTTTTATCAAATGATCCTACATTCCAAATTGCAAGTGTCTGGAATCATTATATCAGGATATATAATAAGTACTAAAAGTACATTTTTTTACCCCTTTTACGACCCTAACAAACGAAAATTTCAAAAATACTATTTCCAGAATGTTTTTTTCACTGAAGATTATACTTTCCATATATCAATATTTAGGATCATTATTTCGGTATATATAACAAGTTTCATGTTTCTGGGACCATTATACCAAAAGTTCTCTTTTTTACACGGAATTTCCAAAAAGTAATTTTTGTATGTAATGTTTTTTTACAAATGGATCCTACATTCCAAATTTCAAGTGTCTAGGATCATTATATCTGGATATATAATAAGTCTTTTTACCATTTTTACGACCCTAAAAATACAGAATTCTCAAAAAGTACTTTTTGCAAAATGTTTTTTCACTGAATATCTTACATTCCATATATCAGATGTTTCGGATCATTATTTCGGTATATATAAAAAGTTACAAAAGTACACTTTTTACCCCTTTTTAACCCCCTAAGAAACGAAATTTCCTAAAAATACTTTTTCCAGAATGTTTATTTTGCCGAAGGATCCTACATTCCAAAATTTTTAATTTCAGGAAATATAAAACGTAATCAAAAGTAATTTTTTATTCATATTACCCCTCTTAGAAAAGGTATTTTCAAAAAGTACCTTTTCCAGAATGTCTTTTTCACCAAAGGATCTTAAATTCTAAATTTAAAGTTTCTTTGACCATTATTTCAGGAAATACAAAAAGTACCAAAAGTACACCTTTTTACCCCTTTGAATCAGCGTTGGCAAAAAACCCAGCTAAGGCTGGTGGGGTTTGAATTTTAATTCAATTTCCGTGAGGTGAACCTACATTCAAAATTTTAGGTTTTAAGACCATTATTTCCGGAAATATAAAAAGTATCAAAAGCACACTTTTATACCCCCCATAAAAATGGAATTTGCAACTTTTTTTCAGTATATTTTTCAGAATATGTAAAAAGTACCATAAGTACATATTTTTACCCATTTACCCCCTAATATAGGCGATTCCCAAACAAAACATTTCCAGAATGTTTTTTTACCGAAGGATCCTACATTCCAAATTTCAAGTGTCTAGGACCATTCTGGAAATATATAAAGTACCAAGAGAACACTTTTTTACCCCTTTTACGAACCTAAGAAACGGAACTTTTAAAAGTAGGTACTTTTTGCAGATCAAGTGTCTAGGATCATTGCTTAGGTATATATGTATATAAAAAGTACCAAAAGTAAGCTGTTAAGTAAAGGAATATATATAAACATTTTTAATCGGGAATACATTTTGCTAGGTCTTTTAAAAATCTAAAAATTAAAGTTAAATATTTTAAGAATTAAAAAAATTTGCTAAATATAAGCAATTGAATTTTTAATTGTATTCTACTAAATTTTGACAAATTTTTCGCCTAAAAGTTAGATCATTTACAGATTTTTTGTAAAATTTCAGTAAATCTATATTAAAATGCATTCTACTAATTTTTTAAAGTTTGTTTACAAATTTTTGTACCTTAAATTAGCACATTTACTGTTTTTTTTACTGATTTCAGTTAAATAAAGGGTGTCCAAAATTGAGGTATCATTTTAATTTTAATGAAAAAATTAGTTTTTTTTCAGATATTAAAAATATTTTTATTTCAGTTTACTACAAATAGGTTCCGGTTATAAATAAAAAAAAATATGTGGGTCAAGTGACCCCCCTTACTGGCTCGGTATTTTACCATTTTACTCGGATATTTTACCAAAATTATCAAACACGTTTTTCAATAAACTATTGTCAATGGTTGATATCTGCTTGATAATGTTGGTTTGAAGATATTGAACCGTTGTGGGATTATTGCTGCACTCTTTCGATTTCAAAAAAACCCCACAAAAAAATCTAAATGTGTCAAATCACACGATCTTGTTGGCCAATTTACTCCTCCTCTGCGAGAAATAATGCGATTTTCGAACTTGTCTGTCAAAAGATCCATTGTTTCTCTTGCAGTGTGACAAGTGACATTATTCTGTTGAAACCACATATTCTCTACATCTAAATCATCAATTTTCCGCCACAAAATCCTTCGGATCATCTCCCTGTAGCTATTTCCATTGACCGTAATCACATTTCCATTTTCGTTTTCAAAAAGTATGATCTGATAATTCCTCCGGACCACAAACTATATCAATCCGTAACATTTGTGGATGTAATGGTTGCTCTAAGATAACTCCTAGATTCTCTTCACCCCAAATGTGACAATTCTGCTAGTTGACGTAGTCATTGAGCTGGAAATGTGCTTCGTCGGTAAAAATTATTTTGATAAAAAATTCTCATTTTCTTCTTTCTATTTTTAAAAAAATTTCATTAATAAAAACACGTTGTTCCCTCGTGTATCGTTTCATATTAACTAACCGGAATGTATTTAGAATCTGAAAACTAAAATTCAGAGTAAAAACTACACGTAGAAAAAAATGGCAGCAAAATTAAAATGATACCTCAATTTTGGACACCCTTTATTTTAAGAATTACAAAAACTTTGCTAAATATAAGCAAATTAATTTTCAAATGTATTCTACTAAGTTTTGACAATTTTTTCTCCTATAAGTTAGATCATTTACAGATTTTTTGTTAAATTTCAGTAAATCGCTATTAAAGTGCATTCTACTAATTTTTTAAAATTTTGTTTACAAATTTTTTAACTAAAATGAGCAAATTTACTGTTTTTTTACAGATTTCTGTTAAATTATTTAAGAATTAAAAAAACTTTGCTAAATATAAGCAAATAAATTTTCAAATTTATCGTACTAAGTTTTGACAAATTTTTCTCCTAAAAAATATATCATTTACAGATTTTTAGTTAAATTTCAGTAAATCGACCCTAAAATGCAGTCTACTAATTTTTTTAAATTTTTTTACAAATTTTTTACCTTAAATTAGCAAATTTACTGGTTTTTACTGAATTCAGTAAAATATTTTTAGAATTAAAAAAAACTTTGCTAAATATAAGCAAATGAATTTGTATTCTATGTAGTATTCTACTAAGTTTTGACAAATTTTTCTCCTAAAAGTTAGATCATTTACAGATTTTTTGTTAAATTTCAGTAAATCGATATAAAAATGCATTCTACCAATTTTTTAAAATTTGTTTACATATTTTTACCTAAAATTAGCAAATTTACTGGTTTTTTACTGAATTCAGAAAAATATTTTTAGAATTATAAAAAACTTTGCTAAATATAAGCAAATGAATTTTCAAATGTATTCTACGAAGTTTTGACAAATTTTTCTCCTAAAAAATTTATCATTAACAGATTTTTTGTTAAATTTCAGTAAATCGATATTAAAATGCATTCTACTAATTTTTTAAAATTTGTTACAAATTTTTTTACCTAAAATTACCACATTTGCTGATTTTTTACTGATTTTAGTTAAATACTTGTTTGCATACAGTTTTGCTAACTTTAGCATTTACTGTTTTTTTTTACTGATTTTAGTTAAATATTTGTTTGCATACAGTTTTGCTAACTCAAGCTTTTAATTTGTATATTTAAAATCAGCAAATTTTCTGGCATATTTATATATTTTTCTCACTGTAGGTAATTATAATTACGGATTACCAAGTACATATGTTGTCGATATTAATATAAACTTATATCAATTAATTGAATTGGCGCAATTGCAAAAACAAAATTTAAGTGCTAGTACCATTATGTGAACTTTAAGTAGTTGAGGATTAAAGTATAATATATTCAATTAAAAGTATCTATCAGTTATTGAGCATACGTATATGAAATAAATGATAAAAATGTATTTAATTTTTTTGCCGTACAAATTACTATATTTGATTGGATTTTATATTTTTTTGATTTTCTGCAATATATTCAACACCATTTCCAATTTTTCTTTAGGTGAATTTTCCACCCAATTTTTTTTTTTTTTTTTTGTTAATAATCTCAAGGTTTTCCCTTTTTGTTAGTTCATAAGTGCAAAATCTTTACTAATGCGTAGATTTGAAGTGGCCAAAAAATTTAAGGGTCCCTAACATTTTTTTCAATCCTAAAAATTTTAAAAAATTCCGGGAATTCTGGTATTAAAAATCCCGTAATCCCGAACATTTTTCTTCAGTCCTGAATCCCGGGATTCAGAAAAACCAATCCCGATTGATGACCACCATCAGTACTTATTTTGATTTTTCTTTTGTTTCCTGAATTTCCTTTATTTTTTCTGAGTTTTTCAGACTTTTTAACTTGCTAAGTTTTCTAGAATTAGAAAATGTTCTTAAAAACAGCACTACACAAATTTTTCTGTAAAATAAGCTAAATAATATTCTGATTTTTACATTTACCCCGTTTTTAGTTTTAATGGTTAAAATTTTACAAAAACCATCATAGATACCCTACACCAGTGATTTCCGAAAAATGGGCCCCAAGTCCAAACATGGACCGATTGGATCTATCTTTTGTTAGAACTTAAAATATCTTAAAAACACACACAAACCAAATTTTAGTGGAATTGGCTTATTTTTGTTGCAATATACCGATTTAACTGAATATCGGTTGAAATTTTTATATAAGGGACTAAGTCCAAAATCCGAATATATCCAGATAAAATTAAAAAAAAAAAATAGAGATTCATTTGAATGTCGGATGGGTGGTTTTTATGGGAACTACAAGAAGTACTGGTCCAATTCCTTTAAAATAATTATTTGTAAATACAAAAGATGTTTGGCTGCCAAATTTCGAAAAAAAAAAAATACCTTTCGAAAGACGGACGGGCGGACATCGCTAAATTGATTCAAAAAGTTATTCTGAATAATATTCTGATAAATATACCCTGTACCACAGAGTCTCGTAGGGTATATTTAACACTTTAAAAAAAACTTAAATGTGAAAAACCAAAAGAGCTTTAAATTTGAAAAATTAAGAAAGTCGAATCTATGAACGACAAAAAAATTTTTTAATGAAAAAAAAAAAAAAATTATGAAAACAAAAAAAAAACAAGTAAGAAAAAAATAATAGTCGGTCAAGACCGACCATATAATACCCTACACCAGAGTTTCTCGGAAAATGGGACCGATTAGAATTATATTTTGTCAAATCTTTAATAAGTGTAAAAAACACTCACAAATCAAATTTGAGTGAAATAGGCTTCTATTTGTTGTCTATAAACCGCTTTAACTGAATATCGGGCAAAATTTTTACATGGGGTCTAAGTCCAAAACTCGTCCGATGATAATCAGATTTGATAAGGTTATCAAAGTACGCGTCCAAAACTCGTCCGATGATAATCAGATTTGATAAGGTTATCAAAGTACGCGTTTAACATACACAAACTAAATTTTAATTAAATATTTTCTGTTTTCATGAAATGTGAGGTTGTAAGTGGCTGCTGACGTTTTTACGACAACACACGTAGACTCTGCGATTATGTGAAAATCGGGAAGGTGCTTTGTATGGGGGCTATAAGAAGAACTGGTACGATTCCTTCAAAATTCGGAATGGTGATTTGTGAAGACAAAACATGTTTACCTTCCAAATTTCGAAAATTAGAGTCATTTGAGCCAAAACTAAAGTGAACCTTTGTATGGGGGCTAGGTCTAAATATGGACTGATTATTTCAAATTTCAATAGGTTCGTCCTTGAAGGCCAAGAGAGGCTTAAGTTTCAAATTTCAAGTCAATTTAGTTTCAAAATTTACATGGACAGACAGACAGACGGACGGACATCGCTAAATCGACTCAAAAATTGATTATGAATCGATCGGTACAATTAAAGATGGGTCTAGGACCAATATTTCGGGTAGTTACAAACATTAGCACAAACTCATTATACCATGTACCACAGTGTGGTGTAGGGTATAAATATGAAAGATGAAATGAAAAAAAAAGTTCATGAAAAAAAAAATTTTAAAAAGTTTTTTTGATGAAAGATTAAATTAAAAAAAAAAGTCATGAAAAAAGTTGTTGATGAAAAAACAATAACATTTTAATGAAAGAAATAAGAATATGAAAAAATGTTAAAGAAAGAAAATTTTATTTTTTGATAAAAAATATGTTACGTTTTATTCACCAGCTGGTGAGCATTTTTTTACCAACCAGCGATGCCAACTCAGCGCGTTTCGCGCTAGATTTAGCGCTTTCTGACCACCCAAAAAGCGCATTTTTTTAATCTAGCGCGTTTTTAAAAAAGGCGCTAAACTGGCGCGTTTTCACTTTTTCATTCAGCGCCTTTGGCGCTTTCTTTCTACAACTAATCAATACATGAAAAAATGTACATTTTACAAAAGAAACGTCATAATAACAGTCTTAAATCCATATTTTTCACGTAAATGCTTTAGTACAACCATAGAAATGTGAAACTTTGTTAAAAATAAAAAAAAAAAATGTGGTTTTTACAATAAAAACAGAAAAAAAATATTTTGAAAATTAGATTTAGCCATTTTTTATACTTATTCTGCGAATAGGGCTGATAATTTTACAAAAATTTATATTAAAACCGTTAAATTAAACATAGTTCTTTAGCGCTTTTTGGCGCTTTTTACTTTATTTAAATTTAGCGCTTTTTAGCGCTTTTTGAGTCACTGTTTTGCGCGTTTTGCCTGTAAAAAGTTGGCATCACTGTTACCAACTAATTCACCACACCACTAATTCCCCTAATTATTCCCCAAGTTAAAAATACAAAGGTGTGTACCTTTTTGTTTTAAGAATTCAAAAACAGTTATTATATTTTTTAACCTTTCTGAAAATGTTCAAATATTTTTAACATGATAATGCTCTTAGGCTGGTATCTAATTTTAAAATTTTGGTGAATAAAAAAATGTTTTTTCTAGCTGATGAAGAAACGTACATAAATAGTTTTCATTTAAATTTTGTTTCGTTATATTTGTTTGTCATGAATTTTTTTTTGATATTTTTTTTTACAATTTTTTTTTTTTAATCAAAAAAAAAAAAAATTTTATAATTTTTTTTTTTTCATAAATTTTTTTTTCATCAATCTCTTTCATAATTTTTTTTTTGTCCTCAAAAATTTTTTTTTCATTAAAAAAGTTTGTTTACATCAATTTTTTTATAAATTTTTTTTATCAAAAAAAAAATTTTATCAATGTTTTTTTCATAATTTTTTTTTCAAAAATTTTTTTTCATAAAGTTTTTTTTTTTTCATCAAAAACTTTTTTTTATCAACATATTTTCGTAAAATTTTTTTCATATTAAACATTTTTTTTCACCTATTCTGAAGTTCTTCTGACATTAAAATGTTCAATTTGTTTTAGAAATGTGAAAAAAAAAACCAAGTGAGACTGTTAAATGCGTCTGTGTCGAATCCTTTAAAAAGGTAAAATTACCCTCTTAAATGTAAAAAAAACTTTTTTATACTGAAGTAATACAATTTTATATATTTTTATATCAAATTAAACACCAGCCTTAAAATTTGCATCATGTTAAAAATTTTCAAATTTGATTGAAGTACATAATTCACAAATTTTGTAAAAAAAATTCAAAAAGACAAAAAAAAATTCAAAAAAGACAAAATCATGCGGGCTTTAAAATTTTTTTAAAACCTTTCTGAAAATTTTTAAATATTTTTTAAAATGAAAATTTGAGTTTGTATGATGAAAAACAAAAATTCCAACTGGGTATTTATAATGCTTTGTTATCAAATTACATGGTGTATCCAGATGTCTGTCTATCTTGTTTGGCCCACAACAATTACATACAATTTTTTTTTTTTTAGGCAAGGGCATTCAATGTTAAATGAATTTGTTATAATTTTGTTGTGCTTTTGCAATAATAATAAACATTTGGTTGTTGTCTTGTATGGAATACATTCAGACATATATTACTGCTGGGGGTCTGTTGTTATTATACACACCACTTAGTTGCAGAGAGCATATTATAAGTTTGTTTTTTCGTTTGTAACTCCTCGAAATATTGGTCTAAGGCCCCATAAAGTACGTACAATGTAGAATTGATCAATATATGTACATCATACATATATTGATCAATTCTAAGACATTCCAGGGATGTCCGTGTGTCTGTTAAAATGCAGACCACGGTTAAAATATTACACCGATATTACTGTAATTTAACGTATTTACTTTTTATTGCTTAGAGAAATTTGGTATTGCATTTGAGCGCAATCGGTTCAGCGGTTCAAAAGTTATAAACGAAAATGTAAGGATTCCTCGATAGGTTCTACATAACCTAAAAATATAAAATGTTTTAATTCGGCTGCTAGTTGACATATGTGAACAAAGTTGGATACAGAAAGGTTTTTAAACAAGTTCAATTACAGTTTTTTACCAAAAAAAAATCGCGGAATTTTTTTTTCGCTAAAATTTTATTTTGCTGTTTTTTTTTTTTTTTAATTAAAAATTAATTCCCTTTACCAATTTT
Organism: Pegoplata infirma; assembly: GCA_963921195.1. Taxonomy (NCBI): domain Eukaryota; kingdom Metazoa; phylum Arthropoda; class Insecta; order Diptera; family Anthomyiidae; genus Pegoplata; species Pegoplata infirma. The sequence continues at coordinate 54,821,918 of OY992539.1, forward strand.
TTTTAGCGAAATATTTTCACCAAAATGTTTTTTCAATTTTTTTTTTTAATATTTTTTTTTTTTCAAATAAAGTTTTTTGGAATAATCTTTTGTTATTGTGGAGGGTATTCCTGCATTTGGCAAGACCGAGTTTAACATATTTTCACTTGTTATTATTATTGTTGTTCATTTGATCTGCATGTCCGTCCTTTTGTTATTCTATGTGAATGCTGTGCTGTGTTATGTTTAGTTTGTTAACCAAATAATATTGTTTGTTGATTTATTTGTTCTTGACTTTGATTTGTTTTAATTAAATATTTTTGTGTTTCGCTTAGTTTTTTTTTTTTAATGATAATATAAACACAAAAATATTAAATCAAAAATAAACATGTTGTATTAACTTGTTATGACACGCTTTGGGGGAAAAAATAATTTTTTTGTAGATGTAGTATTTTAAAAAGTTTCAAATTCCTTGAAAAGAAGTTCAGTCAAATAAGTTATAAAAGTCGTTGAATATAAAAATATGCGAAAACTTACTATTATTTTTAAGTTTAATTTAAAATGTCCTATGCGTATACTTATTGTGCAGTAAAACATTTTTTGTTATTCATACGCCTGGTTGGTTTGACTTAATAACACAGTGATACAAAAGTGAACAAATGCAGAGGTTTTCATATAAAAATTCGGGTTGGTTGCAGACCATTGAGAATGGAAATATTTTAAGTTTTTCTCAATCACTTTATTTAGTACTTTTTTATTACACTAAAAATGGGAAAATTAACTAAATTCAAGGAAAATTGATAATGATTTAGCTACATTGCCATATTTTTCTTCTTTTAAGTTATATTTTTCTCATATTTTTCTTACAATTTTTTTTTAATATTATGCCAATTTGAACTAAAAAATTACAAACATTTTATTTCACTCTAGTTTTTACGCATTTGAGGACCCTATTGGGTGAAGACCCCATTGGGCTCAGACCCAATAGGTCTAGACCCCGATGGGCCCAGACCCAGTTGGGTTCCTTAAGAATCGTCATAGTTTTTGATCCAACATTTTTTAAAACTTTTTTTAATATTATGCCAATTTGAACTACAAAATGATAAACATTTTATTTCACGTAAATAATTAGTTAAGCTCAAGGTCAGTTTTTTTAATTTTTTTATTTATTTAAAAAATGTTTCCAATATTTCGACATCCACTGGATCTCATCTTCAGGGTAAAGAGGAACAATAATAAAAAACACGTCACACACGGTTTTACATTTAAAATTGCACTTTAAAATCTTGTGTGACGTGTTTTTTATTATTGTTCCCCTTTATTCTGAAGATGAGATCCAGTGGATTTCGAAATATTGGAAACATTTTTTAAATAAATAAAAAAAAAAAATAAAAAACTGACCTTGAGCATAACTAATTATTTACATTAAAATTAGAACAAAAGGTCGAACAACACACATATTGAATATTTTATTTCACTTTAGTTTATGCACATTTGAGGACTCGATTGGGTGAAGACCCCATTGGGCTCAGACCCAATAGGTCTAGACCTCAATGGGCCCACCCCCAGTTGGGTTCCTTAAGAATCGTCATAAATTTTGATCCAAAATTTTTGGTCCGTTTCGCTCTACCTTGCTTAGTTTTTGAGATACGTGAATTTAGGCGACCACTAGGGTCTTGAGAATTTAAAAAATTCGATAACTTTAAAACTATTACTTTTGAATATTTCGCGGTCTTGTTCTACGTGTTAAGAACTACAAAAATGCTTGTGAACTTTTTGTTCTGTTGGCAATATTTAAGGGTATATGACACTAGCTTTTTTTTGTATTAAATTGAAATTGACGGCATACTAATCACATTAGAGAACAGCATTACCGGCGTTGGTAATACTGTGCTCTAATGTGATTTACATTGCTGTCAATATCAATCCAATACAAAAAAAGCTAGTGTCATAGGGGCCTTACCAAAGATATAAGCATTTTAAAATTTTCGCGAATGCCAACTTTTTGAAATCCAAAGTTAGGACCCATTTGGGTCCACATATGTAAACACACATGCGAACGACAAAAATTTTTGTCCGTTTCACTTTACCTTCCATAGTTTTTGAGATACGTAAATTTAGGCGACTACTGGGGTCTTGAGAATTTAAAAAAAACTCTATAACTTTAAAACTATTACTTTTGAGTATTTGGTGGTCGTAGAGTTAAGAGCAACAAAAATGCTTTTAAACTTTTGGTTGTATTGGCAATATTTACCGAGATTGGAGATTTTTAAATTTTCGGGAATGCCAACTTTTTTAAAACAAAAGATAGGACCCATTAGGGTCCACTCATGTAAACACACATGTCAACTGCAGCCGATTTTGTCTTAAAAAAAAAGCATTCTACAATTGAGTGGCAACCCTAGAAATTCTAGTTGACCTTATTATATGCTATAGAATTTGAAAAATATAACAATAATATATCTTTCAAATAAAAAAGACGTTGGGGGCACTTTCTTGTGACTTAAGAACGTTGAATTTGCTTAAGAAAAGTACAAAAAACCCTGAAAAAAATGTGGTTTTTCTTAGGTTGGTTTAGTTCTCTAAGAGGGAACTTTTTTCCCCTTGCTCCGATTTTGCCCATTTCCGAACTTAGCCTGCCTAGGAATATAAAACGTATTCGTGTCAAACTTCGAAAGTCTAGGTCTTTTAAATTGGACTGTATCGTGTCCTTTACGGACGAACGGACATCGCTAGAATTTCTTAGAATCGATCACTGATCAATAAAATATATACTTTATAGGTCGATATTTCTATGCGTTACACACAGAATGACAAAGTGAGTATACCCCCATACAGTGGTTGGATACCCTACACCAGTGTTTTCCTAAAAATGGGTCGCATGTCCAAACATGGACCGATTAGATCTTTCTTTCGTAAGATCATTAATTAGTGTAGATAACACACACACAGACTAAATTTTAGTGGAATTGGTGTATTTTTTGTTGCCAATAGACCGATTTAACTGAATATCGTTTGAAATTTTCATATGCGGGACTTAGTCCAATAATGATCCAATTATATTCAGATTTGATTAGGTTACCAAAGTACACGCTTAACACCTACAAATAAAATTTTAAACAGAATATTTTGCACTATCATGAATTTTGAGGGAATTATGTAAATATTGTGAAGGTGGTTTAAATGTGGACTACAAGAAGAACTAGTCAGATTTCCTTAAAATTTGGAATAATGATTTACAAAATACAAAATATGTTTACCTGCAAAGTTTCAAAATAATACCTATTATAACACGGTTATTAAAGTCATTTGAGCCAAATTATAATAAGACGTTTGTATGGGAGCTAGGGGTAAACATGGACCGATTTTTTCCAAGTTCAATAGGCTTCGTTCTTGGGCCAAATGAAGCGTAAGTTTTCAATTTCATACCAATGGATTGATAATTGTATTTTGCTCACAACGTTCAGGACGGACGGACATCGCTAAATCGTCTCAGAATGTGATTCTGAGGCGATCGGTATACTTGAACGTATACAAACTCAGTATTTCCTGTACAACAAAGTTGTGTAGGGTAGAGATGGGCACATGAGCAGATTAGAGCGTGATTCACGTGATTCACGCATGATCACGCGTGAGTGTGACTGAATTCAATTTTACTTACGTGATTGTGAGTGAGTGTGAGAGGAGAAAAAATTGCGTGAGTGAGTGTGCGTGAGTCGATTTGTTTGCGTGAGTTTGCGTGATTTATTTTTTCTTCATATTTCTTTTCAAACCAAAAAAACCGACAAAAATATTGTAAAATTTGGCTTTTCGTCCCGATAAAAGCAAAAAAAAATTTTAAATTTTGCTGAACTTTAAATTTTGCTGAAAATTTTAAAAGGTTTTTGAAATTTTAGTTTTTGAAATTTAAATTTTTGAATTGTTTTTACAAACAATGTTTTTTTTTAAGATGTTAAACATATTATTTATTTTTTTTATTTACACAATTAAAATTTTAATTGGTTTCCTCATGTTTTTTAATTAAATTTTTTTTTTATATAACTAAATTTTAATTTATATAATTAAATTTGAATTCATATAATAAATTTGTTGATTAATTTTTTTTTTTTAATTTGAATAAGGTTTTTTATTTATAGTATTCAGTCCGGTTTTAATTAATGTTTTGATTAAATCTACGATTTTTTATTATTTTTTCTCTGTAGCACGACGGATTAAATTAATATTCCCCCATTTAAACAATGTGACGAAAAATAGTTATTAAAAACTAAAATCAAAACTCAAATTGACATTTTATTATCTTGTTGATAAGTTACCAGTAAAAGTAATATTTGTGTGGAAAAAATACCAACCTCTTGGTAGATATGGATTTCAATCCAATTTCATTTATCTTTATTACTTTGTGGTTCAACAAAATCAACAACTTCCAAAAAATAGGGAGGAAAAAAACACATTAATGAAATTGTATATTTTTGTTTAAGGTTTAATTTTAAATTTTACGTGTTTTTTATTAATTTTTTTTTTTGTTTGTTTCTGTTTGTTAACAATACTTAATGATGACATAACATAAAAAATATTTATGTCTCTATATATTTATAACATACCACAAAGTCTACTCACCTTTTTTTTACGATTTTTTAATCTTATCAGAAAAAAAAATTATATTAAAAAGTAGCAAAAAAAAAAATGTAGAAGCAATGCCTCAATTTTATTATACGAAATATCTAAAAAACATTCTTAAAATAAAAATACACGCACAAACGTAATGATAACAAGTAAAAAAAAATAACACTTATCTTTTTTTATTAACACAGGGAGTGGCTAAGTTAGTGAGGACGTGGGAATTTTGAAAGTCTTTAAATTACCAGAAAAGTTTGAGGCATGGTTCTAGATATAGTTTTTTGACGTTATTTATTGACTTTAAACCATTACAGCGAAATTTTAGCTCTGATAGCATACATGAGATAAGACCAGTGTTGCCACCACAAAAATTCGAAAATATACTTGAGGCTTTCGAAATTACACATGAGAACTAATGTTACACAATGCTTTTTTTAAATATTCTTCTTATTGAATTTCAAAACATTTATTAAAATTTTATAAAAATAATTACAAATTATTGCAAATTATTACAAATGTACTAAAAAAGCAGCCTGAAATTACACATTAAGTGGCATCACTGGTTAGCATTAAGTAAGGTTTGCTCTGGGTTTTCTTCAAAAATAATTTCCTAGTGTCCTTGATTCTAAAGCCACCGCCTGTAACTTAAAGTGTTTGCGTTTAATGTTTATTTAAAAATAATTTTATTAATAAGATGTTTTTTTTTTTGCACTAAACCTAAATTGTTTATCTTTTAACAAAATAAATTTAATAAGTCTATTAGTGTGTATGTTTAAGATTTTTTGTGGTAGGTATGCCCCTAAAATCTAATTAAATCAAATTTTATAACTTTTAATAAATTGATGGCGAGCGGTACAGTGTTTACGAATGTGATTCGGAATTGTAAACGGGATAGAGAATATACCATACTGACCTCTTTTTGTATAGAAAAGTTTTAAGAATATAAAATATATTTTATCAATTGTATTCTAAAAGCAAGTTAAAGAGATAGATTTGTCTAGGCCGATCAAAAATTTCCTTAACAATACTTTAGAATTTTCCGATTTTGTTTTAATTTTTCTAAATTTTATTGAAGTTTTCCAAATTTTTAGGAGTCTTCCTTAAGTCTAAAGATTTTTGTTTCTAAATGTTCCTGAAGTTAAAAAAAAAGATTGGTTTTTCTCTAAACTTGCCACTATTCTGCATATTTTCCAATATTTTTAAATTTTTGAATTTTTTTTTTTTCGTTTTCAAATAATTCAGATTTTAAAAAAAAAATTCTGAAAATGTCGAAAACTTTCTTTTGGAATTTTTTTTTTAATTTTCCAGCGTTTTCCTGATTTTTTTTGGAAAAAAAATAAATAGGAAAATTGATAACGATTTAACTCTATTCTCATGTTTTCCTTTTTTAATCCTTAATTTCTTACTGATTCCGCAAGGAACCAACCAAAAAGAAATTGTAACTTTGTTCAACGAATTTTGCTGCAGCTTAAACAATGTTTCTTGAAACAATCTCTACCATTTGCGCCTTTCTACAGTTGGAAGCACCTATTTTTGCGAGGCGTATGCTCAGCAGAGTTTGAAATCAATTTTGTGCTAGAAGATGTTCAAAGTCCTGCCCTTGAACCCAGGGGTTGAGAAAATTTTTTTTTTTTTAAATAATGATAAAGTTGTATAAAAACATTGCCAAAAGCATAATAAATAAATTAGAAAACATGTTTCGCGAAGGGGGGCCACAACCCGCCCAAAAAACGCCCTTTTCGTTTAGCAGTTGTATTGTAGAATAAAAAAATACTAGAACATTTTTTAAGTTTTTTTTTTTTTCGAAGTGTTAATTTTTTCAAGGTAAACCAAGGTTGGCAATCGAAACGAATAACGGTATCGATATTGGTATTGGTATCGTTTTTTTTATTTATTTTGGTATCGGTATCGGTTACGGTATTTGAGTTGAATCGGTTACGGTATTACCGATACCGAAACGTCAATACCGGTACGTACCGGTATTATCGAAAAAATGCTAAAAATATAAAAAAACGTATAAAAACTAAAAAAAATTTTAAAATCAAGTAGAAAAGTTAAATTCGACTTGGACGAATCCATCAATACCCTCCACAATGCCCTTCTAAAGTGATAGTTAATTTTCTAACGTGAACCAAATTAACAATTTTGATTAGAAAAATATTATTTTGAGTAAAAAACTTTTTTTAGTCATTAAAAAAAAAAAAAAAAATGACAACACTTTTTTTTGAGTGTAAATTTTTTTTGAGTGTAAGTTTTTTTTGTTTTAGTATAAACATTTTTGTGAGTGACAAGAAAACTTTTTAAAATATTTTCCTGACTCCTCAATTTTTTTAAAGTTGGTTTAACGGTTTGTTCAACAAGTGTGAAAGGTGAAACAAATCTGAAATTCACGGTTATCTTAATAACTTTTGAACCACTGGACCGATTTGTCTGAAATTCAATAGGAACCAGGCCAGGGGAACGACAAATATATATGCTAAGCTTCAGCATCCTTAGGATTGCCTTTCGAAAGTTAGCGTGTTTTTTTCACGAAAATTCACGAAAAACCGTTGCCAAAATTATGTCTTTTGCTCATAACTTTTGAAGCACTGGACCGCTTTTGCTGGACATTTTCCTATGTCTTTAGTACATAAGTATAAGTCCGTATCGATTTTTACATTTCTTTTTTTTTTGAGCTGAAAAGTGTCCAATAAGTTTCTATTGGGTGTCAAAATGACTCCGTAAAATGTATTTCCCTCCCGCATCGCGGTTAAAGTAAAAACCCCAACAAATTACATATTTCATCTTATTTCAAGGCAACCAAGTTTTTTTTTTGTTGGTGTTATCTATTTGGAAAAATATATATTCCCTGTCTAAACAAGATCACATTCAAAAATATTGCAAACAATTTTTTTTCGCGAATTATGGGACTTTTATGGACGATTTCTACGAGTTATGCCACTTCAAAAAATTATACTATGGTGGAAAACCTGCTGCTAGTATTCCAAATGCCTTCCCCGAAGTCCTGTAAATATCAAAAAAAATCCTTGGACACCCACATCACGGATTAAATAAAAATCCCCAAAAAACTATACTATTCAAAAGGGGTCCAGAAGGTTTCTATTGGGAGTCAAAATAAATCCATAAAAATTTCGTGAAAATCAATCATTTTCTTTTGCTCTCGCATCGCGGTTGAGGTATGTCTTTTTTGAAATTTTTATTTAATTTACGATGTGGGTGCCAAAAGATTTTTTTGATTTTTATGAGACTTCGGTTAGGCATTTGGAGTACGATTTTTCATTTTCTAAAACCAAAAAATTTACAAACTTTCTATCAATTTTTTTTTTTTTGTAAAAAAAACATGGTTTTTAAGAAAAACCGTTTCAGTACTGGTACGTACCGATACTGAAGGAAAAGGTTTTTGGATACCGGTATCCGATGCCAAAACTGAGTTTCGGTATTGGTATTAGTACCGTTATTCAATTTAAAGGGTTTTGAAACGGATAACGGTATTGAAAAGGTATCGATTGCCAACATTGAGGTAAACTGATTTCCAAGAATAAAATTTCCAAGTTTTTTTTTGTAAGATTAAACAAAAAAAACTTATAATTTCTTTTTTTAAGGAATAACTAAATACTTCTGTAAAATTAACAAAACAATCTGTTTTTTAAGTTTAACAATTTATAATTTAAGGATTTTAAGTTTCACAAAAATTAAAAAAAAAAATACATCTAACAAAAATTTAGAACATTTTTTGAACAAAAATCAACAGTCTTTTTCTGTAAAATAAGAAAATAATCTGCTAAAACTCTGCACACAAATATTTTGAAATTCAGCACATAGAATCAGTAAAATTTCAGAAAAATTTCTGTTATTTTCTAAAACTAAATGACAGAGAATTTACTTACAAAATAAATTTTAAATATCTGTCTCGAATATTTTTTTTTTCAGTAAAAAAAATTTGCTGGTTTCATTTAAGCAATCTGTGTTTTAGTAGAAAAATCTGCTGAAACTACATCAAGTTTGAGCCATATGATAAATCTGCTGATTTTTTCAAAGTTTTTTTTTCAAAATAATAATTTTTTTTAACTTATACAGTAGGGTGGAGCAATTTTTGGAGCAAAATAAATCAGAGACAAAAATAAAAAAATTTACAGACCAAAAAAAATGTCCTAAAAGCACTTTTTTAGTTATATCGAATTTTTAAAATTTAGCTAAAATTTTTAGCTAAAAAAAAATTAAAAAAAAAAATTGCTTTTCACTTTGTTCAGAACTTTTTGATTTGCAAGTCAAAAAAGGAACCCAAAGACATTGCCCTACAGGTGCAATCATTTTTTCTGTTAATATTGACCCTGCAAATTTCAAAAAAAAAAGGGAAAAGTTGCTCCACCCTATTGTGCACTAGGGTGGAGCGAATTGTACACTATGGTGGAGTAAATTTTCTGTTTTTCGAACATAAACAAATATTGGACTTGTAGTGCAATGTCTTTGGGTTTCTTTTTTGACTTGAAAATCGAAAAGTTCCGAACAAAGTAAAAAATATTTTTTTTTTTAGTCAAAAATATTATTTAATATTCGAACATTACTTGAAAAGTGTTGTATGGTAAAATTTTTTTTTGATTTGTAAAAATTTTTTTTTTTTTTTTTTTCTTAAAAAATTGCTCCACCCTATTATACAGTTTTCCAAGAATAAAATTTCCAAGTTTTTGTACCCTCCAACCCCAGTATGGGTGTATACTCACCTTGTCATACCGTTTCTAACGCATCGAAATATTGGTCGGGGACCCCATAAAGTATATATATTTTTGATCCATGATCGATTCTAAGACATTCTGCGAATGTCCGTCTAACCGTCCATCCGTCTGTCTGTAGATAGCAATACGCAGTCCAAAAAAAAAAGAGCTAACCTCTTGAAATTTGGCACGAATATGTCTTATAGTTCTAAACAGGTTAATTTTCGTAAATGGGCAAAATCGGACTAGGGGCAAAAAAACCCTTGAGGAACTAGACCAACCTACGAAAAACGCATTGTTTTTACATGTTTTTTTTATTTTTGTTAAACAAATGAAACATCTTTATAAAAGAAGAAGTTAAGAGTCCCGCACTAGTACCGGGGGGAATTAAAAATTAAAAAATTTTGTTTTTTCAGCCCGCCCCCTTTTGAGGGCGTGCAAAAAGCATAATGAATAAGTAAAAATTTTCCGCGAGGGGGAAGTTCCCCCACAGCCTCTCACAAAAAGCGCCATTTTAATTTTCGGCACAGCCGAAATTAGCACTCTCACTTGTTTTTTTTAGTTTAAACTTTAAAAAAAAAAACTTAAACCACTTTTGAAAACGGGATAACTAAACATTAGGGTGTCCCGTCACAAAAGTAGGAAAATGTTAATCTAAAAAAAAACTAAAAATATAAAATCACGGTTTTGGTCCAATAATGCTGATCAGCATCTGTGGACCAATATCGCTGATCAGCATTTTTAGACCAAAATCGAGTTTTTATATTTTTTTACATTTTTTAGATAACATACTCAAAATCATCCAACATTTGAGACCAATTTGGATAAAAAATAATTATGTTTAAAAATCAGCATCTGTGGACCAAAATTGTGGTTTTGAAATTTTTTAAATATTTTTGAGCCGGATTTCGTAAAAAAATTCGGACATGAATTTTGGTGGAAATACGTAATTTTCTAACTTTGACCGCAAGTTGCCGACTAAAGATGACACTGCAAAATGTTTTTATACATTTTCCACCATCAGCTCTTACGTTGCCATCGTTTGGTATTACGATACAAAATTTGACGGGAGCGCTACAAAACATTTCTGTAAAATTCACGAAAAACCTGCTGTTGTTTTTTATATTGATCATTTTTGTTTTGGCATTTTAAATTTTACAAAAATTTAAAAAAAATTTACATCTTTAAAAAACTTAAACAGACTATTTCTGTAAAATAACAAAATAATCTGCTAAAAATCTGCACAAAAACATTTTGAAATTTCCGATATTTTCTTAAACTTAATGACAGAGAATTTACTAAAAATATCCAATTCTGCAGAAAAATCTGCTAAAAGTTTGCTAATTCAAATCGAAAGTCATTTTACAGATTTTTTGACAGAGGTTTTTTTGATTGTATGCATTGGACATTGTAGAGGGTATTTATTAGGGCGGGTCGATTTGTATGGATCGAAAAAAACTGAAAAATCGTATAGCAAAAACAAAATCTAAAAGAAATTCTAAGAAACTTTTCCAAAGAAACCATTGGTCTAAAATCAAACCCTATACCGCGCCTGACGACATGAAAATTCGTCCGTCCGTCTGTCTTTCTGTCTGTGTGAAACACGTTATCTTTCAAATGTTAGCGGAAGCATAAAAAATATATACGGCAAGCTACTGAAGCGTGGTGTATATATTTGTTATACTTCCGGTCAGATTAATATTAAAGTTCAGCGAAATCTGTCTGGTGGTTCATAAGTTATTAGCAAAATAAGGCATTTCAGATGGGTTTTAACCCGAACTCCCGTATTGAAAAAACGCTAAACACGCTTTGAAAAGGAATGTTAAGCCAAAAAAAAATATTTTAGAAACTGTTTTTGTCACTCAAAAAAACTAAAAAAAAAATATTACACTCAAAAAAAAAATTACACTCAAAAATATTTACACTCGATTTTTTTTTTTACAAAAATTAAAAAAAAAAATTTTGACTCAAAATAAATCAAATACTGCTGTAAAAAAAATATTCAATTATCAAAAATTTTTATCGAACACAGCTTTTTTCCGCTCCGAGATGCAACTCTCCAATTTCATCCCACAAAAGTATGTGTTTTTTTTTTTTGACTAAATATCATTATGAACCTCAATTGCATACTTTTATTTACTAAGAAACATCCGCTGCACCAGCTTCCCTTTGTAATTAACACACAAAGGCTTTGGAGGGAATCGAACCCACAACCCCTCCACTTACTTTCAGAGTATCACGCTACATGTTAATATACTGCAGCCCAATATAAAATAAATAATGAAGTAAAATGATCATGGATTAACGATAAAGGCAGCGATTTATTGTTAAAATTTCTTATTATAATTTTTCGTCTGTGGCGTTTTCATTACAAATCAATCTATTTATTTCTCCATTTCAGGAATTATGTCTAATATACTTGTCGGTCATAATTAGGCTGACCATTCGTACTGATTTAATCAGTACATGTACTGATTTTTGATCATGTGTACTGATCAAAAAACGTTGTACTGATTTTTTAAAATATGTACTGATTGTACTGATTTTTGAACATTTCAACATAAAAAATAATTTTTATACGAAAATTATGTACAAAAACTTGAGTTTCCATAATATAAGTCGTCAGAGTTGTTGTTTATAACTTGAGTCTGAAAATGAGATAATTCATAAAAACGCAAAAATGAATCTGAGCATGAGGTTATTTTGATCTTCCTAAATTTATATGAAAATGTGCATAAAGAAAAGTTCAATGGGCCGATGGATTTTTTTATATTTTTAGCAAGATGATGTAAATTGCATTAATCCAAATGATTCTGAGGTCTTAGATGAGGTAATGTCATCAGAGCTTATTCGAAAAAGCGCACAGAAAACCAGGGCCTTTAAAAAAACACCTGCTTATTAGCTGTGAAGTTTTCTTACGGGAAAAGTTGTCAAAACTTACGGAAAAAGACATCAAAATCAGAGAGATTTTCTTATTCTAAAAACCTGTGAAATTTTGTTATATTTTCTGCACTGAAACGATCAAAACATTCAAATGAAGTCGTTTAAAGTCAACTAAATTTTCTGCAAAATAACGACAACAGTTGTTTTTTGTTGTGGTTTTTTAACAGTTGTTTTTTGCAGTTGTTTTTTCAAAATACTTGGGGTCAAGTTAGTTTAACCGACATTTTTTGAGTGTTGAAAAAACATCAGTGTTTTCTCATAGAAAAAAATTTAGAGAGTTATTTCTAGAAAAAAAAAACATAAAAACTTGGGCGTACTGATTTAAGCTCAGAAAAAAATGGTCACCCTAGTCATAATCCCAAAAATTGTTCGAATTATATCCAGCGGCAATTAGTTAAACATTGCCGCTGGATATGTTCTTGCAACAAGTAAATATAGTTTTATATAGTATATAAAACTATATTTTCTTTACATCTGATGTGTAGGGTATGTTCAGCAACTTTGTAGAAAATATTATGGCAAATATTTTTGTGAAACGTATTAACCCTCTAACTCCCTCTCATAACGGTATTTTTTGGCTCTATTCTAACAAATCGCAAAAAACACCCCGAAAGAGGGGGAGGGTGGGGATAAAATGTTCTACAAAAATGTTGCCAATAAAATTTTACTATATACCTTAGAGCACACCAAAGCCCAAAAATTACCACAAACACCAACAAAGAGTCAAGTTCTATGTTTTGCTTAAGAAAAAAAGGACGGACGGACAAATCTTCATGTCGTTAGGCGCGGTATAGGGTTTGATTTTAGAAACATGGTTTATTTGGGAAATATTCTTAGAATTTCTTGTAGATTATGTTTTTGCTATACGATTTTTGACGAAAAAAATCGACCCGCCCTAGTATTTATATATTCAGCAAATTCGATTTTTTTTAGCTTGTTTGTTTCGAACTACTGTGCAATGTACATTGTATTATTTAATTTAGGCAGTTTGTTTGTTTTATATCACAACTTGAACACACAGCCAGAGGTTTATAAAAACACAGTTTGTATTTATTTCATAAATTTATGTTTTTGTAGTGTTATCATCAGTGGGTGGATGTATTTTTTTTTCTTTTTGTTTCAAACAAATTGCAAAACTCATATTCATATGAATTTATCTCTATACCCGAGTAAAAATAAACATATATAACAATATATAACTTGATACAAACATATTAAATCATATATGATTATACATCGCGTGAGATCTTTTCTAAATTTTTTAAATGCAGTCATATGTAGTTATATAATTTAATCATGATTCGGATTAAAAGGTGTACGGTTGATATAATTATATAAAATTATATGAGGGTCAATACAAAATTTATTTTTCTGTATAATTTAACATAAAATTATATATAGCTTATGCTGTTCCATATAAAACTATATATGTTTCCAATTAACCAAAAATTTTCTACGTTTTTTAGGCAAAGTATAAGAAACTTTTTAGGCAAAGTATAAGAAACTTTTTAAAATGTTCCTAAACATTTCTTGTTAGGGTTATGTATATCACCTATCTGGTTCGAAGCGTACCCAAACATTTAAATGTTTGGTGAATGTATCGTTGACCTGTGGTGTATCTCAACCCAAACCAAAAAAACACCAGGATTTTATATTTTTTTATGCAATTAGATCTAATTAGATCCACCAATATATGGCAATGTCTGGTCAAAACTCGGATGAAATCAAATCATATTTTATACAAGTTGATCTTTTTTAATGCAAACACATCCACCATTATTCGGATCAAATTGCGTTTAAATATATATTGTGTTACATATCATTATATATTGCATCATATCAAAATTTTTACTCGGGTATTCATAACGGTGGGAATTTTTTTTTAGAATTTATTTTCATTTTATTATTGTTACTGGAAAATAAACATTTTATGGATTTCAATGGAAATGTCATTATTTCAATTTTGTATTATTTTTAGATTTATGTAAAAAATTTTATTAATGAAATAAAAACAAATGCCCCAGAATTATAATTAAATTATATATTTTTATAGTCAAAAATTAAAGAAAAGTAATCATAAAAACATTTTCAAATTCAAACAAATTAAAAACTAAAGGATTATCAATGTTTTCTTTGATGTTAAGTTTAAAGAAATAACTAAAAAAAAACAACAAAATAGCGTTAAAAACAAATAAAAAAAAAAAATTAAAACTGTCACAAATTAAAAATAAAATGGTGAAAATGCTTGACTTAGATCGTCATGCTGATTGCCCCTTATTTGAGGCATTGGCATCAAAAGATGTCCCTTGGACTGGTCTACGTTATGCTTGCCTAAATGTATTACACGCCTATTGTAAAGTATTTGATAAACAAGAAATTTATGATCTCATTGTAAGGTAAGATAAATAATAAACTTTTTTAAATATTTTTGTAATTAATATTTTGAAAATAACGTATTTTTTAAGTTCAACAAGTAAAAAAAGCTTTAATGTTTTTTAACATTATTCAAAAATTACTTGGCATCAACAGCAATTGTGGCTGTTAAAAAAGCTATTAAGCTTTTTCAGTACTGTTAATTAAAGCATTAAAAAAAATGTTATATTAACATTAAGTAAATTGTATAATGGGGTGGCTTGCTTTTAAAGGTCTGTATTTTACAGTCTACTGTTAAGAAAAATCTTGTCAAATTATTTGGAAAAGGCCTCGTAACAAAAAATCTTGTATTTTTGATCAAAATTTACAGTTTTCGACTTTTCGACGCTTTTCGAGATTTGAAATTTGTAAAAAACTAAACTGGAGCCAAATCAAACTATTTTAACACATGGCACCCTTCGATCAAAGCTTAGAGTTTTTGGTGAAATTTTTCTAAAATACCAAAACTTGGCTTAAATTTATTTTAAATGAAAGTTTGTCTCAAGCTCTATGAAAAAGAAAAAAAAATTTGAGATATTTTTTTTATTTCTGGTCCCCAAGAAAAAAACCGCCGTTTTTGCAAATTTCAAATAGCAATATCTCGAAAAGCGTACGACCGATTTTAAAAACTTAAAACTCAAAATTAATAAATATGGACTGGTTCCATTTAAAATAGCATACACTCAAAAAAAAACGTGGGTATTTAATACTAAAAATTTAGCTACGAGTACTAATGTTTTAGTCCAAAATGATCTAGTGCAGGCGTTGCTAATCATTACTAAAATTTGTTACTAATATCTAGTACATGAGAAATACTAACAAAACAGTAAATATTACTGCAATTTACTACTAAAAAAATCATATTTAAAATTTGTGTCCTATTTAGTAAATAAAACTACTAATTTTAGTAAATAAAATTATTAATTTTAGTGATTAAAATTACTACCTAAATCAATTTTAATAAATAAAAGTCAGAAAAATATTATACACAAATGATTTTATTTCACTTCGGTTTTTTATTTTATTATTTCACTTCGGTTATAAGATATACTTAATTACATGTCTTCTTAAGCTGTTTAAAAAAATGTAGCGTTCATTGTACCACGTAAACGATTGCTAAAAATATAAGAAAGAAATAATATATTCTCAATACATACACTCAACCAAAAATCATTGTATTCCCAAAGAAAATCGTTGTAAATTCAACAGAAATCATTGTTGATTTTGACCCTACAAATATTTATGTTGATTTCAATAAAAATTATTGTCAGTTTTTGTAAAAGTTGATCAACTCGTTTTTTTGTAAATCAACTCTTATTTTTTGTAAATTCAACTCATAATTTTGTTAATATAAGAAATTTTATTAATAAAAAACTTGTTATTTGTAAATATTCTTTTATTAAGCATAAATCACAATATTTTTGTTTTATCGCCGGATTTTTAACAATGATTTTCACAATGATTTTCACACACACTTCGTTTATTCATGTTATGCACTCATAAGCCATACTCCAGTTTTCTGATGATACCAAATAAAATCCTTAAAAAAAAAAAAAACAAAAAAGCTTTAATATAGTATGAATACATAAAGTAATCAATTTATTTTTTTTACTTACCAAATATTTACAGACCAGATCCTATTTTTATTTATTTTTATAATATTAAATAATTTTATAAAAAACAAATATATCAAATAATTTTATAAGAGACAGATAAACACGTTTCACATTGCTACCAACTCACTCGTCACTCGTTAATAATAAAAAAATGAACGAACAGGGTTGTTTTTTCTATTTTGATTTATCTATTGAATTCTGTAGATACATTGTAAATCGTTGATTTAACTATACTGATTATTCAACGATATCAACATTAATTTTTGTTGAATACGGCATTATTCTGTAAAACTTGATCTACAATGGGTTTACTAATTTTTCTACTAAGATATTTCTATGAGTGTATTCAAATGTATGTACAAACATTTTACTACAGAGGGCGCTTTTTTATACCTACATTTTTTTTTGTATTCGTGTGTGTATCCATATTCTTCTTCAGCTTGAATTATTTTCTTACAAGCTGTCGTAGTTTTATTATTAATGCATATTAATTTTATTATAAACACATTTAAATAAAAAACATTTATATATAATTACTTTAACACAATTTAATTAAATAAATGTAACATATATTTTTTTTATAAACACTCCGTGACTGGGTATCGCGTTGTTACTTTTTCTAATTCTTTTTCGCACTAAACAAACAGAAAAAACAGTTGGTAGCACTGCAGTTAATGCGAGCAAACGTAGTGTTCGCACACACTGCAGCAGCAAGCAGCAGACGGCAAAAAATATAAAGTACCTGTTTAATTATAAATTATAAATTTATAAAAGCTGTACTTATTGTATTTGGAACTTGATGTGTGCTTTTGCAATGTTAAGAAATAAAAAATATGGCATTTAAGTGAAATTATAATTAAATAGTCTACTCTTAATTTTTGCTGTCTGCTGCTTGCTGCTGAATTGTGACGGAGCAAATTATCGCTAATAAAAACAGTGTTGCCATTATCAATATGAAAAAAAAACGCAAAAATCGTAGGAAAAGGGTAAAAATTTACCAAACAAAAATCAGCGCCAAGAAAAGAGAGAATATTAAAAAAAAATTTGAAAATGTGCTTTTTAATGTAAAAAGGATAAAAAGCAAAAAAAAAAAATAAAAATATTTGTTTTTATTATAAATTCAATAAATTAGCTGATACAATCAAAAGTAAAAATAATATTACATTCATATTACTCAAGTAATATTAAGATAATGGTTAACATTAAATTTTAAACAAACTTTTTTTATTACATTCAATTATCAAGCCACAGAACTGCTTTAATGGAATGCACAGAGGGCCAGACAGATCGATTTCCGGCCAAAAGTCCTTATTTGTAAATTCTCAAAAAAATGTTTACCAGTTTGTTGGGCATATAAAAAAAAATATAAAAAATATAAAAAGGGTCAAAAATGCCCTTTTTCGGAACTTTAACCGCGAATTACTCAAAATCCTGACGTGATAGACAAATTTGGTCGCCGGATTTTGACAGTAAACAAAATTGTTTAAAAAAACAACAGTCATTAAACATTTAAAAAAATACGTAGTTGTAAAAAAAAAATTAGAAAATATGTACCAAAAAGTTTTTACACAAATACAAGTAGGAAAGTCCAAACATGGACCGATTGGATATTTTTTTAAAATCTTTAATTACTGGAAAAAACACATATAAAACAATTTTGAGAGAAATATGCTTCTTTTAACTGAATATCGGCGACTAAATCAACAGGGAGTAACAGTATGCATTACCATGTAATGCATAGCCACAAAAAATGGAAAAATATGTACTAGTTGTTCCCTACCGCTTTCCATTGGCCATATTTTTTTTTTTTATTTTTCATGCATTACGAAGGTTCATGCATTATTTTTAGTCTTATCCCAAAAAAATCATTAATCCTGTATAGAGTAAGGCCACGTTCACACTACATGAACTTATACCTTATTCACACCTAAGATGAAATCACATTCCATCACAACGCATAGCGTTGTTCAAAATTCTGTGTAAATTGGTTTTGTAAAAACAATAAATTGTATTGAAATTTTTACGAAAATAAACCCCAATTTTCTTTATTTAACTTTATCAAAAATACATATTTTGATTGCGTCATTACAAAAATACAACTCCATAACCAAAAATTTAAATAAGCCGACGATTGAGAGCAAAGGCCGCCGTCTGCAAGCAAATGGGGCGAGTCGCCACCACCGTAAGTTCCTCTTCGGCACAATTTAAATTAATTGTTAGAGTCACTTAATTCAAATTTAAAGGGGTTGTTTGTATGAGGCCAAGGTCCAAACATGGATAAAATTTTCCAAATTTCATTAGGTCTGGGCTTAACTTTCAAATTTCAGCAAAATCTATTGATAATATAAAAATCACAAATTAAAAAAAAATGGAAAAAACACCATAAATACCTTATCTTTAAAAACGCGTATTTAAAAAACGGCAAAACCAAAAAACCACCAGCACATACCCAAAATGTAACATAATGGCAACACTGAATTCAAATTTAACGATTTTGCAGCAAAAACAGTTGGTAGCTCTGCTTGTAAACAAGCGCCCCCTTACGGAATTATTACTAACAAAAAAAAATTAAAAACCTAATAAATTACTGTATATTAGTACTTTTATGAACTAAAAATAGTAAAAAAATTAGTACAACCGACTACCAACAAAAATTACTCATAAACAGTAAGAAATACTAATTTTAGCACTTTTAAGATACTAAAAAAACTACTGTAATACTGGTAATTGGTAACTTATTAGTAGATTTGGATTACCAACGCACTTACTAATTTTTTTACTGTAGAATTATTTTGAGTGTAGGCAATTAGCCGATGGTGGTTCAATTTATCCAAAAATTAAGATATCCATTCTTCTGATTTTTATTGAATTTCGGTTTTTGTTATTTAGTCACAATTGTGAATGGTTCGCGTTTTATCGCTATTCAAAGTTGGTGTTTTGCCACAATTTTATGAGAAATACATAATGTTTAAATGATCGTATCTTTGGAACCCATCATCCGATTATCACGAAATAAAGCGCAAAATAATGGTTATGTCTTTTACTTAAAATGGAATTTTGAAAAAGGATAGGATGCTTAGCAAAAAGGATATTGAAATTAAAAAAATGTTCTTAATTTGCAAATATCTCAAAATGCGTATCTTTAATTTTTCTATATTTTTTTGCACATATAGCCCAAAATGTACTTAACAACATATGCAAATACCAAATTGGGGTGATAAGCGGTTTAATTGTAAACGCGGTTTCATGAAACGCCTTATTGATTTTTGTTAATAACTCTCGGTAACAAATGAAAAACAATTTCTGCGCACTAACCGCAAATAATTTTTTATATGTATTTTTGATCGCTAAACTCGAAAATTTCATTAAAACAACATTTCGCGAATAAATTTTTGTTAAATAAATTTTTTAGCGTTTTTTGGAGGTATTTTAACTATTTTGCTTATATCTTAAGTTCTGTTTATCTGATCTTCTCGCAATAAAAACCAAACTAAAGATTATTAAATTTCCAACAAATTTTTTCATCCGTTTATAGCTTTACGCGCAAATAAATTTTGTAGCGTTATTTGGAGGTATTTTGACTATTTTTCTTATATCTTGAGTTCCGTTTATCTGATCCTTCCGAAATAAGAACCAAATTAAAGACAATCAAATTTCCAACAAATGCTTCATTCATTATTTTTATATCAGTTCATTACTTTACGCGCAATAGGCAAACAAGGAAACTTATTTTATATGAATATCAATATAATACCTTTAGTGCTTTTCTCATGTATTTTCATATAATTTGTGATAACTTTGAAGTAAACCTATTGATTTTCATCAAATCAACTTTATTATATTTCTAAATGTTCAGGCTTTGCAGATAAATAAAAAAACTTAATTAATTGCAAAGATTTTTATTTCCATAATTTTTTTTTTAACGATTTGTTAATCAATTAGTCATATGTTTGCCTATTGCGCGTAAAGTTATGAACTGATATAAAAATAATGAATGAAGGATTTGTTGGAAATTTGATTGTCTTTAATTTGGTTCTTATTTCGGAAGGATCAGATAAACGGAACTCAAGATATAAGAAAAATAGTCAAAATACCTTCAAATAACGCTAAAAAAAATTATTTGCGCGTAAAGCTATGAACTGACAAAAAATGCTGAATGTAGGATTTGTTGGAAATTTGATTATCTTTATTTTGGTTTTTATTGTGGGGAGATCAGATAGACAGAACTTAAGATATAAGCAAAATAGCCAAAATACCTCAAAAAAACGCTAAAAAATTCATTAAACAAAAATGTATTCGCGAAATGTCGTTTTAATGAAATTTTTGAGAATAACGATCCAAAATACATATAAAAAAATTATTCGCGGTTAGTGCGCAGAAATTGTTTTTCATTTGTAAACGAGAGTTATTAACAAAAATCAATAAGTCGTTTCATAAAACCGCGTTTACAATTAAACCGCTTATCACCCCAATTTGGTATTTGCATATGTTGTTAAGTACATTTTGGGCTATATGTGCAAAAAAATATAGGAAAATTAAAGATACGCATTTTGAGATATTTGCAAATTAAGGACATTTTTTTAATTTCAATATCCTTTTTGCAAAGCATCCTATCCTTTTTCAAAATTCTGTTTTAAGAACAGGGCATAACCATTATTTTGCGCTTTATTTCGTGGCAATCGGATGATGCGTTCCAAAGATATGATCATTTAAACATTGTGTATTTAACATACAATTGTTGCAAAATACCAACTTTGAACAGCGATAAAACGCGAACCATTCACAATTTTGACTAAATAATAAAAACCGAAATTCAACAAAAATCAGAATAACATATATACCAATTTTTAAGATAATTAAAATAGGTAAGGCCGAAAAAGTCTTTTTTTGTAGTCAAAAATTTTGTAATTCTTCTATGATGTATCGCAAGAAATATATTTTTTTATTTTTTATACCCTCCACTCTAGTGATAAGTGTGTCATTCCGTTTGTAACACCTCGAAATATTGGTCTAGGACCCCATAAAGTATATATATTCGTGATCCTCAATCGATTTTAAGACAATCTAGCTATGTCCATCCCACACTCAATCAAGTTTAGGTTGTGTTAAAATGGTGACGAAAACGGGTAATGACATTTCACTCCTCTTTATTTTGAGCTTTAAAAATCGTTATCACTAAAATCCTAGCTGATCCTGTTTTCGAGTTATTGCTAAATAATTACACTGTTCGACAACAAAAAAACTCCCATTGAAATATTCCACTGATTCTTATTGATTTGGCTCTCCTTAATTCAAATATGCCATCCAATTTTGTCTAGCACGTACCGTTTTTGAGATATTTGCTGTTAAAAAGTCAAAATACTAATAATTTCAAACTTTTAGGGGTCCACTGTTATGTTGCTTTCAACAAATAGGATTTGATTTCATATAAATTGGACCTCCTGATTCCAAAACTCCAATCCAAATTTTCTAGCATGTTCCGTTTTCGAGATATTCGCGTTTGCGATTTTCGCGTAGAAAAATTTTCAAACGCGAATATCTTGCCATTGCTTGTCAAAACTAAAAAAAAAATTTAAATTTTTTACCGTAGGACCCCTGCGGCTCTACATTTTTTTTCGAAAAATTTTTTTAGAGCTGAAAGCCTTAACCCACCAAAATCAAATTTTTTGTCGTGAATAAGCTAACCAAGTAATAAAATAATTAAAAACAAACAAATTAAAAATCAAAAAATAATTTTTTTGGTTTGTATAAAAAAATTATTTTTTATGCCCCGCTCTTTAAGGCTCCGTCGCGTAGGTAAGGCGTGGTCGTAGGGACGTAAAATTTTTCCTCAGTTATTTTTAAGTCAAAAGGAAAAAAATGAGCGGGTACCGTCTCAACATTTTCAACATTTCCAAAATAAGGGACACTCTAGTATTCATAGATTCGGCCAAGTCGAATTTAACTTTTCTACTTGTTTTTTTTTAATTTTTAAAAATTTTAATTTTAATACCTGGCTCCACTGGTTAGTTTAATCCGATTGTGCCCAAATCCATTCAGTTTTTAGGTCTACTAGAACCTTGGGAAAATCAAAAGCCGAACAAAATAACTCTAAATTTCGATCGACCAAAAAACAAGTTACGAGACCTTCTCCTAAAATTTTTTAATATTCGTATTCAGCATTCCAAAATTAATAAAAATAATATATCACAAGGTAATAATGTCGTATTTTTTATTTTTCAAAAATTTAAAATTTTAGTGGAAGTTTTACAAAAATCATAAACTTTGCTCAAAAGTCGCCATAAGTTAAAATGATCGGATGAAAAATTTTCGGGAACCCGATTTCGGGATCCTTACGGATTCTTTAGAAACTTTCGGGATATTTCAAAAATGTTTAGTATTTTTTCGTAAAGATTTCTACAGGAAAAACGTTTCAGAATCTGATAGTGTTTTTACACTCAAAGTAATAACTCTGTAAAATACTCTGTAACATTACTGTAATCTCAATTCAACAGATATTTGACAGAGTTTTCTGTCAAAATACAGATTTAAAGAAAATACTTTGTATTTTGTTGTGACAAAAAAACAAAGTTTCCTCTGTTATATTACTTTTTACTTTGTAATCTTAATTATACAGATAATTAACAGAGTTATCGGCTGAAAATGAATCTAAGCAAAATACTTCGTATTTTTTTATAACCAAAAAAGTTTTCTGTTTTGAGTAATTTTTGTTTTTGTTACCCAGCATCAAAATTTTATCTGTATATTTTTTTTTTTGAGAAAAAGTTGAAAAAGTAGTAAAAAAAGTTATCAACATTTTTTTCAGAAATCTTTTAAAAATTTATTTATTTTACTAGAAACTCTGTAAATTAACATTTTTTTCCAAATCATTTTACAGAGTTTTAAAGTAAAATTACAGAGTTTTCTCTGTAAAAAAGCTTTCATATTTAACCAATATTTTACTATAAACTCTGTAAATTAACAGTTTTTTTCTGTCAAAATCATTTTACAGAGTTCTTTTGTAAAATTACCAAGAAATGTTGTTAGCTGGAAAAGTATGGTGTACTCTGTTAAATTAGCAGAGTTTTTCTGTAATTTAACAGAGTTATTATTTTGAGTGTATTTAAAATATATTTCAGAATCTTAGGGCTGGTAACTCATCACAATATAATCAATGATTAAGGCTAATCAGTGTTTGCAAACGTCAAATTTATATGAAAATAATCAATGATTAGTGTTAATCATTGATTAGCTTTTGATAAGTTACCAGCCCTTAGAATTTATTATATGGAAAAAGAGATTTTTCCTGTTTAAATTATATTTTAGAATCAGAGAATTTTTCTATGGGAAAAGTTTTTCAAAATCTATGATTTTTTCCAACAAGAAAAATGTTTTGGAATTTTTCTGTAGAAAATTATATCAGAATCTTTTTTTGTAAGACCAAAAAACAAAATATTTCTGTTGAGAAATTTTATAAAGGAAGTGTGTCTTTGAGTCTGTAAATTTTTCTTTTGAAGTTGCATCTTAAATTTTTCTTTAGAAAAATGCCTTAGAACCTAATAATTTTTCTATATGAAATTATCTTGGAAAATTATCTCAGAACTTTAAAAATTTCCCTTCTTTTTCCCCCCCCCCCCCCTTCTCAAATATTTTCTATCGAAAAATGAAAAAATCGGTTGGATCTGATTTAATCTGTTTGGATCTAAAAAAATATAATTTTATCTGATCAGTTCTTTTTGATCCGACGTTTTTCCACAATTTCAGGATCTGATCAGATTCAATTACGGATCAGATCTACCAGAGTTCGAAATTGGAGACAAATTTCGTATCTAGTAGATCTTATCAGATACAAATGCCATCACTAGATTTTTACAAATCAAACCAGATCTAATCAATTTTGTTCACGGGGCTATAAAATTTAAGAATTTATTTTTAGAAAAGGGTATCAGATATTTTTTCAAGGAAGAATTTTTAAGAAACCGATAATTTTTTAGAATCTGAGATTTTTCTTTTATGAAAAATGTTTCAGCATCTGAGGATTTTTGTATACAAAAAAAATCTAAGAATCTGAGAATAAGGAAACATGTATTTAAGTTTAATACTTTTTTATTGAAACTTTTTTCGGAATATTCGAAGTATCATAATGAAAAAATTTTATGTAAAAATTTAATTTTAATTTATTTTTGATTTAAATCAGTCCAGTAGGGTTCTCTTGTGAACAGTTTTTTTGAGTAAACAAAACTTTCCTTAAAATTTTCTTTATACGGTAAGAAATAGTGAATATGCTCAAAAATATATTTCTCAAAATATTATTTAAATAACCTAAACACGGGGCACAGTAAACTCGCGAAACACATGGTAAGAATCGGGGTTATGAGCCTGTCGAAAACAGCTTCCATTTCTTATGTGAATGCCCTGCATTATCATTTAGAAGATTTAAATGTTTAGGTTTTTATGTCTTTCAGGATCTTAAGAACCTACGAGGTATAAACCCTTGGCTACTAATGTCATTCATCAAAGCGTCGAAGTGGGAAATGTAAAAATGCGTGTTTGAATAGAGAGAAGGAAGGAAACAATAGCAGGAATCATAATGGGCCAAACATTGGCCTCTATGGGTGTCATTCCCAAAACTTTTTGTTTTTGGGGATTGGCATCATCCTCACTAACCTAACCTAACCTAAAAATTGTACTTTGCTATTCCAAAAGTCAAAATGCGGGATAAAGCGGGACTTTTGTTTAAAAAGCGGGATCGGAATTCAAAGCGGGATGAGACACCAAAAAGCGGGATAATCCCGCCAAAATCGGGATGGTTGGTCAGGTTAATTATGGTGGAGTTTATTTATTTTCTTAAAGTCTACAGAACAAAATTCTTTAGGGACTATGCACCAGACGTGTGCACGAATGCATTTAAAAGTCGTTTAGAGACATTCTAAAAATTTATAATGATAACATCATTCTATTCTATCTGTTCGAAACAAATAAAAAATCTATTATATGCTTGCAATGAAAAAAAACGTGTGAAGGAATCTTAAAACTAAAAAAATTTTAAATACAATACTCGAAGCAAATATATCAAAAGGGTTTTCACTAAATTTAAAAAATCTTACAAAATTATTATTTTTTGACAAAATTTTTGTATGTTGACCAATATATTTTGACAAAAAAAAATGTTTAGTCTCCTTATGTACTAACTTCAAGTTCAGACTAGGACTTTTTTTACAATTTTATATTGTTATTTTTGAATAAAATTTAAAATCTCATTTCTCCATATCTCTCTCTTTTTCTTCCAGAAAAACTTGCCAATCATGTAAATGTCCCCGCGAAGCCCATGCCATATATCAACAACAAACGACATCGGTCCACGAACGTTTGGGTTTTAAAGCTCTCTCACCTGCCGATTCTGGTGTTGAACCCCGAGATTTAGGTTATACTTGGGTGCCACCAGGCATTAGAGTGTCATCGCGCATCAATCGGTATTTCGAACAATTGCCATTAGAGAAAGTGCCAAAAATTGGTAGCGAGGGTGCACGATATCGTGAACAACAGATCTCATATCAGTTGCCCAAACAGGATTTATCGTTTGACCATTGTAAACATTTGGAGGAGTTGCATGATGCGTCGTATGAAGATTTTGTAACGGCACGTAATGAAATTGCGTTAGATATAGGTAAGTTGGATGATATTAAAGGGGGGGATTTAAATTGTATGATCTAATTGAAATCAAGGAACTCGATGTCAATTTTAATGGTAATCTCTATCCTATTTTAACTAAACAACGGAATTTTTTGTAAGGCAAAAATATATTTTTCTGAAATGCTACTTTTAGGCGGTTTTCGAGATATCTCCTTTACATCGAAAGTACACTCAAAAAAAAAAGTTTGTAAAATGACATAAAATCCCCGTGATTTTACGGGGCAGGTTTTGTAAAATATGTACTAGCAAGAATCCCCGTAAAGTTACGGGGATAATTTGTAAATTGATTTAACAAAAGAAAATGTAAATTTACAATTTTTTTTGTAAAATATCATCTTCGAGGTAAACATTTTTTTTGTAAATTTGCAAAAAATTTGGTAAATTTACAAAACAAAATTGTAAACTTACAGAAAAAGGTTGTTATTTTACAAGGAAAAATAGAAAATGAAAAAAATAAATTGTAGATTAACAAATTATTTGGTTAAACTACTGTTTTTTATGCAAAAAACTTGTATATTTACAATAAAAAGTGGTAAATTTACAATTTTTATTGTATATGTACCATTTTTCCTTATTTTTTTTGCCGTAAAAACAGTAGTTTAACCATAAGATTTGTAAATTTACAATATTGTTTTTGTATTTTCTATTTCATTTTTGTAAAATTACAACTTTTTTCGTAAGTATACAATTTTGTTTTTTAAATTTTCATATTTGTTTTGTAAATTTACAAAAAAATTGGTTTATTTACATATTGGTTTTGTAAATTTAAAGGTTTTTTCCATTGGTGCATCTTATTTTTCCTTCTTCGGCACCTGGAGTAGCACTTCAACAACCTGAAAAGATTTTTTTTCACTTGAGCACTTTTAACAAACTTTTTAATGTATAACACTGCACTTTTTTATTTTTTTTCGACATTTCGTTTTTCTTAAGTAGAACATATAAGAATTGCGAAGGAGGCTACACAAGAAATTTCTTATATTTTCAGGAAAAATTAGTCAAAAAATAACAATTTTTTTTTGAATTTTTAATTATTTTCACAAGTATTTTTAAAAAATCGGAAAAAAAAAAATTTGGATATTGTAGATTGGATGTTTAAGTACCAGTTAAAATAAGAAAAATTTGATTTTTCATAATTGGCAGCTTTCTATTGACATTTTAGGTACCAAATGTAAAAAAAAAATACCAAAAAAATATGGTAAAATCACCAAAAAAAAATGTTAAAAATACAAAAAAAAACTAAAACAATTATATAGTAGAAACACATAAAAATTGTGGTATTTTACTTAACGCAAATTACCAAAAAAATGGTGTAAAAATTATTTATAAAAAATTATTTTTAACTAAGGTTTTTACTCCAAAACGCAAAAAAATCTGAACTTAGAAAATTTTTGCGTGTCCTATTGTTGAATAATTTTTTTTTTTTGTAAAACAACATTAATTCTAGTAATAAAATAAGTTTTGTAAAATTATATTGGAATTTTGTACTTTTCAATACATACATTTTAAACTGAAAACCTTGTAAACGATCTTAAAAAAAAAATGTTTGTAATAAAACATTTTTTTGGTAAAAAGACTAAATAACATCAAGTAAAATTATGTTGTACAATTACAGTTTTCTTGTGTAAAAAAACTAAACACCTTGTAATATTTTTTTAATTTGTAAAATAATTCACTTTTTTGTAAATTTACCTAAAAAATTTGTAAAATAAATTTACCAACATAAAATAGTAATATTACAAAGCAAACTGTAGTTTTCGTTTTATTAAATATACAACAATTTTTGTAAAATGACAAAAATATTAGTAAAATAGAATTACAAGACCTTTTACTTGTAAATTTACAAACTTTTTTTTTTGAGTGTATGAAAAACCGCAATTTTTAGCAAATTTCAAATGGCGATATCTTAAAAACAGTTCCGCCCTGATTTCAATAAATGCGATATCTCAAAAACTAGGCGAGATAGAGAAAAACGAATGAATTTTCAAAAAAGAATAATTTTTAAAGACCTATCGAATGCCGTATCGGTCGTGTCCAAATTCGGCTTCCTTAAGTTCGTTATTGTCAAAAATGTATAAACGTTGGGGTAGTTTATATGGAGATGTATATTGGGCATTCCAGGCAAAATCACTCACTTTTAGACCCGACCCCTTTCGATTTATTTTATTTTTGGACATGTTTTAGTACTTATTAAATGCAACTTGGACACCAATTTTCCGGATTTTATTCCAAGATGGTGTTGAGTTATCAAAATGTAAATTTTTTAAAAAAAAATAAAAACTTGAAATTTTCAATTATTTTTGACCATTTAAAAATATAGATATCTTAAAAAAAGTAGGACAAAGTTTTGTTGGTATTTAAATATAGTTTTAGAAAAAAAATATGAAAAAATTATTCGAAGTAATTATCACTTATTTTTTAACGTTCAAAAATTAAAATCGACTTTTTGAAAAAGTCCGAAACCTTCGATTTTTTTTAAGTCTAAAAGTTTTACTTTAAATTACGCAATTTTTAAGCAAATTTTGATTTGCTTAAAATTGATTTTTTTACATGGTGCTCCAAAAAAAATAAATTTTCAACATGCATTTTCAACACCGTTTTAAAATCTCTATTTTAAAATTTTTTTTTTTGTTTTAAAATTTGGAAAACCAAAAAAATATTAGACTGAAACATGAATAATGAAAAAATGTTATTACAGCAGATAATTTCAATAAATTTAAAAAAAGTTTTGATAGCTTGCATGATTTTCAACCGATTTTAGTTTTTAGTACCTTATTAGAAAGATATTTTACTCTACATCATAATTCTGTAACCACTTGAATTAAAACTTAACTTAAAATACCAAAAAATTTCGAAAACAGTAAAAAAAACATATTTTTTCTTGCAATCCGTTTTTTAAACTTCAAGGACCATGCAGAACGCCTTACCCATGTCCGATCGTCCTTAATTTTTGTGAGACGTATTTTTACCTCCAAATGAATATATCTAGGGTAGTTTAGAGTCAGTATCTACCAATTTATTTTTTTGGAGCACCATATAAAATAAATCAGAGCCAAAAAATAAAAGGTGCAATTTTAAAAATTTAAAAAAAAAAATGAAAGAATTGTGATCACATCTCGAGTTATAGCTTAAAAGTTCGTAATTTAGAGTAGAATTTTTAGAGTTTTTTACAAAAAAATCGAAGATAACTATATTTTTAAATGGTCAAAATTAATTAAAATTTTAAATTTTTTACTTTTTTTTGAGAAAATTGCCATTTTGAAAAATTGACTACTCAACACCACCTTGGAATAAAAGTCTGAAAATTGGTTGCATTTAATAAGTACTAAAACATATCCAAAAATAAATCGAAAGGGGTCCGGTCTAAAAGTGAGTGATATGGCTTGGAATGCCCCATATATATGGGGCATTCCATGTCAAATCGGACACTTTGAAAAAATTTTTTTTTAGATTTTCCCAATTTGTTTACAGTTTTTAGTACCTTTCGAAAACTCCTTCGTGGTAAATTTTCCGATTTTTTTGATGACCCGTTCAAAAGATATCGAATTTTTAAAAATTGGTAGCTTGTTCCTTTACTCAAACTTCTTTTACTCATAACTTCTTTAATAATGGTCCAAATTTCAAATTTTTTTTTCAAAATTTTTGTTTTTTACGTACTTTAATAATGGGGGTCGGTCTCACTAACGACCCCTCTCGGACGCACCATTGGACCGGTAAAAGCTGATTAAATAAAACAAATTTACAAAAAATAAAAAAAAAATGTATGGGGACCGCCTTAACAATTAGAGATAGAGGGTAGGTATGTTCAGAGCAAATGTTTGGACTAAAAAAATATTGTGGGTCGGTCACACATTTTGTTGTTCTAAGGGCACTATTAGGGCAGTTAAAGAGTTTGGAGCAAATTTTAAAAAATGTCGTTTTGTGTGGCAGCCCCCTTAGAAATTGAAGATAGGGTATTAGTTTCTTCCAAAGAAATGTTAAGACGTAAAAATTAATGGGGGTCGGTCTTATAAAGGACCCCTCTATGACGCACCATTGGAGCAGTAGAAATGATTTTAAGATTGGAAAATTACAATAAAATTTTTTCAAAAAATTTTAAAAAATAGTAATAATCGTTATCCCACGATCCTCCTGGTCCAAAAATTTGTAGAATCGATAGATGTTTTACACAAAAAAATTTAAAAAAAATCTAAGAGTACAAACATTTTCAAAAATAAGATTAAAATTTAAAACTTAAAAATCGCATACTAGAGCGCTTTTTTGTGATTTTTTTTTAAAGTACGTAAAAAAACAAAAATTTTGAAAAAAAAAATTTAAATTTGGACCATTATTGAAGAAGTTATGAGTAAAAGAAGTTTGAGTGAAGGAACAAACTACCAATTTTTAAAAATTCGATATCTTTTGAACGGGTCATCAAAAAAATCTGAAAATTTACCACGAAGGAGTTTTCGAAGGGTACTAAAAACTGTTAACAAATTGGGAATATCTAAAAAAAAAATTTCAAAGTGTCCGATTTGACATAAAATGCCCCATATATAGTATATATAAAATTTGTAATTTGATACTTAAAGAAAATAACAAAAATGTTGATCAAAACAATAATTGACTCATTTAAGTTTTGTTGATCAAAAGATTTAATTGGAATTTTTTAGACAATAATTTTTTGTGTGTACCGATCAACTCAGAATCATATTTTGAGTCGATTTAGCGATGTCCGTCCATCCATCCATGTAAAGATTGTACGCACGATACAGGTCTCAATTTTTATTCGATTCGTATGAAACTTAAAATTTAAACTTCTTTTGACTCAAGGACAAAGCTTATTGAAATTTGAAAAAAACTCGGTCCATGTTTAGACCTAGCTCCCATATAAACGTCCCCTTTGAATTTGGCTTAAATTGCTAACATAACCGTATTTAAATAGGTTGCCTTTCGAATTTGGCAGGTAATCGTATTTTGTATTCATAAATCACCACTCAAATTTGAAGGGAATCGGAACAGTTCTACTTGTAGCCCCCATACAAACCCCCTCCCAATATTGATATAAATCTCTTAAAATCAGTGTTGGCTACCGTTACCCTTTCAATACCGTTACCGATTAAAAACCCTTTAATATTGACTACCTTTTCAAACACCGTTACCGATAAAAAACCGTTACCTTTATTCGGCTTTTTACCGGTATTATAACGGTTTTGTTTCGGTTGCATTAATATTACTTATTTCAATTTTTTTGTGGATTAAAAACATATTAAAATATTTTTAGCCCCTGTAGGCTAGTTGGTAGCGTGCTAGCCTATGAAACAGGGGGTCGTGGGTTCGACCAAAACCCTTGGTAGATTTCGCTACAACGAGACGACGGTCATTGTTACCAGTTCTCGGTTAGGTTAAAATTATTTAAAATGAGTTGCAAATAAAAATTGGAAAAATAAATAAAAACTGATCATTGGATCAAATTATTATTGTTATTACTTAAAATAAAAAAACAAATTTTTGTTCATTGCCAATCCAACCAATGATTTCATTCGCAATTAACAAAATTCGAATATAGGTCTTGGACCTCATAAAGATTTTATATTATTAATCAGTCTGTAGAAGATACGATACCATCCAAAATAAACGTGTTACTCTTCTGGTACGAATACGTCTTATGGTCATAGGCTGGTTAAGT
Source organism: Pegoplata infirma (assembly GCA_963921195.1). NCBI lineage: Eukaryota > Metazoa > Arthropoda > Insecta > Diptera > Anthomyiidae > Pegoplata > Pegoplata infirma. The sequence goes on from OY992539.1 coordinate 54,853,534, forward strand.
TCCGGAATGGGAAAATCGGAACAGATGAAAAAAGTTCCCCCTTGAAAAACTTACAAAACCCCAGAAAACATATTTTATTTAACTTTTTTGTTTATTTGTTTAAAAAATGAAAAATTTTTATGCCGTGTGAAGTTCATTGACCAAGATTAGAAAATGCGATTTTTTACGGTCTGAACCTTTTGGGGGCTTGGCTATAGCAAATTAAATTAAATATTGATAAAATTGTATTATTTATGCGTAAATATAAATAAAATTAATTTCCCAACATCTATGGCGAGAGGAAAAGTGCCCCTCCGATACCGCCCACCTCCTCGTTAAAAACATCCCCTGTTACATCCTTGCCAATTTTTTTTATGCCAGCCGATTTTTTTTTCAACAGGACAAACAATTTTGATCACATCCTGAACTGTTTATTTGAAATCAGCAGATTTCTCTATTAAAATCAGCAGATTTGTCTGCTGTCTTGGCGGTTTTTTTAGCAGATTCTACCTGTATTATCCAGACTGAAATTTAGCAAACCGCGTCTGCTATAATCAGCAGATTTCTCAACTGGCTCAAAATGCAGATTTCTCATGTGGCGTGAAATGCAGATTTTTTTGCTTATTGGACAAAGATGTCTCTACGAACATGAGTTCGTATTTGTTGAATTACATTATTGCGTGAATGTTTTATTTTAATTCTGAATTAATTCATAGTATTTAATATTAGTATAATTATGTATAGAAAAGGTACAGAATTTAAAATTTTTTTTAATTTTTTTCGGATTTTTAACAAATTTGTGACTTGTTAACATTTTATTTATAATACCTGTACGTACCGGTATTGATGTTTCGGTAACGGTTCACCGTTACCGAAATAATCTAAAATACCGTTACCTTTACCGTTACCTATATAAAAAATATATAATACCAATACCGTTACCGATACCGTTATTCGTTTCGGTTGCCAACCCTGCTTAAAATTCATCACAAATTAATTATTTAAATAACATTTTGTTTTGTAGTTATTTAACGTGTACTTTTGTAGTCTTATCAAATCTGACTATAACTGGACCATTTTTAGACATACACTAAAAATATTTTGTAAGTAAATTCAACTGAAAAAACGTTTAAAACAATCGTTTTTCCTTTTAAAAAACGGACTACTTATATTTCATTTGAAACAACAGACTTTTTCAGTTATTTTTAAACGTTAATAAATGACTATACATTCCGTAAAAACAAACGATATTTCAGTTATTTTAACTGTTTACAATTTTTCATTTTGTGGAGTAAAAATTAAATTTTTTGAATAACAAACTACAAAAACCGGTTTTCTGTAAAATTATACGGTATAATCAGTCACAAATAATTTAACTGATAAAAATATTTTTCCGTAACTTTTGTAGTTTATTGTTTTAACAACTGAATAGTTCATGCGAATAAGGACGAATAGACCACTTTTTCGCAAACACGTTTTTTTGCATAAATGCATTTTATTAGCAGAGCCCTACAATCCTATGCAGAAATTTTGGGGAAATTTTGACTTTTAAGGGTAAAAAAAATACTTTGAAAGTGCAATAATTCGTATATTTTTATATTTTTGTTTAAATTGGGAGTAAACTAACGCACAATTTTGATTAAATACAACACAAAAACATACAAAAATTTTACTTTCGGTAACAATGTGTTAAAAGAACATTACGGGGAACAAACCACACTTATTATATTGTCAAAAAATTTTACCGTTCTTGAGTTATAAGACTTTAAAGTGTGGAATGCAAAAAGGGCGAATATCCATCCTTAACAAAAATTATTTAGCTGCGTGCTTAAAATTGATATTAGATAAAATTTGAAATTGTACACAAAAAAAAAACAATCTTAGCACATACAAACATTTAGTGTTAATGCTGCATCCAATGTCAGGAATAAAAAACAACAATTTGTTCATGTCCTTTTATGTTACGTCGTAATATGCAGTCAAGGGTTAATATTATAATTCCTAAAAATGTATTTAGTGTCATAAAGAATTACTACTGCATCAAATGGCAGGAATATTAAAAAAAAAATTAACAACAAAAATTTTTTTTGCATGTCCTGGCAATCCTTAAAAAGTGTAACCTTGAAGTCCTTAAAGTGTTACAAACAAATACCAACCATAGTTCGTCAAGTTTTGCAAGTCTCATGAAAATGTAGTCAAAATCTGCTGCAAAATAACACATTTTAATTTAAATTTCAATACATTTTTTTGGATATTCGCCCTTTTTCCATTTAAGCAAAAAATTTAAGTCCAATTTTTGGCAAGTTCTCTTTCGAATACCTTACTAAAATTTTGTATATAGGTAGATGTGACCTAAATCTTTAAGCTAATACCAAAAAGTTGACAAAAATATTATTTTTTAACCGTTTCCTGCGTTTTTATTGTCCCCTGTAAAATTCTACAAATGGTCTATTCGTCTTTGTTCGCATGAACTATTCAACTGTATAAATCATTCAATATTTTATTTTCTTTGAAAAACAAACGATAAAACGATTAAAACAACTTTAACTAAAAACTTTTTGAATAACCGTAAAAAAGTTACTGTAAAACTTTTCTGGGTGTATAAATTTTGTCTCATAAAAATTTTGTCCGATCTTCAGATAAATCGGTTAATTGGCAACAAAAAGAAGCCTATTTCACTCAATCTTGCTTTTTGTGTGTTTGGTATAGTTGCTTAAGATCCATCAAAACATAGAGACAATCGGTTCATGTTTGGACTTGGGATCCATTTTCCGGAAATCACTGGTGTAGGATATTATAGGGTCGCTCTTGACCGACTATAATTTTCTTACTTTTTATAGTGTAGAAAAGGTTTGAGATTCTGAGACATTTTTTTAATAAACGTGTGGAAAAAGTCTTATATTTACTTTCCAGTTAGGCCTCAAATTCTCGTGTACCCAAGGTACTCGCCAGGCCTTAAGACGGCCCTTTATTCCTTACTTATAAGTGGAGGGTATAAAAAAAACTTACTAATATCTTTATAAATTTTATTTTAGGTTATGTTAAAGATGCCCCCTTTGATGAACATTGTGCCCACTGTGATGGAGAAATTAATACGGGTGAAATGGTGGTGGCTGCCCCTAAATTTGTAGAAAGTGTTATGTGGCATCCACGTTGTTTTACATGTAATACATGTAATGAACTGCTGGTCGATCTGACGTACTGTGTTCATGATGATAAAATCTATTGTGAACGTCATTATGCGGAACTTTTAAAACCACGTTGTGCAGGCTGTGATGAGGTAAGTTTTTTTTTTAATTTTTTTGAAAAGTGTAGTAAAAGGAAACGGAAGTGTAGATTGGTAGTTATAAAAAGATTTCAAAAGGAGAGTAGAAAGAAAAGAATGTATAAATTTAAAAATAATATTAAATAATCACGCTACACCAAAAAAAATATATATTTGAAAATACATTAAAATTTATTACTTTAGACCTAAGTGATTTTATTTTTTTATTGGCTATTTTCATGCATGATACATTAATGGATTTCCAAATACTATATGTTTGATTGAAAAATTAAAGGTTACATAAGTTTTCGTTTCAATCCAAAAAAAGAAAAAAATTTTATAGATAAGATGAATAAAAAAATATATATCAATTAAAATAGTTACTTTGCCAAATGCACTTGTGTTATAAATTTAATTCTAACTATTTGTGGACATGATATTTAACTTTTAATTGCGTCCTTTATTTTTTAAGGAGTGGCCACAAAACAATTTACACTGTCACTTTTATTTTAAACATTCCTATGTGAACATTCAATTCTATTATTTATTTTTTTCTATATTTATACCATGACATTAAACTTTGATTACTTTAAATTCAATTAACTTTAACTGAACATTGTTTTTTCTACGTTTTTTTTTGTTTTCCTGCGACAAACGGAAGCGGAAACAATGCTTCTAGGATATAAATTTACTACATACATGATTCATTTTGTTATGTATTGTTGTAGTGTAAAGTTATTGTTGTTAGTGAATTTTAATTAAATAATAATGAACAATTTTAGAAATATTTTAAAATAATAATGTAAGTAAATTTTAAAAACTTAATTTTTTATGATCAAAAATTATTTTTACTTTCCCCGCGTGCAGAAAGGATACAGGGGGTATAAACGAAATTCGATAAAGAAAAAAAGAAAAAAGAAATTAAAACAAAAGATGAATTAAGTAGAAGAAAGAAGGTGGAGAAAACAGAACATTATGAAAAACGGGTCTTTTAGTCGGATAAGATTTCGACTTTAAGAATTTTTCTATACCAAAAATGACAATGCCCGAGTAAAAAAGAAATGATATAGTCATATACAATATTGTATAGGAATATAGATTTGTATATGTTTATATCTGACACTATATGTTTCTAGATAAAATTATGTATTGGAAAAAATAATTCCATAATTTCCAATATAGTCTCAGATAATGTTATATATTATTATATGTGGTCACATACATTATTATATATGCCGTATATAAATCTACAAGATTGGCCAAATTAAATACAACTCCACATATAAATATATATGGTACCATGTCAAATAATATATTATTATATTAAAGCAAAAAAGCAAAAATTTTCTAAGTTAATTTTGATATTATTTTTTGTAATTTTATAAAAAATCAAAATTGTTGAACAAAAATTAATTTATATTTTCACCAAATTAAAAGGATTAAAAAAACAAAACTGGGAAGATTGTTGCTAATTCTAATTTTAATATAACCCAAAAATAAAAAACCCTAAATGAATTCAATAACTACATAAAAATATTTGTTTTAAGTTTCAAGGCTCCAACACAATGTCGGAGTACTCTGTACTACTGAGTACCATCTCTAAAAATAGAGATAACATCACACAAAAATGTGTAAGTGCGAAAGAGAAAGGAACAAAATCCACTCTGGCACAGAGTACTCTGTCGTTGTGAATTCAGCTTTAAAATTTATGGTCCAAATTTTTTGAAAAAAAATTATATGAAATATCAGATTATATAATTTTTAATATAATTTGATAAAATTTTACAAATCCACATTAGACCAAAATTCGGATCTAATTAAATCTAACAATATCATATATGATATTATTAGACAATTTTAGATAATTTCTGATACAGCCAATTTTGAGATCAGATTAGATCAATTAAGAGCTGTTACCAGATTAATTAAGATATAATTACATAAAGGACCAGATAATTTTTTTTACTCGGGTGATGACCGATTTGCCTAAAACTTAAAATATGTATAAAAGAGATTTTTTGGTTATGGTATCACGGCTTATCGGCCATATATGAGGCATTCCACACCAAACGTTCCGCTACAGAAAAACATGTGTCCCGTAAATTTCTGAATAGGTTGTTTGGATAGCCCTATATGGAACTAAGAAAATTGCGTTTTTGGTTTTTCAAATTTTCAAAAACTGGGCTGAGGAGGCGTGGTCAAATATTGGAAAAATGGTAAAATTTGTGTCGAGTTGCCTTGATTAAATATTTATCACATTAAAACGGAATGCACCACAATCTCAAAAATTTACATTCTTATATAGTTTTGTATGGGCTATCGATTAAATTTTTTTTTTTTTGGAAAATTTTCAGAACCCGCTCTGAAATTTTCCATTTTTTTAAAAAGTCAATTTATCAAAAATCCGGCCACTTTTTTTTTTTTAATTTTTTTTTTTTAAAGTTTAGATGTTTGTCCATCCACACAAAAAAATTCAGAAACACGTTCGTCGTTTTTTTCGAGAAAATCGCATTTGAATATTGAATTTCACGACAATTTTGGAATTTCCTTGTATTTTCTTGTTAAAACATGGCGTATGAGTAACCTGACCAACCATCCCGCTTTTGGCGGGATTATCCCGCTTTTTGATGTCTCATCCCGCCATTTGATGTCTTTATCCCGCTTTTTGACTTTTAAATAATATTTTTTATTTTTTAAATAATATTTTGAGCTCTGAAGTAATTTTAAGCATTTTTTTTTTTTGGATTTTTGAGCATATCAATATGGTAACATTTACATTTTCTTACCGTATTCAAAAAAATGTAAAGGAAATTACTCCTAAAATTGTGTTGGAACTCGAAAAAATTTCCAATTTTAACGTTTATTTTTGAAAAAAAAAAAAAATTAATTGATTTTGATTTTTGAAAATTAAAAAAAAAAAAAAGAATTTATAATTCAAAAAAAAATTTTTAAGTTTGTTTTTATTTCAATTAGTTTTTTAATTAAAAAAAATCAATTTTTTTGAGACGTTTGTTCAATAGGGTGGTTCATATTTTGAAAAATGTTTAATGACCTGAAAAAAGTACCTGGTAAAATTTTGAGCCAGATAAGTTAACTCTTTGACATCGCGAAAATTAGTCAACGTTTCGAGTTTTGGGCAAAAATTCAATAAATTTAAGAACAAATGTTATGAATATGTTAAAAACAAAATAATTATTGTGTTTAACGTTGCCCAAACGTAAGAAATATATAATTTTCGATATATCGGTAACCCATATTAATTTGGTACAAAATATAATTTATGAATTTGACACATTTTTCAAATATGCAAAATTATTTTTTTTAAGTATACTCAAACAAAATTAGCAGGTATTTCAGCTCGTTTAAGAAATCCAGTGTTGAGGAGCAGCGAAAATCCAAAATTTTGTAAAAAAAATCCACCCTGTTTGAAGAATTTGACAAGAAATATATTTTTTTAAGTAAATGATTTTTTATCTAATTTTTTTTGAGTGTACAATTTTTTTGAAGTGACAAAAATATTTTGAAAACTATTTTTGTGGCTTAACAATGTCTTTCGGAGCGTGTTCAACGTTTTATTTATCACGTGAATTGGAAGCAAAATCAATCCAAAATTCACGGTTTTGTTCATAAATTCTGAACCACTGGACTGATTGCGCTGAAATTCAATATCAACCTGACCAGAAAAATTAAAAACTACTTTCTTTCGAAAGTGTGTTTTCAACAGACATACTGACAGCCAGAAAGACGATATCACTACGTCAAATTAAAATCGATTGAAAATTATGAATTTTTATACTTTTTCGAATTGTTACAAAATTACTACACTAAAAATAAGTGAAGAATATACCCAATTAGAAATGTCGTTAAGATATCTCAAAGACTTCCCAATTAGAAATGTCGTTAAGATATCTCAAAGACTTCCTCATGACAATGTCAGTGTACCTGCTGACTGAAAAATCTCTGACCATACAAAAAACCTCATGACACCTCCTGACTTTTTCAAGTATTTTGTCAAAATTCATCGCCGACAAGTATGCAGGTGGTCAATAGTGCTGACTACATTATGACATGTACATAGTACGTCTGAGATCGTGCAAAAATTTAAAATTTATTAATCACGTCTTTTAATTTACACTACTTACTATTTTTATCTGTCCATTTCTTAAATTTAGTTTTTTAAAACTTACTATTTTGATCTGCCTCACTTGGTCCGCGAACTCAGAACCTTCTGTTCACTGGTCTAGCACCTTACCCCTTTAGCCAAACTTTGATAATAAATGTGTTTATTTAAAAACAAATTTAAATTAATTTATTATTTGAATTGTCCTGTTATATATATTTCGTCACCTGAATTGAAAAATGCTACAATATGAATTTTTCTTCCTCAAATATAACATTTTTTTTAAATATTAATTGGAATTTGGTTTCATCCCATTTAACAAGATTTTGTTAGAGTTATTTAAGCGTATCTTAGTTGTTTTTGATATTATTTATACGAAACAAAAAAAAATATTTACAAAAAAATATTGCAGGAGCCCTTTACAATTAAGGTGACGATATATTCAATTTATTTTGTTTTTGACAAATTTGAAAATATTATGATTTCAAAATATATTTTATTACAAACAATTTTAAGTTGTGGTTGGCCTAGTTGTCTAGCAGGTTCGACAGCTTGCGTGTTGTAGATTTTTGGCCTCGGTTCAATCCCCGGTCGCGGATTTTTTTTTTTATTTTTTTTTTTATTGTTTTAAGACCAATTCAATTTTATTTTTTTAATTACAAGGAAAATTAAAAGAGTTTTAAAGGATTTAACAAAATTACATCGGTCTTACATCGGAAAAAAAATTTTAGTGATTGGTCGGATTTGCTATATAATTGTCAGCATTAAAGACATGATTTTTCTAAATTGATAAGACAACTTATATGACAAGTCAGTACATTTATAGAATTTGGGGTGCTCCGACAAAAATTATGACATGTCCTTAAGTTGTCTTTAGTACAATGTGTTCACTTGCTGACTTCTACCTGATGAATCATTACTGACATTGTCTTAAAGACAATATTTCTAATTGGGTAAAAAAGTCCCGCTTTTTAGACCAAAATCCCGCTTTTCAACCTTTCCATCCCGCTTTTCAGGCAAAAACAGTTGGTCAGGTTACGTATGAGTAACAAATTTTAGCGAACCCAACGAGATGATTCCATTTTAATTATTTTTTCATTTGTAGTGCAATATAGAGATGGGCGTGAATGCGATTTGACCCGCGCAAGATATAGTAAAGTCACTGACGACTCGTTATTATTTTTAGTTTACTTGTGCAATCACGTGAGTCAATTTACTGTTACTCACGCAGTTTTTGATTACGCTCACGGTTGTTCACTCACGCTGATGATGATTTTACAAAAATAATAAAAACAATAAATTTTCTATGAAAAAAGCACTGAAAACGGAAACTCGAAAAACAGTAAAATTTCAAAAAAAAAAATAGTTAAAAATCACAAAAACTTACTTAAGAAAAATTTTAAGCATTCACTCATCTCGCAAAAATTGGACTTCCTGATCACTCACGAAGTGTTCTACTCACGCTACCTCTTTAATATCGTGAATAGCTTAGTACGTGACTCGCGAGTCAATTTTTTCAAATGTTGAACGTTAAAGAATATATACCTATAATGTAGTGTCCGATTTATTGCTCCCGCTTAAATGCGCTTATCCAAAATATTAAATAAATCAGAAGGATATTGATGCATTTACATAAAAAAACTCTTATAAACGCACATCAAGTGATCTTAAGATTTTGAACTCATTTTAGATTTGATATTTCAGTAAAATTTGTATTAAACTACTCTTACCAGTTTAAGGCATTTAAGCGAGTAATTCTGTATTTTTTTTAATTTAAATTGAAATCTTTATGAAATCTTAAAACAAATTTTTTTAACAATTGACGATTTGTTTTCGATATAAACGGTCAGAAGGACATTGATGCATATCTAAAAAAAAACTCTTATAAACGCATCTTATCAGTTTTACGCAATTAAGCATTTTACGCATTTAAGCATTTACGCATTTTACGCATTTAAGCGAGATGAGTGAATGCTTAAAATTTTTCTTAAGTAAGTTTTTGTGATTTTTAACTATTTTTTTTTTTTTGGAATTTTACTGTTTTTTTGAGTTTCCGTTTTCAGTGCTTTGTTTTCATAGAAAATTTGTTGTTTTTATTATTTTTGTAAAATCATCATCAACGTGAGTGAGCAACCGTGAGCGTAATCAAAAATTGCGTGAGCGTGAGTAACAGTAAATTTACTCACGTGATTGCACAAGTAAACTAAAAATATTAGCGAGTCGTCAGTGACTTTAATATTTCTTGCGTGGTTCAAATCGCTTTCACGCCCATCTCTATATTGTACCACACATGAAAAAAACAATTAAAATGGGATCAATTCGTTGGTTTCGCAAAAATTTGTTACTCATACGCCATGTTTTAACAAGAAAATACAAGGAAATTCCAAAACTGTCATAAAATTCAATATTCAAATGCGATTTTCTCGAAAAAAACGAAAAATCTTTTTCTGAATTTTTTTGTGTGGATGGACAAACATCTAAACTTTAAAAAAAAAATTTAAAAAAAAGAAAAAAAAGTGGCCGGATTTTTGATAAATTGACTTTTTTAAAAACTGGAAAATTTCAGAACGGGTTCCGAAAATTTTCCAAAAGAAAAAAATTTAATCGATAGCCCATGCAAAACTATATAAGAATGTAAATTTTTAAGATTGTGGTGCATTCCGTTTAAATGTGATAAATATTTAATCAAGGCAACTCGCCACAAATTTGACCATTTTTCCAATATTTGACTAAGCCCAGTTTTTGAAAAATTGAAAAACCAAAAACGCAATTTTCTAGGTTCCATATAGGGCTATCCATACAAGCTATTCAGAAGTTTACGGTACACGTGTTTTTTTTTCGCTGGACATTTGGTGTGGAATGCCTCATATTTGTTTCTTAAAGTATTTTATTTTATTTATAATAAATAAAATTTTATATTTTGAAAAATGTACATTCACACATCATCATTTATTTTATTTAAAAAAAAATTAATGATGATGTCAAGATCATCCAAAATTAACAACAACACAATAAAACGACAAATTATTTGAATGTCAAGACAATGCAAAATGAAAATCACAAGCATTTACTAATAAAAATAATAATAAATGATCAACGGCTCTTAATGTTTGTACAATTTAATTATAAATCTGACAAAATACAAAAAAAGAAATTTAAAAAAAATTAAGAGTACCTACTTGTGTGTAATGATTATGAGCAATTATCAAAAAATTCACCACACCCATTTAAAATCGAAAATCAAATTGAAATAGAATGATTTTCAAAACAAAATATATCTTGTAAAAGCGTGTTTAAGGTCAGTTTTTCCTTATATTTTTTTTTTCTTTTTGCTACATTTTAAGAAAATCAATTTAACAAATTAGTAGATAACCAAACATATAAGTATATATCGAGGGCGAATATTCAAAACTTGCTTTCTGCATAATGAAAACTTTTTAGGAGATCAAAATGAACTGTTATTTTTAGGTACATAATTCTAAAAGTTATTATTAATTTTTCTACAAAATAATTAGAAATAATTGTTTTTGAAATAGTAGTTCAGTTAAAAATTAATTTATTAGATTATAACTAACTCAGCGAACGCATTTTTATCGAAAACTCGCTTTCGAAATTATTGCAGATAGCAAGTTTTGAATATTCGCCCTCGCTATAAAAAGCATAATATATTTGAACAAACAACTGCAAGGCTGTAGGCAAAATCGCCCAATGAAAAATCGCCCAAAAAATTTTATGAAAAATCGCCCAAATGCAAATCGCCCGAAAAATATGAAAAATTACCCAAAAAGAAAAATACGAAACTTTGCCCAAAATTAACGAAAAAAAGCCCAAAAAAGAAATGAAAAATTGCCCAAAATAAAAAAAGATTTTTTCTAACACATTTATTTCAAAACACATACTACACAGAAAAGCTTTCTTTTGCGGAGAGGGTGGGTCTAAGGCATGAAGGTTGTAATCCCTAAGCCTGGCCGAAGGCCGGCTACGCAGAAGAACTTGAAGACAAAGACAAAAACTTTTAAGATAAGACCATAGGTTACTTGGTTATTATTTATTTTTATAGATCGTTGTTTTGAGAATACAGCCCGTGAATGCATTTGCAATTGATGTACAAGTTTTAAGTGTGAAACTAAAATTTTAACGAAATAAAAAAAATTGGAATTAGCTCCGATGAAAGCGCCGCAGGCGAAAAATTTTACCAACAAATTTTAACAAAAAATCGCGCGATTTTTTGTTAAAATTTGTTGGTAACATTTTTCGCCTGCGGCGCTTTCATCGGAGTGTGAAACTAAAATTTTACCGAAATAAAAAAAAATGGAATTAGCTCCGATGAAAGCGCCGCAGGCGAAAAATTTTACCAACAAATTTTAACAAAAAATCGCGCGATTTTTTGTTAAAATTTGTTGGTAAAATTTTTCGCCTGCGGCGCTTTCATCTGAGCTAATTCCAATTTTTAAATTTATTACTTTTGATTTTTCTACTGCGCTGCGATAGATTAATATATAGCGTGGTAATCTGGTAAGAGCAGCGGTTTTGGTTTCGATTCCCACCAGAGCCTTTGTATGTTAGCAACAACGGAACGGTTTTGCTTCAGCTTATTCTTGGTTAGTTAAATATATAATTTATAAAAAAAAACACGATATGTGTTTACTGTTTCTAAAAATAATAATATACTGATTTATTGTGACATACATACATATTTCAGTTTTGACATTTTAAGATTTTGACAAAAAATAAACCAAAATAAAATTGGGCAATTTTTCATATATAATTTTTGGGTAATTTTTCGTAATGAAAAATCACCCAATTTTTAATTTCGAAATTTTGCCCAAAAACTATGAAAATTGGCCCAAAAATGTTGGGTAACTTTTCATATGAAATATGACCCAAATTTGTATGAAAAATTTTTGGGCGAATTTTCGTTTTCTTTTTTGGGCCATTTTTCTTTGGGCGATTTTGCCTACAGCCCAACTGCAACACCAAAAATATTTAACAAACATTAAAAAAAACTGAAAAAATGGGTAGATGAAAAAGTTTTTTACTTTTAGTCGGGCATTTTTTGTTCCACATATTTTAATTTAAAATGGCGAAACCCATTTAACAGTTTTTTTAGTAATAAATTTTGGCAAAGCATTTGAACTAGACTTGGGCGTGTGACTCACACTCTAAAGAAAAATCGCGCGAGTCACGTGATTCTGCATTGCTGCGTGAGTCACGTGATTCTGCATTACTGCGTGAGTCACATGCTCATGTCTAGTTCAAATGCTTTGCCGAAATCTGTGAATTTCAAAATCCTGAATTTTAGATTGGTTTTACCTTAAATTCACATGTTGAAAACCCGAGCTTAAAAAAACAAGCTTTAAAAACTTTGGTAACCCACAAAATTACTTTATAATGTATTTTTGTCACTCAAAAACATTTTTACACTAAAAAAAAATACACTTAAAAAAAATTTGCACTCAAAATAAAATTAGTATTTTTTTTTACAAAAATGTCAAAAAAATGTTTCTTACTTAAAATAAAATATTTCTAATCAAAATTGTTCATTTTTTCCTTTAAAAAAAAGCATTGAAAGGTATAAAAATCGACTTTCGACAAGTCGACTTTAACTTTTCTTCTTGTTTTTTGATAAAACTTTTGCGCTGTAATCATCAAAAATCCCCACGAGAAAAAAAAACGTTTAGATCTGACATAAAGTATTTAGACCTAATTATAAAATATATAAAATAACTGTATATAATTGTATCTGATCAGATTTATTTGATCCGAGATTTCACCCTAATTTTCGTATTTAATAGATCTTATTAGATACAATTGATCTAAAAATATCTGAACAGATCATACCAGACCTTATCAATTTTTCAAGGGTAGATTTTTTAAACAATTCAAAAATTGTAATAATTTTTTTTTACAAAAAGAAAAAAATTTGTCAAAAAAAAAATAATTTCCCAAAAAAAAGCTATTGATTTGGTGCAAGCGAAGAAATGAATATATCCGTGCACCTGTCTGGTATATATTTCTCTTTCTCTTTAATATTTAAAAAAAAAAAAGTTTAAAAAATGCTATAAAAAAAAATAAAAAAAAATTTGTCTTAAAAAAAAAATTTCTCCAAAAAAAAAACAATTTGTAAAAAAAAAAATTGTAAAAAAAAAATTTGGTCACAAAAAAAAATTGTCAAAAAATTGGTAAAAACGTTTTAGATTTTTTCTATAGAAAAATTCTAAGATCCAAGACATTTTTCTTATAGAAAAATTCTGAGAACCGGTATATTTTTCTTTTAAAAAAATTCTCTGATGATTTCCTTTTTTTTGCTTCAATTTCTTCTTCTCCATTCTATTTTTTCTTTTTATGCCCTCCAACCACAGTATAGGGGTATACTCACTTTGTCATTCCGTTTGTAACGCATCGAAATATCGATCGGGGACCCTATAAAGTATATATATTATTGATCTATGATCGAGTCTAAGACTTTTCTAGAATGCCCGTATGTCCGTCCGTCCGTCTGTATAAGACACGATGCAGTCCAAAATAAAAGAGATAGACCCGTTAAGTTTGGCAGGAATATGTCTTTTGGTCCTAGGCAGTTTATGTTCGTAAATGGGCAAAATCGGACCAGAGGGAAAAAAGTTCCCCTCTGAAGAACTTAACTAACCTCTGAAAAACGCCATATTTTCTCAGGTTTTTTTGTATTTTTGTTAAGCAAATGAAACAATTTGATGTCAGAAAAAGTTCAATGTCCTGCACTTGGACTTAGGAAATAAAAAAAATATTTTATTTTTTGCCCGCGCCCCTTTTGTGGGCGTGGATTTTAAAAATGTTTTTAAACAATGATAAAATTGTATTAAGCTCAAAAAGCATAATAAATCAATTTTTAATCATTTGTCGCAATGCACATTGGGTTCAAATGGTACCAAAGTGGCGATTAATTGAAATTTATAAATGAAGTTTTTATTATAAGTTTTGGTATGGGGTAAAAGTAGATAAAATTCTGCAACGCTAGTTATCAAAATCAATAAACTAAGTTGTTTACTTTTTTTTTGGTGAGCTATCAAAGTTAGCAAATTATTGCAGTCTTTGAAAAAAGTAAAAAAATTAAAATTTTTTACAATCCAAGCGATAATTAGTAGTATTAAATCTTTTAAAATAAAATCTTTTATAATGGAACCTAAAACAACAGGTATTAAACTAAATTGAAAAATTTTTTTTGTTTATAAAAATTGGGTCTTAACATTTTTAATAATTTTTTTAAAAAGGACCGGAAATTGGGATATTTCACCCATTTAATGGGCCACACATATTAAGTTAGTAATAGTTGGATTTGGTTTTGTGGATTTTAAAAAAGTATAGGATATCAGCTTTTATTCAAAATAAAAAAAAGTACAGACAATGCCCGGCCCTTTTTTTTTTATTCCCGTTTTTGTGTAAAAAGTCTGGGTATCGTTTATTAAACAAGACCATTATATGTGTGTTTATACCCTTCAACTACGGTATGGGCTTACACTCACTTTGTCATTCCGTAAGTAACGCATCGAAATATGGGTTTAGGACCCCATAAAGTGTATATTATTGATCACTGATCGATTCTAAGACATTTTGTGACTAATAGTGTGTCCGTCCGTCCGTCTGTTGTTGAGCACACCATAAAGTACATAAAACAAGAGCTAGAATCCTGAAGTTTGTCACAAATATGTATAATGGTCATAGGCTGGTTAGGTTCTTGAAGTAAAATCGGACCAGGGGGGAAAAAGTTCCCCTTGAAGAACTAAAACTACCCCAGAAAAATATTTTTTTTACAAGTTTTATTTGTATATTTGTTCAATAAATGAAACATTTTAATGCCATATGAAATGCATCGACCTGAATTTGAACCAAGGGGGATCAGGAAAGCGAATTTTTTCGGTCCGCCCCTTTGTGGGGGCTTGTATAGAAAAAATAATTTAAATAGTGATAATTTTTTATTAATTAGGTGCAAAAAATGACATCAATTTTTTTGGCAAGGTTTATCGCGAGAGGAAGGTGTCCCCCATAGTCTCCCGATAAGCCCCCCACCCCCCTACGCTAAATTAACGTCCCCTCCATTTGTTTTTTGTAGCTTTATTACATGTTCAAGGGTTTCGTGTTTTTTTCCAAAAACAAAAAAAACGACTAAAATATTAAAAAAAAAACATTTTGTTAAATTTTTTTTTCTCTAATGCTGTGTTTTTATGTATTTTTCATAATTCGTTAATAAAAAACTACAATATTCCCACAAATCACTTTTTTCAGATAAATTTGTACATTTATGAGATTTTGTGAAAAACAAAAATTCGATTTTAAATAAAATTTAAAATAATATAAATACATATTGTGCGCTCTTTCGTTGATTACTTTAATAGCACATTATGAACACTTTAATTTCCATTTTTTTTTTATTAATTTATCGCTTTTCATTCCAAAGTTACAGCAAAAATTGTGAACTATAACCCTTTTTTCCGAAAAACAAAAAAACGCCTAACAGGTTAAAAAAATTTTTTTTTCCAAATTTTTTTTTTTCCAAAATGTGTATTTTTACGTGTTTATATTAGTTCATCAATAAAAAAATATAATATTCTAAAACTACTGCTTATCTGAATTAATCGCCATTTTGAGTACCATCGAACCCAATGTGCAATGGTTAATGTGTCCCCAAATGACCCCTTCTGATCCCCCCCCCCCAAAAAAAAACGCCCCAGCAATTTTTTTTTTAATCTGTTGAAGGGGATTATAGATTCGGCACAGCCGAATTTAACACTCTCACTTGTTTTTATTTCAATTTGAAGGGGGTCTGGGAATTTCCTTCCCCCCGTGGTATAGGTAGTTTATTTTGAAGAAATGTGAAAAATCACAAAAAATGCCTGCGTGAGTGAGTGTGCGTGAGTAAGATTTTTGCGTGAGTCGATGTTTTTGCGTGAGTTTGCTTGATTATTTTCTCTTCATATTTCCTTTCGTACCAAAGACTGCAACAAAAATGCTTGCGAATTTTGTACTCTTGCCCAAAACATTAAATCATGATAATGTTTTGCGGAAGATCCCAAATCGTACTTTCCAAAGCAAAATTTTTTTAGAAAAAATAATGTTTAATTACTGTGCTTTAACATGCAAAACGAATTAAAATATCAGTCGAGGACCCCATTAAAAAAATAAAAGAGCTGTACATTTCGTAAGTGAGTCCAAAAATAAGTGCACTCGAAAAAAGCTTAGACTTGGTGAAAAAGTAGTTTTGGTAAAAAAAATTTTTTTTTTCACGAAAAACAAAATTATGTATGTTAAAAAAAATTTAATGAACCCAATTACTTTTGGTGAAAAATAATTTTGATGAAAAAAAAGTTTTTGAAGAATTTTTTCGATGAAAGGAAAAAATGTATGAAAAAAAAATTTTGATGAAAAAAAAAATTTTATAAAAAAAATATTTGAAAAAAAAAAAAAATTTGATGAAAATACAAAAAAATTGATGAAAAAAAAAATTTTGATAAAAAAAAGTTTTTGATGAAAGAAAAAAATTTGATGAAAAAAAAATTAATGAAAAAAAAATTAATAAAAAAAAAATTGATGAAAAAAAAATATTTAATAAAAAAAAAATTATGAAAAAAAAATTTGATGAAAAAAAAAGTTTGATGAAAAAAAAAATTGATGAAAAAAAAATTTGATGGAAAAAAAATTTGATGGAAAAAAAATTGATGAAAAAAAATTATGAAAAAAAAATTTGATGAAAAAAAAATTTTTGATGAAAAAAAATTTTTTTTTGTTGAAAAATAATTATGTTACTTTTAATTCACCAGCTGGTGAAAAACGGGTTTATTCACCACGAGGTGAATTATTATCCAAGTTACAAACCCAAGTCACAGTATATACAGTAGCGAAACTCTTTTTTTAGGTTTACTTGAATCATTCTGTCACTAATATTATCACATTTTGTTTTATTTGTATTGGTAAAATTTCGATACAGGATGCGATAATAAGTTTGGAGTTCACTTTAAAAATTTACTTAAATGAGCATAAATTCGCACAAAAACACAGTTACAAATAAATTACCTATTATAAAATAACGTGCAAAGTTATTTCATATTTATAAATTTGCATTATTTGCACACAAAATACGATAGAAGAATTCAACAATTTGATTACTTACAAAACACCCATTATAATTATTGTCAGTTAAGAAAAAAATTATAGCATACTGTTTCGGGTGTTACACCGAAATGTCATTTATTTTTTGTAACTAACCTCCGACACGTCATCATTTTATAATCACCACATTAAAATTTGACACAAAACTTCAATTTTCGAAAATATTTATATATTTAAAAATTCTTCAAATAAAAAATAATAAAAATTTGTAAAACCGAAAGCGAATTTGTCAATTATTAGAAGAAGGTAAATAATTATTTAAGATTTAAATTGTACACATAATGATTTTTGGTAATTTTTTTTAAGATCGCGCATACCAACATCATAATCAAGACCAGTAATATTAAAAATTGGAAGCGGTGCTGTTCTTAAAATTAATAACTAAATGTCACGGAAAAATGTAACCATTAACACACTGGATGCATTAATAAAGTTTCATATAAATATATTTTCAAGAACTAATCTATAGAAAAGTTTCTTCGGTTCTAAGCTTTTTTCCATAGGAGGACTGTTTTTATAGGAAAAATGTCCCGCAATCTGAGACTTTTTCTATAGGAAAAATGTCCCACAATCTGAGACTTCATATAGGAAAAATGTCTCAGCATATGAAACTTTCCATAGGAAAAATGTCCCAAAATCTAGAAGTTTTTTTAAAGGAAAAATGTCTCAGAATCTGAGACTTTTTCTATAGGAAAAATGTCTCAGAATCTGAGACTTTTTCTATAGGAAAAATGTCTCAGAATCTGAGACTTTTTCTATAGGAAAAATGTCTCAGAATCTGAGACTTTTTCTATAGGAAAAATGTCTCAGAATCTGAGACTTTTTCTATAGGAAAAATGTCTCAGAATCTGAGACTTTTTCTATAGGAAAAATGTCTCAGAATCTGAGACTTTTTCTATAGGAAAAATGTCTCAGAATCTGAGACTTTTTCTATAGGAAAAATGTCTCAGAATCTGAGACTTTTTCTATAGGAAAAATGTCTCAGAATCTGAGACTTTTTCCATAGGAAAAATGTCTCAGAATCTGAGACTTTTTCTATAGGAAAAATGTCTCAGAATCTGAGACTTTTTCTATAGGAAAAATGTCTCAGAATCTGAGACTTTTTCTATATTAAAAATCAAAAATTGGAAAAATGTCTCAGAATCAGACTTTTTCTATAGGAAAAATGTCTCAGAATCTGAGACTTTTTCTATACGAAAAATGTCTCGGAATCTGAGACTTTTTCTATAGGAAAAATGTCTCAGAATCTGAGACATTTTCT
The DNA here is from genome assembly GCA_963921195.1 of Pegoplata infirma. Lineage (NCBI taxonomy): Eukaryota > Metazoa > Arthropoda > Insecta > Diptera > Anthomyiidae > Pegoplata > Pegoplata infirma. The sequence goes on from OY992539.1 coordinate 54,872,302, forward strand.
ATAGGAAAAATGTCTCAGAATCTGAGACTTTTTCTATAGGAAAAATGTCTCAGAATCTGAGACTTTTTCTGTAGGAAAAATGTCTCAGAATCTGAAACTTTTTCTATAGGAAAAATGTCTCAGAATCTGAAACTTTTTCTATAGGAAAAATGTCTCAGAATCTGAGACTTTTCCTATAGGAAAAATGTCTCAGAATCTGAGACTTTTTCTATAGGAAAAATGTCTCAGAATCTGAGACTTTTTCTATAGGAAAAATGTCTCAGAATCTGAGACTTTTTCTATATGAAAAATGTCTCAGAATCTGAGACTTTTTCTATAGGAAAAATGTCTCAGAATCTGAAACTTTTTCTATAGGAAAAATGTCTCAGAATCTGAGACTTTTTCTATAGGAAAAATGTCTCAGAATCTGAGACTTTTTCTATAGGAAAAATGTCTCAGAATCTGAGACTTTCTATAGGAAATATGTCTCAGAATCTGAGACTTTTTCTATAGGAAAAATGTCTCAGAATCTGAGACTTTTTCTATAGGAAAAATTTCTATAGGAAAAATGTCACAGAATCTTAGACTTTCTCAGAATCTAACACTTTTTCTATAGGAAAAATGTCTCAGAATCTGAGACTTTCTATAGGAAAAATATCTCAGAATCTTACTTTTTCTATAAGAAAAATGTCTCAGAATCTGAGACTTTTTCTATAGGAAAAAATTTCATTGAATCTTAGACTTTTTCTATAGGAAAAATTTCACAGAATCTTAGACTTTTTCTATAGGAAAAATGTGTCAGAGTCTGAAACTTTTTCTATAGGAAAAATGTACCAGAATCTAAGACTTTTCTATAGGAAAAATGTCTCAGAATCTGAGATTTATTCTATAGGAAAAATGTCTCAGAATCTGAGACTTTTTCTGTAGGAAAAATTTCACTGAATCTTAGACTTTTTCTATAGGAAAAATGTCTCAGAATCTGAGACTTTTTCTATAGGAAAAATGTACCAGAATCTTAGACTTTTTTATAGTAAAACTATCTCAGAATCTGAGACTTTTTCTATAGGAAAAATGTCTCAGAATCTGAGACTTTTTCTATAGGAAAATTGTCTCAGAATCTGAGTACTTTTCTATAGGAAAATTGTCTCAGAATCTGAGACTTTTTCAATAGAATAATAAATTATATTTTTACATATTATAGAAAAATTTTTCCATTTTTTGATAGAGAAAATGTATGTTTTTGTATTTACATATTTTAGAAACAATTATTTTAATTAAAAAATACAAAACATATCAAATGCACTGTTTTATTCAAACCTGTAAAAAACTTGAATTTAAGTATTTTCAAGTAAGTATACAAATACTTATACTTGAAATTTTCAAGTATAAATATTTTTTACTTACTTGAATAATTTTTCAAGTAAGTAAAGATATACTTGTACTTGAAATGTTCAAGTTCAAGTATTTTCAAGTATTTTTTATTTGAAACAAATTTGTATCAACTAAAATACTTGGTAAACATTTTGTTTAAATAAAAAACTTGAGCAACAATTTTTGGAAGTAATATACATATGAATACATTTTTTTATGAGATTGTCAAAAAAAAATTGAATTAATTTTTGTAAATAATTTTGGTTTTTTGTGAGCTTTTCGTTTTATTTTTTGTTATTTTTATGTCTGATCGCAATTTTAAAAAGGCTGCAACTACCGAATACATTATGTAAATGGTGTCATTGGAGCTAAGATGAAGGGGTAAAAAACAACAAAAAGATCAACAATTGCCTCGGTGTCGCTCCTAGAGGAGAGCAATGTGAGACCGACCATTATTAATTCTAACAACCCATCATTTGCTCTTAACAATCCTGCTCCATATCGCCACTCCAAAAGGGGTCTTCAATTAAATTTTTATGAAATTTACTCCTGTTGCTCTTACTGTATCAAGGATGCCCCCAGAGGAATCAAAAGTGCATATCGTCGGTTCGTCAACCGGGACCGCTTTTTGTTTTTCATAATTTTTTCAAAAGGCTTACAACTCATCTGTATATAAATAAATATTTATGTAAATAATATTGCAAATTTTTTATTTACATTAATTTATATTTTAAAAAACAGAGCAAAAGTACCAAATTTAGCTGTTATTAAAGTCTCTTTAAAATAATTCTGTAATACTCATTGGGTTCTGGTTGGCCCACCGACGATATGTAAGATCGACTCCAATATTTCTTCAACTTCAAAATGTTCTCAAAACAAACCTACCCTTTATCTTAAATTATCAAGGCGGTCCCCTTACAATTTCTTAAAAATTCCATGGTGCCCTCGAAAGGGATAAAATGTAAAACCGACCTTTATTAATTTTTACCTCCAAACATTTTTCTAGAACATTCTTTACTCATATTTCAAAAAAAAATATATAATTTTTTGCAACTTTTACTGCCAAAAAAGCTTTGTTTGTAAAATTGTTGCTGAACTTTTTTATTTGGACACATTTTTGTATAAAAAATTATTTTAAAAACATTTTGTAGTATTTTACTTAAACAAATATGTGTTCAAGTATTTTATTTCAACAAAATTTGTTGCAAGTAAAAATATACTTACTTACTTGAACTTTTCGTCAAGTAAATAAAAAATATTTGTACTTGAACATTTCAAGTACAAGTATTTTTATACTTACTTAACAATTTTTTCAAGTAAGTAAAAATATACTTGTACTTGAAATGTGCAAGTATAAATACAAAAATACTTGAAAAAAAATAATATAAGTAAATAAATACTTAAGTATTTACAGGTTTGGTTTTATTTAACGTTCAGTCAACCAGGAACATCTGGAACTTTTTAATTCTCAGCGGTTACAGATAACAAACGCCATGCATTAATCCAATCCTCCCTCAGTAAAATAGGATGTTTTGTGATTTTCTGTAGCAAGCGCGCTTTATTATTGATGGCCCCTGAACTCGTCTAAATATTTATTTCTATTTTTCACATTTTAACTATACAGAAAATAAAATAATTTATTTAAAAAAATAAAATTAATATAAACAATTGAAATAAAAATTAAAACAAATGTCATAAAAATTCAAAATTTTGACAAATGTGTTGAGTTCACACATTTCCTATACGTGTGAGCAAAATGAGGTGAATAAAAAAGGGGGAAAATTCACCATTAAGAGTTTCGCTACTGTATATACTGTGCCCAAGTTATTAAAATTTTTGGTTTTAAGAAAATGAAAATAGAAATTCTTGTTTTCTTTTTCGTTAATTGTTAGCTTATATAGTCAAACTGAGATGGTGTCATGCAACTTTTTTAAAATTAGACACCAGCCTTAAAACATTATCATGTTAAAAAATTGTAAAATTTGGCTAATCTTAAGATTTCTTCCCAAAAAAAAAATTGTAAAATTTTTTAAATTTTCCCTAAAATTTTCGAGTTTTTAAATTTTGTTTGTATATTTATAAATAAGAGTTTTGTGAGTGTGAGTAAACATGAGTGTGGGTGAAGCTTTTGTGTACACATGAGTTGTATTTTATTTTTTCACGTGATTGTGATTGAGTGTGAGTAAAAAAAATATACTCGTGAGTGAGTGCGCGTAATTCTATAATTCCTTTCGTGAGCGAAATCTGAGACATTCTATCGATATTCATCTTTCGGTCCGTCTATGGAAACCACACTGCTGTCCAAATCAAAACATCTAGTCTCCTGAAGTATGGCGCGAATATGTCTTGTGTTTACAGGCTGGCAAAGTTCTTAAATGGAAAAAATCGGACCAGGGGAAAGAGCTTCCCTTTGAAAAACTATACCAACCTCTGAAGAATGCCTACTTGAACCCGAAAGAAGCAAAAATTAAACTTTTTCAGTCCGCCTCTGTCGTGGAAATGGATAAAAAAGTGATAAAATTGTATTACTTAAGTACAAAAAATTGTTTTTACATTTTGGAGAGCATAAAAGATTCGGCACAGACGTATTTAACACTCTCACTTGGTTTTTGTTAATTTTCTAAACAAATGGAACATTTCTACACAGAAAAAAATTTTAAACGAATTTCAATCAACAAAAACGCGGATTCAATCAATTTTTTGATTGAAATTTCTCCAATTAAAAAAATTATTATACCAATCATCAAATTGTAGGTGATTGATTGAAAATTTTTTCACCAATATTTTTTTGATTTTGATAAAAAATTTTATCAATTTTTTGTTTAAAGTCAATCAAAATAATGATTGATTTAAAAAATGAATTGTAAGCTTATGACAAAATTATCAAAAAATTCATCTTTTTTTCTTTCCAATATGTTGCCAACAATAAAAAAAGTAAAGCCCGATTATAAGGGTTAAAGTTGAAAAAATGCGGAAGAAAAATTGAATTTCTAAAAATTATAGACATTTCTGGTATTTCCCATACCGGTTTCAAACACCCCAGTTAGTGTCATCATCAGTAGGATTTTAAATGTCGGTTTGTCTTGTTAGTGAAAACTGTTTTTATACCCTCCACTCTAGTGATAGAGGGTATATATAAGTTTGTCATTCCGTTTGTAACACCTCGAAATATTGGTCTAGGACCCCATAAAGTATATATATTCATGATCCTCGATCGATTTTAAGACGATCTAGCGATGTCCGTCCGTCCGTCCGTCCGTCTGTCCGTCTGTCTGTCTGTCTGTCTGTCTGTTGAAAACACGCTAACTTTTGAAAGACTTTACGGAGGCTCCTTTTTCGTTCCTCTGGTCCAGTTCGTTTTAAATTTCAGCCAAATCTTTGTAGCGGTTCAAAAGTTATTAGCAAAACCGTAAATTTCAGATTAGTTTCACCTTAAATTCACGTGTTGAAAACCCGTTAAACATGTTTTAAATACATTTGTAAGTCAAAAAAATATTTTACAAGGTATTTTTGTCACACAAAAATATTTTTACACTAAAACAAAAAAAAATACACTCAAAAAAAATTTTACACTCAAAAAAATTTTACACTCAAAAAAAAAATTTGTATTTTTTTTTTTTTTCAAAAATTAATAAAAAAAAGTTTTTTTACACAAAATAAAATATTTCTAACCAAAAATTTTATTTTTTTCACGTTAGAAAATTTACTTTCACTTAAAAAGGGCATTGTGGAGGGTATTCATAGATTCGGCCAAGTCGAATTTAACTTTCTACTTGTTTATATATGTGAATATTTATAGTTTCTACAGAATAAATTTTGACAGTTTCCAACACTACAATTCTATTTTTAGCAATCTCAACCTCACTTCATACTTTCTTTCAACTTTTTTGTCTCTTACATTATTTCCGATTATTTTGTATATTTTTGAATTAATCTATTCAAATAAATTAAAGCGAAAAAAAAAATCAGTTATGTTGAAAATTTGTAACAAAAAATAGCAAAAATTTTAATCAAAACATTGATTGACTCATTTAAATTTTGTTGATCAATTAGGGTTGCCAGACGTCCCGCATTTGGCGGGATTGTCCCGCTTTTCACAACCGATTCCCGCGTCCCGCGCGGGATTCCATATTCCCGCTTTTTTGCAATTTTTTTTTTAAAACAACTATTTTTACTTTAAAATCCTACGTTTTTAAAAGGCTTATTTGTAAGCTTTTGTTTGGTTTTACCTTGCCGCCCAAATGATGTGGATTTAGAACCTTTTTAATGGGAAATAAAATGTCCTATTCACACCTAAAGTGCATTATTTTATACACAACCATATGATCGAAATCTTGTTCGAACGAGATTTCACCTCAGGTGTGAATTGGGTATAACAAAAAAGTTTACAATCTTAGTGTTTAAAAAAAAAAAAATATTTTTCAAAAAATGTACGCCAAAAGTTGCACAATATAGAGTACATTCCGGAAAAAATATTTATAAAATTTCCATGGAGTAATTCTGGTCCAGCGGTGTATCTGCAAAATGGAAATGTGTGTACTAAAATTTACTTTAGCTAAATTAGTCTCTAAAGCAGCGCGAAATGCACTACAGGTTGGTAGTCTCTATTTAAAACACCAAAACTCTAACACATGCGACTAAATTTTTCAGTTTGGTTCATAAAAATATTTTTGTCCCGCGAAAATTTTTAAAATCCCGCCATTTTTGTAATTTTCGGGAGTTTGTCCCGCATTTTCGAAATAAAATTCTGGCAACCCTATGATCAATACATTTAATTGAAAATTTTTAGCCAATATTTTTTTTGCTTATGTCAGAAGAAGTTCGGAACTGGTGAAAAAGTAATTTTGGTGAAGAAAACTTTTTGATAAAAAAAGTTTTTGATAAAAAAAGTTTTTGATAAAAAAAAGTTTTTGATAAACAAAAATTTAATGCAAAAAAAATTTATGAACAAAAAATTTTTGATAAAAAAAAAATTGAGATAAAAAAATAGCTTTTTGATGAAAAAAAAGTTTTCGACAAAGAAAATATGTAAAAAAATTTTCGACAAAGAAAATATGTTAAAAAATTTTTCGACAAAGAAAATATGTAAAAAAAAATTTTGACAATTTTTTTTGATGAAAAAAAAATTTTTGCTGAAAAAAAATTTCGATAAAAAAAATTGATGAAAAACACAAAAATGTTTTTGCTGAAAAATAATTATGTTATGTTTTAGTCACCATCTGGTGAAAAACTTCTTTATTCACCAGCAGTTGAATTAGTTTCCGAGTTACAAACCTTTTTGGCTTTTAAGACAATAAAAACAGTAATTCTTGTATGTGTATGGAAACAACTATTTCCCTTAACCAATTATAAACAGACACCCATAAGAACAATGACGTTATTGGTCAGCTTGGCTAACTGTATTTAGGATATTCACAAACACATTATACTATATATGTCAGTTTTATATATAAATTTGTATGTTTGTTATATGGTGTGTGATGTATAATTTCAAATATACACGAATTTATAGTATTAATGAGCAATTTCTTTTGCAAAAAGAACCAAAACAAAACAAAATCGCAACTAAAATAAAAAATTTTATTCTCTTAAGTAGAATATTTTTTGGTTTTTTTTTTGTAAATACTAAAAAGGTGCAGCCAAAATATTTATTTGATTTTATATTCATTGGCATTTGCCAACGAGAAAACACGGCGTTAATACCTTGAAAAATAACACAAAAAATAAAAAAAAAAATAACGGAACGCGCGGTGTCACTAATTAGAATTTCTTTTTTTAAAAAATTCAAATTATTTTTTCTTTTTTTTTTCGAAAAGACAACAAATAATAACGTTAATTTTAATTTCTTAAAACAAAAAAGAAATAAATACAAAAATCGAATTTACATTAATCGACTACTAAAAAAAAAAAAAAAAAAAAAAAAAAAAACGACCGGCAAAATTTCACCGATTTACAACGTGATTCATATTGAATGAAAAAACCGCAATATTTTTTGTTTTTTATTTACAAATTTTTTTCTAAAACGATATTGTTCTAAATTTTTTTAGCTAAACAAAAAAAAATTAAAACAAAAACAGAATTAAAAGTGTCGCCGCATCCCATTTTTTTATTTTTATCAAATTGGCGAATTATCAACGATTTCAATTAGTTGCAAATCGATCGATTAACACGAAACATCTTCGAATTTTCATATCAAAAATTAATTAAACGCAAAGTGGTCGTCATCCATTACAAACCAGTTGAACAAAAAATAACGACAGCTGCTTAATTTATTCAGAATTTTGAGTAGCTTTCTTCGAAATTGAAAACGGGAAAAACCTTGGAAAACTAAAAACAAAAATTTCCATTTGCTTTTAAATATGAATTTCAAAAAAAATTAGTTGTGCATTTTAAATGCAATGAGCCATAAAGTGATCATAAATTACACAGTGAAGTTTTGGTGAATTACACAATCGTGGTGAATTTTATATAATATTGAAATATGAAAAATCATTAAACGAAAAAAAAATAAATTTTGAAATTATTTTGTCAGTTTTCAACTTAATACTTTGCGGGTATTCAAAGTGATTGCTCTACAAAAAAAAAAAAAAAAAAAAACTAAACAATTTAATGCATTTTTCAATAAAATTTTAAATATTTTTTTTTATTACCGCAAATTTCGATTACGCAAGTGGGAATTTTTTTTTTGAAGACAAATGTTTTTTCTAGTTACGCGTTGAAAAAAAAAAAGAATTGAAAACTCAAATAAGCATAGAAAAATTTCACACACTCTTAAGAAAAATTTCACAGTGAGTGACAGAAAAACACAAAATGGGTGAATTATTATCAGAATTTGGCGATTTAGTATTTTCACTGGTCATTGGCTATATAGGTGCCATTGAATTTTTATACGTTGTACGTCATCTTTATCACTGGTCTTTTAATCATGAGGCAGCAGAAAATGGCGATGACGCCGACTATTTGGCACGCTTACAAGATAACATGCAGCAACAACTGGCAAATGCCACGAAAAAAGAATCCGAAGCTGGAACTCAGGTAATGAAAGATGGTGTCCAGTATCGAGAAGGTTTTCGCATAGATCCTTTACAAAAGGAAATTGAAAAATTAAAGGAACAACTTAAAAATCAAGAATTAAATAATTTAAAACGTCAAGAATTGGAAAAAGAATTAACAAAATTGCAAAAAGAAGCCGAAAATCTACGTAAAGAATTGGAAAAGGTAGAAGCTAATAAACGTAAAGAAGAACAAGAGAAGGCTAGAAAGTTAAAAGAAGCAGAAGAAAAACGTAAAAAAGAAGAAGAGCAAGCAAAAAGAGAAGCTGAAGAAAATCAACGTAAATTGGTGGAAGCTGAAAAACAAAGAGAAGCCGAACAACGTAAAAAAGAAGAAGAGCTAGCTAAAAAAGAGGCCGAAGAAAATCAACGTAAATTAAAAGAAGAAGCCGAACAACGTAAAAAAGAAGAAGAGCAAACTAAAAGAGAGGCAGAAGAAAATCAAAGAAAAATAATAGAAGCTGAAAAACAAAAAGAAGCAGAACAACGTAAACAAGAAGAAGAGCAAGCTAAAAAAGAGGAAGAAGAAAATCAACTCAAAATAATGGAAAATGAAAAACAAAAAGAAGCCCAACAACGTAAACAAGAAGAAGCCGAACAAGCCAAAAAAGAAGCCGAAGAAAGTCAACTCAAAATAATAGAAGCTAAAAAACAAAGAGAAGCCGAACAACGTCTACTAAAAGAACAAGAAGAATTTGAAGAAAATTCCAAACGTCTTGAGGCCCAAGAAAGATCCCTACAAGAACAACAAGCTCTAGCTGAAAGACTTCAAGAAGAGGCCGAAGAAGAAGAAAATGAAAGAAAATTTCTAGAAATTGAGCATAAACTTGAAGAACAGTTGAGAGCGGCCGAACAAGAGTCAGATTTAACGGAAAAAGAAAAACAACTTATAGAATCAATTAAGAATCGTGAAATCATGCTCGATGAAGACAACGAACAAAAAGAAGATGAACTTTTAAAACGTATTCTAGAAGCTCGTGATCAATTGAGTGAAGAGTCGGAAGAAGAACAAAGTCGTAGACTAATCGAAAGGGAGCGTGATCATGAAAAGAAACAAAAACGTATTGAAGAAAATGCTCTATTATTTTTGGAAGCTGAAAAAGAAATGGCTGCTATACAATCTCAAATGCAGGAGGGTGTAGAAAAACGTATATATGCCGCCAATTTAGATAGTGCTCCCCAAACTCCTATACTGGAAGAACCGTGTATAAAGAAAACTGTAGCTCCATTACTAGAAGATGATCATCCTGTTGCTCACCGAGTTAAAACGCAATTAGCTCAAGATCTACATGATTCATTTTCAGTATCTAGCAAACCTTTACTATTTCCCGGTGTCTCCGATGAAGGTTCTTCGGTGGAACCTATATCCAGTCAACAATCCTCTTTTAGTACCCAACCCTCAGAAGAAATTACCACAGGACCAGATTCTCAATATCCACCACGTCAAGAACGTCAAGAACCAGATGGTGAAGATACTACACCCTCGCTGCAATATTCGGAAGATTATTTACGTTCTCTCGATGGCATTAAACAACGACCACTTTTACGTGAAGATGGCTCTGGACGACGTAGAGCCTTTAAAAAACGTCGCTCAAGTAACAGTTCAAATTCATCACGTGAATCTCGTACATCACGTGACGAAGAATTGAAAATGTTTACTTCATTGGAGGAAGAAGAAATGAATAAAACTGGTGAATCGGAATTTACACCGATACGTTATACCAGTGAACCAACCCTTAAAGTAAAAGGCCATCATAGACGTCATAAACGTAGTCCGGCCAAAGATATGAAAACTAGTGATGATAGTTTACGTAGTTCACTAGAACGTTTGGGTGAAGAAGAATCCAGTAACCCCTGGGGTGAAGTGCAACCGGAACATTATAAAAATACTGAATTCTGGAAAAGAGAAAAAGCCTTGTCTATAGATGAGGAAATTGAGTTTGAAAGACCAGCATCCAGTGAAGAGATATCATATGATACCGCCACTAATATGCCCAGTGCTTCATCATTTGAGGAAGCTACTCAAATTCAGAATGAACAAGCTCTAACAGCTTTAAGGAAACAAGCTAGCAAAGATACAAGGGTAAGTATTTGCAGTTTACAAATGTTGGAAAAGAAATAATTTGGGATTTCTTTTTATTTAGGAGGAAGAACCAGATGATACAGCTACCGATGCAGCCAGAAGTGATAATAAAACAAATGTAAGTCATTAAATTCTTCCACCGTAAACTTGTTAGACATTTAAAACAAACGTAAAATAACAGGGAATTTTTAGAATTTAAGAGAACATCTAACCTATTTACCATAAACCTTTGCTTTACTATTCAAATAACCCATTTTGGATTTTATTACCCAGCAATATTTGTTTTATGAATTTTAAAGAAGTTACTCTATAAACTTTTGTGAGCGCGATTTTTTCCTAAAGGAATAAGACATTTTATAATATATTTTCAAGGAACAGGAATTCAGTTCGATAGAATATGTTGCTAAAAAAATTTGTTCTATCGAAAAATTTGCCAAAATATTTTTTTTAGCAGATATGTTCCTTAAATAAATTTTCTATTGAAAATGTTGATAAGATAAATTTCTATCGAAAATGTTGATAAGATAAACTTTCTATTAAAAATGTGGATTAGATAAATTTTCTATCAAAAATGTTGCTAACATAAATTTTCTATCGATAATGTCGCTAAAATATTACCAAAACAAATTTTCTATTGAAAATGTTGCTAAAACAAATTTTCTACAAAAAATGTTGCTAAAACAAATTTTCTATAGAAAATGTTGCTAAGAAAAATTTTCTATAGAAAATGTTGCTAAGAAAATTTTCTATAGAAAATGTTGCTAAAACAAATTTTCCATAGAAAATGTTGCTAAGATAAATTTTTTATAGACAATGTTGCTAAGACAAATTTTCTATAGACAATGTTGCTAAGACAAATTTTCTATAGAAAATGTTGCTAAGACAAATTTTCCATAGAAAATGTTGCTAAGACAAATTTTCTATAGAAAATGTTGCTAAGACAAATTTTCTATAGAAAATGTTGCTAAGACAAATTTTCTATAGAAAATGTTGCTAAGACAAATTTTCTATAGAAAATGTTGCTAAGACAAATTTTCTATAGAAAATGTTGCTAACCCGGGTGAAAATGACCATGTATGTTCATACATGCTCATACATGATTCCATGTATGATAGTATATGAACAATATATGGAAATGTATGTCATATATGGGAGCATATATGAACATACACAAGTAATGTAATATTCCATATATGTAAATGTATGTAACTATATGTGGATACCCGGTGAAAAATGTCAGATGTTATTCACATATTATTCATATATGCTCGCCCATATGTATTACATATATGAAGCAAATGCGAAAATTGGCGGCATATGTAAATATATGGACATATATGGTCACATATGTAACATATATTTTTTTAATTTCGTTTTTCATTTTGGAGTAAAGAATTTCATAAAAATTGTTTAAAAAAAAATATTTCACAATTTTTGAAAAGTTTTCGAAGTCTTATTTTTTGAAGTTCGGAAAAAAACTTTTTATATTTTTTTTGATTTTGAAATGCATTTTTCAATGCATGCTTTCAATTTTTTTTTTTTTTAATTTTCAAAGTTCCAATTTTTTTTTAAAGTCCCAGACACAAATTTTTTTTTGCAACTTTTTTTCGGTTTGTAACAAAAAAATAATTAAAAAATGTTTTTAGAAAAAAAAAATTTGAATAACTTTCTAAGTCCTGAGAAAAATTCAAACATCATATATCTGGACATATATGGAAGTGCATGTCATATATGTACAAATGTGTACATATGTGAACATTTTTTTGTAAAATTTTTAAAGTTTTTTTTTGCATTTTTTTTTGCGTTTTGGAGTAAAAAATTTCCGTTCAAATGCTTTTGGAATTTTTTTTTTTAAAATTTTATAAGTCCTAGTATGAGCAGATGTCTGCATATATGTATTCATACATCAGAATATATGAAAAAAAATCAAAAAATATTGCTTCATATATGTATTCACTAGCTTACAATCCCGGTACTTCGTTACCGGTTGTATTGAATAACGGATAATAGAAGGATCAGAATTATTCTATCGATTTCAAAAAAAATCCCCTACGTAGTCTTTGTTTTATTTACTTGTGGACGTTTAAGTCTTCCATATAAAATTATTTCAATGAATAATTTAAACAATAAAATTTGAAGAACTTTGCTGGTATGTTATCATGTTCGTTCCGGGGGAAAAATATAATGACAATTTTTGAGCCCTTGTGTCGGGATTTTGGATTTTGAGTGAATAAATATTTCAGTGAAAAAAGAAATTGGAATAAAAAAAAATATGGAGTAAAAAAAGCTAAACACCAAAAATTTGAGTTGAAAATATCATTCCATATTGTTCCCTGCTCTATTTCATATTGTTCCCCGTTCTACGCCATTTCAATAATAATTCCATCCCCATCTTCTAAGGTCATTATTATAGGAACAAAAAAAGTACCAAAAGTACACTTTATTACCCCCATTAGAAACGGAATTTAAAAAAAGTACCTCTTCCAGAATGTTTTTTTTATAAAAGGTACTTTTTATAACAGCCCGGGTGAAAATGACCATGTATGTTCATACATGTTCATACATGCTCATATATGATTCCATGTATGATAGTATATGAACAATATATGGAAATATATGACATATATGGGAGCATATATGAACATACACAAGTAATGTAGTTTTCCATATGTAAATGTATGCAACTATGTGTGGATAGGTATGTATATGTCATACTCCTTCATATATGCTATGCATCTGCATAGCATACATGTCTTAAAAACAAATTTTTTTAAGGTTCGGTTCGGCAGAACTTTGCAAAATTGGACGAAGTTCATGTATGGGTTCAGTCTGAAAAAGTCGTTCGGTTGGACAATAATGATCATACATCATCAGGATTGATTATAATTTTTGTATTCTATAGGCGAATATGAACGGCACTAACGTAAACAACCAAATTTAGAAGAAAATTCGAACACTCTGACGGTATTACTGTCAGAGCTGCGAATGATTTCATCCCTTAATAAGATTTGGTGTTAGGAATTAAACTTTTATGATTGCATTCCCCAATGACAATTTATTGAATGAATTTACATTTGATTTTTAAATATAGAATGAATTCGGTTTCTTTTTCATTCGACTTTGAAATTGAATGCGTAAGTTTTTATAAATTCGATTTTTAAAAGTCTCATGAATAATAAATAAATGAAATAAAGATTGCATTCAGTTTTTAAAATTCTCATAAACAAGAATTCGATTTAATGGTAAAAATCGAATCCATTCCAAGAAATATTGATATTTAAAGATAATTGTATTCAGTGACTATAAAAATCGAATGTATTTTATTTGTGAATTCATTCGAAAAGTGGTTAAATCTTCGAAGCTTTGTTTAGCCTAAAGTATCATAAAGTCCAAAGTATATTTTTAAAATGTTCGTTAGTTTTTATTAAAAAATCAGTGTCATAAATTCGTACAAATTATTTATATTTGAAAAAATTTCCATTAATAGACGTTTTATGAAAAAAAAAAAATTACATACAAATTCATGTATGACAATGTATGATCATTAATGTACATGTACCCTCAAATTACGGATATGCACTTGTATGGACTTCCATATATGCATCATATATGAACATACATGGTCATTTTCACCCGGGTAAGACAAATCTTCTATAGAAAATGTTGCTAAGACAAATTTTCTATAGAAAATGTTGCTAAGACAAATTTTCTATAGAAAATGTTGCTAAGACAAATTTTCTATAGAAAATGTTGCTAAGACAAATTTTCTATAGAAAATGTTGCTAAGACAAATTTTCCATAGGAAATGTTGCTAAGACAAATTTTCTATAGAAAATGTTGCTTAGACAAATTTTCTATAGAAAATGTTGCTAAAACAAATTTTCTATAGAAAATGTTGCTAAGACAAATTTTCTATAGAAAATGTTGCTAAGACAAATTTTCTATAGAAAATGTTGCTAAGACAAATTTTCTATAGAAAATGTTGCTAACACAAATTTTCCATAGGAAATGTTGCTAAGACAAATTTTCTATAGAAAATGTTGCTAAGACAAATTTTCTATAGAAATGTTGCTAAAACAAATTTTCTACAGAAAATGTTGCTAAGACAAATTTTCTATAGAAAATGTTGCTAAAACGAATTTTCCATAGAAAATGTTGCTAAGACAAATTTTCTATAGAAAATGTTGCTAAGACAAATTTTCTATAGAAAATGTTGTTAAGACAAATTTTCTATAGAAAATGTTGATAAGACAAATTTTCTATAGAAAATGTTGATAAGACAAATTTTCTATAGAAAATGTTGCTAAGACAAATTTTCTATAGAAAATATTGCTAAGACAAATTTTCTATAAAAAATATTGCTAAGAAAAATTTTCTATAGAAAATGTTGCTAATACAAATTTTCTTTAGAAAATGTTGCTAGCACAAAATTTCTTTAAAAAATGTTGCTAACACAAATTTTCTATAGAAAATGTTGCTAACACAAATTTTCTATAGAAAATGTTGCTAACACAAATTTTCTATAGAAAATGTTGCTAACACAAATTTTCTATAGAAAATGTTGCTAACACAAATTTTCTATAGAAAATGTTGCTAACACAAATTTTCTATAGAAAATGTGCTAACACAAATTTTCTATAAAAAATGTTGCTAACACAAATTTTCTATAGAAAATGTTGCTAACACAAATTTTCTATAGAAAATGTTGCTAACACAAATTTTCTATAGAAAATGTTGCTAACACAAATTTTCTATAGAAAATGTTGCTAACACAAATTTTCTATAGAAAATGTTGCTAACACAAATTTTCTATAGAAAATGTTGCTAACACAAATTTTCTATAGAAAATGTTGCTAACACAAATTTTCTATAGAAAATGTTGCTAACACAAATTTTCTATAGAAAATGTTGCTAACACAAATTTTCTATAGAAAATGTTGCTAACACAAATTTTCTATAGAAAATGTTGCTAACACAAATTTTCTATAGAAAATGTTGCTAACACAAATTTTCTATAGAAAATGTTGCTAACACAAATTTTCTATAGAAAATGTTGCTAACACAAATTTTCTATAGAAAATGTTGCTAACACAAATTTTCTATAGAAAATGTTGCTAACACAAATTTTCTATAGAAAATGTTGCTAACACAAATTTTCTATAGAAAATGTTGCTAACACAAATTTTCTATAGAAAATGTTGCTAACACAAATTTTCTATAGAAAATGTTGCTAACACAAATTTTCTATAGAAAATGTTGATAAAACAAATTTTCTATAGAAAATGTTGCTAAAACAAATTTTCTATAGAAAATGTTGCTAAAACAAATTTTCTATAGAAAATGTTGCTAAAAAAAATTTTCTATAGAAAATGTTGCTAAAACAAATTTTTTATAAAAAATGTTGCTCCGACAAATTTTCTAAAGAAAATGTTGCTAAGACAAATTTTCTATAGAAAATGTTGCCAACAGAAATTTTCTATAGAAAATGTTGCTAACACAAATTTTCTATAGAAAATGTTGCTAACACAAATTTTCTATAGAAAATGTTGCTAACACAAATTTTCTATAGAAAATGTTGCTAACACAAATTTTCTATAGAAAATGTTGCTAACACAAATTTTCTATAGAAAATGTTGCCAACACAAATTTTCTATAGAAAATGTTGCTAACACAAATTTTCTATGGAAAATGTTGCTAACACAAATTTTCTATAGAAAATGTTGCTAACACAAATTTTCTATAGAAAATGTTGCTAACACAAATTTTCTATAGAAAATGTTGCTAACACAAATTTCTATAGAAAATGTTGCTAACACAAATTTTCTATAGAAAATGTTGCTAACACAAATTTTCTATAGAAAATGTTGCTAACACAAATTTTCTATAGAAAATGTTGCTAACACAAATTTTCTATAGAAAATGTTGCTAACACAAATTTTCTATAGAAAATGTTGCTAACACAAATTTTCTATAGAAAATGTTGCTAACACAAATTTTCTATAGAAAATGTTGCTAACACAAATTTTCTATAGAAAATGTTGCTAACACAAATTTTCTATAGAAAATGTTACTAACACAAATTTTCTATAGAAAATGTTACTAACACAAATTTTCTGTAGAAAATGTTACTAACACAAATTTTCTATAGAAAATGTTGCTAACACAAATTTTCTACAGAAAATGTTGCTAACACAAATTTTCTATAGAAATTGTTGCTAACACAAATTTTTTATAGAAAATGTTGCTAAGACAAATTTACTATAGAAAATGTTGCTAAGAAAAGTTTTCTATAGAAAATGTTGCCAAGACAAATTTTGTATAAAAAATTTTGCTAAATCAAATTTTATAGAAAATGTTGCTAAGATTAATTTTTTAAAGAAAGTTTATAAGACAAATTTTCATTACAAAATGTTGCTAAAACAAACTTCTTATCTTTAACAAATACGTTAATATTAAAATTGGGTTAATGTTTTTTATAACCAATTAAAAATAAATTATAATCATAACAAATATTTGCTGGGTAATAAACACACTTTTAAAATAAAAAATTTTAATGCTTTTTATCCCTTATTCTCATTTTTAATAAAAATGCTTTATCATTGCTTTTATAACTGCTTAGCTTCAAACCTCCTCAAGAACGGAGAAAGAAACTTCACCTGCACGCTCATCTGCATCACCTCGCCTACGACGTAGTCCACGTATCGAAGAAATGGATCAATATGAAGAACGTTGGAAAGAAAGCAAAAAAGCAACAACAAGTCCTCCTCAAACATCACAAGTTAATACACCGACAATAACTGTTCAAACTCCTTTAGATTTTGGAACATGGCGTGATGAACATGGTCTCATGATGGAAGGTTTAAGTGATTTTTATGATTTTACGGCTTCAGTTAATCCGTCACGTTCGAGAAATGCATCGCGAAATCCATCACCAGCTAATACGGCACCAAATACACCATTACCAAAAGATGTATCATTTGATTTGGAAATACCCAATGCACAGAGATCACTAGAAGCAACAGTAGAGATATTTGATGATACTGATGATTTAGAGAGTCAAGAGTTTAAGAAGGAAAATATAATTAAGTTTATAGATTCACTAAATGAAAATGGGGAAACTAATAAAGAAAATAATGATACAGCTGATGAAAATGCTGATGACGAAGAAAGAGAAGATAAAGAAGAAGATGAATATCAAAAAGATGATGAAATGGAAGAAGAAGAAAAGGATAATGAAGAAAGCGAAGATGAAAAAGAAGATACTACAGAATCGGTTGAAAATTCTTTACAAAATCAATTGCAATATGTTATGGATGCAGAAAGTAGTAACAAATCCTCTCTCGTGCCTATGGTAAATATAATTGATGACTCTTCTCAATTGAATGCATCCGAAAATGATGCCATCGATGATATGAATTCTTTAGTAGCCAGTTTAAGAAATCAACGTTCTGATAGATCACGTTCCCGTTCAAAATCTCCTTTACCCACACCTGGTAATTTAGCACGTAGCTTAGAAAATCGCCGAAATAAAATGATTAAACATAATGAGGATGTTTTAGAAAAACTAATTGAAACAAATTTACTACCAGAAACTCCCCCACCTCAGGAAGATAGTGAAGATAGTTCTTATGATAATATGAACGCAATGGTAAATTCTTTAACAGTTGAAAGATCCTCCTCTCGTCCTTCACGATCACGTTCTCGCTCTCCCTTACCAACTCCAGGCAATATAGAACGAAGTTTAGAACATCGTCGCCACAAACGTATACAAGAGAATGATGAAATTTTTGAAAGACTAAATTCTCCAGAAAGAAGTTCAGAAAGCCCTGTTGTAGTTAATTCCCCAGAAAGACGTTCAGAAAGCCCAGTTATACTCAATTCTGCTTTTGTGGATAGTGAAGAAATAGTGGTGTCCAAAGAAGGGGATTTAAATTATGACAGTTCTAATGAAAAAATGGATTCTCTTGTAGCTTATTTACGTGTTGACAGAAGTAGATCACGTTCCAAAAGTCCTATGCGTCTACCAACAGCTGATAATTTAAATAAAAGTATCAATTCTAGACGTCATAAACTTATTGAACATAACGATGATATTAAACAGCAATTAGAAGAAAGAACAAACACTCCTGAATCGCCCAACATAACAGTAGAATATGTTTATGAATATGAGTCATCAGAAGTTAATGAAATGTTTGAATGGAAAACCCAAAGTCCAGTTATATTAAATACTCCTACCATCTCCATAGAAAGTGCTGAAACCGATGAAGTTTCTACTCCTCAGAAAGATAATGAAACTGACGATTGCTCAAGAGAACAAATGGATTTACTTGTACAATCTTTGCGGGTGGCCAGAAGTAGATCGCGTTCCAAAAGTCCTATGCGTCTTCCAACCGCTGCAAATTTAGACAAAAGTATTGATTTGAGACGTCATAAATTAATTGAACGTAATGATGAGATAAGCCAACAACTAGATGAAAGAGCCGCTACACCTGATTCTCCTAGTATAACAATGGAATACGTTTATGAATATGAAGAATCATCTGAAACTCAAAGTTCACATACATTTAATGCTCCAACAATATCTATAGAATTTGATGATTCCGATCAAATATCAACACCAAAACTCAGACAGGATAATGATGATTGTTCACGAGAAAACATGGATTTACTAGTACAATCTTTACGGGTAGCTAGAAGTAGATCACGTTCTAGAACTCCTATGCGTCAAACTACCGCTGAGGATTCAGGAGATGAATCAAACAAAATAAAACGATCTAGACACTCACGCTCTCAATCTCCACCACGTTCTATTTCTACATCACCAAAAATTAGCGACAGAGATCATAATTACTCCCGTACACCCTCCAGATCTTTGTCACCTTCCAATGAAACGGCAGAATATAATGATTTTCATGTAATGCTTAATTTAGAAGGCTCCCAAAATAGAACTATTGCCAAAAACTCCGAAGAATTGGAAACACTTAAATTAGAACGTCAACGACGTGTAGATGAAGAAGCTTTAGAGACATTAAAATATGCTAACGAAGAAATGGAATTAAGAACTCTATCACCTTTAGTCATAGATCGTGATGAGCTACAGGAACAGGAAAGTAGGGATTATTTGGGTGATTTACCAGCAACGGAACGATCTAGGATATTACGCAAATCTCCTACAACACCCGATTATGATCGTACAATATCCGAGGAAATGCGTGATGTAGAACGTATCAAGCAGGAAATGTTAGGAAAGGGATTTAAGCGTTCCACTTATGTAGGAGAATCATTGGATATGGGTAGTGAATTTGAGCCTTTAAGACGTGAAGCAGCTGATTTTCAAAGATCCCGTAGTCCATCACCAACATTTTCAAGAACCGACATAGAAACGGCTCGTTTAGAAGCGGAGAAAAAACGTCAAATACAAGATATGATATTGGCAGAATTAACTGGCTCTCCATCAGAAGCTAATCAAACACGAAATACGGGCGCCATACCTAAAACTGAACGATTTAGTTCCACTGAAAGTGATTTGTCATTGAGTAAAGAAATTCAAGATACCCTAAGAATTAAAGAAGAAATGTTAACTAGTGGCTTTCAACGTTCCACCTACGAAGGGGAATCTGTAGATTTATCTTTAAAGTTTGATGAAATGAGACGTAGAAATGCTGAATTTAGAAGATCGGCCAGTAAAAGTCGTTCTCCTTTACAAGAGGCTCAAATTGAAGCACTTGCTGAGATTGAAAAGGAGGCCTCTAAACGAGAACTACAAGATAGGGTGCTTGATGAGATATCTAATAATTCTATGAATTTTCAAGAGTTTTCTAGAAATTTAAATCCAAATTTTTTTGAAAATGATCGTAGAGCATCAGATTCGGCTTTAATGCAAAAACCTGAAATTTTGGTACAATTACAAGATACAAATTATGATTCTGTAATGGATATGGAACCAGACGAATATCATCATTATCGAAGATTTTCTTTAGCACAGGAACAGCCAGCCGAGGAATACCCCAGTGACGATTATATTTATATACAAGAAGTAGAGGTAAGAACACAAAGTGGTTCAAGAACTTGGATAAGAGAAGATTACTACAGTGAAAATGTTAATGAATTCTTAATAAGAAACAAAGACGAGGAGGAGGAGAAGCAAGAGGAAATGGAAGAGAGAGGTATAAAAAGCTCTCCAGAAATTCAGATAAGTCAAGAAGAAAGTGAGGAAGTATATCAGTCTACAAGTAATGATCAAGAAGATTCTACAAACTCCGATCAAGAAGAAATTCTTCAGGAGTATGATGAAGATAATGATGCTCTGGAAGATGATGAGGAATATTCTAATAATAGTGATGATGATCGTCAAACTGTTGTGGAGGTTGATGATGAAATCGATGAAGATATTTCGGATTTTAATGAACGTGGTCCCGCTGAAGAGTCTCATCATGAAACTTCCGAATGTGAAGAAGCTGAACGTGAAATGGATCGTTATGCTGATCGTGAGGCTAGTGATTGGACAGAAAATATAATTGAATCGAATTTACGTAATGATAACCCAGAAGAGGGTGCTGTTGGGGGTTCTAGTAGTCAATCCTCACCCTACGACTCAGATTCTTTTGCCATAGATCAAATATATGATGAGGCCATTAAAAATCGTAAGCAATCGGGTATATTACGAGAATATGATAGTATCCTAATGCAAATGTCTAATAGTGATGTTGATGAACATTATGCAATTTGGTCCAAAACTCAGGGAAAAAAGAAACCCAAAAATATTGAATTTAATCTTAATTTTCTAGAATCTGAACGTAAAGATTCAGAAAGGCGTTATTTGGGAGATGCTAAGGTATCGGAAAGACAATCAATACGTTTACGTTCCCGTTATGGTTATAACCCAGTTTTACAAACCGGTATTGTTGAAGATGAAATAGAAGTGGATTTGAATTATAAACCTAAAAGAGAATATAATTGGCGTAAAAATTTTAAAATAGAAGATGATGAGAGTGAACAAAGACATCAAGAAGACTACCCAGAAAATAACAATAATGAAATGGAGCCGGAATATCAAGACGAAATAGCTTGGGATGAGAATAATGCTAACGAAGAGAATATAAATGAAATAGATATACGTAAATATAGTGTGGGAGGCGAGAGTATAACATTATTTAGTCGTAGTCCAGATCGTGGTATAATAGATGAAGATTTGGCCGACAATGCCGATAATGAAGAAATTAATCAAGATTGTCCCCCCGCCAAAGATGTTTATAATGATGTCACTGAAAATATAGAAGATAAGGTGGAGAAAGTAGAAAAGCCTAAAAAGAAGAAAACCAAAAAGAAGACACGCAAAGAATCTAGAGGTAGTATAGATCTTGTTAACCCCGATGAAGAAGATGTTCCCGATAGTTATATTTATAGTCGTCGTAGTAGTAGCATACAAATGGATACGGACTCACCAAAACGTAAATCACGTTCAAGACGCAGTTCTAAAAGTAGTATAACCAATGATGAGGCAGTAACATTATTTTCACCACGCAGCAGTGTAGGTTATGCGGAACCTATAGCCGATATAATGGAAGAATATACCGAAACGGTACAAGAAGTACAAAGACCAAAGAAAATTAAAAAACGTAAGAAGATTAAGGAGATAATGGCTGAGGTGGCTGAAAGTCCCCGGGAATATAAAGAGGAATTATTATATAATGAACCACTAGAGAATATCGAACCGGTATCAACTATTCTAACACCAGAATCATCAAGTGTTAATATACTATCCACGTTAAGTCCTCAGAATAGTGTTTGTGTTACACCAGCTTCTGAAATAGAAATAAATGAAAATTTGGAAGATTTAGAAAAAGATAATACTGTAACCGTATCACCCCCTACAGCAGCATCAACTACAAATTCTTCTAGAACACCTTCCATAACAAGTCCGGTTGATACATTTGATATATTGAAAGATGCAAATTTCTATCCACTCTTCTAAGCAACATTTTAAACAAGTAAATACTAATAAATGGTGTTTGTAGGTGATCGTTAAAAATCGTTTGTTATCGTTTATCATCGTAAAATGTTTCATATTATATTATATTATGATATGTTACATTTGTTTGTTACACTGTGCAACAGGAATTTGTATCTTAAACAAAATGAAAGTCGTCTACTAGTAGGTCAAAACCACTAAAGTATTTTGAAAACTTAGCTCTAGTTTTTTATGGCCCTATAAAGTTTTTCTTCAAATTATTTTTTCGTTACAAATATTTAAAAAGGTAAAATTTTAAATACCGGTACAATACCGGTAATTTTTCATGCAAACAACGGTATCGAAAGGGGAACGGTATTTGAAAAATCTTTTTAGCGGTATCGGTAACGGCAAACCACGATTTTTAAATTTTTAACCATTTTACATGTGCCGAACGAACGTCCAGTCTTTGACATTCCCTAGTGAAATTTAATGAGGAAAATTTTTGTAGAACTTTTTAACCTTTTAAATGCACGTTCATTAGACTTCTGTGTTTTCTCAATTTTAGAAAAAGGACTAAAATGACCCCAAAAAAGACAATTTGAGGGTTAATCTGTCTAAAAGAGTTGGGTGACTAACTGACCGATTCATCATTGCCAAACCCATACCACTTAGGAACTTGAAATGTGGCATGTAGATTAGGTCGTCCCTTCAAATTTAAATTTCATGTCGTAATACCTGCCAAACGATGGCGACGTTAGAGCTGATTGCTTCTGTCGGCAACCAGCGGCCAAAGTTGGAAAAAATTGCGTATTTCGACCAAAATTCATTTTTTGAATTTTTTTACCAAATCCGGCTCAAAAATCAGCATATTTGGACCAAAATCGCTTGGAATTTTTTAAATATTTTTCCAATAAAGTAGGCAAAATTTTCGAACTTTTGTGATGGTTATGGAATTTTTTAAATATTTTTCCAATAATGTACGCAAAATTTCCGAATTTTTGAGCCGGATTTGGTCAAAAAGTTCCGGCATGTTTTGATAGAAATACGTAATTTTTTCTAATATTGACGGCTGGTTGCCAACAGGAGATGAACTTGAAAAATTTCTTCAAAAATGTTCGCACAATCAGCCATCGTTTGGCAGGTATTACAACATGAAATTCGAAAATTAAATTTTGACGGGACGCCCTACTGTTCAACAATTTTAAACTATTCTCAAAATGACGGTATTCTGACGATTGATAGTGGTAGAGTTGACTAAAAAAGTATACGTGTCGGCGTTTTGAAAGATCACATCGGAATTTTATTTTAAGAGGGAGAGGGATCAAAGTTTAGCAGTTTTCGAAAATTTCCACCAAAATTTTGGATTTTAGGAAAATAAAAAACAAAATCTCGCGATACATCATATTTATTAATTTTAGCATGCTGAATACGAATATTAAAAAAAAATTAATTCGGTCTAGCGGTTTTGGAGTTATCGCCATTTAAAGTTTGTCAAAAAATTTTCAAAAATGGCGGCTTTTTTTTACGTTCAAAAAATTTTTTAAAAAAAATCTTAAAAATTGTTTAATCGAAAGGCACCACATGTTAAAATGTTCGGATTTGGCTCAAATTAAGTTTTAATGATAGATTATGTCTCTCTACCATTGGCCCTGGTAAGAAATTTTGAGATTTTTTAAAAAATTTCTAGAACGTAGAAAAAACTGACATTTTTGAAAAATTTCAAATAGCGATATTCGTGTTCAGTGCATAAAAATAATAAGTGATGTGTCGCAAGAAATAGTTTTTTTTTATATTTTTTTTAATTTTTTAAAAATCCAAAATTTTGATCGCCAGGCGCCACGGGTTAATTTAATCCAATTGACCTCAAATTTGTACCACATATTTTTTAGGTCCACTAGAATAATAAATATGCCCGGAAACTTAGGAAAATCCAAAGATGGAAGAAAAAGCCACTCTAATGTGACACCCTTCGATCACAGTGCTACCCATCGATCAAAGTTTTGGTTTTTAGATAGTTTTCACCAAAAACTTTAACCACTGATTTAAGGGCGACATGGTCTGATTTGGCTCAAATTAAGTTTAAATAAAAGTTTTTCTTAATCTCTTTAAAATAGTCAATGGAACCAAACAAAGTTTCTTAAACGTCTGACATTTTTGGAAATGTTTTGACAAATTTCAAATGGCGATTTCTCTAAAAACCGCTCCACCGATTTTTCAATTTTTTTGATATTCGTATTCAGCATACCAAATGTAATAAAAATTATGTACCCTACACCACTCTATGATACTGGGTATAAAAAGTTTGTGCTGATGTTTGTAACTATCTAAAATATTGGTCCTAAACCCACCTTCAAGTATACCGATCGACCCAAAAACACTTTCTGAGACGATTTAGCGATGCCGTCCGTCCATGTTAACATTTTGAGCACGATACAGGTCGTAATTATCAATCGATTTGTATGAAATTTGGAACTTAAGCTTTCTTTGGCCCAAGGACAAAAAAAAATCGGTCCATATTTAAACAAATGTCCCATTATAATTTGTCTCAAATGACTCTAATATCCGTATTGTAATACTCCGTATTCCAAACTTGGCCCGTAAACATATTTTGTATTCACAAATCATCATTCCAAAATTTTAAAGGAATCGGACCAGTTTTTGTAGTCCCTATACAAACCACCCTCCCGATATTCACATAAATCTCTAAAAATGCACAAAATAGAAAATATTTGATTAAATTTTTTTTTTGTAGGAGTTAAACGAGTACTTTTGTGGCTTTATCAATTCTGAATATAATTGGACCCTTTTTGGACTTAGACCCCAAATTAAAATTTCGACTGATATCACTGTTAAACAAATTCATAGAACCATAATACATGAATTAATTAGATGTTGACCTCCTGATTCCAAATCTGCCTTCCAAATTTGTTTATCACGCAAGGTTTTGAAGATATTCGCGTTTAAATTAAAAAAAAACGCTAATTTAGCGCTTTTTAGGTATTCCCTGTAACGGTTTCTTAAGTTGCTCACACAAAATAGGACTTGATTTAGTATAAATGAGCCCTCTTGATTCCAAATCTGGCACCAAATTTGTCTAACGCGTACCGTTTTTGAAATATTGTCGTTTGAAAAACTCAATATCTCGAAAACGGAACATGCTAGAACAATTTTGATAACAGTTTTGGAATCAGGAGGTCCATTTTATATAAAATTAAGTCCCCTTTTGTGGAAGCAACGTAAAAATGTAACAGTGGACCCCTAAAAATGCTAAAATATTGTTTTTTTTACTTCCAAAACGGTACGTGCTAGAAAAATTTGGATGGCAGATTTGGAATCAGGAGACCAAAATCTAATAAGGCCAGTTAGACATTTCACTGGGAGGTTTTTGGTGTCGAACAGTGTATTCAGTAAAATAGGTCTAATGGCCACAAAAATAAGCCAATTTCACTCAAATTTTGTTTGTGTGTGTTTTTTGCACTAATTCAAGATCTAAAGAGTGATAGATCCAATCGGTCCATGTTTGGACTTCGGAAAACACTGGTGTAGGGTATCATATTGTCGTTGGTCATGACCGACTATAATTTTCTATCTTGTTTATTTTTTAATTTTTTTCAAAATTTTGGTCAAAATATTCCAAACATTTAAAACTTTGATCGAAGGGCGCCACCGGTTAAAATTAACGGATTTGCTCAAATTAGGTTTAATGAAAGATTATATCAAGCTCCACGAAAGGGTCAGAAACTTTGAGATTTTTTTTTTAATTCTTGAACTTAGCTAATTGAAATTTGCAGAAATGGCGTTTTTTTTTCAATTAGCTAAATCTTGAAAACCTTTAGACCGATTTTAGCTTTTTTTGTTATTGGTATTTTTAAAGATTCAAAACTTTGATCATTTAGTCCGATTAGCCTCAGATTTGTACCACATAAGTTTTAGGCCTAATAGAATAAAAATTTTCCGGACGTTCAAAATCGGAAGAAAAACTTGTTTGCCATAAAAAAAAATTTCAGCATATCAGTATATGAAACTATGTTTTCTTTATATCTGAGGCAAAGTGTATGTTCTGCAACTTTGTACATCTGAGGTGTAGGGTATGTTCAGCAACTTTGTAGAAAATATTAAAACAAATATTTTCGTGGAACATGTTAACCTTCTAGCTCCCCGTCATGGAAAAGAGGAAACATGGGGATTTAATATTCTACAAAAATGTTGGCCATAAAATCTTACTACATATTCCATAACACACCAAAACCTAAATTTTAAGCTCAAAAGTACATTTGTTAACGATTTTTCGCATTTCAAACGTTTTAAAAAAAAATTACTACAGTGGGCCAGAGAAGAAAAAAATTCAGCTAAGTTTTCAAATTTCTTTGACAGGTAGTAAACTCTCATTGGTTTTGGTCTTATTCAAGATACACTCGATGATCTTAAGTTTGTATAATGACGTCTGTAATCGTAAAATGTTGGTTTGATATTTACACAGTCGGCGTCCTTAATCTGTTTACGTTACGTTATTGCTTTTTTACATTTATTTGTTATTTCATATTTTAACGTTATCATTACTTTTTGTGTTCTTTCATTTAAAAAAAATATTTTTTTCTCCTTTCTCATTTTTTTTATTATTTTTTATTTTCTATTTTTTTTAGACATGTTCATGAAATATACCCACAAAGTAGCAAATTTGCTAGAAATACGTTTATCTAATACACATATTTATTTGCAACCCAAGTCCGTCCCATCCTGCTCGCCTGCCTGCCTGCCTTCTTAAACGAATCAGCAAGAAAATGCACTTGAGACCGAAAAACACCAGCAAGACACACACATGTTTTCGAACCGAAAATCTAAAAAAAAAAGAGAAAAAAGACAGTATTCAAGTGTGGAACCGCCGCCATTCGTTCGTCCGTCAAGGTTTCTGGTTTCTCCTTGAATACGCGTACTACAGCTACATTTTGTATATTTATGAATGAAAAATGTTTGAAATGTTTATTTTAGTAGAAATTTTGAAATATTTATTCAAAAATTTGCTTTCAAATCAACACACATATTTTGTATACAAACAAACTAGCAGTTGCATAAATTACTTAGTTGTTTAGTACTTAGTTTAATTAAATGACTTTTTAATATTTTTTTTTCCTAAATAAAATATTTGTATGTTTAAAATAAAATTAAAATTGTTTAAAAATGCTTTAATTCATTAGTTGCTTACATTTGTACCAGTCTCCAAAATAGCATTTGTGCTACTCTCCAATTTTAATTTAGATTTACTAGTTTAAAGAATGCGGATGTATTTGTACAATTGTTTTCCTATATGTATTTTCCAAAAAAAAGAAAAACAAATTTCCTCTAAAGAAAATCTTGGCATTGAAGACATATTTTTTCCCCAAATTATTTGTTTTGCAAAATAGAGAAAGTATACCAACATTCCCAAGTCAATTTAACACCAAATATAATAAATATACGGACAAAATGACCGATCTGACAGTTTTCGAGACATCGCCATTTGAAATTTGTTACTTCCTATGATAAAAAATCATATTATTTGTTTTCAAATTCTGATTAATTATTATCAAAAACAAGTATAAAAGTTAAATTCGACTTGGCCGAATCTGCACTCAAAATATTTTGTAGGCAAAAACAAATGAAAAACACACTTAAAACAAGTGAATAAACAATTGAAAACCATTCCAGTAATTATTCATTTATTTTAACAAACATCAACATTTATTTTTTACTGTTGACAAAATTTTCAAAAATAAATAACATTAAACATTAAAAAATTAAGTTTTTTTCATTTTTTTTTACTAACATATTCGAAAAAAAATAACCTACGAAAACATTAAAAATAAATGATAGTTCTGTTATTTTTACCAACAAATTCCAAAAAAATAACCTACCAAAACATTAAAAATTAATGATTTTGTAGGTTATTTTTTACAATTTTCTATTGAAATATTTTTTTAAAAAATTTTTAATAAAATTTTGGGGAATCGATCCCGCAATCAACTACATTCTGGCCAGACACTCTACCCATCGTGCTAAAGTCACTTGATACAAACATGTTTTTATATTTCTATAAATAATATTTTGAATTTTTTTTTTTTTCTACAAAAAAATAATCTACTTGTGTAGGTAAAAACTAATGATATATCATTAAAAAATACCAACAATTTAAAAAAAAAATACTTACACAAATCATTAAAAATTTAAAGAATAATCAGTAGTTTTTACTTACAGATTAAAAATAAATGACTTTAAAAATTAAATGTTAATAAAAGTCTTTATTTTTAAGTGTGTTATTTTTGAAACAAATGACAGAAGTAGTCATTAATAAAAACTGAACATCAAACAAATGTTTTTCCTTTTAAAAACGACTAAACGGAAAACTTTTTAAATAAACTACAAACAGTTAATGACATAATTTTTTTAGTGCAGATTTCGAAACCTTTTTCCTAAAGGAAAAGCCTTAGATTCTGAGAACTTTTTCCAATAGAAAAAGTCTTAGATTCTGATACCTTTTTTCGATAGAATAAATTTTAGATTCTGAGACCTTTTGCTTACAGAAAAAGTACCAGATTCTGAGACCTTTTTTTGTAGAAAATAAAAAATACCTATTTATTTTTTTATTTTTTGTAGGTCCTACTTCTTAAAACAGAAACACAACAATCTTTTTTTCTTGTCATGCAACTTTTAACTTTCCAGGGGGTCCCCAAATTCTTGTGTGCCCAGGGCCCCGCCACACAATGGGGAAAAATTTACTTTTTTGTCCAATTTTGCCTACAGGTCGCAATTCTTAACCGATTTTGGTTTTTCTTTTTTTGTATTTTAGCTAATAAAATTCCGCATCGATCTGTCATGGTGGATTTTTGAAAAAAATTTTGGATTACTTTTTATATTTTCCTAAAGTTCAGAAAATTTTAATTTTTTTAGTATTTTTGCAATAAAAAATGTATTAGGCATGGGACGAATATGCTTTATAGACTAAATTAAAGGTATTGGAACCCTTTATCAACGACGTGATTAGTATTTAAAAATATATTATTATTTTGGTTTTTATAACCAGACAAAAATTCAAGAATTTTCATTTTTAAAAGCCTATATCTTTAAAAATAATGTACCAATTTCAATGAAATCTTTTTTAGATTAAAGCTTTTGTTTTGCTTAGTCATAATTGGTACACAAAATTTTTTTAATTTTTGGAATTTTAAAATTATTTTTTAGTCTTTTTTAAAAAAAAAATGGTAACATTGTAAATTCGAAAAAGGGAGTTAAACAATTTTGCAAAAATACTTTATTTACCAATAATGGTTAAGAAAATGATAAGCTTTAATCTAAAAAAAATTTCATTGAAATTGGTACATTATTTAAAATGATATTGGTACTTAAAAGTGAACATTTTTAAGTTTTCATATGTTTATTAAAACCAAAATAATAATAAATTAACAAATTCTATTAATGTCATTTATAAGGGGTTCAAATACCTTTAATTTTGTCCATACAGCTTATTCGTCCCTTGCCTATTAAATTTTTTAGAGCAAAAATTCTAAAAAAATTAATATTTTCTGAACTTTAAAAAAATATTCAAATAAAACAAAAACGATTTTTAGAAATCCACCATGACGGACCGATGAGGAATTTTATTAGCTAAAATTCAAATAAAGAAAAACTAAAATCGGTTAAGAATTGCGACCTGTAGGCAAAATCGGACAAAAAAAAGTCCATTTTCCCCACTGTGCGCCATACCTAAATGAGGGCCTGGGTGTAGGGTATCATATGGTCGGTCTTGACCGACTATAACTACGCCATTCACAGATGTAATTCGTAAAAGATCAATTGTAGTTCGAAGATTTTTCTTGTAATTCGAAGATTCCATTTTTAATTCGAAGATTTTACTTGTAATTCGAAGATTCCATTTGTAATTCGAAGATTCCATTTGTAATTCGAAGATTCCATTTGTAATTCGAATATTCCAACTGTAATTCGTTAAGTGTCAATTGAAATTCGTAAAAGATCAATTGTTATTCGTAAAAGATCAATTGTAATTCGAAAAAGGTCAATTGCAATTCGAAAAAGATCAATTGTAATTCGAAAAAGATCAATTGTAATTCGTAAAAGATCAATTGTAATTCGTAAAAGATCAACTGTAATTCGTAAAAGATCAATTGTAATTCGTATAAGATCAATTGTAATTCGTAAAAGATCAATTGTAATTCGTAAAAGATCAATTGTAATTCGAAAACCATCAACTGAATTTCCATTGATAACACAGGTTCACAAAAATTGAACTTTTTCAATTTGCCTGACCTTTGACACCTAATTTATATGGATTTTAGTGTGCTGAGTCCGAATCTGTTATCCAATTTTTTCCATCAGCTCGCGTCCGCGAGCAAATCGCTGCTAAAGAGTCGAAAAAGTGCGTTTTTACCAATTTTGCATGGCTATAATTTCCAAAAAAAAATTTGTGCATCAGTTTTAAACACGAACTTAACTATATTGGATGCCTGGATTCCAAAACGGGTATCAGGTTTTTTCTGACAGCTTTAGTTTTCGAGTTACTAAAAAGGGCATAAATATTCAGACAAAAAGACAGAGGTCATAAATTTAAAATTTTTATTTTAGCGATATCTCAAAAACTAAATATGACTCAACAAAAGTAAGAGCATTTTTGGAATCAGCATTTCCAACATACCTAAAATCGTCATTCACTTTTTGAATGTAAGACTAGTGTTGGTAAATATAGACTCACAAACATGCCAAAAATAGCCTATTTTCAAAGTTTCCGTAGGCTATATTTCGAAAACTAGAGCTGACCCAAAAAACGGTAGCCAGATTTGAAATCAGCGTACCCCTATTACCGAAAATTAGTTATCACAACCCGGGCAAAAAAAAAGTGTTGCCCTGTGTAATTTACGAATTACAATTGGAATCATCAAATTACAATTGATCTTTTACGAATTACAATTGATCTTTTACGAATTACAATTGATCTTTTACGAATTACAATTGATCTTTGACGAATTACAGTTGATCTTTTACGAATTACAATTGATCTTTTAGGAATTACAATAGATCTTTTACGAATTACAATTGGAATCTTCGAATTACAATTGATCTTTTACGAATTACAATTGATCTTTTACGAAATACAATTGATCTTTTTCGAATTACAATTGATCTTTTACGAATTACAATTGATCTTTTAAGAATTACAATTGATCTTTTACGAATTACAATTGATCTTTTACGAATTACAATTGGAATCTTCGAATTACAATTGGAGTATTCGAATTACAAATGGAATCTTCGAATTACAAATGGAAACTTCGAATTACAAATGGAATCTTCGAATTACAAATGGAATCTTCGAATTACAAGTAGAATCTTCGAATTACAATAAATCTTTTACGAATTACATCTGTAAATGGTGTAGTAAATATTATTCACGTTTGAAATTTTCGCTAAAAATAATATATTTCTTTCAGTGTAGATGTTGCATTTAGTAAAAATAACGGCACAATAACATTTAAAATTAAAGTTGTTCAAAGTTCTTTAAATTGTGTGCATACTAAGCTCTCACACTGTGCCTGTATTAAGACAGCCTAAAAGTATGCTTTAATACTTTTGATAAAAAATATAAACTGTATTAATACGCTCAACGAAAATAAATAGTTATAGTGTGGTATAAAAATAAACATTTTGTCAAAATGTTATTATGACTAAAGCAGAAAAAGAAAACAAATTGAAAAGATTTTTAATATGATAACTGACACTTTTTTCAATGACTCTTTGCCAAAAAAAAAAAAAAATACAATAAAAAACAATTTTTCATTTTTTTGGGCAACATCAAACAAAAAAAAAATCATTTGAAAAATTTATTTAAAAAAAAAAATAGAATTTTTTGAAAAGTACAAATTTCAGTTTTGCAAATTTTAAATAAAAATTGACATTGAACATACAAAGTGTGTCATACAAATTCATTTTAATATTTTTCAATGAAACAATACAACCTAAGAACTTTTTTGAAAAACTAGATCATCTTTTTTTAAAAACAATTGTTTTGTATTATTTTGAAGGAAAAGTAGATGAACATTTTTAATAGTTTTCGAAATTATATAATTTTATAATTATTTGCAATTAAAAATAACAAATAGAACAACAAACTACTATAATTATTTAATTTTTTTTTTTTAATTTTTGTTTGTTTGTTCGTAATGTTTTCTTATGCCAAATATTTTTTTTTTGGCCAAATTTAAATATTTTTTGTGTTTGAAAAATAAATAAAACCAAATTTATAAAACGATTCTATGAATTTCTGTGGCCACACATTTAGTTTACTATTTTATATATTAAAATAAATAAAATATTTTTATATATAGTTTTTTGATTTATTACTTAATATTGACAAGTTGTGTTTGTTTGAAGAAAAAAAAAATCTTGACTGGTCTTTATTATTAATTTAAATCATTATTGTTTTTTTTTCTAGATCGTGTGTATTGTTTTTTATTTTTTTTTATTTGCTATTTTCTAGATTAATTTATGACAAATCCATTTAAATGGACAAACGACAACAATTTGGTTATTCTCATTTTGTTTTTTATATATTTAAAACAATACGTATGGTTTTATTTTTTATTTTAATTACTTTAAAGAGATTTTCGGTCGTGTGCAAAGGATTTATGACTAACAATCTATGCGATTTTTTTTTTAATTTTTGTTATGGTTTAATGCGTCTGTTATTTTTGGAATTGTTGTTTTTTTCTTATTTTTGTATATGTTCATAAATAAATTAAAAAAAATAATTAAAATTTTTGTTTATAAAAATTGAGAAAAATTTTTTTAAAAAAAAAAATTACCTGTATGTGATTTTTGGCTCTAGAAAATTGTTTGTCTTTTAAAAACGATAAAATTTAATTTTCTATAAACCATAAATAACAAATGATTCATATTTAATTGCTAAAATTGATCATTTTAATAATGCTAAATCGTTTTATATCAATATTTTTATTATTTAAATTCTACAATGTGCAAATTGCTATTTGTATTGATTATTAAGAATTAATGATTTATGCAAACAAATTTAAAATATTTTGCCATAAAACATTTTATAAAATGTGTGAACAAAATTAAAAAATTATGGAAAATAAATTTGTTTGAAAATTAAAATAGCGGATGACGATTGGATTTTTCAGTATTAAGACTTAACCTACACTTGAGTGCAATTTCAACTAATTACACTAAAAAAAAACTAGTAAAACACCTGGTAAAATTCCTTGTAACCCCGTTCTGCCAATATTTAACAATTTTTTTGTTTTTTAACAAAAAAACATTGTACTCTGCTCAAACGAGAACTATAGTTTTATTGTTAATTTTACAAATTAATTTTCGTAATTGTATTCTACCATTTTGAAAGGTTATTTTACAAAAAAAAACTGTAATTTTACAACAAAGTTTTTATTACGAGGATTCTAGTTGATTTACAAAAAAATGTTATTTTACAAAAATTATGTTATACGAGGATTTAAAAAAACTATTTTTTTTTGTAATTTTTTTTTTATACCCTCCACTTATTGTTAGTGATAGAGGGATATATAAGTTTGTCATTCCGTTTGTAACTCATAGAAATATCGATCTGGGACCCCATAAAGTATATATATTCATGATGCCCGATCGATTTTAAGACATTCTAGCGATGTCCGTCTGTCTGTCTGTGGAAAATGCTGTCACGGACAAAATATTGCATGATGACTGAAACTTACCATTTTTATTGGAAGTTCTCCCGAGAAGTTTGGTATTGCATTTGAGCGATATCGGTTCAGCGGTTCAAAAGTTATGAACGAAAATGTAAGCACACCTCAAAAATTTCAGTACATTCAACATAACCTAAAAATACAAAATGCTTTAATTCGGCTTGTTGACATATTTGAACATAATTGAACACCAAATGGTATTTAAACAAATACGAACATATTTTTTGACAAAAATAGAAAAAATCGCGGATTTTTTTTAGCACCATTTTTTTTCGCGGAAATTTTTTTTCAAAAAAATTTTTTTTTTCAAAAGTAATTTCCTTTTAAATAAAGTTTTTTGCAATAATCTTTTTGAAATTGTGGAGGGTATCACTACATTCGGCAAGGCCGAATAAAACTTTTTTACTTGTTTTTTTTTTTTAATTTTTCAAGTCCCGGACAAAATTTTTTTTTATTGAAAAATATTTTAAAAAAAAGTTGACAAAACTTTGAAAAATTTATTACGAGGATTTAGTTAATTTACAAAAAACAGTTATTTCCTTACGAGGATTTATGTTGTTCAAAAAAAAAAATTTTTTTTGTAAATTTACCATTTTGGTTTGTAAATTTACCATTTTTTTAAACATATTTACCATTGTTTCTTGTAAGTTTACCATTTTTTATTTTTCCGGTTTTAAAACAATATTTTTACCAATAAAATTGGTTATTTTACCAATTTTTGGCGCATTCAAAATTACGAGGAAATCCTCATAATTTTACGAGAATTTTACCTACCACCTATTTTACGAGAATAACCTCGTAAAATCACGAGATTTTTTGGTAACTTTACAAGGTTTTTTTTTTGAGTGTAGGGACTTAAGAGCACTTATTCGTTTTTCCAAATACAGTCTGTGGTACTTTTGACTTAAATAATATTTCTTGAAGAAGGTTGTGGTCCGCCTGTATTACGGGTTGTTTAAATTTAAATTATATGGGGCATTCCATGTCAAATCGGAAACTTTTAAATTTTTTTTTTAGATTTTCCCAATTTGTTGACAGTTTTTAGTACCCTTGGAAAACTACTTCGTGGTAAATTTTCAGATTTTTTTGATGACCCGTTCAAAATATATCGAATTTTTAAAAATTGGTAGTTTGTTCCTTTACTGAAAATTTTTGTTTTTTTACGTTCTTCTTAAAAAAATCCAAAAAAATTCTTAAAAGTGCTCTAGTATGCGATTTTTAAGTTTTGAAATTTAAATCTCATTTTTGAAAATGTATGTACTCTTTGACGTATTTTTTAATTTTTTTGTGTAAAACTTCTATTGATTCTACAAATTTTTTGCCCAGGAGGTTCGTGGGATAACGATAATTACTTTTTTTTTTTTAATTCTTGGAAAATATTTTATTGTAATTTTCCAATCTTAAAATCATTTCTACTGCTCCAATGGTGCATCATAGAGGGGTCATTTCCAAGACCGACCCCCATTAATTTTTACGTCTAAACATTTTTTCGGAACAAACTAATACCCTATCTTCAATTTCTAAGGAGGTTCCCATACAAAATGATTTTTTTTTTAATTTTCTCCATCCACTCTAACTGTCCTAAGAGTGCCCTTAGAGCAGTGGTGCGCACACACATACTATAACATTTATGATTGTGTGGGTCAACAGATTTGCTCAAGCAACAGAATTTTATAGTGTACGTGTGTCGACAGCGCACAAGCAGCATTTTTTAGCATATTCCCGCGGGAATAGGAATTACAAAAATGCCCATCACTGCCTTAGAGCAATAAAATGTATGACCGACCCACAATATTTTTTTAGTCCAAACATTTTCTCTGAACACACCTACCCCCTATCTTTAACTTTTAATGCGGTCCCCATACAATTTTTTTTTAATTTTTGTAAATTTGTTTTATTTAATCGGCTTCTACCGGTCCAATGGTGCCTCCGAGAGGGGTCATTAGTGACCCCCCATTTATTTTTACCCTTCAACATTTTTTTAAAATATACTTACGCCCTATCTCCGCTCTCTAAGTAGGCTCACATACAAATAACAGTTGGAGCAAATTTTATAAAAATTTAATTTTGTATAGAAGCCTACTTAGGGAGTGGAGATAGGGCGTAGGTATGTTATAAAAAAATGTTGGATGGTAAAAATAAATGGGGGTCGGTCTCACTAATGACCCCTCTCGTACGCACCATTGGACCGGTAGAAGCTGATTAAATAAAACAAATTTACCAAAAAATAAAAAAATTGTATGGGGACCGCCTTAATAGTTATATAGGGGGTATGCATATTCAGAGAAAATGTTTGGACTAAAAAAATATTTTGTATCGGTCATACATTTTATTGCTCTAAGGGCACTCTTAGGGCAGTTAGAGCGGTTGGATCAAATTTTAAAAATTGTAATTTTGTGTGGGAGCCCCCTTAGAAATTCGAGATAGGGTATTAGTTTGTTCCGAAGAAATGTTTAGACGTAAAAATAAATGGGGTCGGTCTTGGAAATGACCCCTCTATGACGCACCATTGGAGCTGTAGAAATGGTTTTAAGATTGAAAAATAACAATAAAATTTTTTCAAAATTTTATCTTTTAAGATTTTTTTGAATTTTTTTCTAAAAAGTACGTAAAAAAACAAAAGTTTTGAAAAAAAAAAAATTTAATTTGGACCATTATTGAAGAAGTTATGAGTAAAAGCAGTTTGAGTAAAGGAACAAACTACCAATTTTTAAAAATTCGATATCTTTTGAACGGGTCATCAAAAAAATCTGAAAATTTACCACAAAGGAGTTTTCGAAGAGTACTTAAAAATGTAAACAAATTGGGAAAATCTAAAAAAAAAATTTTCAAAGTGTCCGATTTGACATGGAATGCCGCATATGTATCTAGCAATTCTTGTATAACTTTCTTGGAATATTCTGAATTTGAAATAAAATTATGAAACAAAATTGGCACTGATTTAGATTATCCATTTAAAAACTTGTACTTGAAATATCAATTATTATTTTCACTTATTTGTGAGATACAAGGATGATGTTTATGACCACACACGTATGAACAGTATTAGTTAACAAAATAAAACAATAGGGGCATAACTTTAAATTTTTTACTTTTATTCACAAATTTTTTTTAAACAAAACCGTTAAAGTCATCTAAAATACACTCTCCTGCGAGGCGTATTAGCAATATCAGGACATCACGTGATACAAATATTTTTAAATTTGTATACCCCTTAATCACAGTTTGGGGGTATATTCACTTTGTCATTCCATGTGTAAAGCATCGAAATATCGGTCGGGGTCCCAATAAAGTACGTGGTTTATTTATAAAAATAAAATATTTGAGCTCGAGGCCTGAATTTTTAAATTAAAATTCTTCTTTATTTCCAATATTTCGCCGCGCATCGAGTGGCATATAAAATTATATATAATTATGTATAATTTGTGATGATTGATTACGATTATAAATACAAAAAAACACAGTATTTTGGCAAAATTTTTTCAAAAAATGTTTTTTTTATAATTTTCTTTTGTCCGATGCGATGCCTACACATTTCTTTAATATTTTTACTTAAAATCTAGAACATTTTGTGATAAATATTCATTTATATGCATGCATTATGAATAAACGAACGAATAATTTTTGTTATTAATAAAAAATGCAATTTATTAAAGCAAAAACGAAAAAAAAATATTTGCATTCAGCATCATTTCTAAAAATACTTTGTATCAAAATGTAAAAATTTTGGCTGAAAATAATTTGTTTTAGAATGTTCACATGCATACTATATAACTAAAAAGATTACAATCAATTGGATATAAAAAGTTTTGGGATTTTTGATTAATTTTGGCTTAATGAATTAATAATTTCATTCAATATTTTATTAAATTTTTAAACGTTTACATTATTTTTTTTTGATATTTTTAAATTATTTATAAGATTTATTGATAAAAATATTTTTTGGTGAAATTTAATAAATATTGTTAGATTTGTCAAGATTATCTACACCATTTACAGATTTAATTTGAAAATTATCAATTGTAATTTGATATAAAAGATATAAAAAAAAACTGTTTTACTCGAATTATTACGAAAATTGTTCTACTGTTGAACCTTTGGACTTCATTTTACATTCAGCGCAAGATTTTACATGGAAAATATTTTTTGTATTTTTTTAATTTGTAAACTAGTGTTATTTTAAGTGTAGATTTATCGGTTTTTACAAATTCATTCTACATCAATAATTTCTATAACTCACAGTTGGGAGTTTGAAAAAAAAAATACTGATATAATTGAGACATTTCCCAGCAACAAAAATTTGTATTCTGGCGAATTCGACTAAAAGCGATTAAAAAAAGTTTGACAACTTTTATATTTTAAATACACCACTTCACTCAAAAAAAAACCTTGTAAAGTTACCAAAAAATCTAGTGATTTTTCGAGGCTATTCTCGTAAAATAGGAGCTAGGTAAAATTCTCGTAAAATTACGAGGATTTCCTCGTAATTTTGAATGCACCAAAAATTGGTAAAATAACCAATTTTATTGGTAAAAATCTTGTTTAAAACCGGAAAAATAAAAAAAAAAATTGTAAACTTACAGGAAAAAATGGTAAATATGTATAAAAAAATGGTAAATTTACAAACCAAAATGGTAAATTTACAAAAAAAAAAAAATTGTTAAACAACATAAATCCTCGTAATAAAATCATTTTTATAAAATAACTGTTTTTTTTTGTAAATTAACTAGAATCCTCGTAATAAATTTTTGAAAATTTTGTCAACTTTTTTTAACTATTTTTCAATAAAAAAAAAATTTTGTCCGGGACTTGGAAAATTTAAAAAAAAAAAATAGAAAATTTACAAAAAAAAAAATTTTTTTTTTTTTTTTGTTAAACAACATAAATCAACAAGAATCCTCGTAATAAAAACTTTGTTGTAAAATTACAGTTTTTTATGTAAAATAACCTTTCAAAATGGTAGAATACAATTACGAAAATAAATTTGTAAAATTGCCAATAAAACTTTAGTGCTCGTTTGAGCAAAGTACAATATTTTTAGTTAAAAAACAAGGAAAATTGTTAAATATTGGTAGAACGGGATTACAAGGCATTTTACCAGGCGTTTTAACAGTTTATTTTTTAGTGTATTTCGTAAAAACATGCGCGGGTACAAGGGAGGGGGAAGGGGAAATTTACCCCCCCAGATCCAATTTCAAAAAAAAGAAAGGAAAAGAAAAAAAATAAGGAAAATTTCTAAAAAATTTTCTGAAAGAAAAAAATCCCGAAATCCGAATATTTTTTATAAAAAAAATCTGAAAGTTTTTATAGTGAAAATTTGAAAATTTTTAAAGGAAACATGTGACTTTATCTAAAATTTTCTGTGAAAAAATATCTGTCAATCTTATTATAAATTTTGGCATAAGAATTTTACTTAGAATTTGTTTTTTTTTTTTTTTTTGTATAGAAAAATGTTACAGGATCTTAATTTGATTTACATAAAAAATGTTTGTCTACTACACACGAATAGGAAAAATATCTTAAAATCTTAAAAATGTTGGTATTCTAACGTATGTTAAACTATTTTCGAAAATTTTTAAAGAATGTTTTAGAATCGGTCACAGAATCTGAGACTTATTCTATAGAAAACGGTCCAAAAAAAATCTAAAATTTTTCACATTCTCAAACATTTTCTTTTTCGGATTTTTGTAGAAGAATTCCTGAATTTTAAAAGTCTCAGAATCTGAGACGGGGAAAATGTCTCAAAATTTTATTTATAAGAAAAAAGGTCGCAATATCTGATACTTTTTCGATAGGAAAAGGGTCTTAGAATCTGAGACTTTTTCTATACACTCAAAAAAAAACTGTAATGTTAGCAAAAAAAGCTTGTAAGCCTACAAGAAAATTTGCTGATTTTGAACCCACAATTTTTTTGGTAAAGTTAGCAAATTTCATTCCTGAAAATTACCAAAATTTTTGAAAGCAAGAAACTCTATGAGTATTTAATGGGAGAATATCCCAATAAAGAAAGTAGAGTTATCATAAGTACTTGTATTGTTTATTCATAATGGGGAACATGAAAAGGCCTCGAATCAGAATAAACTCTTTTTCATTGCACAATTAAAAGGTCGAATAAATAACTAATTTTTATTATTTAATAAAAATTAAAACACACTTGTTAGCGAAAATGTTTTGCCAAAAATTAGTTAACTGAAATTTTTTTATTTCAACTTAGTTCATACACATTTGAAGACCCCATTGGGTTCGGACCCGATAGGTCCAGACCCCGATGGACCTAGACCTAGTTGGGTGCCCTAAAAATCGTCATAGTTTTTTATCCAAAATTTGTGTCCGTTTCGCTCTACCTAGCTTAGTTTTTGAGATACGTGATTTAAGGGGACCAACGGGGTCTTGAGAATTACAAAACTCGATAACTTCAAAAATATTACTCGGAGAGCTTTTGATTATTTTGCGGACTTGTTCTACGTGTTGAGAGCTACAAAAATGCTTTTGTTCTTTTTGTTGTGTCGGCAATATTTACCGAGATATGAGCATTTTAGGACCCATTAGGGTCCACATATGTGAAGAGGACCGTCGATACTATTGAGAGCATATCATTTTGCTCTATCTGGCTTAGTTTCCGAGATAGCGCCATTTTAAAGATTCTGAAAAAAAAAAATTTACCATTTATTTTTGCTAATATTAGCAAAAAAGCTTGTAAAAATTTTGTTAACTCAATTTTAAATATAACAAAAAAAAATAGTTTAAATTTTGTTTAAAATTGCTAATACGCTAAATGAAGTTTACAAAATATTTTTGCTAACATGCTAATCTCAACTAAAAATTTGATAAAAGTTAGCTAACCAGCATTAGCAAAAAAAAAAATTGTAAATCTACTAATGAATTATTTTGAGTGTAATACAGTGTTCGAAAAGAAAAATCAGATTCTAAAAAAAAATGTTTTTGATATCTGAGTCATATTTTCTTAAAGAAAATTAATATGTTCTAACAAGTTTCAAATTTTATTTTAGAACTTTTCAGATTCCGATGCTGTTTTTTATGAAAAACTAAATGTAAATCGAGATTTGTTGTTATACAAAAATAATTCTAAAAAAAATAATTCTAAAAAAAATAATTCTAAAAATTCTTTCAATAAGTTTAGATTTGATGCATATCTCCTGTTAAACATTTTTTTACACTCCAAGGCAACGGCGTATGCAGGACTGTTTTTTCAGGGCCCAACAACAACAACAAAAAAATTTTGTTGTTTTTTTCGTGAGATTCGTGTTTTCCAATACATATAAAAAAAATATTTTTTTGTTGTTGTTGTTGGGCCCCCCCTGTATACGCCGATGCTCCAAGGCATTCTCCACACCTAAAAATTGTTCGTAACAAAGTTTTCAAATTCACCGATTTTTACTTACAAAAATTTTTTACATTTTAAAAAACAATTTGCTTTTAGAAAAATTTTTAGATTTCCAATAAAAAATCTTTAAATGAATTTAGATTCTTATATATTACTTCCGAAAATAA
Organism: Pegoplata infirma; assembly: GCA_963921195.1. NCBI lineage: Eukaryota > Metazoa > Arthropoda > Insecta > Diptera > Anthomyiidae > Pegoplata > Pegoplata infirma. The sequence goes on from OY992539.1 coordinate 54,913,993, forward strand.
TATCAGATTTAAAAAAACTCGTAAAAAAATCATTATTATTTTTGGTATAAATAATTTCTTTAAGTCAAAACATTTTTCCCCAAGAAAATTTTTGAGGTTCTCAGACAAATACCAGAAAATTCTGAAATTTTTTTACAATGTGAAAGATTTTTTTTCTACTCTTCCTTTTTTCTTTTTTTTCTTCTCTTCCTTTTTCTTTTTTTTTTTTTTTTTCTTTTCTTTTCTTCCTTTTTTTCCTTCTTTTTCTCCTTTTCAAAATCGGTTTGGTGGGGCAATTTCCCCCATTTCCCTCCCCCCCTTGGATCCGCGCCTGGTTATTTTAAGTGTGAATTGATCGGTTATTACAAATTCATTATACATCAATAATTTCTATAACTCACAGTTGGGAGTTTGAAAACAAAAAAATGCTGATATAATTCAGACATTTCCCAGCAAAAAAAAAATTTGTATTCTGGCGAATTCGACTAAAAGCGATTTAAAAAATTTGACATCTCTTATATTTTAGACACACCACTATTTCGTAAAAAATTATTAAATTTTCTAAAATTTCAAAATTTTAATTTTTGATAATTTATTTAACACCTTGGACGTATGCATAGAAACACTTTGTTTTTAAAATAAACATTAACAGTCAAATTCATAAGGCAATTGTAATTTGGCTTTAAATCACACAATAGTTAAAGTACAATAAACCTTTAGTAAAACTTTTTAAAAAAATTGTATTCATAAACGTACTTTAACAATTTAATAATTTTGCGTTTTAATGTTGGCAACACCCTTGCTATATTTCTCATTTAATTGTTTGTGATGTATAAAATAATGAATCGATTGGCTCGGTAATCATAGTTAAATATTTTTTTTTGCAGATTTAAGAGTTAGAAAAAATTTCGTATTAAGTAAAAAATAGTTTAACATTGTTTTCTTAAAGTTATGTAGAAATCAAATAGAAATAAGAGCGAAACAATTATTTTTTTATACAAAGAGTACAAAAAATATTCGAGTACCGGATATGTTTTGATTGAATGAACATCACTAATTTGTTTTATTTTATTTTAATTTATTTTTAACAAATATTTGACAATTTTTGATTGAAAACATCCTAAATTTGTTAATTGTTGAAGATATCTTCAATTTATTGAATAGAAATTGATGGAATTTAACTATTCGAGGGAGGAGAATGTTTGATTAAATCTTTAGATAATTAAATATTAAATGCTGACCACTCAAACAAAGATTTTTCAACTCCAAACTTTATCGAAGGTTTATTGTAGACTATACCCTACTATAAACCTTTTATAAATATTTTGCTTTTAAACGATTTTGAATAATGTTTTAGCAAATTTTCACTATAAACATTTTATTAGCCTGTCTTTAAGCATTATGAATTTGACCGTAAATATGTATTTACATATAAATAAAATTAATTAAATGGAAATAAAACAATTTGCTTTGATTATTTTCAATTAAATTTGCAATAAATAAACTGTTTTAACCCAGTGGGGGGCTCTTGACCCATTTCGGAGTAACACATGAGGCAAAAATTTTAAATTTAATTAAATTGGAAGACCATAAAAATGCAAATCTACGTTTTTTCTTTCAAATCTATATAATGAACGTTTATTTTTAAACAAAAACTAACAAAAAAATTATAATTTATTTTTTATATATGAGGCATTCTACACCAAATGTCCAGCGAAAAAAACACGTGTACCGTAAACTTCTGAATAGGTTGTATGGGTAGCCCTATATGAAACTTCGAAAATTGCGTTTTTGGCTTTTCAATTTTTCAAAAACTGGGCTTAGGAGGCGTGGTCAAATATTGGAAAAATGGTCAATTTGTGTCGAGTTGCCTTGATTAAATATTTATCACATTAAAACGGAATGCACCACAATCTCTAAAATTTACATTCATATATAGTTTTGAATGGGCTATCGATTAAAAATTTTTTTTTGGAAAATTTTCGGAACGAGTTCTGAAATTTTTCATTTTTTAAAAAAGTCAATTTATTAAAAAACCGGCCACTTTTTTTTTATTTTTTTTTAAGTTTAGATGTTTGTCCATCCACACAAAAAAATTCAGAAACACGTTTTTTTTCGAGAAAATCGCATTTGAATTTTAAATTTCATAACAATTTTGTAATTTGCTTGTATTTTCTAGTTTCAACAGAGCGTATGAGAAATATTTATGCAATTAATAATACTCATTCGCAACATTAAAACAAGAAAATACAAGCAAATTACAAAATTGTTATAAAATTTAAAGTTCAAATGCGATTTTCTCGAAAAAAAACGAAGAACGTCTAAACTTAAAAAATAAAAATAAAATGTGGCCGGATTTTTGATAAATTGACTTTTTTTAAAAATGGAAAATTTTCAGAACCCGTTCCGAAATTTTCCATTTTTAAAAAAAGTCAATTTATCAAAAATCCGGCCACATTTTATTTTTATTTTTTAAGTTTAGACGTTCTTCGTTTTTTTTCGGAAAATTTCGGAACGGGTTCTGAAAATTTTCCAAAAAAAAAAATGTAGATTTTTGAGATTGTTGTGCATTCCGTTTTAATGTGATAAATATTTAATCAAGGCAACTCGCCACAAATTTGACAATTTTTCCAATATTTAACCATGCCTCCTAAGCCCAGTTTTTGAAAATTAGAAAAACCAAAAACGCAATTTTTTTAGTTCCATATAGGGCTATCCAAACAACCTATTCAGAAATTTATGGGACACATGTTTATCTGTAGCGGGACATTTGGTGTGGAATGCCTCATATTTTAAATTATTTGTTGACACCCATATTGCCAGCAGGACAAAACTGACCCACACAGAAATTTTTAAGATTTTTGCAGAGATTTTATGAAATTTCTCATCACCCATAGTAGGTTAATTTTTAATTTAGCATACACAAAAAAAAACCATCAAAAATAATTAAAATGCCAAAAAGAAATAATATTTTAAGAAAAATTGATTTTGATGAGCTGAAATGGAATGAAATGAAAAATAAAATCCAAGTACAAGTATTAACGTGTGTTAAATTCATAGTTTTCTGTCTAAATTTTCTTCATATGATCTGATTTTTTGCTTTATTTTTCTTGATTTTTTGGTAACACTAAGTGTATGACCGTCCAAGACACCGAGCGATCGTGTCGTGTGCACAAAAAATACATTTTCTTGAGGAGAAATTTTTTGTTTAAATTTTTAAGATTTTCATACTAGACGTATTGTATGTACGTACGTAAAGTAAAATTTTAAATTATATTTAAACAAATATATTTTTTTTTTAAAAACAAACAAACAATACTAACCCGAATAAAAATGATAATATGTTTTTAGCAAAATGTTTTAATAATTTTGTCGAACATTTAACAGCAGGAAAAAATCAGTGAACACGAAAAAGTTTCAAAAAAACAACAAAATTATTTTCATAAAAATTATTTTTCTATTTCAAATTTATGTTGATAATTTTTTTGCACGACTTACAATTAACCAACACATGTTTCGATCTCGTCAAGATCTTGTCAACACTATTTAGCAAACTATAAAAACCCTATACTACAAGTAGCATAAGGATTTTAAATGACAATTGCTATTGTCTTGAAAAGATCTTGACGAAATCGAAACACGTGTCGCACATTGGGAACTTTGTGTGAAAAAGGCGCGCATCGACGTTTTTTTGTTATAACTCTTGAACGGATAGGAATTTCACGACATTCTTTACCATTATAAAAACTGGAGACCTTAAAGAACTCACACATGTGTATTGGACATTTTTCGCATTTGTACCCTACTTGTAAATTTAAGGCAAAGTTGGTTAATTTATTCATATAAAAAAATAAAATGGAGGTCAATTATTTAAGAAACTATTTGATTTTAAGTGAAAATATAACAGCTTACCATTCAATACGAAGTGTTTCATTCATATTTTGGCGCAGTCTACACCCTACACTAAAATAACCTGCAAAATTAACTGTTATTTACCTATTATCATTTTCGATTTTTTGAACAAAAATAATGCGGACAAATATCAAACAAAGAAGAAACACACGGTAAATAAGCATTATTTTCAATAATTGTTAAGATATTTGGTAAAAAAAAATATTGTGCTCGATTCGAGAGTAATCTTTCACCATTCACCTACTTTTTAAATTTGATATCCTTCTAAATTTTAAGATTTTAAAATTTTTTCTTGTTAAAAATAAAATTATAGTTAATATCTTTAATATTTACAAGAAAAAAATTTCAAAATCTTAAAATTCAAAAGGATATCAAATTTTTAAAAAGTAGGTGAATGGTGAAAGAGTACCCCCGAATCGAGCACATTATAAAAACACTACTCTATAACTACATTTTAGTTATTTTGACTACAAATGTAAGTAGTTTTTACTACATAAGTCAGTTGATTTTTGTCAGTTAAAATAACTAACATTGTTAGTTGATTTAACTGAAAAAGTAGTTGACCCCAAAACAACTTACAAAGTAGTTATTTTCAGTTGATTTTACTAACACAATTTTTTGAGTGTATGTAATCTTTTCAGAGCCTCCTCCGATAATTGTCAAGAAACAAGACAAATATTATTTATATGTTACTTAATTATTTAAGGATAATTTTAATACCAACGGGCAATCACAATTCTTGTATAAAATGTCATGAGCTAGAATTGTATGCATAGATCATGATCCACTAACCATACTTTTCAACAAATAATTTTTCAGTTTCATGTATGTATTTTCTAAACTACACTGTTTTTATACCCTCCAACCACAGTATGGGGGTATACTCACTTTGTCATTATATAGTATATATTTTATTATAAAGTATATATTTTATTGATCAGTAATCGATTCTAAGACATTCTAGCGATGTCCGTCCGTCCGTCCGTCCGTCTGTTCGTCTGTAGAGGACACGATACAGTCCAAAATAAAAGAGCTAGACTTCCGAAGTTTGGCTTATATTCCTAGGCAGGTTAAGTTCGGAAATGGGCAAAATCGGACCAAGGGGGAAAAAGTTCCCCCTTAGAGAACTAAACCAACCCATGAAAAATACCAATTTTTTACATGATTTTTTGTGTTTTTGTTTAAGAAATGCAACATTTTTATGCTACAGGAAGTTCAAAGTCCTGCATTTGGACCCAGAGAATTAGATAATGTCGTTTTATCGGTCCGCCCCCCTTTTATGGGCTTGGAATAATTATTTTTTTTAAATAATGATAAACTTGTATTTTAGTGCATAAAGCATAAGAATGAATTTTTAAACTCATATTCGAGAGGAAATTTGCCCCCCCCCCCCCCAATTACCACTTTCGCCCCCCCCCCAAAAAAAAAAAGAAAACGTCCCTGCAATTTTTTTTGCATGTTGGAGGGTATAAAAGATTCGGCACAGCCGAATTTAACACTCTTACTTGTTTTTTTTCATTTGCGTTGATACACAGAAGTATTATATCAACCCGTTTTATAATATCTTCTTCTATTCCAGTTATTTTGGCCGTAATGCGGTCAAGAAAGCCGGTTAGTTACAAGCAGTAGGTGAAACTCCTTTTGCCTTAATAAAGTATGGTAGGGTATCAACATCAGTAATTATTTGAAACCGCGGTTAACTGTTAACAATATATATCATTTAAGTAAATTTTTATAATAAAACGATTAAAAGTAAAGTATTTAAAAAATAATCCCTTTAAAAATATTTCTTTTTTCGTTAATAGACCCCACTTTAAACCTCATTCCAGGCCGCAGCTGCAACTGGCTGCACTAGTTTCTACCCCAGGAGTATTAAGTAATACTTCTATTTTGTTGTACAAAAAGAATCGACATTCCCTTTCATTCCCCACAAAAGTTGCAATCCAAAATATAAACTGTTTTTTTCTATTTTTTTTTTTTTAATTTGACACTTTTTGATGGCCTGTATTTCCTACTTACAAAGAGTAATATTAAAAACAATAAAATGGGTAACAAAGGTACTAGTTATAGCTACAATCTTCACTTAATTTCAGGAAAATCGCATCATTGGAAGTAGTTTAAAAAAATAAAATAAAAAGGGTCTTCAAAAATAATTATTTTTTTTAAATTTTTGGAAAAAGTCCTTACTTTGAATTTAAGTCCTGACTAAACTAAGCGATGGATTTTCTTTCTATGAACGGTTATCTTTCTCCTAGGGTGTCTATTTAGCGAATATAAGCAATTTTTGTAAATATCTAAACATTTGTTTGACTCTCAAATGCGCGTCTAGGATCCAATGTGTGTCGGTTAAGTCGTGCATAAAAATTACCAACCTACTTAAATAAATGTTAAACAGAAAAATAATTTTCTTTAAAAAAAAAATTAAAAGAATATCTTGGTGTAATTAGTAAGGAAAAATGACCTCGAGCCAGAATAAATCTACTCAAAATAAAATATTTTAAGCTATTTTTATTGTTCAATAAAAATTAATTAGAATTTTTGTAATATTGTAATCCTTTTAGCCTACACTACTTAAGTCATTAGAAAATTTTTAGAAAAAAATTTTTTTGTGGCACCATGTAATTATTTTTATTCGGGTCGCTAAAACACTTTTCAACACCCAAAATTTTACTATTCAGAAACATGAAATTAAAATTAAGAACTAGTCGTATGTAGTTGAAGGTATCCATAATTATAGTGTGAATTGAGAATTTACAGATGGGAGCATAAGAAGAGCGGTAAAGTAGTTATCGATTGCAAACTTTTCTACACGATCGCCAGTTTTTATATAGAAAATTATTTATAATTCACACTTTCTTAAAAATAACTTATATTTCACAGTTTTTTTTATGTCCCACTGAAGTTTTTCAAAGGCCTGTGGAATAAGTGAAATAAATTATGTAAATATACTTCTGAGCTAAGCAATGTTTTAAGATGTCTTTAGTAAAATTTTATGGTGCTTCTTTTCTTAGAACATATTAACCCTCTAACGCTCATTCTAAGGGGTAAGTTTAGTCCATTTAAAAAAAAAACAAGTAAGAAAATTATAGTCGGTCAAGACCGACCATATAATACCCTACACCAGAGTTTCCCGGAAAATGGGTCCCAAGTTCAAACATGGATTGTCAAATCTTTAATAAGTGTAAAAAGCACTCACAAATCAAATTTGAGTGGAATAGGCTTTTGTTGACAATAAACCGCTTCAATTGAATATCGGGCGAAATTTCACATGGGACCTAAGTCCAAAAATGGTCCGATGATAATCAGATTTGATAAGGTTATTAAAGTACGCGTTTAACATACACAAACAGAATTTTAATAAAATATTTTCTATTTTCATGAAATTTGAGAGATTTATGTGAAAATTGGGAAGGTGGTTTGTATGGGGGCTACAAGAAGAACTGGTCCAATTTCTTTAAAATTCGGAATGGTGATTTGTGTGGATGAAACATGATTACCTGCCAAGTTTCGAAAATATACCTATTTTAAAATGCGGCTATTAAAGTCATTTGAGCCATAACTAAAGAGGAACTTTGTATGGGAGCTAGGACTAAATATGGACCGATTCCAATTTCAATAGGCTTCGTCCTTGGGCCAAAAGAGGCTTAAGTTTCAAATTTCAAGTCAATTGATTAAAAATTGCGACCTGTATCGTGTTTACACCGTTTACATGGACAGACGGACGGACGGACATCGCTAAATCGACTCAAAAAGTGATTCTAAGTCGATCGGTATACTTAAAAGTGGGTCTAGGACCAATATTTCGGGTAGTTACAAACATCAGCACAAACTCATTATACCCTGTACCACAGTGTGGTGTAGGGTATAAAGACTAAAACACAACTTTTGAAAATAGGACTAAAATGACCCCTTAGAATGAACGTTATCGTTGTTATCGATAACAATTTAATTATCGGTAACATTAATTATAGATAAAACACTTTTATAAAGAAATCAATTTATCGATGTATAAATAACAAACAAAATAGTTATCGATAACAAACTTTTCGAAACAAAATTAGTTATCCATGTGTCAATAACAATCTTTGTTTAAAGAAAATTGGTTATCGATAACAAAATTAGTTATCGATAACAAACTTTTCTATAGAAAATTAGTTGTCAACAGTAAACTTTGCCATATAAATTAGTTATCGATGTATCGATAATATAAAAAATTAGTTATCGATAACAAAATTTTCTATAAAAAATAAGTTATCGATAAAAAAATGTTCTTTAAAAAATTAGTTATCGATGTATCAATATCAAAATTTTCTATAAAAAATTAGTTCTTGATGTATCGAAAGCAAAATTTTCTTTAAAAAATTAGTTATCGATAACAAAATTTTCTATAAAAAAATTAGTCATCGATGTATCGAAAGCAAAATTTTCTTTAAAAAATTAGTTATCGATAACAAAATTTTCTATAAAAAAATTAGTCATCGATACCATAGTTTTCTGTAAGAAATAAGTTATCGATAACAAAATTTTTTATAAAAAATTAGTTATCGATCACAATATTTTCTATAAAAAATTAGTTATCGATCACAATATTTTCTATAAAAAATTAGTTAATGATAACAAAATTGTCTATAAAAAATTATTTATCGACATCAAAATTTTCTATAAAAAATTTGTTATCGATAACAAAATTTTCGATAACAAAATTTTCGATAACAAAATTTTCTTTAAAAATAAGTTATCTATAAAGAAATGTTCTATAAAAAATTTGTTATCGATGTATCAATAACAAAATTTTCTATTAAATACTTTCTATAAAAAATAAGTTATCGACAGCAAAATTTTCTATATAAAATTAGTTATCGATAACAAAATTTTCTATAAAAAACTAGTTATTGATAACAAAATGTTCTTTAAAAAATTAGTTATCAATAAAAAAAATTTCTTTAAAAAATTAGTTATCGATAACAAAATTTTTTTATAAAATATTAAATATCGATAACAAAATTTTCTATAAAAAATTAGTTATCGATAAAAAAATTTTCTATAAAAAATAAGTTACCCATAACCAAATTTTCTATAAAAAAAATAATTATCGCTAAAAATTTTCTATAAAAAATTAGTTATCGATGTAACGATAGAATTTTTTTTATTAGTTATCGATAACAAAATTTTCTAAAAAAAATTAGTAATCGATTGCCAAATTTTCGAGAGTAAAATTTTCTTTTAAAAATTAGTTATCGATAACAAAATTTTCTATAAAAAATAAGTTATCAATAAAAAATATTTTAAAAAAATAGTTATCGATGTATCAATAACAAAATTATGAATAAAAAATAAGTTATCGATAACAAAATTTTCTATAAAAAGTTAATTATCGATAAAAAAAAATGTTCTATAAAAAATTAGTTATCGATGCATCAATAACAAAATTCTCTATAAAAAATTGGTTATCGATGTATCGATAACGAAAATTTCTTTAATATATTAGTTATCGATAACAAACTTTTCGATGTATAGATAACAAATTTTTATTTTTAATTTTTCGTATAACAGTTTGTTATCGCTAAAAACCTTTTTTTTTTTGAAAATTAGTTATCGATGTGTCGAAAAGTTTGTTTTCAAAACAGTTCAATAATTTTTCATAAAAAAAAATTGTAACGATACACTAACAACTTATTTTCCCAAGAAAACTTTGCTATCGAAAAACATCTAACAACTAACAACTTATTTTCCCAAGAAAACTTTGCTATCGAAAAACATCGATAACTAATCTATATATATAAAAGAGTGTGGTGACTGACTGACTGACTGACTGATTGGCAATAATTATACATAAACAAAATTAGTTACCGATAGTAAATTTTCCTAATAAAAATTAGTTATCTAAGTATCAAACATAAAATTTTCTATAAAAAATAAGTTATCGATGGCAAAATTTTCTTTAAAAAATTATTTATCGATACCATAATTTATTATAAAAAAAATAGTTATCGATAACAAAATGTTTTATAAAAAATTAATTATCAGTAAAAAAAATTCTATAAGAAATTAGTTATCGATAACAATTTTTTTTTTAATTAGTTATCGATAACAAAATTTTCTACAAAAAATAAGTAATCGATAACATAATTTTCTATAAGAAATTAGTTATCGATAACAAAATTTTCTATAAAAAATTACTTATCGATAAAAAAAATTTCTACAAAAAATTAGTTATCGATGTAACGATAATATTTTTTTTTTGTTAGTTATCGATAACAAAATTTTTTATAAAAAATTAGTAATCGATAGCAAAATTTTCGATAGCAAAATTTTCTTTTAAAAATTAGTTATCGATAACAAAATTTTCTATAAAAAAATAAGTTATCAATAAAAATGTTTTTAAAAATAGTTATCGATGTATCAATAACAAAATCTTGTATAAAAAATAAGTTATCGATAACAAAATTTTCTATAAAAAGTTAATTATCGATAAAAAAATGTTTAATAAAAAAAGCGATGCATCAATAAAAAAATTTTCTATAAAAAATTAGTTATCGATAACGAAAATTGCTTTAATAAATTAGTAATAACAAACTTTTCGATGTATCGATAACAAATTTTTATTTTTAATTTTTCGTATATAAGTTTGTTATCGATAAAAAACATTTTTTTTTGAAAATTAGATATCGATGTGTCGAAAAGTTTGTTATCAATAATTTTTCATAAAAAAAAAATTGTAACGATACACCAACAACTTATTTTCTCTAGAAGACTTTGCTATCGAAAAACATCGATAACTAATTATATCCAAACAAAATTAGTTATCGATAGCAAATTTTTATAATAAAAATTAATTATCTATGTATCAAACATAATAAAAAATAAGTTATCGATGGCAAAATTTTCTTTAAAAAATTAGTTATCGATACCATAATTTACTATAAAAAAATTAATTATCGATAACAAAATGTTCTATAAAAAATTAATTATCAGTAAAAAAAATTCTATAAGAAATTAGTTATTGATGTATCGATAACAATTTTTTTTAATTAGTTATCGATAACAAAATTTTCTATAAAAAATAAGTAATCGATAACCTAATTTTCTATAAAAAATTTTCTATAAAAAATTAGTTATCGATAACAAAATTTTCTATAAAAAATTACTTATCGATAAAAAAAATTTCTACAAAAAATTAGTTATCGATGTACCAATACATTTTGTACACCAACAACTTATTTTCTTTATAAATTTTTGCTATCGAAAAACATCGATAACTAATTATACCTAAACAAAACTAGTTATCGATAGCAAAATTTTCTGATAAAACTAGTTATCGATGTATCGAAAATAAAATTTTCTTTAAATTAGTTATCGATAAATAAAATTTCTATAAAAAATTTGTTATCGATAATATTTTTTTTTTTAATTAGTTATCGATAGTAAAATTTTGTATAAAAAATTTTCAACAACAAAATTTCTACAAAAAATTAGTTATCGATGTACCAATACATTTTGTACACCAACAACTTATTTTCTTTATAAATTTTTGCTATCGAAAAACATCGATAACTAATTATACCTAAACAAAACTAGTTATCGATAGCAAAATTTTCTGATAAAAACTAGTTATCGATGTATAGAAAATAAAATTTTCTTTAAATTAGTTATCGATAAAAAAAATTTCTATAAAAAATTTGTTATCGATAACATTTTTTTTTTAAATTTTTTTTTATATTAGATAATAAAATTTTGTATAAAAATTTTCAACAACAAAATCTTTTTAAAAAAAATTTCTATAAAAAATAAGTTATCGATTAAAAATACTTTAAAAAATTAGTTATCGATGTATCAATTAATTTTGTACACCAACAACTTATTTTCTCTACAAATTTTTGCTATCGAAAAACATCGATAACTAATTATACCGAAACAAAACTAGTTATCGATAGCAACATTTTCTGATAAAAACTAGTTATCGATGTATCGAAAATAAAATTTTCTGTAAAAAATAAGTTATCGATAGCAGAATTTTCTATAAAAATTTTGTTATAGCTGTATTTTTAACAAAATTTTCACAAAAAAACTAGTTATCGATGATTCGATAACAAAATTTTATATAAAAATTTAATTATCGATAGCAAAATGTTCTATAAGAAATAAGTTAACAATTTATAGATCTCAAAATTTTTTACTGTTGTGACCATATCTGTCATTCAAAAAATAAAAAAAAAAACAATATTTGCTTTAACAATTTCACAAATGACGTGATGATTATTTTTATTGTTTTTTTTTTGTTAATTTTTTTGTGAAAATAATATTTATATAAAGACGCCTTCAAAATCATAAAATTTTGTGCAATAATTTTTTTTTTTGCATTACATGTCGTTGCAACTTTTCCCCCTTTAACAAAATTTATAGCTCACGTTGTATATTTAATTCTTTTCTTTTTTTTGTTAAACATTTTTCTGGTCAGCAAAATACCCGAAAAGAAAAAAAAATAAATTAAAATAATCAAAACAATTTAATATGTACCTTGTAATTATATTGTTAATAACTATTTATGACAGTTATAAATTGACTAAATTTATACAATGTTCTAAAAATTAAATTGTGTTAATCGATTTTTACGAGTTTTATTAAAAATTTCCAGTCTTAATACAACAATTTTCTTTTAATATAAACAAGTCGATTGTTAAGGTGAGCGTCATGCGGATTTGAAAAAAAAAAAAATAAACAGAAAAATTTGTTGGATAATTTTAAAATAAACTTGGCCAGACTATAATTTTGTTACAAAATGTTGAAAATAATTGTTTTGTAGTGGGGATGTAGGTCGATATTTTAATTTTTTTTTTATATTTTGTGTTTGTTTAAATAAATAAATATTTTTTGTTTAAATGTTAATGGCATTTGTATTGGCATATTCGGAACTTTTAATGGCGGATTTTATGGTAATTTACCTTAAAAATTAATTGAGGTTGTTAGCGTGATCGATGTGATTAAACGTTCAGTAACCTAGTATTTTTTTCAGTGTTTTTTAATTATTTTATATAAGAAATCTGCTGATTTTAGCAGACACCGTTTGTATATTTCTTTCTGAATAATCTAGGTCAAATCAGCAGCAAAACTCGGTCGGGAAAGCAAAAAAATCTACTGATTTTAGATAAATCTGCAGATTTTTTTTGAAAAATCTGCTTATTTTCATCTAAATTCAGCAAAATTCGAAGGTCAAATCGGACACTTTGAAATTTTTTAGCTTTTCCCAATTTGTTTACAGTTTTTAGTACCCTTCGAAAACTCCTTCGTGATAAATTTTCAGATTTTTTTGATGTTCAAAAGATATCAAATTTTTAAAAATTGGTAGTTTATTCCATTACTTAAACTTTTTTTGCTCATAACTTCTTCAAAAATGTGCCAAATTTTTTTTTTTTTTGTATTTACTTATTTTTAAATAAAAAATCCTAAAAAATTCATAAAAGTGTTCTAGTATGCGATTTTTAAGTATTAAAATTTAAATCTTATTTTTTATTTTTTTGAAATTTTTTTGTGGAAAACTTTAATCGGTTCTACAAATATTTTACACAAAAGGATCGTGGGATAACGATTATAACCAAAGAGAGGACTTTCCTTGAAATGCATGTTTTTCCTGTTAGTCTTAGAACAGCATAAACTCAATATCTTTGCGAATCAAAAAATTTGTTTAAAAAAGGGCATCGATTCGTTAGTGCATATTTTACCGAAAATGCATATTTTTCCATATTTTACCAAAAAAAAAGAATATTTTTGCATATTTTGCTATAAAATTCATATTTTTAGGTCATATTTTGTATAAAATTTAAGTTTAAGCTTATTTTTTCTAATTTGGTAAACTTTTTTTGAACCATCTTTAATTTGCTGCCCAACTGAACTAAAAATAATTTTTCAATGTCAACTTTGAAACCAAAATTATTCTCTGACCGAAATCAAACTTATTTCGTTAATAAGTTAACAAAGTAAAAAAAAAATTAAAAATCGCAAATAAAATTGAAATGTCTGGTGAATTTTCTATTTGGCAAAGCCGAACACAGATTTTAAGACGTTATGTCTTTATATTATGAATACAAGCTTTAGCTTTCGAAAAAAAGTATCAGGTTCTGAGGCTTATCAATGACTTAAATTGTGAGTCATTTTTATACACTCAAAAAAATAAAACTGTAAAGTTAACAAACTTTTTTTTGTTAACTCGAGTTTACTGGCTTTTTAGCAAATTTTTAGTTAAAATCAGCGTTTTAACTACTTTTTTTAGTTAAGTTCGATTTACGAAAATACTAGTTTTGTACAAATTTGGAATTAATTTTTTTTGTTGACTTTAAAACTGAGTTTACGAATTTTTACTAATTAATTTGCTGATTTTTTGTAACATTTTTGTCAAGTCGAAAATTTTAAACATTTCTTGTGTAGCCTCCTATGCAAATCTCATTAGTCCTACTTAAGCTGAACTTAACGCTGTGAAAAATATTTTTTTTTTTTATTTAAAAAAAAGGTTAGCTGAATTCACCTAATAAAAAATGTTACGAAATTTTCAGCTGAATTTTTAGTTAAAATTACTGTTTTTTTGCTACATTCATTCTACGAAAAGTTAACTAAATATTTTTTGTTAAATTAACTAGAAATTTAGTAGGTTCAAAATCAGGTGTTTTTTTAGTTAAATTTAACTAAATTTTTTGCCAACTTTACAGTTTTTTTTTTGAGTGTACTCTACACCACTTTGTGGTACAGGATGTAACGACTTTGTGCTGATGTTTGTAACTACCCGAAATATTGGTCCTAGACCCACTTTTAAGTATACCAATCGACTTGGAAAAACTTTTTAAGTCACTTTAGCGATGTCCGTCCGTTTTTCCATGTAAACATTATAAACACGATACAGGTCACAATATTAATCGAGTTGGCTGAAATTCGAAACTTAAGCTTCGTTTGGCCTAAAGACCTATTGAAATTGAAAAATATCGGTACATTCTAAGACCTAGCCCCATACAAGCTTCCCCTTTAAATTTGGATTAAAAGACTCTAACTACCGCATTTTTATAGGTATCCTTTCGGAATTTAGGAGGTAGACGTTTTTCATAGTCACAAATCATCATTCCAAATTAAAAAGAAATCAACAAGAAATCTTGTAGCCTCCATACAAACCCCCTCCCGATATTCCCATAAATCTCTCAAAATTCAGGAAAATTGGAAATGTTTTGGTAAAATTTTGTTTGTAGGTGTCAAACGTGTCTTTTGGTAACGTAATCAAATCTTATTGTAGTTGCACCATTTCTGAACTTAGTCCCCATATAAAAGTTTCGCCCAATATTCAGTTAAATTCCTTTATTGGCAAAAAAAATGCCAATTTCACACAAATTTCGTTTGTATGTGTTTTTACACCAATTAAAGATCTAACAAGAGATAGATCCATGTTTGGACTTGGACCAATTTTCCAGAAAATACTGGTGTTGGGTATTATAAGGTCGGTCTTAACCGACTTTAATTTTCTTACTGTTTGTATCGTAAAAGTTTCAGAGTTGAGACATTTTTTTTCGATATATCTAAAATTTTAATTTATTTTGGAACAAATTCCTTTGAAAATAGTTAATGAATTTTCTTAAATTTTGTTAAATTTAACTGAAAAATAAGAAATTTTCTTAACTTTGAGTGCAAGTTTAGATGTCGATGCGTTCACAACATATTTTTAAGTTTTTGTGTGTATAAAATTTCATTAAATCCCCTGATGATGATCCTCAAAGAGAATCGAAATATTGGAATGGAATGAAAGAATATTTATTTACTAGAAAAAACTGGCCTCGAGCTCGAAGAATTTTTATTTGTTTAAATTGGACAGGTCGAAAATTAACAACTTTAATTTGAGGAAAAAAGTTTAGTTGGTTCACTTGCAAATAGTTCATAGTTTTCTTTAAATGGATTTCTTAAATATAAGGAAACAAATTCTTACTGCCAAAAAAATTTTCCCCAAATCTAAGAAACATATCTTTATTTTTGAGATATATTTCTTAAAAATATGTGCACACAGAATTTAGTTCAAGTTAAATTAAAATTAACTTAAAATAACTTCATAATATTTCTCTTCTTAGAAAAGAGGAAGTTCTAAGAATTTAGTTAAAAACTTCTTAGAATTTAGTTAAAAATTTAAAATGGCGATATCTCAAAAATTAAGCGAGATAGAGCTAAACGGATAACATTTTTAAAAAAAAGTACTGTAGAGAAAAATATAAAACAGCTCTACTCATCTTTCGGGGTCACGAGCCCCTAATTTCGAATCTTAAATTTCACATTACCAATATTTTGCATACGTCTATATCGCGATAAATACTGCCGACACGCAAAAAAGACTTACTATAGTTTTGTAGCCCTTGGTTTGCAGAACACTACCCCAAAATACCTGAAAGTTTTCCGAGTAATAGTTTTTGAGTTATACAGTTTTTAAGATTATCAAGACCCTATCAGAGCCTTAAATCCCGTATCTCAAAAACTAACCCCCAGTTTCTGTAATACGAACGCTATTCGTCTTGTATTTTGTTTTTGTTACAATAACAAAATACACATTCGTCACAAACGAATGGTGTTCGTATTACAGAAACTGGGGGTAAGAAGGTAGAGCGAATCGGACAAAAGTTTTTTTAGCTAATTTTTAATTGTAATACCCTTACAAATTACAAAATAGTTTTTTCAAAATTCTGAAATTTTCCAATAAAAAAAAAAAATTTCTATACAAAACAACATTGCTCTCATTTCCAAATACAGAACTAAAAAAGTTTTGACGTTGGTTACAAAAAAAAAAAAAAAACAACACCATATTAAAATTGAAATGGGCGCTTGCAAACAGATGGCAGGCAGACAGGGAAATTGTATAATTCCCACTCGCATAATGGATACTGTTCAAAATAGAATTTTTTTGTTAAGGCAAACAATATGTTCCAAACAATGACAGTATTCACGACAGAACATTTTACACTTGCAAAAGTGCGAAATGCAACATTACAAAACACACACACTCTATATTATAGTATAGTGCCTCATTTCATTTTGAAAAAAATTTCGCATTAGTTGAAAAACAAATTTTGCATTTTGCAAGTTTAAAAATTGCTGATGTGAATACCACTATTATGTTCGATATATTCACCAACAAATTTAAAAACAAACACAATTCTTTACGTACTTTGCATTTTTTTTTTTTTCATTTTGAACCAAAAAAAAATAAACACTCAAAAGTGCGATCATTTCCTTTAAATAATACAATTTTCCCACAAAATAAAAAAAAAAAAAAAACAAAAAGAAAATCTTGCATATGTTGGGTTTTAGTTTAGCTCTCTTGGCCAAATTTGTGGATACAACAAAAAATATTAATACACTTGACTTTTATGTTACTAAAATTCTACAAGAGACAACAACTAAATACACACACTAGATAAAAAGTACGAAAAATCTGTAATGCCAGGCAACTAAAAATTGTTTCCCCCATTTAGGGAGAACAAAAATATCCAAAATTTCCAAAACAACCACAGCAGGGAACAAGTAAAAATGTTGCGGCTTTAACGAATGTATTATACCCTTCACAATGTAAAAAATATTAAAAAAAAACTTTATTTGAAAAAAAGTTGCTAAATTTTTTTTTTTTTTTCAAAAAATTTAAAAATAGGTATAAAAAATTAAATTTTGAGAAGAAAAAAAATTCCGCAGAAAAAAAATTTCTTGGTTAAAAAAAAATTCGATAAAAAAATTGTTGGTGTAGAAAAATATATTTGTAACCCGGAAAAATTGCTTTGCGAAAGTAATAAAAATTGACATAAGCTAAATTTAAAATTACTGACGTTTTCAACCTTTCAATAAAATTGGTGTCATTAACCCATTTTGATCCACTGTTCGATTTTTCGAACAGTAGAGATCATGTTTTTTAAAAAAATTATTTATGTATGAAAAATGGGGAATTTTAGGTAAATTTTGTTACGAATGTTAAGTCCCACCATTCTGCATTAAAAAAAAACAAGTGAGAGTGTTAAATTCGGCTGTGCCGAATCTTTTATACCCTCCAAAATGTAAAAAAAAATTAAAAAAAAAATTGTCAAAAATACAAAAAAACATGTAAAAAAAGTGTATTTTTTCAGAGGTTGGTTCAGTTCTTCAAGGAGAACTTTTTTTTCCCTGATCCGATTTTGCCCATTTACGAACTTAACCTGCCTAGGACCATAACACATATTCATGCTCTTTTATTTTGTACTGTATCGTGCCATCTACAGACGGACGGACGGACGGATATTCACAGAATGTCTTAGAATCGATCATGGATCAATAATATATATACTTTATGGGGTCCCCGACCGATATTTCTATGCGTTACAAACGGAATAACAAAGTGAGTATACCCCCATACTGTGTTTGGAGGGTATAAAAATATCCCTCCTTGAACACCGCAGCTTATATGCATCAGCACAGAAATTGTTTTAAGCTTAAACGAAATTTTACCTTTTTTTTTTTATTTTCGGATTTTAATTTATTTTAATTAATTTTAAATTTTTTTACATTTAGGGGCCTATTCACAAAAAAAGTCATAACTCAATCATAACTCAATTTTTTCCATGTGGTTGTTGTAAACAATCATAAAAAATTCTAATTTTGTTTGAAAATTTCAAAAAATAAAGACCTGATATCCATATCGTCTCAAAATTGACAAATAATTTTAAATTTTGAGACTTTTTATGATTGTGCTTACAACAAACACAGGGAATATGAAGTTTGAAAATAATAAAATTAGTCATAACCAGTCATAACTGTGAATAGGCCTGTTAATTTATTATCAAATTCCACTAATTGGAATGATTTTGAAACTTTTTATTTTTAATGAAATGAAATGAAATTAATTCGAGTATTATTCTAGCTCGAGGCCCAAAAATATTTCTATTTATGATATTGTCATAATAGATTATTTTTAATTTATTGCTTTAAAAAAGTTACTCATCTCATAGTATATCTGTACTGATCCGTTTCATCCCCACTAAGGGATCGTCAGCAATTTTTGAGAATCATTGTTGGTCAATCAAACATCAAACCAGACATAATATTTTATATATTTCACAAGTTAAATGAGAAATAATATTATGAAGGTGCAAAATCTGTTTTCGAACATAAATAACTCTTTTTAGGCAAAAATTGCATATACTAACCCACCACCGGCAGGTGCGGATCCACGGCGGGGGGGGGGAAGGAAATTTCTCCCCCCAAAACTGAATTCGAAACAAAAAAAAGGAAAAAAGGAAAGAAGAGGAAAGGAGAGGGAAAAAAGAAAGTGAAAAATTTGTAAATTTTTTAAATTTTTTTTAGGAAAAATCAGAACTTTTCTAAAGGAATAATCTGGCAATTTTTATAGGACACAACAACAACTTTTCTATAAATCTGAGAATTTATAGGAAAAATCTGATCAATTTTTATTGGAAAAAATATATGATATCCGTTGGAAAAAATCTGAGAAGAAGATGGGTGAAATGGAAAAAGAAAAGGAAATTATGGGACAATTTTTCTCTAGAAAAAATTTCCAAGAATCTCAAAATTTTTCTATAGAAAAAATGTCTCACACTGTGAGAATTTTTCTATACGAAAAATGTCTCAGAATCTGAGAATTTGTCTATACAAAAAATATCTCAGAATCTGAAAATTTTTCTGTAGAAAAAAGTCGCGAAATCTTTAAATTTTTCTATAGGAAAAATAAGAAAACTTTCTTTAGAAAAAATTTTAGAATAAATAAGTTTGTTGTTATTCGACCTTTTTATTAATATAATTAATAGTAAATAATCAAGACCTCGAGCTTGATTATTTACTATTAATTATAAAATTTTAGAATTTTAGACTTTTTCTATATGAAAAATTACACAGAAAATTCAACTTTTTTTTAATAGACAAAATGTCTCGGAATCTGAATTTTTTTTCTGATTAAAAAATGTCTCCGAATCTAAGACTTTTTTAAGGAAAAATGTTTCAAGTTCTAAGATTATATCTGTTTGAAATATATCGCAGAATTACAGGCTTTTTTTAATAGGAAAAACTGGACATTTTTTATTGGACAAAAATCTTTAAACCCAAGAAAAATGTTTCAGAATTTGTGAGTTTTTATTAAAAAAAAAATGTTCATGAGTCTAAGACTTTTTTCTATACGAAAAATAATTCAGAAACTGATACTTTTTCTATAGAAGAAATGCTTTAGACTTCTGAGACTGTAAGAAAAAAATATCCCAGAATCTATGAAAACGTGTTAGATTCTGAGATTTTTTTTCTCTGAAACTTTTTCTATGGGAAAAATGTCTCTGAAGCTGAGGGAGACCTTTTCTAAAGGAAAAATGTCTCAAAATCTTAAAATTTTTTAGATTCTCAGACTTTTTAATAGGAAATAATTCTCATGAAATATTTAAGAATCTTAAGCATTTTTCTAAAAAAAAGTGTCTCAGAAGTATAGTTTTTTATAGAAAATTTTCTCAGAATTTAGAAAATAGCCTCAAAAAATTTTAAAAATCATTAGTCTTTCAGGTACTGTTGCAAAACCTGAACATTTTGGCGTAAAATGAACGTTTTAGTATCATAGGATTTTTCTGTAGAAAAATAGAATAGAAACAAGTAAAAAAGTTAAATTCGGCCTTGCCGAATGTAGTGATACCCTCCACAATTTCAAAAAGATTATTTCAAAAAACTCTATTTAAAAGGAAATTACTTTTGAAAAAAAAAAAAATTTTTTTTGAAAAAAAAATTTCCGCGAAAAAAATTTTGGTAAAAAAAATCCGCGATTTTTTTCTTTTTTTTTGTCAAAAAATATGTTCGTACTTGTTTATATACCATTTGGTGTTCAATTATGTTCACATATGTCAACCAGAAGCCGAATTAAAGCATTTTGGTTTTTTAGGTTATGTTGAATGTACTGAAATTCTTGAGGTATGCTTACATTTTCGTTCATAACTTTTGAACCGCTGAACCGATATCGCTCAAATGCAATACCAAACTTCTCGGGAGAACTTCCAATAAATATGTTAAGTTTCAGTCATCTCTGTGCAATATTTTGTCTGCGACAGCATTTTCCACAGACAGACGGACAGACGGACATCGCTAGAATGTCTTAAAATCGATCGGGCATCATGAATATATATACTTTATGGGGTCCCAGATCGATATTTCGATGAGTTACAAACGGAATGACAAACTTATATATACCCTCTTTCACTAAGTGGAGGGTATAAAAAATTCCGAACCCAAGAAGTTTTATATAGGGAAAACGTCACTAAATCGGAGAGTTTTTCTATACGAAGAATTTTTCTAAATATACAGTTGTGTTCAAAATAATAGGAGAAAAATAGGAGTGCGTATCGAACATTAAAATTCATAAAGGTATATCTTTGAAACGAATATTTTTAGTAGATAAAAAATGCATCGTAGAAAATGTCGCAAGCTTTAATTTAAAATTAATCCCACCCAGATTGGGTAAAAAATAAATGAGATACATGGGTCGAACTGCAAAATGAAATTTTTGGAATACTTTTTTTTGAATTTTTTTAAAAAATACTTACGAGTCGATTTATTTCAAATACACAATTTTAGATTTTTAGCATTATCCTTATAGTTAATTTTCAGTAATCAAATAATTTTTCTACCTACCAGGAAAAAAATCCAAGACCTTCCCGCATTGTAAAAAAAAACACGTATTTTTGGACATCCAGTTTTTTGTAAAAAAAAGTAAATATTAATTTCCCAATATGGCTGGATTTAATTTAACTTAAAGTTTAAGCAATTATATAAAAACTCACTTTTTATTTGCTTAAAATACTCGTTTTATTTTCGAAGATATACCTTTCTGAATTTTTACGAGGATACTCCTATTTTTCTCCTATTTTTCTGAACACAGGTGTAGGAATTTTTTGGCGGGAAAATTGCATAAGTATCTGAGACTTTTCGATATGAAAGTGTATCAGAATCTAAAAATTTGTCTTTAGCTAGAAATTTTATAAATTATAAAGGCTTTTCTTTAGCAATCTCTGAGTTTTTCTATTGGGATAAACTTTTTCTTTAAGCAAATGACTCAGAAAAATTTCAAAATCAGGAAACTTTTTTTGAATAAACATGAAATTTGATATATTTTCTATTTGGAAAAATATTTCAGAATCTGCGTCTTTTGCTGTCAGAAAAATGTTTTAGGACCTGAGAATTTCTTGAGTTGACATTTTTAAAAATATCAAACATTTTCTTAAGTTCTTAAACCTTTTCTATAGGAATAAGTTTTTTTAAATTTGGAAATGTTTCTGCCGAAAAAATTAAAATAAACAAGAGGTTAACACAAAAAAAATCTTAATTAATGATTCAAATCCGACCTGAGGTTCCCAGAAAAAATTTTTTTTTGAGTAAAAAAAAAAAATTTTCTTTGTTTACAAAAAATGGGTGGTCAAAAAAATTGGAGGTCAAAAAATGTGGATTTTTTCTACTGTACTTAAGAAATTTCACTGTTTGTTTGAGTTGTTGAAAAAAATTATTTGATTACTGAATAAAAGTTCTTGGACCTTTTTGTAAATTTTTGATGTTTGAACTTGGAAAAAATCGACTTTGAAATATTTTTAAAAAATGTTTTAAAAAATGTCTATAAATAATTTTATTTTCCAGATCGACCCTCGTAGCACATTTATTATTTACTCAATCAATTAAGCTTAAATTAAAGCTTTATAAATTACCTACATAACATTTTTTAAAATAATTCTCGTTTGAAAATAATAACGTTTAGTTATGTTAACTTTTTATTTTAACAAATTTCATAAAAAAGTGTCCAATGTATTATCGCCCACTGTATGCCAAACTTCAGGAGCCTCCGTAAAGTCTTTCAAAAGTTAGCGTGTTTTCAACAGACAGACGGTCGGACGGACAGACATGGCTAGATCGTCTTAAAATCGATCGAGGATGCTTTATGGGGTTCTAGACCAATATTTTGAGGTGTTACAAACGGAATGACAAAGTTATAAAGCCTCTTTATCACCACAGTGGAGGGTATAAAAAGTAAAATGGGGTAAAATCAACCAATCTGGCATCATTAACCATAAGAATTATATACCTTTACTTTTGTAATGAGTGCCCAGAATAAAATTTTTCTGAAATGCATTTTATATCGCTCTCTTTATCTCTGTTCGTTTTATTTGAAAACTGTCTGTTTCATTGAAAAAAATAAAACACAACATTGCGTGTTTTGTATGTATTTCAGTTTTAACAAGATTGAGATTTATTTTTTCTAAACATTTTCCTAAAAGCCATTTAAAATTTAAATTAACAGACGGTCATACAGTTGAGATTTTGTGGCGAGAAAGTAAAAAACGCGTTGCGTTCGAGTAAAAGAACGAGAAAATTTTGAAAAAAAGCAAAAAAAAAAATACCTCCAAAAGAGCACAGACCAGACAAACGAAAATTGCCGAAAATAACATTGGTCAAAATAGAAAATTCCAAGTAAAAAGTTTAGTCGGTCAAACGCGGGCGGTATACATACGTTAAACGGATACAGGGAAAAAAAAGAAAGAAAGGCTTTTCCAAAATAAAAAATTTCGGTTATTATTTAATAAATTTTTGAATTTTGAGAACAAAAAAATAAAATTATAATATAATAAAATGGCGGATGTTGAAATTATGCAAAGCGTATCGGAAGTTAAGAAAACAAAGAAAGTTAAGAAAACTTCAAAACGTCGCGAATCTGAAGTTCAAATAACCGAAATTGAACAAACCAATGAGGAAAAGGGGTACGTGTCGTTTTTAAAATGACAAAAAAAAATTCATAAAAAAGTTTTAAGAAAATTTAAGATTTTTAAATAAAAATTTTGGAAAAAAAAATTGTGAAAAAATTTATTTAAAAAAAAAAAATTTAATATTAGTTTTTGTATTTAGCAACTGTTTTTGAAATTCTAATGAAAGAAAAAAGTTGTTTTAAATTTTATAGTATTTTTTTATAATTTTCATTTAAATTTTTGAGATGATTGCTTTAATTTTAATTTAAAACTTAGATAAATTTTTTATTTCACTACTTTTTTTTTATATTTTGTAAAAACTCCATTTTTATACTCTTTTATACTCAAATACAATTTCAAAACAATATTCTTTTTCAATATACAAACTCAAAATGAATTTTACAAACGACACGTAACTCCTTTGACTAAACAAAAGGTACAAAAAAAATTTCAAATAATAAATAAAATACTTACTAATTCCTACACTACCATTATAAAACAAAATCACTACCCAAAAATTGTGTTAAAAATATTTAAAATACAAAAAAAATGTGAAAAATTTTAAATTAACAGCAAATTTTACACAATTCTTAACAATCAAAAAAAAAAATAATATATAAATTTTTGGCAAACAAAAATATTCCTAAAATTAAATAGTGCTAATTAAAAATAAATTTTCAAAAACAAAATTTTAACTACACAATTATACCAACTTTGGATTACACTTTACTATTTTCCCCCTAATCTACTACTATTATAACCAACCAACTCACAAAAAAAAACAACTCTACCTACACTGAAAAACAAAAATATTCTTAAAACAAAATAATTTCTACACATACAACTACACTCACAATAATACAAATTTTGGATTACACTTTACTATTTTTCCTGAATCTACTACTATTTTAACCAACCAACTCACAAAACTCCACAAAAATACAACTTTACCTATATTGAAAACAAAAATATTCTTAAAATGTTAAAGTGCTTTATTTTAAAACAAAATTACACATTGCTACATATACAAAAATACACATCTAGTTAACTTAAAATACTCCTCAGATATGCAACTCTACCAACATTGAAAACAAAAATATTCTTAAAATTATAAAGTGTTTAATAAAAAATCCCAATTATACCTTCTTCACTTACACATAGTTTTGGAGTACACTTTACTACTTTATTTTCTACAACAACCACCATCCAACCATTCCATAAAACTCCACAAAAATACAACTCTACCTACACTTAAAAAAAATATGTGATTTTAATTTTAAAATGAAAATTTTTGAAAAAATAAAAAAAAATTAAATTAAATTTTTGGCAAACAAAAATTGCATAGTGATAATTTAACTTTAAAATAATATAACAAATAACACTACTTTCACCAACTCCACAAAAACTGCAACTCTTCCTACACTGAAAAAAAAATATTCATAAAATAACTAATTTATTACACTAAAAACAATTATATATGGGGCATTCCATGTCAAATCGGACACTTTGAAAAAAAAGAATTTTTAGATTTTCTCAATTTGTTTACAGTTTTTAGTACCCTTCGAAAACTCCTTCGTGGTAAATTTTCAAATTTTTTTGATGGCCCCTTCAAAAGATATCTAATTTTTAAAAATTGGCAGTTTCTTTCTTAACTTCTTCAATAATGGTAAAAATTTCAAGTTTTTTTTTTCAAAATTTTTGTTTTTTTACGTACTTTTAAAAAAAAAATCCCAAAAAATTCTTAAAAGCGCTCTACACTCAAAAAAAAAACTGTAATGTTAGCAAAAAAAGCTTGTAAACCTACAAGAAAATTTGCTGATTTTGAACCCACAAATTTTTTGCTAAAGTTAGCAAAAATGTTTTGCCAATAATTAGTTAACTAAATATTTTTTTTTTTAACTTAGTTTATACACATCTGAGGACCCCATTGGGTTCGGACCCGATAGGTCCAGACCCAGATGGGCCTAGACCTAGTTGGGTTCCTTAAAAATCGTCATAGTTCTTGATCCAAAATATGTGTCCGTTTCGCTCTACCTTGCTTAGTTTTTGAGATACGTGATTATAGGGGACCACTGGGGTCTTGAGAATTAAAAAACTTGATAACTTCAAAAAAATTACTCGGAGAGCTTTTGACTATTTTGCAGTCTTGTTCTACGTGTTGAGAGCTACAAAACGCTTTTGGACTTTTTGTTGTGTCGGCAATATTTACCGAGATATGAGCATTTTAAAATTTTCGGGAATGCTAACTTTTTTGGATCCAAAGTTAGGGCCCATTAGGGTCCACACATGTGAAGAGGACCGGCGATACTATGGAGATTCTAAGAACCAAAAATGGCCTCCATTTTGCTCTATCTGGCTTAGTTTCCGAGATAGCGCCATTTTAAGTTTTCTGAAAATAAAAAAAAAATACCATTTATTTTGCTAATATTAGCAAAAAATCTTGTAAAAATGTAGTCAACTCAATTTCAAATTTAGCAAAAGAAATTAGTTCAAAGTTTGTTTAAAATTGCTAATGTGCTAAATGAAGTTTTCAAGAATTTTTTGCTAACATGCTAATCTCAACTAAAAATTTTGCTAACTAGCGTTAGCAAAAAAAAATTAGTAAATCTACTAACGTATTTTTTTGAGTGTAGTATGCGAATTTTAAGTTTTAAAATTTAAATCTCATTTTTGAAAATGTTTGTACTCTTCGATTTTTTTTGAAATTTTTTTTGTGTAAAACTTCAACTACAAATTTTTTGCCCTATTTTTTAAAATTTTTTGAAAAAATTTTATTGTAATTTTCCAATCTTAAAATCATTTCTACTGTTCCAATGGTGCGTTATAGAGGGTTCATTTATAAGACTGACCCCCATTAATTTTTACGTCTTAACATTTCTTTGGAACAAACTAATACCCTATCTCCAATTTCTAAGGGGGCTCCCACACAAAACGACATTTTTTAAAATTTGCTCCAACCGCTCTAACTGCCCTAATAGTGCCCTTAGACCATCAAAATGTATGACCAACCCACAATATTTTTTTAGTCCAAACACTTTTTCTGAACACACCTACGCTCTATCTCTAATTTTTAAGGCGGTCCCCATACATTTTTTTTTATTTCTTGTAAATTTGTTTTATTTAATCAGCTTCTACCCGTCCAATGGTGCGTCTGAGAGGGGTCATTTGTGAGACCGACCCCCATTTATTTTTACCCTACAACATTTAAAAAAAAAAAACTACGCCCTATCTTCACTCTCTAAGTAGGCTCCCACATAAATAACAGTTGGAGCAAATTTTATAAAAATGTAATTTTGAATGGAAGTCTACTTAGGGAGTGGAGATAGGGCGTAGGTATGTTTTAAAAAAAGTGTTGTAGAGTAAAAATAAATGGGGGTCGGTCTCACTAATGACCTCTCTCGGACGCACCATTGGACCGGTAGAAGCCGATTAAATAAAACAAATTTACAAAAAATAAAAAAAAAAATTATGGGGACCGCCTTAAAAATTAGAGATAGAGCGTAGGTGTGTTCAGAAAAAGTGTTTGGACTAAAAAAATATTGTGGGTTGGTCATACATTTTGATGGTCTAAGGGCACTATTAGGGCAGTTAGAGCGGTTGGAGCAAATTTTAAAAAATGTCGTTTTGTGTGGGAGCCCCCTTAGAAATTGGAGATAGGGTATTAGTTTGTTCCAAAGAAATGTTAAGACGTAAAAATTAATGGGGGTCGGTCTTATAAATGACCCCTCTATGACGCACCATTGGAGCAGTAGAAATGATTTTAAGATTGGAAAATTACATTTAAAATTTTTTAAAAAATTTAAAAAAATAGTAATAATCGTTATCCCACGATCCTCCTGGGCTAAAAATTTTTAGAATCGATAGAAGTTTTACACAAAAAAATTTCAAAAAAATCGAAGAGTACAAACATTTTCAAAAATGAGATTTAAATTTTAAAACTTAAAAATCGCATACTAGAGCGCTTTTAAACATTTTTTGGGATTTTTTCTTTAAGTACGTAAAAAAACAAAAATTTTGAAAAAAATTGAAGAAGTTATGAGTAAAAGAAGTTTGAGTAAAGGAAGAAACTACCAATTTTTAAAAATTCGATATATTTTGAGCGGGTCGTCAAAAAAATCTGAAAATTTACCACGAGTGAGTTTTCGAAGGGTACTAAAAACTATTAACAAATTGGGAAAATCTAAAAAAAAAATTTTCAAAGTGTCCGATTTGACATGGAATGCCCCATATGTATAACACTAAGGTGGGCCTAATTTTACTGCCTTTCTATTTTAAAAAACTCGAAGCTCAGTTTTGTGTGTGGTTAAAAAAAATCTTGACAGATATATGAGCTCGGTTAAAAATTGCCGTGTTTGTGAGAACGCAATTGTGCAAAAGGGAAAGAAAAAATTAATATGTCTTGCGGCACTCATATTTATTAATTTTGATGTTTTGAACATAAATATCCAAAAAAAAATTAAAATCGGTCGAACGGGTTTCGAGACAACGCTATTTGAAATTTGTAAAACCATTTTTTTTTTTTAATAAAAGCTTATATTTTATTTTCTTTAACTTGACACTTTCATAGAGCTTGAGACGAACTTTTTAAACTTAATTTGGACCAAATCGGATAATTTAAACGGGTGGCGCTCTTTAATCAAAATCAGTCAATATCGAAAAATTCGGTATATCAATCGAAGGTAATTTAAATGAAAGTTCGTCTCAAGTTCTATGAAAGTGTCAAGGGAAAGAAATTTGGAGAGAATTTTTTTAAAAAATTTCTTGAATGCTGGAAAAACTGTAATTTTTACAAATTCAACATTGCGATATCTCGAAAAAAAATTTTTGATATGGGTGTTCAGCGCATCAAAATTTTTGTCAATTTTTTTTACTAATTTCTAACCTCACACAAAACTGGGCTCCGAATTTGGAAAGTCGAAAAAAGCAAAATAAGGTCCACCTAAGTATAACACTGTTCAACAAATTTGAAGTGTATTTGTCTCGAGACCAAAAAAAAGTAAAGTAACATAGAAGTAGACTAAAAACCCAAAATAATTTTGTTTACGTTTTTTTATGGCCCACTGATTTTTTTGTCGAAGGCCTGTGGAATAAGTGAAATAAATTGGTGACATCAAATACAGAAAGTCAATTAATCTTTTGTATGAAAAAGTCAAAAAGTCGAAATCGATTTTTTTGTTGTTAAAAAGTCGAAAAGTCGACTTTTGCTTTCGACTTTTTCTAAAAGTCAAAAAAAAAACTTTTATTTACAGATGGGTCTGAGGTCTGTTTTCGATTAACCTCTCAATGCTGATTCCAAATCTGGTTTCCAAAGCTTTCCATAACTTCACGTTTTTAGGAAATTGAGGTCAAAGGTCACAAAAACGTATTTTTTGTGCATTTTTTGTGATATTTTTTTATGTGATCTAATTACACGTTTTCGATTAACATTTCGATATTTACCCCCCATCACCATTTTTTAAGAAAGCTAAAATGTTTTAAGAAATAACCGCCATACAATTTTACTGAACATATTTGAACACATTTTTTAGACCACAAGTTTTTTAGTTCCAAACGCCTTTGAAAATGAATTAAAAGCTACAGTGGGCCTTTAAAAAATATTAATCTAAGTCTTCGAAACACTTTAGGGGTTTTGATCTACTGGTAATCTACTTTTATTAGCAAGCATAATCCTTCTTAAATTTGTATGGAAACCGATTCATGAAAAACACGCCTATTGTTAATTTACTACTCTTTTTAAACTACCAAACTACCTTTCTACTCCACAAAAATACAACCTCTTACTACACTTCCAAAAAAATAAGTTTAAATAAATATGTGATTAAAATTTGTATTTAAAAAAAAAAGCCATCGATTATATCTCTTTTATGTCTTTTTTAGTTAATTTTCAGTGGTGAATATACTAAGGCCATGGATAAGGATTGGCATTCTGGCCATTTCTGTTGCTGGCAATGTGATGAAAGCCTTACCGGCCAACGTTATGTGATTCGTGATGATCATCCTTATTGCATTAAGTGTTACGAGAATGTTTTCGCCAACACTTGTGAAGAGTGCAATAAGATCATCGGTATCGATTCCAAGGTGAGTAATCAAAAGTGATACAAAAAACACTTTATACAGTTTTACTTATACACTACATGAACACAGAAAAAAAACCTTGTCATATTACTAGGAAAAGTCTCGTATTTTACCAATATTTGACAGTTTTTCTTGTTTTTTAACAAAACATTTTCAATCAAAATTTAATTTTTTTTTGTAATTTTACAATTTTTTTTTGTAATTTTACAAATTTTAAAAATTATTTTACAAAAAAAATCTAGTAAATTCACGAGATTTTCTTGTAAATTTAAGTACGTTAAAAAGTTGTAAATTTACAATTTTAAAAAATTATTACGAAAAAGTTCGTAATTTTTACTAGGAAATCTCGTAAAATTTTTTGCTGTAGCAAAAAATCTATTAAAAACACGAAACCTTCTTGTAAGTTTTATCGCGTCAAAAAATTTAAAAATTTACAATTTTATTGGTAAAAAGCTTGTAAAATTACAAAATTATTGGTAAAAAGCTTGTAAATTTACACCCTGCACTTTTCGGTCGAACTTTTGGCCTTTGACAACCCGTAGTAAAATTTGATGCAAACAATTTTTGTAAACCATTTTAAAAAAAGAACCAAAATGACCCCTAAATAGGAGATAGAGGATTAATATGTTCTAAGAAAATAACCGCCATCAAATTTCACTGAAGCCATCCCTTAATATTAATTAGCTCAGAGGCAAATTTATAACATTTTTTCGGCTTATTTCAAACGACTTTGGTGAAAAACAATTTAACAGTACGTTTACAATTTTACTTTTTTAAGTCTTTTGCATTTTTCGCACGAACTTTTGGACTTTGACATCTCCTAGTGAAATTTGATGCAGAAAATGTTTGTAGAACATTTTAACCCTTTAAACGCACGATTCAGTGGTGTTCCATGATAATATTTGAAAAAAGGACCAAACTGACCCCTAAACATGGAACAAAGAGGGTTAATATGTTTTAAGAAAAGAATCGCCATCAAATTTCACTGAGGACATCTTTTAACATTATTAACTCAGAAATACATCTAGTACTTTTGCTTTTGACTTATAAACAACGCCTTTGAAAAAAATGTTTAAACTTTAGTGGGCCATTGAAAAAGAACTCGAGCTAAATTTTTAAAACACTGAGGGCTGGTAACTTATCGCAATATAATCAATGATTAGGGCTAATCAATGTTTGCAAACGTCAAATTTATATGAAAATAATCAATGATTAGTATTAATCATTGATTAGCATTCGATAAGTTACCAGCCCTAAGGGGGGTTTGGTCGACTATTGGTACACTTTAACCCATTTTGAACCAAAATTTAATTTTATTTTTCTTTTTTGGAAAAAGGCACTTATTCAAGATAATTACCACCTGCTGATCTCAAAAAAATTGTTCAATGTTCCGTTATTCCAGAAAAGCCTGCATTTCAACTTTTTATGCAATTTTGATTATTTCATAATTTTTAAAATAAATAGTTTCAAAATAATTCAAATTAGTGGAATTCGATGATAAATTAAATCTAAAAAAATTTTAAATTAATTAAAAAAATTAAAAGCCGAAAATTAAAAAATGCAAAATTTTCGTTTTTGCTTGAAGCAGTTTTTATGCTGATGCACTTTGCATTTAATGCACATATAATTTGCGGTGGTCAAGGGGGCATATATTTTTTTAATTGCAGAAAGATGAAACTTAACATTCGTAACAAAATTTAACTGAAATTCCACCTTTTTCATATAAATATTTTTTTGGAAAAATTGAAATGGGTTAATTTTTTTCTGGTCCCATTCAAGACACGAAATCGTGTTGCACAGTGTAATAATATAATAAACTTAAACACAAGTTATACCAAAGATTAGCTTATTCTTGTTAGAAATACAAACTTACAAGGGAAGTCTCCCTGGTGTCACCCTCCGATCTTCAAGAAATTTGGATATGTTGTTAAGAACGAAAATTAATTCGACACGTATTTTTTTTAGCGGCCCAAACTCATTTTCAGGGGGGGTCGATTTGTATGGTGGGAAATTGGCCTTTTTCAGTTTTTTACGATTTACGCCCATTTAAACAAAATTAATATAGGCATGTGTGGTATCAGATTAAAGGTATTAAAAATACCTACCTCGTGGTGCTAACAAAGGGCCAAACAAGTTAATATGTTTCGACTTATTTATAAAAATGTCCTAAAATTTTGGTATTTTACTTACTGTGACGAAAAGTTGTGCATGTTCGGACACGTTCTTAGCACACGTAGATAGGTTCAAAGACCTTTCATTTGGTATGTAACATGACTAGATTTCTTTGCATATTATAGGAGATAAACGAAAAAAACTTAAAAATGGCATTGTCTTCCCGCCTCCTTTTAACCACCTAAATATGAATTTGGGCCGCTTAAAAAAAAATACGTGTCCCTTTATTTTTTCTAATCTACAAAATAAAACCAATTTCATAAAGATCCGCGGGTGACACTAGGAAGACTTCCCTTGTTAGTACATTTACTACCATTTTTTGAGTGTAATGCATTTTAAGAAATTTTTGGATGTCTGGTGGTTTGGGTATTTTATTTCGCCTGCAATAAATGAGTTTATTTAATGATGTGCAGCCACAAATAGCTAGAAATACTTATAATTAGGGCAAGTTGTTTTGGCGGTTAAAGTCAATTTTGCATATTTTGCAAAATACATATTGTTTCAACCATTAAATACCTGAGGTTTCAAAACAAAAAAACTGACAATTTGTACTTGTGAAAAACAAAAAGTAGATTATTTGCCGCTATCTTGGAAAATACCTTGAATACAACCCTGATAACCTACTACTTATGTACTGTGGTTAAAGGTATGAAACGAAGGTTGATCGCTGTGTTGTGATTTTTTGATCTGGCGTAAGTTTTGTGGATTTCCTAAAAAACAAATCATTTATTTTGAGAAATATTACTCCAGCCTGAGGTCACATTTCTTTAATAACACCGCTCAACACTCATTTTCAGGTTTGAAGTCTGGTGATCAATTTTAGTAGACTTTGATCTCCTGATTCCAAATCTGTTCTCCAAATTTCTCCATCACGTCCAGATTTTTAGTTATTCACGGTTGAAAATGCGAAAAATTACGATTTTTGCATTATTTGAAAGCCTACACAGCAGCCATTCAGTGGAATACAAATCTGGTATAAAGCGCAAAAGCATAATTTTTCTATGGTCTCCAACACAGAAAACAATTTTTTTCTAGTTATTGCCTTTGGTTGGGTTACACTTGCGTTTTAAAATGATACTGTTAAAATTACCATTTCTGTAAAAAAGGTAAGGTACCTTAGTTTTTTTTTGATATTTTTCAAAGAAAAACTAAAAAAACATTTTTTTTACAAATTTAAGTTTTCTGTGTTATTTTTCGTATAAACCGGAAGATATCTTTAATGGGTTTAAAAGTCTATAAGAAAGAATGAACTTTTGCCTAAATTTTGAGCTCATCGCGGTAAAGATTGATAATCTGGGTTTTGTTTTAGAGCCTTTTAAAAATGATGCTTTTTCTAATTTTTTTCACAGTGTTTTTTTTAAATACATGTTTGGCCAATAATAGTGCAACAACTTAATATTTTTTTGATCATATATTTGAGATCATAGTTCAATTCTACTCTAACGCTTTATACCAGATTTTTATTCCAATCAGTGGCTGCTGTACAGGCTTTCAAAAAAAGGCAAAAAGCGTTTTTTTTCGCATTTTCAACCGTGAATAATTTAAATTCTAGACGTGATGGAAAAATTTGGAGAACAGATTTGGAATCAGCGAGTCAAAGTCTTTTAAAATTTTATATGAAACTTCCAACCGGAGCCAAAAACCTTTGATTTGTTGAGCGGTGTAATTATTACGATGATATTGTGAAAGTGACAAATTTCAAAAAACTATTTATAAAGTTGTTTGTTTCAAATTGATGTTTTACCACCAACGACTGTCAGTTTGCTAAATACTCTTGACAAGATCCCGACAAATTCGAAAAATGCGTCGAATAAGTCTTGCTTGTCATTTAAAAAACAAAAACTATATTTTTAGTAGGTTTATTTGAGCTCGAGGTCATTATTTTATTTACTAATTCAAACTACATATTAAAAAACCAAAAATTTAAATTTAATTTATTGTTTTATTCGGCCTTTTTATTTTTAAATTAAGAAAATAAAATATATATATTCGAGGCCTTTTTTAATGTTTTTGTTTAATAATTTTTTATTTATTATTCTTCAACGTGGAACGAAATATTGGCAAATAATAAATGAAAAATTATTAAACAAAAATTTTATTTTCTAAATTTAAAACAAAAAATTTTAAAAATAATTTCTTGAAAATTGTTACTTTGACAATATCATCGTAATGATTAAAAAAGAAATGTGACCTCGAGCTAGACTAATCTTTCTCAAAATAGAATTTAAAGGTCGAATAATAAATAATTTTTATTAATTTAAAAATTAAAACAGAAGTTGTCAATTTATTCTGTTTTGCTTTTAATCGAGAAAACTTTGCTGCTGTTTTTTTCCTACATTTTTAAACTTGCCCTACTTATGATTTAAAAATTTGTTTTTTTCATTTACAAAAATGAAAATGGTCTTTTATATGCATTTAAAATTGTTTCTATTTGAAACCAATTCTAATTTTATATCAAAAACATATTTCGTATGCATATAGTGTGTATAATAGAGCATTTATAAATTTATAAAAATTGCATATGTTAACAATTTTCATACTTTGTCTTTAGTTTGATTAAATAAACGATGATGGAACAAATTTTATATGACATCTATAATTTATTTGCCAAAAAAAAAAAAAATAAATAGCCAACGCTGTTTAAACTATGTGAATCATAGAGAGATTTTTTTTTAATTTTGTGTAGATATTAGAATTGAATTCCAAGGTAAAAATGTATTAGATCTAATCACATCTGTTAACATCTATTCCTATATGATCGTATCTGATGGCATATAATTATATCTGGAATGACCAAAATCGAAATCTTATTATATATCAATTATACAATTGGATGCAGTCATATATTTTCAAGTAATAGCACATCAGATAAGATCAAATCGATTTTAACACAGGTTGTTTATAAAATTCGATAAAATTATTGTCCAAAAAGGACAATAAAAGTAGTCTAAAATTTATTTTTTTTGTGTACTTCAAAAAAAAAAAAAAAAGTCTTGAAAAATTTCTAAAAGCATTCTAGTATGCTATTTTTAAGTTTTAAAATTTAAATCTCATTTTTGAAAATGTGTACTTCATGATTTTTTTGATATTTTTGTTTTTTGTGGAAAACTTCTATAGATTCTACGAATTATTTGCACAGTATGATCGTGAGATTACGATTATTACTATTTTTTAGATTTTTTTAATAACTGCTCCAATAAAGTCAACAGTAAAACCGAAAGCCACTAATTTTCACCTCTAACCATTTTTTAAACAAACTAACACTCTATCTCCAATTCCTAAGGGGGCTTCCATTTTTATACCCTACACCACACGGTGGTACAGGGTATAATGAGTTTGTTCTGATGTTTTTAACTACCCGAAATATTGGTCCTAGCCCCACATTCAAGTATACCGATCGACTCAGAATCACTTTTTGAGTCGATTTAGCGATGTCCGTCCGTCCGTCTGTCTGTCCATGTAAACGGTGTAAACACGATACAGGTCGTAATTTTTAACCAATTGACTTGAAATTTGAAACTTAAGGCTCTTTTGCACCAAGGCAAGTTTTAAACTAACTACATCTATCCTACTCTCCTAACTGTCTGAGAAATTTCATTTGAAATAACCAGACTTTACCCCCTATTACTACTTCAGTCCATCGTCCTTTATGTTCCAATCCTATGCATATACGCACCAATATTCCCGGTTGTAGGGTGTTCGAACCCTACTACTATAATTATAATGAGTGTAAGTTATTTGTGTACATAATGAGTGTAGGGTATTTGTGTATATAGACTAGAGATGGGCGCTGGTCACGTGATTTGCGTGATTCACGTGAATCACGCGTGAGTGTGAGTGATTTTCATTTCAATCACGTGATTGTGAGTGAGTGTGAGTTGAAAAAAAATCTGAGTGAGTGATTAGTGAGTGAGTCATTTATTTTTTGCGTGAGTATGCGTGATTAGATTTTTGGATTTGGCCAATTTTTTTTAATTTTTTGCAAAAATTTTTTTTTTGGATTTTTTTTTCTTTTTGGTAAGAAAATTTTATTGCGTGAGTAGATTTTGCGTGACTCATGCGTGAGCGTGATTGAATCTGGCGTGATTCACGCGTGAGTGTGAGTAAGATTTTTATTACTCACGTGAATGTGAGTGAGCGTGAGTAAAAAAAAAATTGCGTGAGTGATTAGTGAGTGATTCGACTATTTTTTGCGTGAGCGTGAGTGAGTGTGAGTGTGAGTCAAAATCCACTGACGTGCCCGTCTCTAATATAGACCAAAACAAACACTGTATAATACCAAAATGTACATGAGGATTTCCGATATCCTCCCACCTTACCGCCCTATCAGAAAGATTTAAAAAAACTTAAAAGGAACCGAAACCTTACCTCCACCTATTGGAGTGGTTATGCCGTGAAGGCTCCTATTCGGCAGTTTCCCGGAGCGCTTTCGTCCCCTGCCTTGGGGGACTCCTCAGCAGGTATTTCCATACACATTATCAACTCCGTGGAGTCAAGAAAGGTGTAGTCCTTCAACCACGCCTTGAAATATCCCTGCCTATCTAAACATGTTGTAGGTTAGCGTGTCCCGAAAATGAAAAATTTTAGGGCATACCCCTAGAATCATGCTTAGTAAAGAGCTGATTACTGGAAAAAATATTAAAAAAATTTTGGAGGTCATCTTCAGGGCGCAACCAGCGCTTAAAGTTTGCATCCCTAGTGCATTTGGTAAAAAAAAAATATTTTTTTTATTTTCAAAATTGGTGCCAAAAGTTTCGTTAGGTAGAGTACATTCTGGAAAAAATATTTATAAAAATTTCATGAAGCAATTTTGGTCCAGCACAACGTTTTGAAATTTTGAAAAGGTGTAATTTAGTATAATTTTTTTTTAAGTTTTTGTAAAAACCGGAGATTGTAAGAATTCTTTTAAGATTTTGTATAAAACGGAGTTTATGTTTAAGTCTTTGCATATAAAGCTGTTTTTTACAAAAACTTAAAAAAATATGTAATAAATTATGCATATTCGAAGTTTCAAAACGTTGCGCTGGACCAAAATTGCTCCATGAAAACTTTATAAATATTTTTTCCTGAATGTACTCTACCTAACGAAACTTTAGGCACCAATTTTAAAAATAAAAAAATATATTTTTTTTTGACCAAATGCACCACGGATGCAAACTTTAAGCGCTGGTTGCGCCCTGAAGATGACCTCCAAAATTTTTTTGATTATTTTTCCCGTAATCAGCTCTTCAATAAGCATCGTTCTAGGGGTATGCCCTAAAGAAATTCCAAAATTTCCTGATTTCGGGACATGCTATTGTAGGTGTAATTGTCCCTGTATGATTGTGTCCCTATATCACAAGCTATGTGTACACAAATAACTTACACTCATTATAATTATAGTAGTAAGGTTCGAACACCCTACAACCGGGAATATTGGTGCGTATATGCATAGGATTGGAACATAAAGGACGATGGACTGAAGTAGTAATAGGGGGTAAAGTCTGGTTATTTCAAATGAAATTTCTCAGACAGTTAGGAGAGTAGGATAGATGTAGTTAGTTTAAAACTTGCCAAGGACGAAGCCAATTGAAATTGGAAAAAATCGGTCTATATTTATACCTAGCCCCCATACAAAGGTCCTCTTTAGTTTTGGATCAAATGACTCTAATAACCGTACTATAATAGGTTTCGTTTCGAAATTTGGCACGTAAACGTGTGTTGTCCTCACAAAGGAATTTTGAAGGAATCGGATCAGTTCTTCTTGTAGCCCCCATACAAACCACCTTCCCGATTTTCACATAAATCTCTCACATAACATGAAAATAGAAAATATTTTATTAAAATTTTGTTTGTATTTGTTAAACGCGTACTTTAATAACCTTATCAAATCTGATTATCATCGGACCATTTTTGGACTAAGGCCCCACCTTGTGAAAATTTCACCCGATATTCAGTTAAAGCGGTTTATTCTCAACAAAAAGAAGCATATTTCACTCAAATTTGATTTGTGAGTGTTTTTACACTTATTAAAGATTTGACAAAATACAGGGTGATTCAGTCACGACCCGCCGAATTTTACCAGCGTATTCCTTGGCTCATTTCATGAAAATAAATCCATTACGACCATCCCCCGAAAATGCAAGTGTGCGAAATGGCAGCGGTTTGAAAATTTTCGGATTGGTGGTTGGAGGGTAGTAGGGTAAAATTGATAACTTCTGAACCTGCGGTCAGATTATTTTGTTTTTGGGCTTTTTGGAAAGTTCATTAGGAGACTTTTCAGAATCAATAAGAAAAAATTTGAAATAAAATCGTCGAGATACAGAGCTTTTAAAAGTAAAATTTGAAAAAAAAGCACATAACCTCAATTTATTCAGCCAGATGGCAGGTAACTTATATTTGTTTTCTCTCTTAAAAGATAACCCTACGTCTTGACTTTCCAGAATGCCCTAAATGAAGCCCAGAGGTCTTTCTGTTTCAAAGTTATGACCATCTCCTAATAAACTTTCCAACAAGCCCAAAAACAAAAAAATCGGACCACAGGTGCAGAAGTTATCAATTTTACCCTACTACCCTCCAACCACCAATCCGAAAATTTTCAAACTGCTGCCATTTCGCACACTTGCATTTTTGGGGATGGTCGTAATGGGCATATTATCATGAAATGAGCCAAGGAATACGCTGGTAAAATTCGGCGGGTCGTGACAGAATCACCCTGTATATATCTAATCAGTCCATGTTTGAACTTGGGACCCATTTTTCGGGAAACTCTGGTGTAGGGTATTATATGGTAGGTCTTGACCGACTAAATTTTCTTACTTGTTTAAATTTGCTCCAATCTCTCTAACTGCCCTAAGAGTTCCCCTGAAGCAGTCAAATGTATTACCGACACACACAATTTTTTTAATCCAAACATTTTCTATGAATATACCTTCCCTCTATATTTAACCCATGAGGGGTTCCCATGCATTTTTTTATTTTTTATAAATTGGTTTTATTTATTAAGCTTCTTTAGACCGGTAGAAACTGATTAAATCAAATAAATTTATTAAAAATAAAAAAAATAAATTCCATGGTGACCTCTTTAAGGGTTAAAGATAGAAGTATGTGAGTTTTGAGAAAATGTTTGAATTAAAAAATATTGTAGGACGGTCATACATTTGACTGCTCTAGCGGCGCTCTTATAGAGTGGTTGGAGAAAATTTTAAAAAATTAAGAAAGAATGTTAGTTTGTTTGGAAAAAAAAATGTTTAGGGGGTGGTCTTGCTGTTGGCCCACAAGGACACACCATTGGATCAGTAGACCTGACTTAAAGATTGGAAAACTGCAATAAATTTTTTTCTACAAAAAATTAAAAAAAAAAAATCAAAGATTGAAACATTTTCAAAATTAAGATTTAACAATTTTTAAGAATTTTAAAAGTTTAAGTAAAGGAACAAAATTTTGAATAAAAGAACAAGCAAGAAGGAGTTTTTAAAGGATACAAAAAACTGTAAAAAATTTGGGAAAATCTACAAAAAAAACAGCCTTACCATAGAAGAAAAAAATAAAATTAAAATCGAGTGTTTCAACTTTACTTCATACTATCTTTCAATTTTTTTTTCTCTAACAATAAGTATTTTTATTTTGTTTGTTAGTACAGATCGAGGTTGGTCTCTTATTCTGTTTGTTGTAAGGGTTTTGAGTTGAAAAATGCAGAAGAAAATTTAGTTTCTTTTTTTTTTTGTTAAATACTTTATTATCTGGATTATTGAATCTGCCCAATCTTGGCCTAACAATAAGTGTATAAATCTTACTAAACTAACTTAAATACTAGTTACTCCCTAGGAGCCATTTTGAAGAACG
Organism: Pegoplata infirma; assembly: GCA_963921195.1. Taxonomy (NCBI): domain Eukaryota; kingdom Metazoa; phylum Arthropoda; class Insecta; order Diptera; family Anthomyiidae; genus Pegoplata; species Pegoplata infirma. Next base: position 54,953,703 of record OY992539.1, read on the forward strand.
GGCCTCTAAATTAAATGGGCGGTAAGTCAGCACGTTGCAGTCTGGTGTGCGTTTGGGTTCGAGTAAGGGCTCTCCCCAATGTATTTGGGTGGTTCCTGAGCTTTTCAACGTATTTCGTTCTGATGTCCATAAACTCTTCTCTTACAAACGGAATATTTAAGTCCTGGTGAATGTTGATATTTCTGACGTACCAGGGAGCTCCCGTAATGATCCTCAGAATTTTGGATTGTGCCCTCTGTATAAGCTCAATATTAGACATACTGGCTGTACCCCACAGTTGGATACCATAAGTCCATATTGGTTTTATAATACAATTATACAGGATGACTTTAGAGTCAAGGCTTAGCTTTGATTGCTTATTAATTAGCCAATGTAGTTGGCAGGCTTTTAGCTTCATATGAAGCCTCTTGGCTTCTAAGTGTTTTCGCCATGTAAGACGTCTGTCCAAGTGAATACCAAGGTATGTAACACTCTCAGACTGTGGGATAATTACACCATTTAATGAGACAGGGGAACAAGACCCCATTCTAAGTGTAAACGTAACGTGCTTGCTCTTAAGTTCATTTACTTTAATCCGCCAGTTCTTGAACCACGTCTCCACAGCTGTAAGATGGTTGTTAAGTCTCAAGGAGGCAACATATGGGTCTGAGTGAGTGCTTATTAAAGCAGTGTCATCCGCAAATGTTGATGTTGTAATATGTTCAGATATCGGCAAGTCTGACGTAAATATGAGATAAAGAACAGGGCCGAGAACACTTCCTTGAGGAACACCTGCATTCATTTTATAATCAGAAGTTGTAGTTTTTTGATATTTCACCCTGAAGTAGCGATTAAGAAGGTAAGACTCTAAAAGTTTGTGTGTAATAGTCGGTAGGTGATATTTTAACTTCCCGGGTGAAAATGACCATGTATGTTCATACATGCTCATACATGATTCAATGTATGATAGTATATGAACAATATATGGAAATGTATGTCATATATGGGAGCATATATGAACATACACAAGTAATGTAATATTCCATATATGTAAATGTATGCAACTACGTGTAGATAAATATGTCATACTCCTTCATATATGCTATGCATCTGTATAGCATACATGTCTTAAAAACAATTTTTTTAAAGGTTGGGTTCGGCAGAACTTTGCAAAATTGGACGAAGTTCATGTATGGGTTCGGTCTGAAAAAGTCGTTCGGTTGGACAATAATGATCATACATCATCAAGATTGATTATAATTTTATAGGCGAAAATGAACGGCACTAACGTAAACAACCAAATTTAGAAGAAAATTCGAACACTCTGACGGTATTACTGTCAGAGCTGCGAAGGATTTCATCCCTTAATAAGATTTGGTGTTCTGAATTAAACTTTAATGATTGCATTCCCCAATCACAATTTATCGAATGAATTTACATTTGATTTTAAAATATAGAATGAATTCGGTTTCTTTTTCATTTGACTTTGAAATTGAATGCGTAAGTTTTTATAAATTCGATTTTTAAAAGTCTCATGAATAATAAAGAATGCATTCAGTTTTTAAAATTCTTATAAACAAGAATTCGATTTAATGGTAAAAATCGAATCCATTCCAAGAAATATTGATATTTTAAAAATAATTGTATTCAGTGACTATAAAAATCGAATGTATTTTATTTGTGAATTCATTCGAAAAGTGATTAATTCTTCGAAGCTTTGATTAGCCTAAAGTATAATAAAGTCCAAAGTATATTTTTAAAATATTCGTTAGTTTTTATTAAAAAATCAGTGTCATAAATTAGTACAAGATATTTATATTTGAAAAAATTTCAATTAATAGACGTTTTATAGAAAAAAATAGAAAAAAAATTTTACATACAAATTCATGTATGACAATGTATGATCATTAATGTACATGTACCCTCAAATTACGGATATGCACATGTATGGACATCCATATATGCATCATATATGAACATACATGGCCATTTTCACCCGGGTTATATAAAAGACCCTCGTGCCATACTTTATCGAAAGCCTGAGCGACATCCAGAAAAACGGCTGAACAATATTTTTTTTCTTCAAAGGCTTTCCTAATCTCGCAAGTTATGCGGTTCACTTGCTCTATGGTTCCATGCTTTTCACGAAAGCCGAATTGATGAGCTGGAATACTGTTTGAACTTTCGATAATTGGAAGAATCTTTTGAAGAAAAACCTTCTCAAACAGCTTTGATAGGCACGGAAGTAAACTTATAGGTCTGTATGACGAAGTTAAAGTTAAATCTTTTCCAGGCTTGGGAATCATTTTGATTTGAGAAATTTTCCATATGTCCGGAAAGTAACCTATTTGCAAGATCGCATTAAATATTTTTGTTAAATAATTTAGTTTCTTAAAATTATAGAATTTCTGGAATTCCATTGCCGGTTTAAAACACTCCAGCTTTAGTGTTATCATCAGTAGGATTTTAAAATGTCTGTGTGTCTTGTCTGCAGGAAATTGCTTTTCATATATGATTTTTTATAAACATGTACTCCAGTCCAAAATCGAACCACCGGATTTTGTCATGTTCATACCATTAACAACACAGGCTGACCGGCAACTTAGGCGATACAACCACTACATTGATATTATATGCTTTGACAAATTGATATTGATATTATATGCTTTGACAAATAGTCATTTCTTGTTCTATTACTGCTATGTTTACATATTTATAGATTATACAGAATAAGTTATTACAGTTTCCAACATAAAAATTCTATTTTTAGTAATCATTACTTTATAATATCTGTCAACTTTATTGTCTCTTTTATTTTTTTTAATGTTTAAAAAATATTTATTCCACTCAAATATAAATATTTGCTCAATTTTTTTTAAGATTCGGCCAAGCCAAATTTAACACTTTAATTGTTTATGTTTTTAATTTTTATAAACAATTTTGTGATACGTCCAAAAACAATTATTTTTTTACCTGATTTAAAGAAATTCGTAATTGAAACTGATTTCTATTTTATACTTATTTACTTTTTTTTGTGTTTAAAAAAACGTTTAAAACATAATTTTATCACTTTTTAATAAAAATCGTATTTCTAAAATTACAGGATTTATCATACAAAGACAAACATTGGCATGAGGCCTGTTTCTTATGTTTCAAGTGTCATCTGTCATTGGTGGACAAACAATTCGGTGCTAAGGCCGATAAAATCTATTGTGGCAACTGTTATGATGCTCAATTTGCATCACGTTGCGATGGCTGTAGTGAAGTTTTTCGTGCTGGTAAGTTGATAAATTTAAATAAAATCATAAAAGCGGTAAAATTAGACTACAATGCGAACCCTGTTCAAAATCATATGACAATTGAGTTAATTAAGTTTTAGCTACTGGTGTTATGCAAAATTTAAAAAAAAAGCCATTAATTTTTTTTTTTTTTAAAGTTCATTGTAACTGTAATGAGTCAAACAAACGGTTAAGTGAACTGCAAATATGAAATATGAGACAATTATATGAAACCTCCCACACCTGCTTGAGGTGGTGGATGCTGAAATAAAAACCCTGAACTTAATATAATACTTAAAATTACCAGTTTTATTTTTTTTAGTATAATAAAGATTTAAAAACAAAAACACATATTTCATTTTAAAAATTATTAAAAAAATATAATGTTTGAGATCTTATTAGCATTAAGAGTATTCACGAGCAGATATTTAATTTATTTTAGCGAAATTCTGAAATTGTAATAGAATAAAAATTTATTTTCCCTTCGTTTTGCAAAACTGCTACCATAAAATTTAATTTTAAAATTTGTGTAATTTACAAAATGTGGTGGCAAAATTACCAGGGTAAAATTTTTACTAAAATATTTTTTAGCCTCGTACTTAATTTAACTAGCAAAGAATATTTTTGTTCATCTTTTTTAATATGAAAAAAAAAAACATTTTTTTGAAAAAGTTTTATTAATTTAAAAAGAAATCAATTTTGAAAAATAAATTAAAAAAAAAATCCGCGGAAAAAAATTTTTGGTGAAAAAATTCCGCGAAAAAAACTTTTGGGGCAAAAAAAAAATTTTTGAACTTGTTTAAATACCTTCAAGTATCTAATTCTATTCATATATGTCAACAATCAGCCGAATTAAAGCATTTTGTGTTTTTAGGTTATGTGGAATATACCAAAATTTTCGAGGTTTCCTTACATTTTCGTTCATAACTTTTATAACTTATATCCCTCAAATGCAATACCAAACTTTTCGGGACAACAACAAGTAAATACGTTAAGTTTCCATTATATATGTTTAGTAATTTGGCTGTGATTGCCATTTCAACAGACAGACGGGCATCTCTATGAATGGACCACTGATCAATAATATACTTTATGAGGTTTATTACCTTATATACACGTAAATCATAATTTTTTAATTTTTTAGCCACGCCTACAAAAATGGGAAGGGCGACGAAAAAAATATTTTCTTATCCCCTTTACCTCATTTTAACATTTTGAGCTTTCTTTCGCATCTAAATATTCCTTGTGTTTGATACAAAGACAACAAATCCATAAAATTGGCACTTTTATCCGAGGTGGTTGCAGTTCTACAAGGAGGATTTTTTTTCCCCTTGACCGATTTAACCCGACATATTTTTTAGATGGTATAAACCACTATCTCTTTCCATTTCGGCTTTATTGCGCTTTTAACTGACAGACGGACGGACAGACATAACAGAGTTTAAGCCGCTAAAACAAAGGCTCAGGTGTGTGACTACATTTTGCTTCATACTTTCTGTGAATTTAACCAGATCTATTTGTCTGGTTCGTCAGATACACAACTTTTTGGAAAATTTGTTGCATAGTGTTATAAAGGGTATTCACTTCAAAAATTAAAAAAAAAATAAACTTTACTTTAGCCCTGTTTTCGCATAACTGTATATGTGCTTTTTCGAAGTTTTATTTTGCTATATCTCGAAAATTAAAGCTCACCCAAAAACTCGGTTGGTAGATTTAAAATCAACGTACCCCGAGGTACGTCATATTTTCTTTACTTATCAAAACTATGATATTCTTATAGAATAATTTTCAAGAAAATAACACCGCTCTACAAATCTGTGGTTTATCGCTGCGTTTTGAATGAAACCAAAAAAAGTTTCTAGGTTTTGGTTTCCTCATTCCAAAACGGTCACTAAAATTTTTCTATCACGTCACAATTTTGAGAAAATCGCGGTTAAAGTGTCAAAAAAGGTCCATTTTGGCCATTTTCGAGCGCCTATACAATAAGATCCTGACATGCGAATGACTTGATATCAAGCTCATTCGAAAGTGCGTAATTTTCTCTTTAAGACAAAATCAAATTTTCTTGGAATTTAATTTTTTATAATGGAGAAAAAATCATTAGCCACAAGTGCTTTGATTCTAATATTTACGTGTGTATTTGGATGGAAATTTGTTAAAAACACTGTGTAAATAAACTAAATATTTAAAAAATGGAAGGTTTTTGTTAATGATTTTTTCGTTGACGCACACTCACGATCTCTTATTTATACAAAAAAAAATTCAAAAACTAAAATTTCAAAAATCTTTCAAAATTTTCAACAAAATTTAAAGTTCAGTGAAATTTTACAATTTTTTTTTGCATTTTTCGGGACGAAACTTAAGATTTCTCCAAATTTTACAATTTCTTTGTTGCTTTTACAGTACGGAAGGAAATATGAAGAGAAAATAAATCACGCAAAAAAATTGACTCACGCACACTCACTCACGCAAAAATCTTACTCACGCACACTCACGCAATTTTTTTCTCCACTCACACTCACAATCACATGAGTAAAATTGAATTCAGTCACACTCACGCGTGAATCACGCTCTAATCTGCTCATGTGCCCATCTCTAATAAAAACCCATTTTTTTTTTTGGCTCAATACTTTGGAAGATGTGGGCGTTTAAAAAAACGCATTTTTGACAATATTGACTTTTAAACAGTTTTTTAACATTTTTTTACTCGGAAACCATAAGTCGTACGAAAAAACTTATAAAAACAATATTGTAGATAAAATTATGGAAATTTAAAATTTAGAAAAAAAAGTTTCAAAAATTTCAACAAAAAATGTTGAAAACATTATTTGAATGTCCTTTTTTCCTGGGAAGGACCCAATGGATTTCCACATTCTAAAGTTTAGAATGTTCTTTTAAGGCTGTTAAAATTTCAGAGTGTTGTTTTTTCGTGTTGTCGAGCAATACATTTTCAAAGTTGGTGATAAAGAAAAATTTTTGATTTTTTGCCAAAATTTTGAAAAAAAAATCTATCAATTTTTGACAATTAATTGCTCAACAATACGAAAAACACCTCTCTGAAATTTTAACTGCGTTAAAAGGTCGTTCCAAACTTTGATACAAAATTTTATTTTTAGAAATCCATGGTGTCCTTCCCAAGAAAAAAGGACATTCAAATATGGTTTTCAAAATTTAAAAAAAAAAAAATTCTAAATTTTAAATCTTCATAATTTTATATACAATATTGTTTTATATGGTTTTTGGACCATCTTAGTAAGATCGTGATCAACAAATAACCATCAAAAACTATTAAAAACAGATTTACATAAGGTTTTCCATTGGACAAAACTATATGCATGTTGTTGTTACAAATGCTATATAATATTTTAAAGGTCAAATAAAACAATTTTTGATTTTTAATAAAAATTAATCAGATTTTATAGAATCGATAAAAGTTTTCCACACATTTTTGAAGAAGTTATGAGAAACAGAAGTTTAAGTAAACGAACAGGCAACATATTTATTGAAAATTCGGTTTCTTTTACACGGGTCATCAAAAAATCTTAAAATTTATCGGGAAGGAGTTTTCAAAGGGTACCTTAACAAATTGGGAAAATTTAAAAAAAAAAATTGAAGTGTCTGATTTGGCATGGAATGTGTATATCGGAAAATTGAAATGGTTGTGCGGAAGTGCAGAAGGTTATTTGAAAAACTAATTTTCGAAAGGGTTATCCTTCTTAAGTGAATACCCTTTTTAAATTAAAAAAAAACAAATGAAATCATCATCTTCATTGTATATTTTTTCAAAACCCTTTCTCAGTAAAATCTTTTAAAATATACAATTATTATCGTAATATTTTATAAAATTAAAATGAAACAACAAAAAAAGTAAATGATATTAAATAAATGTATTTATTACAAAATAATTATTTAAAAAAAAAATTCACACTTTTACCTTTTTTAGAATATTAAGAAAACAATATTTTTGCACTGTCACATTTGTTGATTTATTCCAGAAATGTATTGCCAAATAAGATTAAAAACATTATGATTAAAACTTTAATGTGTTTCTTATTAAAATGTTTAAATAATAATTATAATAACAACAATGTCATTATTTATAAAAACAACATTTCAACAAGTTTTAAAGTAAATAAATATATTTTTACTGCAAAAAAAGTAAAAAAAAAAATCCTACACTTGACATTTACCTTCAATATTCAATTATTTGCATACTTGTTAATTGAAGTATTTTAGGTGGGCAATATCAATTTTAGCAAAAAAAAAACAAAAATACACTTATTAACTGTCTTTTGTATTAAATAATTTTAAAGAAAATATTACTTTTAATTATAATGCAAATTTAAATGCAATTTTCCCCCTTAACCCTTTAAAGGCACAAACAGAAATTACGTTTTTTTCGTTACAAAAAATATTTTAAATGATGAATATTTTAAATATCTTATAAATAAATATTAAATAATTTTTTTTAATTCGATTAGGTCATACTTAATTAAACAAAATTATTATTAACAAATTGTACTGTATTTTTACACACATTAATGCTGCTGACCGGTACCTACATTAATTTAACAATTTTATTTACAAAAACAGACAAAATTTTGTGTTTGCAACTAATTATATACCATTTATTTATAAAATCAGCAGGTATCAAAAAAAATATATATAAAAAATAAAAACCATTTCGCTGACTTTGCAAGTTTTTTTTTTGTTTTGTAAAAATAATTTGAATTAAAAATCTACAAACTGTTATACTTTTGAGGATTAAAAATTTAAATATAAACAAAAAAAGTACAACAAAATTACTCAACAGTATAGAACAAAACTTGATGGATTTTTTAAAAAAGATTATAGTTTCTCAAAATTTGTTCAGCAGTTTTTTTAATAAGGGTTTAAGTTGAAAAAATGGAGAATAAAAATTGAATTTCTAAAAAGTATAGACATTTCTGATATTCCCAAACCGGTTTTAAACACTCCAGGTTGTTGGTCTTGTCGAGTAAATTTTAAAGTTATTGTCAAAAAACGTTTTTTTGGGACATATATGGTTTGAATTGAAAAAGGTGTGAAAGAAAAATTTATTTTTCTAAAAATTTAAGACATCCTGGTTCGTTTTTTACTAGTTTCATATAATCCAGTTATTATAATCATCAGAAAAACTTTTAATGTCAAATTTATTCAGTTAATAGTCAATTATATTCTATATGTGAAAATTATTAACAGATCGCAGAATTTCTCACTAAACCTTGTGTAATTCAGAAAATTTTTAACCGATTTTTAAATTTTAAACTGTTTTGGAAATAAAAAGGATAGGGCTTTCCATGTGTGTGAATTGGTCAATACGTAAAAGAAAGATATCTATTAATTTTTTCTATAAAATCAATTTTTTTTTTTTTGAAAATTTTTCGAGTTTATCGATTTTTTTCTGCTATTGTTCGTTTAACAACCTTTATATTTATAAGGGTAATTCCAAAAATTTTCGCCCCACTGTTCGGAAACATGCCTTTGGACGCCACTGGGAATTTGGTTCATAGATATCCACGTTTATATGAGATATGTTGCATTTTTGGATTTTCAAAATTTGCTGTAGTTTTCAAATTATCGCGAGTCCAAGTTCGACTTTTTTAGCAAAAGTCAGAAAAATACATGACGTTTAACGTGCTCTAACTTTTTAACTAGTAATCCGATTATCACAAGTAATGGCTCATATGAAAGCTTAATTCTTCTTCTTTTAGGAAATATTTTCAAAAGAATACGGTTTTTTTCAGAAGTGTTGCAAAAATTCAAAAACATTTTTTTTTTGCGAATATTTAAAAAAACACATCTTCGATTTTTTTAAAAAAAAGTTTGGTGATAAGCAATACTGTTTTGTACAACATATCCAAAATTCAGAGTGGGATCCCAATGGGATCAAAAAATATTCTGGTTTTAGTACGAAGTTCTTAAATTTTACCTTAGAAAATTAAAATTTTGTGTTTCTTCAATATAAAAATTTAAATTTTCAAAGAAAATTATAGCTCCATTCGATTACCTACTACAAGTTACTATAATTTACTCATTTTACTACTTTTGCTCAAAATCCGTTCGTGTACACATAAAAATAGTAAATGAAGTAATGAATTTAAGAGAAAATATATTTCTCTTTTACTTTATTTTTACTACAATTTACCGGAGAAATTTCAATGCGTAAGTATGGAAATTATGTCAAAAAAAAATATTGACAAATTTTTATATTTATTTACCAAAAAATATTTTAAACAAAAATTAAAAAAAAAAGGAAATCTATCTCCAAATTCAATTATAAATGGAAAAACAAGAAAAAAGCCAAATATGCAATGGGATTAATGAAAACAAGTTAATAGGAATTAATTTACAACATCTTCATAAAGTTGAAAAGGTTCGCAGATTATAAGATTTTTTGTGTGTAACGCATCAAAAAAGATACCACCGTATACATATGTGCATATATGTAATTGATCCTTTATCGTTTTCTGACATATTCTAGTAATTGCCGGCCATCTATAGGAACCATATAACAACGGAGGTCTTTCAAAGGGCACCCATCGATTGTCCCGAAACTTAGATATGGGAATGAGAGGAGAAAAATACGAGTTACCTCTTTCCCATATGGAACTTTCGGGACAATCGGTGGCTGCCCTGTGAAAGACCTCCCTTGTTAGTCCCAGCCAATAGGTAGACCCCTGAAGGCACAAATATGCATGTTTGTCTTATGTTACTAAATGTTTCAGAATCTGATACTTTTTCTATAGAAAAATGTCTCAGACTCTGAGACTTTTTCTTTAAAAAAAAATGTCTCAGAATCTGAGACTTTTTCTATAGAAAAAACGTCTCAGAATCTGAAACATTTTCTATAGAAAAAATGTCTCAGAATCTGAGACTTTTTCTATAGAAAAAATGTCTCAGAATCTGAGACTTTTCTATAGAATAAATGTCTCAGAATCTGAGATTTTTTCTATAGAAAAAATTTCTCAGAATCTGAGACTTTTTCTATAGAAAAAATGTCTCAGAATCTGAGACTTTTTCTATAGAAAAAATGTCTCAGAATCTGAGACTTTTTCTATAGAAAAAATGTCTCAGAATCTGAGACTTTTTCTATAGAAAAAATGTCTCAGAATCTGAGACTTTTCCTATAGAAAAAATGTCTCAGAATCTGAGACTTTCTATAGAAAAAATTTCTCAGAATCTGAGACTTTCTGTAGAAAAAAAATACTTTTTCTATAGAAAAAAAGTCTCAGAATCTGGGACTATTGCTGTAGAAAAAATGTCTCAGAATATTAGGTTTTTTCTATAGAAAAATGTCTCGGAATCTGATACTTTTTCTACAGAAAAAATGTGTCAGAATCTGAGACTTTTTCTATAGAAAAAATGTCTCACAATCAGAACCTGAGACTTTTTCTATAGAAAAAATATCTCGGAATTTGAGACTTTTTCTATAGAAAAATTGTCTCAGAATCTGAGATTTTCTATAGAAAAATTGTCTCAGATTCGCGACTATTTTTATCCAAAACATGTCTCAGAATCTAAGAATTATTTTATAGAAAAAATGTCCCTGAATCTGAGATAGATTAGTGCGTGAATCATGCACTAATCTGTTCAAGTGCCCATATCGAATAAGGAGTCAGAGTTTTTGAGGTCATAAGATTCTGACGGTTTTTATATTGGAAACAATCACCAGATATTGAGGATTTTTCCAAGTTTTTCTAAGAGAACAATTCTTTGAATGCAGTCTTTTTCCATTGACAAAATTTCTGCGAGTCTAAACGTAAATTATTTGAAAAACTCGTTTGATTCTAAAATACTTTAAGAAAAATCCACTACGACCACTTAAATTCTTTAAAACAATCTTTAAATCGGATTCCTAAGGATTTGCATGTATAAAGGGCTTCCGATATTAATTTTATGGATGTTATGATCCCCAAGTTTGCAGGCGTTTCTCCTATTTATGTTTTTTTTTTTTTTTTTTTTGCAAAAACTTATTTAGAAAAAATTTTGAGGATTATTTAATTTTTATATTTCTAATAAATTTAAAATTTCTAAAATTTGAATGATAAATTTAATTTTACTATTTTTTTACTGCTTTTCATTTTTTTACTTTTTTTGTTTTTCCTCTCAATGAGTAAAATTAAAAAATGTCTCCCTTTTACTACTTTTACTACAAAAAAAGTAATCGAATGGAGCTTATACTATTAAAATTTTGAAAACATTCAAAACATTAGAAATTTAAATTTTCTAAGGGAAAAATATGAGAACCTCGTACTTAAAACATAATATTTTTTGATCCCATGGAGATCCCACTCTGAATTTTGAATATGTTATACCAAACATTGTTAATTTTAACCAGAATTTTTTTAAAAAAAATCGAAGATGTGTTTTTTTAAATATTCGAAAAGAAAAAATGTTTTTGCATTTTTGCATCATTTCTGTAAAAAAAAACTGTGTTATTTTAAAAATATTTTCTAAAAGAAGAACCCCTGCTTTCACATGAGCCTAAATTTGTGAAAATTGGGTCATTGGTTAAGAAGTTACAGCTCTTTAAACGTGATGTATTTTTCTTACTTTTTCTTAAAAAGTCAATCTTTGACCCGCCATAATTCGTTAAATACACCAAATGTAAAAAAACGATATATGGTACATATATCATATTTATGAGGGCTTTCTATGTGTCAAGGTTCAAATTAATCTGAGACACCATTTCCAAAAATGACTAAAATTTGAGCTAAATTTTCTGGAATGGCCCATAAGCGTTTTTTTAAAGATAATTTAATTCTAAATACGATAAGCTTTATCCTGAAAACATTTTGCAGGAAATCGCCTTTCAGATAAACCAGGCAAAAAAAAAATAACTTTATCATAAATGGTCATGTAAAATATTTTTAAAGGTTTTTGGCGCGCTGAATCCGAATCTGGCCTTTAAATTGCTCTATCTAGTCAGGTTTTTGAGATATTTAACATAAATTGATATGACAAATAATAAGATAGCGCACTTTCAAGGTCAAATTCGAATTAAGGAGGTCAAAAACCTTTAAAATAATGATACGCGACCTCTCAGTATGTTCGTTTATTTTTTTTGCCTGTTTTATCCGCACGGCAATTTCATACAAAATCTTAATTTCTTTTTTAGAAAAATTATCACAACTCTGTCAATTGTTATCCGATTTTTTTGGCATAAAGCTCATCGTATTCACAATTAAATTTTCTTTAGGAATACGTTTATTAATATAAATGTTGTTGAACAAACTAGTATAGCAAAAAAAATCGATAAACTCAAAAAATTTTCAAAAAATAACAAAAAATTAGATATTGTTGAAAAAATCAATACATATCTTTCTTATATGTATAGACCAATTCACACCATGAAAAGCCCTATCCTTCGTCTATCCAAAACCGTTGGAAAATTTAAAATCGGTTGAAAAATGTTTAAGTTACACGGGGTTTAGTGAGAAAAGTAAAAAAAAAAACGTTTTTTGACAATAACTTTAAAATTTGAGGGTGTCTGGCAAGTTTGATGGGCATTTTTGTGATCTTTTCGACGAGACCTACAACCTTAACTGCCTCATTTTAAAAGTATATTTGATTTTGTGTTTTTGTAGCACAGTGTTATCCTTAAAGTATGCTTTAAAAATTATGCAAATACTTTATAAGTAATGCCAATATAAAGACATTTCAAGAAACGCTGTATTATAACATAAAACCCAACTATTTGTAAATATTTCCCAGCAGAAATTTTGCTGAACTGGCAGCACCTTTTCGAAGGGAAACTCGAGTCAAGGAGCGCATCTAAACCTGCTGAATTCATGCATGATTCTCTAAGGCGATGTCACACTTTAGAGCGCTAGTTGGATACACCGAAAAAGCGCTCTTAAAATGCACTGAAATCACGTCTCTTTAGAGCGCTGATTAAGCGCTATAAAGATGCAGTGTATCCATGTATCTTTTTAGAGTTGATTTAAGCAGAACAAAGATGAATACCTTTAACTATTTCTGAAATACAATTGGAAAATCTGAAAAACATTTGACTATTTTTGAAATACAATTGGAAAATCTTAAATACAATTGACGGTGAATACGGATTATTCAACACAAGGAGGAGTAATTCCAATTCTTAATTTCTTCAAAAGTTTCATTTAAATGGCTAATTTTAATCTTACACACATTAAGTGTGTGGCAATCGAAGGAGTGCTGATGATGGAAAGGTGGCATCTTCCGAAAGCTGTCGACATCTCCACTTAGCCTGTGTTGTCACTTGATTTTTTTCAGATTTTCTCATTGTACAACAATTATTATTTCTCAGAAATAATTAATATGGACTCAAACCGAACTAAATAAAAATTCAGTTATAAAGTATACAGTCCAACAATACATAAACACAATTAATACACAACTCATAAGGTACATTGCAATTTAGTAATTTTTCTAAGAATTAAAAATATGAAACAAAAATTCAAACCTAACGGACACAATTGACTATTTCTGAAACTCAGTTGAATATTTCTGAAATGCAAAAAAGTTGCTGATACATAATTAGAAATTTCTGAAATTTTCTGAAATATAAATGGAAATTTATTTATTCTTTGAAATAACAAATAAGCATTTACTGTTTTTTGGTTGGCCTATTTACCGTCATTCAAAGTGTGTTAAAGATGTTATGATTGAAGCACTCTTTGCAGCGCCGATTAATGCGCAATAATGATGCAGTCAAATCATGTGTCTTTGTCCAAAACTCATGCTTTTTCATTTACAAAGTGTTTAAAGTATTTAAAAGGAAAACATGAGTGAAATTTGATCAAAAAAAAATTTTATATTATAAGTTTTATATAAAAACAAAAAATTTAAAGTTTCCCCCTTACTTTTGCAGCATTCTCAAGAGCGCTCTTTGGATGCGCTTCGGTATGCTATAAAAAGATGCTGTGTCGCCAAAATCTCGATTTTTTTTTTGCTGGGTTATTTATTTTATTTATTCAACTTGTTTGTGCTATAAATTCTAATCTTAATAATTGTTAACCATAGCTCTTGATAATATTTTGATTTATTTTCAATATATTTTGTCTGACACTGTTTAAATTATACATCATCCATTCGTTCAAATATACATTAAAACTCACTGACAGTAAGTTTTGGGATCATTAATCTTAAAACGCGAAATATTATTTAAGATTATTCAACAGGTTCTTATTTTTAGCAAACATTTTAAACAAAATTAAATTTTTTTTATTAACAAAAAAAAAAATAGTAAAGACGGAAATACGTATACTATGTGTATACAAAATGATATATTAAACATAATAAATTTTAATTTATTTTTTTTGTAAAAATTCAAATATAACTAGAGAATTTATTTTTCTTAGAAATTTAATTCATATGTATGAAAAGAAGATGCACGCAATCTTAAATTTTTTGTTATATAACACTGTGCAACAGTTTTTTTTAAGGGAATCAAGTTGAAATATAAGCTACTAAAAATTCTACACCATAATTCATACATTACAAGCTGGCAGTATAAACTGGGTATTCGAAAGAGAACTTGCCAGAAAACTTCAGTTTTTGCTTAAATGAAAAAGGGCAAATATCCAAAAAAAAATGTATTGAAATTTGAATAAAAATTTGTTATGTTGCAGCAGATTGTGACTACATTTTTATGACTCTTGCAAAACTTGAAGAACTACTATAATGTTGTCGTTTGTTTGTAACACTTTAGGGACTTCAAGAATGCACTTTTTAAGGATTGCAAGGACATGCCAAATATAAAGTGGGAAAAATTTCATTCCAATTTAGTCCATACACATTTGAGAGCCTTATATATATTGCAGACCCCGGTGGATCCAGACCCAGTTAGGTCCAGAACTTCTTGGGTCGTCATAGACTTTTATCTAAAAAATTGGATAACTTTAAAATGGTTTTCGTTATTTTCGAGAATGCTAATTTTTCTAAATTCAGTAATTGGGCACACCCCTCTTCAAGCAAGTTTAGGTTGTGTTTAAATGGTGACAAAATCAGCTAATGGCATTTTACTTCTCTTTATTTTAAATTTTTAAAATTGTTAACACGAAAATCCCAGCTGGTTCTGTTTTCAAGTTATTGTTATAATTACACTGTTCGACAACATAAACCTCCCAGTGAAATATCAAACAGATTCTTATAGATTTGGATCTCCTGAATCCAAATCTGCCATCCAATTTTTTCTAGCACGTACCGTTTTTGAGATATTCGCAAAAAAACAATACTTTCGGTCCACTGTTATGTTGCCTCCAACAAATAGGACTCGATTGGACTTCCTGATTTTAAAACTGCAATCCAAATTTTGGTAGCATGTTCTGTTTTCGAGATATTCGCGTTCGAGATTCAAACGCGAATATCTCGAAAACGGAACATGCTAGAAAAATTTGGATTGCAGTTTTAAAATTACTTAGGAAGTCCAATTTATATGAAATCGAGTTCTATTTGTTGGAGGCAACATAACAGTGGACCGAAAGTATTGGTTTTTTGCGAATATCTCAAAAACGGTACGTGCTAGAAAAAAATTGATGCAGATTTGGATTTTTTTACAGCGAATATCTCAAAAACTGTACGTGCTAGAAAAAATACTTAGGATGGCAAATTTGAATTCAGGAGAGTAAAATCTATAAGAATATGCTGGATATTTGACTTTGGAGGTTTTTGTTGTCGAACAGTATAATTATTTAGCAATAACTCGAAAACAGGATCAGCTACACTTAAAAAAAAACTGTAATGTTAGCAAAAAAAGCTTGTAAACCTACAAGAAAATTTGCTGATTTTGAACCCACAATTTTTTTAGCTAAAGTTAGCAAAAATGTTATGCCAATAATTAGTTAACTAAATTTTTTTTTTTTGAACTTAGTTCATACACATCTGAGAACCCCATTGGGTTCGGATAGGTCCAGACCCCGATAGGCATAGACCTAGTTGGGTTCCTTTAAAATCGTCATAAAATCGCTCTACCTTGCTTAGTTTTTGAGATACGTGATTATAGGGGACCACTGGGGTCTTGAGAATTAAAAAAAAACTCGATAACTTCAAAAATATTACTCGGAGAGCTTTTGACTATTTTGCGGTCTTGTTCTACGTGTTGAGAGCTACAAAAATTTTTTTAAACTTTTTGTTGTGTCGGCAATATTTACCGAGATATGAGCATTTTAAAATTCTCGGGAATGCTTACTTTTTTGGATCCAAAGTTAGGGCCCATTAGGGTCCACAGAGCCCGAGAACCAAAAATGGCCTCCATTTTGCTCTATCTGGCCTAGTTTCCGAGATAGCGCCATTTTAAGTTTTCTGAAAATAAAAAAAAATTTACCATTCATTTTGCTAACATTAGCAAAAAATCTTGTAAAAATGTTGTCAACTCAATTTCAAATTTAGCAAAAGAAATTAGTTCAAAGTTTGTTTAAAATTTCTAATGTGCTAAATGAAGTTTACAAGAATTTTTTGCTAACATGCTAATCTCAACTAAAAATTGCTAAAAGTTAGCTAACTAGCGTTAGCAAAAAAAATTAGTAAATCTACTAACGTATTTTTTTGAGTGTAGGATTTTCGTATTAACGAGAGTGAAATGCCATTAGCCGATTTTGTCACCATTTAACACAACCTAAACTTGCTTGAAAAGAGGTGTGTGGGACCCATTGAATCAGTGTTGTCATTTTTTTAGGGGTTTTTCCCCCCAGAAAACCCCCTAAATCGACTCTGACTTATCATAACTTTTTACATAATGATCGGATTTTTCTAAAATTGGAATTTTTGGGTTCTCCAACATTTTCTTTATAAGAGCATTACCTCAGATTGTATTATTTTTTCAAACTAATGTTTCTGTAGCCAAAAATTTATAAAAGGTCTGAAGACAATTTTGTGCATTTATTTTTTACGAATGTCAAATCATTTAAGGTTTAATAAAGTAAATATATTACACGTTTTACTTTATTTAATGGATTAGTCTAATAGAAAAAATGCTGGAGAAGCTAAATTGACCATAATCTAAACTATCCAAAGTTTATTTTAAAAGTTATGGAAAGTCAAAGTCGATTTAGGGGTTTTTCTGGGGGGAAAACCCCTAAAAACCTGACAACACTGCATTGAATATACATTATGGTGGCACAAATAACACAGTGATACAAAATCGAACTTTCGGAATCGGAATGGGATGAAACCAAAAGCAAATGAAAGCTGACGTTTTCCATAACAAAACCCTCAAGGCCTTTTTTTAGGTCAGAGCTAGATTTTATTTTACACGCATTTAAAGTTGGTGATTTTAAAGCATTTAAAGTTTTTGTGTACTAAACGTGTCCAACTTTAAAGACCCCTGGTGGTGCCCTTATTGGACATGTAGGGTCCAGTTTCCAAACTTAAGCTCAAAATTACTTCAGCTATGACTGGTATGAATTTTGCTGCAATCGGTCCAGTACATATTTACTGAATAGCCAAATTATTAAAATAAACCATGTACACCGTTGCGTATGATTGTTATTTAAAGGCAATTAATAATATAAATCACTGGACACCGTTGCGTATGATTGTTATTTAAAGGCAATTACAATATTAATCATTCGTCACTAATACAGTTTTCAAGCATTTATTATTGTAATTATAATAAAAGTGCACTAACTTCAAATGTAAAACAAAATCTAGCTCTGAACTAGAAAAAAGCCTTGAGGGGTTTGTTATGGAATATGTCAACTTTCATTTGCTTTTGGTTTCATCCCATTCCGATTTTGGGTGTTGCACTGAGTAATTACTTTTGTTGAATTTGGTCGATCGCCCGTCCAAATTATGGTCCAAATTATGGTCTAATGCTAAAATTTTCAAACATTTTTTTTTTGCAAATAATCTTGTTTACCATGTGGAGAGTATCAATACATTCGGCAAGGCCGAATTTAACTTTTTTACTAGTTTTTTTTTTTTTTAATTTGACATCGATTTTTTTAAGTGTACTAAAAATCTACTACAATTTTCGAATATGTTTCTTTCTATTGACCACCCTAATAATATAAATCCCTTCTACATGCTAGAATCAGCACTTCTGCACTCAAAAAAAAAATCTTGTAAAATTACCAAAAAAGCCTCGTAAAATAATTGTAGTCATCCTATTTTATGACAGCTCCTAGTAAAAATTACAATTTTTTTTTTTGTAAAAAGCTGAAAAATTACAAACAATTTACAAGCTTTTTACCAATAAAATTGTAAATTTATCACTTTTTTTGCGCGATAAAAAGTACAAGGACTTCTTGTGACTTTACTAGATTTTGTGCTACCTTCTATTTTACGAGGACTTCTAGTAAAAATTACGAGCTTTTTTGTAATTTTACAAGATTTTTACCAATAAAATTGTAAATTTACAACTTTTTTGATGCGATAATACTAACAAGGACTTAACTAACTAACAAATTTTTTGTTTGTACAATTACCTTGGTAATTTATGCATTTACAAAAAAAATTATAAAATTACAAAGAAAAATTTAAATTTCGATCGAAAATTGTTTGTTAAAGAACAAGGAAAACTGTTAAATATTGGTGTAATGGGATAACGGATAACTTTTTCTAGTAATTTTACAATTTTTTTTTTTTTTTGAGTGCAGCCGGTTAAAGCTTGTGGAGATTATCGGATGACTCAACCGATATTATTTTTTAAGTGTACCATTCATAAAATAAAAACATTTGTTAAGTCATTTTAAGATCTTTTAAAACACCCAGAAACTTAATGAAAACAAATAAAAAATAAATAATAATAACAACCTCAACAGAAAACAATATGGCATTTTAATTGTAAACTGATCAAGATGATGATCGTCATGATGCCTTCTGTTTACTTACAACAAAGCAAAAAAAAAAAATCGACCTTTTTAGGAAAGATACGAGAGTTATTCACATGTAAACCACACAAAACAATCGAATGAATGTATCTTTTTTTATTTTTTTTTTTTTTTTGTAAATTAATTACAATTTTTATTTAGTTTATTTACAAATAACCCCGCCAAGTACAAAATAAGTGCAATGAAAAACAATACAACGTCATTCAAGTTCACTTTAAGTTTTTTTTTTTTTATAATTTTTTTTTTAACTTTTAAGCCCACATAATCGTTAAATTTCACTTCATTGTGTGACAACATAATATTTTTTTTTTTTACTAAAAATCTACAATCGTACAATTCCAATTCCAATATCACATGTAAACAATGCCATTCAACAGCAATCAACCATCCGAATAAAATTTTATTTTTATTTGTGGTTTTAATTTCATTTTATGAAATAGGAAAACTTAAACCACTTAAAAAGAATTAATACTCTGGGGCAATATTTTTCTAAAGAAAAATTGCTACATATTTAATCTTTGAGAGGTAATAAGATTACGAATGGCATTTTTTTTTATTTCTTTTAAATTAAATAATTTTGTAAAGAATATAAAAAAAAAAAAATCTGTCTAAAAATAAGTTCAAAAATTGGTACTTTTGCAAATAAAGTCAACGAAAAATTTTAGTAAAATGTAATAAAAAAAAGTTACTACACCAATAAATTTTTTTGAGTGTAGACCGATTTTGCTATTTTTATTGATATTTCTAGAGAATATTTTAACCCCCAGTTTCTGTATGACGAACGAACGTCAAAAGTTTGCATGTATTTTGCTTTTGTTACAAAAACTTAATATATGGGTGCAAATTTTTGACGTTTGTCGTTCGTTTGTCATACAGAAACTGGGGGTTAATTTATGTAACGAATTAATTCCTTTAAAGTTCTTTTGCATTAAGTGCGATTTATATTAAAATTTTATCACTTGTATTGTATATTGTTTAACATATTATCATTGAAATATTTTCTGTTTTTTTTTTTTGTAACGGCAACGCCAACATTTAAAAACATAAGGGGCATTCCATGTCAAATCGATTTTTTTTAGATTTTCCCAATTTGTTTACAGTTTTTATTACCCTTCGAAAACTCCTTCGTAGAAAATTTTCAGAATTTTTTGATGACCCGTTCAAAAGATATCGAATTTTTAAAAATTGGTAGTTTGTTCCTTTACTCAAACTTCTTTTACTCATAACTTCTTCAATAATGGTCCAAATTTAAAATTTTTTTTTTCAAAATTTTTGTTTTTTTACGTACACTCAAAAAAATAAAACTGTAAAGTTAACAATTTTTTTTTGTTAACTCGAGTTTACTGACTTTTTATCAAATTTTTAGTTAAAATCAGCTTTTTAACTAATTTTTTGAGTTAAGTTCAATTTACGGAAATACTAGTTTTGAACAAAATTTGAATTAATTTTTTTTGTTGAATTTTAAACTGAGTTTACGAATTTTTACTAATTAATTTGTTGATTTCTCGTAACATATTTGTTAAGTGAAAATTTTTTATATATTTCTTGTGTAGCCTCCTATGCAAATCTGATAAGTTCTACTTAAGCTGAACTTAATGCTGTGAAAAAAAAAGAAAAAAATAAGTGAAGTGTTATGTGGTTATTCATAAAACCTAAAATATATTTAAAGTAGGTTTATTTGACAGATATTGCAGGAACAATTGTCAAATAAACCTACAATAAGTCTGTTATAAGTATTATGAATAAGAGCCTTAGTGTTTAAAACCAATATTTAAAAAATTTAAAATTTTTTACAAAAAAGTAACAAAAAATTTAGCTGAATTCAACTAATTTTTTTGTTAATATGTACATAAAAATGTTACAAAATTTTCTGTTGAATTTTTAGTTAAAGTTACGTTTTTTTTTGCTAAATTCATTCTACGAAAAGTTAGCTAAATATTTTTAGTTAAAATAACTAGAAATTTAGTAGGTTCAAAATCAGGTGCTTTTTTAGTTAAATTTAACTAAATTTTTTGCTAACTTTACAGTTTTTTTTTTTTTTTTTTAGTGTGCTTTTTAAAAAAAAATCCCAAAAAATTCTTAAAAGCGCTCTAGTATGCGATTTTTAAGTTTTAAAATTTAAATCTCATTTTTGAAAATGTTTGTACTCTTTGATTTTCTTGAATTTTTTTTGTGTAAAACTTCTATCGACTCTACAATTTTTTTGCCGAGGAGGATCGATTATTTCTATTATTTAAATTTTTTTTTAAAAATTTCATTGGAATTTTTTAATCTTAAAATCATTTCTACTGCTCCAATGGTACGTCACAGAGGGGTCATTTATAAGACCGACCCCCATTAATTTTTCCGTCTTAACATTTCTTTGGAACAAACTAATACCCTATCTCCAATTTCTAAGGGGGTTACCACACAAAACGAAATTTTTTAAAATTTGCTCCAACCGCTCTAACTGCCCTAATAGTGCCCGTAGAGCAACAAAATGTATGACCGACCCACAATATTTTTTTAGTTCAAAAATTTTTTCTGAACACACCTACCCTTTATCTCTAATTGTTAAGGCGGTCCCCATACAATTTTTTTTTTCTTGTAAATTTGTTTTATTTAATCAGCTTCTACCGGTCCAATGGTGTGACCGAGAGGGGTCATTAGTGAGACCGACCCCCATTTATTTTTACCCTACAACATTTTTTTAAAACATACCTACGCCCTATCTCCACTCCCTAAGTAGGCTTCCACTCAAAATTACATTTTTATAAAATGTGCTCCAACTCTAATTTGTATGGGAGCCTACTTAGGGAGTGGAGATAGGGCGTAGGTATGTTTTACAAAAATGTTGTAGGGTAAAAATAAATGGGGGTCGGCCTCATTAATGACCTTTCTCGGACGCACCATTGGACCGGTAGAAGCTGATTAGATAAAACAAATTTAAAAAAAAAATAAAAAAATTGTATGGGGACCGCCTTAACAGTTAAAGATACAGGGTAGGTGTGTTTAGAGAAAATGTTTGGACTAAAAAAATATTGTGGGTCGGTCATAAATTTTGTTGCTCTAAGGGCACTATTACGGCAGTTAGATCGGTTGGAGCAAATTTTAAAAAATGTCGTTTTGTGTGAGAAATTGGAGATGGGGTATTAGTTTGTTCCAAAGAAATGTTAAGACGTTAACTCTATGACGCACTATTCGAGCAGTAGAAATGATTTTAAGATTGGAAAATTACAATAAATTTTTTTCAAAAAATGTTAAAAAATAGTAATAATCGTTATCCCACGATCCTCCTGGGCAAAAAATTTGTGGAATCGATAGAAGTTTTACACAAAAAAATTAAAAAAAAAATCGAAGGGTACAAACATTTTCAAAAATGAGATTTAAATTTTAAAACTTAAAAATCGCATACTAGAGCGCTTTTAATTGGGATTTTTTGGGATTTTTTTTTTAAAAATACGTAAAAAACAAAAATTTTGAAAAAAAATTTTTTTGAAATTTGGACCATTATTGAAGAAGTTATGAGTAAAAGAAGTTTGAGTAAAGGAACAAACTACCAATTTTTAAAAATTCGATATCATTTGAACGGGTCATCAAAAAAATATGAAAATTTACCACGAAGAAGTTTTCGAAGGGTACTAAAAAATGGGAAAATCTAAAAAAAAAAATGTTTCAAAGTGTCCGATTTGACATGGAATGCCCCATAAATACTAGTTTTCATGCGAGAAGTAATTTCCCAAACAATCAAAATTCTTTTATCCATTAAATAGTTCTTACAAAGCAACATTTTCTACATTGTTTTCAGCAACAATATTAAGGCTACTAACAGTCTGACCTAAACAAGAGCCCTTTGTATTTTAGGTTGGATGGGCGTACGCCTATTTGGCGAATTCACTCGGAGGTCATAAGGCCCATTGTGATGCTCTTAATTGTCATTTCCCTGCTCCCCTCTGATACAAAAACTTTTTACTATTTGAACCACCCCGATTCTCAAAGATATTCGGTTAGAGATGCCAATGAGACACCGTTTAGACAATCTAGTTCATCGAAAAATCTTTGCCCTAAATTAGAGATGGGGGCTGGTCACATGATTTGCGTGAATCACGCGTGAGTGTGAGTGGTTTTCATTTCAATCACGTAATCGTGAGTGAGTGTGAGTTGAAAAAAATCTGAGTGAGTGATTAGTGAGTGAGTCATTAATTTTTTGCGTGAGTTAGCGTGATTAGGTTTTTTGATTTGCCCATTTTTTTGTTAATTTTTTGTAAAAAAAATTGTTTTTGGAGTTTTTTTTTTTTTTGGTAAGAAAATTTTATTGTAAAAGTAGATTTTGCGTGACTCACGCGTGAGCGTGATTGAATCTGGCGTGAGTGACGCGTGAGCGTGAGTAAGTTTTTTATTACTCACGTGAATGTGAGTGAGCGTGAGTAAAAAAAAAAATTGCGTGAGTGATTAGTGAGTGATTCGATTATTTTTTGCGTGAGCATGAGTTAGTGTGAGTCAAAATCCACTCACGCGCCCATCTCTACCCTAAATGCTTAATGCGGCTTCACATCAGACCCGGACATTCACATAACATATGCTTTACTGACTCCTCCTCCTCCACTTCCCCACAACTTCTATAATAGTCCTAGAGATGGGCGCGTAAGTAATTTTTAACTCACACTCACTCAAGCTCACGACAGGAATTTTTGAATCACGCACACTCACGTGCATATTTTTTCTACTCACTCTCACTCACAATCACGTGAGTAAATTTAATACAACTCACACTCACGTGCACTCACGCAAGCTTCACTCACACTCACGTTGACTCACACTCACGAAACTCTTATTTATACAAAAAAAAATTAAAAACTAAAATTTCTAAAATCTTTCAAAATGTTCAGCAAAATTTAAAGTTCAGCGAAATTTACATTTTTTTCGGACGAAATCTTAAATTAAGTCAAATTTTAAAATTTTTTTGCTGCTTTTTTTTTCAGGATAGAAAATATGAAGAGAAAATAAAGCACGCAAACTCACGCAAAAAAATCGACTCACGCACACTCACTCACGCAAAAATCTTACTCACGCACACTCACTCACTCACTCACTCACTCACTCACTCAATTTTTTTCTTCACTCACACTCACACTCACTCACAATCACGTGAGTAAAATTGAATTCAGTCACACTCACGCGTGATCACGCGTGAATCACGTTAATCACGCTCTAATCTGCTCATGTGCCCATCTCTACTTAAAATAAAATATTTTTAATCAAAATTGTTATTTTTACCGTTAAAAATAGTTTATATACTTACAAGGGTGTAAGTATATAAGTGTCACCCGCGGATTTTTATGGAATTGGTTTTATTTTGTAGATCAGAAAAAAAAAGGGACACGTATTTTTTTTTTTAGCGGCCCAAATTCATATTTAGTGGGTAAAAGGGAGGGGGAAGACAAGGCCATTTTTCAGTTTTTTCGTTTATCTTCTATATTATACAAAGAAACCTAGTCATGTTACACACTAAATGAAAGGTCTTTGGAAAACCTATCTACGTGTGCTAAGAACGTGTCCAAACATGGACAACTTTTCGTCATATTGAGTAAAATACCAACATTTTAGGACATTTTTGTTAATAAGTCGAAAAATATTAACTTCTTTGGCCCATTGTTACCACCACGAGATAGGATTTTTAATACCTTTAATCTGATACCACACATGCCTGTATTAATTTTGTTTAAATAGGCGTAAATCGTAAAAAACTGAAAAAGGTCAATTTCCCCCCATACAAATCGACCTCCCTAAAAATGAGTTTGGGCCGCTAAAAAAAATACGTGTCGAATTAATTTTCGTTCTTAACAACAAATCCAAATTTCATGAAGATCGGAGGGTGACACCAGGGAGACTTCCCTTGTTAGTATAGGTTACTCCTGGATTCGGTCAAGTCAAATCTTACCTTTCTACTTGTTTATTCCTATACTTTGCAGATTTCTGATTTTAAAGCACATTTTGTGAAAACTTTTTGTGTAAAATTTTTTTGTCACAGCAAGTAGCCTATCTGTGACTATCCTTAATGTTCGTGTATCTAGTTGTTTCAAAACAAGTTTATAAATATTGACCACCAATTTTTTTTTTCCCTTCCTAAACAATTTACATACCAATCATGTCCAAGACACAATCTTAAGTACGACATTCATATATGCAAAAAAAAAGAACTTCACTTACTTGTTGTAACATCTTAACGATTAAATGCAACATGTGACTAAATTATAAATATTTCTAGTTTTTTGTACTTTCATGCAATTCAGCCAGCAGACTTTGTTTAAAAATAATAAGTAGGGTTAAGATTTTCATGCACTTAAAAATCGAAAATATGCACATAAAATATGCACTTGAAAATTCAAACTATGCACTAAAAACCCTAAAAATGCGCTTAAAATATGCACTTGAAAATTCAAACTATGCACTTAAAACCCTAAAAATACACTAAAAAATAAAATTAGTGCAATAAAAATTTTGTTTTCACACGAAAAACTTCTTAAAAAGCAAAAAAAACTTCTTAAAAAGCAAAAAATTAAGACAATTTATAAAAAAATTAAAAAGAAAAAAATATCTTTTCTTATTTTCACAAAAAATTTTTAAAATTTAAAATAGTTTTTGAAACAAAAAAAAAATTCAATTTATGTTTTTACTAATTTATACCAAAATATGCAAAAATATACACTTAAACGTTGGAAATATGCACAAAATATAAATTTAAAACCAAAATATTCAAAAATATGCATTTTCATCAAAATATTCAAAAACATGCATTTTCACCAAAATATGCAAAAACAAATCGATGCCATTTTAGCGCAAATTTCTTGATTCGGAAAGGCAATTGGTCGATTTTTTTTTTATACTATCGACAAAAAACATGCATGGAAATCACATCCCTAATAATAAATATTCAACAAGTATTTGCGCCTCAGGTTATTAATGAACTTGTGTATTATTTAGTTGGTGGTTGGTGCTGGTGTTTAAATATTTTTTGTTGCATAAATGAATGTTGTAAGCAAGTTTTCTTCATTACATTTTTTTGTAAAAATAATGCGTTGGTTGCAGACATTCAATTATAGAACTACAACATTTTTCAAATAGTTCATTTTTGTTTAAGGAAATGCACATAAAAAATAATGAAAAATTAATGAGAATTTTTTTAGTAAAGTATAATTAACTAACATGTTTAAGATTTTAAGGTTAAGTAAGAATTAGAATTTTATGCTTAAATTATGGAAATTATGAATGGCCTTAAACCAACGCAGTTTGATGGAAATGTTGGAATTACAGAAAAGAAAGTTACCTAAAAAAATTCGTCTCCAGAACTAAAAAAAAAATTTTCCAGGTGCCCGAGTGTATCTTGTACGGAATTAAAAAATGAAAGTATGACCAAAACACTTGAAGGGTTTAAAGAACTTAGCTCGTGTTCTTTTGGTTGAAAATTATCCAAAAATCCAAAACTTTGATTGAAAAGTGCCACGGGTTAAGCTTAAGTAAAAGTTCGCCTCAAGCTCTATCTCAAGTCCACCACTTTGTGGTTGTAGAGGGTAAAGGGCAATTTTTCTTCAACTTTTGATTTTTCCAAGTGTCCGAAAAATTTTTTTTTCTAGTGGACTTAAAAAATATTGTGGTACAAATTTAAAGTCAATCGGATTAAATTAAACCGTGGCGCCCGGCAATCAAAGTTTGGGATTTTTAAAAATTAAAAAAAAAATATGTCTTGCGACAGATCTTATTGATTTTTATGCGCTGAAAACGAATATCAAAAATTTTTTTAAATCGGTCGCACGATTTTCGAGATATTGCTATTTCAAAACCGAAAAAATTACTAAATTTCTTTCCCTTTCATGGAGCTTGAGAAAATCATTCATTTGAAAACTCTAAACCTTGATCAAAGGGTGTTGGTTTAAAATGCACTGATTTGGCTCAAATTAATTTTAAATGAAAGCTTTTCTCTAGCTCTATAAAATAGTCAACGGAAAAAAAATTTGAGATTTTTTAAAAAATTTCTTGAATAAAGGAAAAACCGCCATTTTTGAAAATTTTTTGACAAATTTCAAATGACCGATTTTAGATATTTTTTTAAAATTCGTATTTAGCATACCAAAATTAATAAAAAAAAAAAAAGTAGAAAAGTTAAATTCAACTTTGCCAAATCTATAAATACCCCCCACATTGCCTTTTTTTAAAGGATAGTACATTTTTTAACGTGAAAAAAATTAACAATTGTGATTAGAAATATTTTTTTTTGAGTAAAAACTCTTTTATTGTCACTTTAAAAAGAAAAATTACAATTTTTTTTTGAGTGTACACAAAATAGTGTAATTTTTGTAAAAAAAAAAATTTAATTTTTTTGAGTGTAAAATTTTTTTTGAGTGTAAATTTTTTTTCAAGCGTAATGTTTAAGTTACCAATGCTTTTAAAACTAAACAAGTTTAAAAAGCATTGGTTTAAAACTAAACAAATTTGAAAAGCATTGTTAAGTTATCACCAATGCTTTTAAAACTTGTTTAACACGTGGCATTTAAGATGAAACCAAACAGACCTAGGGGACGGCAAAGATACATGCCAAGTCCCAGCAGTTTAATTTTTGTCTTTCGAAAGTTATCGTGTTTTTTATCACGTAAATTCGCAAAAAAACCCTTGCCGAAATTTACTCTTTTGCTCATTCCTTTTGAACCACTGGACCGATATTGCAATACCAACCTGACCAGGTAAATTACCAACAAAATGACATGCCAAGCTTCAGTAGCCTCTATAAAGTCTTTCAAAAGTTAGCGTGTTTTCTACGGACGGACAGACAGACGGACGGCGGACGGGCATCGCTAGATCGACTTTAAATCGATCGAGGATCATGAATATATATACTTTATGGGGTCCTATACCAACATTTCGATGTGTTACAAACGGAATGACAAACTTATATACATATACCCTCTATCACTAGAGTGGAGGGTATAATAATGTATCGCGAGACATTTTTTTTTTTTCATTTTTGAAAAACCCAAAATTTTAGTGTAAATTTTCCAAAACTGCAAAACTTTGATCGAAGGGCGCCACGGGTTAAAATGATCAGATTTGGCTTAAATTAGCTTTAAATGAAAGATTGTCTCAAACTCCATGAAAGGGAAAGAAAATTTGAGATTTTTTTAAAAACATTTCTAGAAATTTGTCCGATTGACCTCAAATAAAAATTTGCCCTGACGTTTAAAATCGGAAGAAAACCTTTTTTTTCATACAAAAAATGTCAGTCTAATTAGGCATTCCACACAAAATGTCCAGCGAAAAGACACCTGTGTTCCATGAATTTCTGAATAGGTTGAATTGATAGGCCTATATGGATCTAAGAAAACTGCATTTTTAGTTTTTAAATTTTTTAAAACCTGGGCTAAGGAGGCGTTGCTAAGTATTGAAAAAATTTTAAAATTTGTGTCGAGTTGCTTTTATTAAATATTCATCAAATCCCAAAAATTTACATTTTTTATTTAAAATTTTTTTTCGGAAATTTTCAGAATCCATTCTAAAATTTGCAATTTTGTAAAAAAAATCAATGTATCAAAAATCTGGCCACTTTTTTTAATTTTTTTTTATAGATTAAATGTTTGTCTATCCACACAAAAAAATTTAGAAGCGCGTTTTTCGTTTTCTTCGAGAAAATCGCATTTGAATAATAAATTTCATAATAATTTTAAAATTTGCTTGTATCTTTTTTCAACATAGCGTATGAGATAGATATATTATTTGCGAAATTTGTTACTCATACGCCATGTTGAAACAAAAAAAAACACGAGAATATTACAAAATTATTATGAAATTTAATATTCAAATGTAATTTTCTCGAAACAAGAAAATACAAGAAAATTATAAAATTATTATGAAATTTAATATTCAAATGCGATCTCTCGAAAAACACGAAAAACGCGTGTCTAATTTTTCTTTGTGAATAGACAAACACCTAAAAAAATTTAAAACAAAAAAAGTGGCCGGATTTTTGATAAATTGACTTTTTTTTAAATTAAAAATTTCAGAACGGGTTCTTAAAATTTTCCAAAAAAAAAAAAATTAATCGATATCCTATACAAAACTATACATATCTGATGAAAGACTTTACGGAGGCTCCTAAAGTTTGGCATAAATGTTGGTCATTTTCCTGTTCAGGTTGATATTGCAATCCAGCAAAATCTGTGCAGTGGTTCAAAAGTTATAAGCAAAAGAGTGAATTTTAGCAAAATCGGTTGAGTGGTTCAAAAGTTTTTAAGAAAACCGTGAATTTCATATTGGTTCCACTTTAAACCAACGTGTCGAAAAAACCGTTAAAGACGCTTTAAAAACATTGGTAAGTCAGAAAAATATTTTACAACGTATTTTTGTCCCTCAAAAATATTTTAACATTAAAACAAAACAAAAATGTAAGAAAATTATAGTCTGTCAAGACACCAGTGTTTCCCGGAAAATTGGTCCCAAGGCCAAACAGGGATCTATTGAGTCTATCCTTTGTCAAATCTTTAATAGGTGTAGAAAACACTTAGGAACCAAATTTGAGTGAAATAGGCTTCTATTTGTTGCCAATAAACTGCTTTAAGTAAATATAATATGGGGCCTAAGTCCAAAACACAAACAAAATTTTAATAAAATATTTTCTATTTTCACGAAATTTTAGGAGGGTGGCTTGTATGGGGGCTACAAGTTGAAATGGTCCGATTCCTTTAAAATTTTGAAAGGTCATTTTTGAATACAAAACACGATTATCTGCTAAATTTTTAAAGGATACCTATTAAAATACGGTTGTTAGGTTCATTTGACCCGTATTTAAAGCGGACGTTTGTATGGGGCTAGGTCAAAACATGGACCTATTTTTTCTAATTTCAATAGCGTTCTTGGGTCAAAAGAAGCATATGTTCCAAATTTTAGACAAATCGGTTAAAAATTGCGACCTGTATAGTTTACATGGACGGACAGACACACGGACGGACGGACATCGCTAAATCGACTCAAAAAGTGATTCTGAGTTGATGGGTATACTTAAAGGTGGATCTAGGATAAATATTTCGGGCAGTTACAAACATCAGCACAAATTCTTTATACCCTGTACCATAGAGTGGTGCATTGTATAAAAATTACACCGAAAAAAATTTTACACTAAAAAAAAATTTACTATTTTTTATACCCTCCAACCACAGTATGGGGGTATACTCACTTTGTCATTCCGTGTGTAACACATCGATATATCGGTCGGGGACCCCACAAAGTATATATGTATAATATTGATACATGATAGAATCTAAGACATTCTAGCGATGTCCGTCCGTCCGTCTGTAGAAATAACGATGCATCCCAAACCAAAAGAGCTAGACCCCTGAAATTGGGCAAGAATATCTCTTATGTTACTGGTAAAGTTAAGTTCGAAAAATAATGGGAAAAATCGGACCAGGGGAACAAAAGTTCCCCCTTGAAGAACTAAAACGACCCCTGAAAATACGATATTTTTTCGAGTTTTTTTTTATTTTTCTCAACAAATGTAACATTTGTATGCCATATTATCTTCATAGAACTGCGCTTTGAGTTTTTTTCAGCCCGCCCCCCTTTTGGGCGTGGTTATAGAAATTAATTAAGAATAACGATACAAATTTATTATTTAAGCGTAAATATCATAAACGAATAATTTATAAACATATATAGCGGGGGTACAGATGCCCCCCACCAACTTCGACAACACCCCCCCCCCCTCACCCCCACAAAAAAAACGCCCCTGCGATTTTTTTAATTTTAAACGTGTTGGAGGGTATAAAAGATTCGGCACAGCCGAATTTAACACTCTTACTTGTTTTTTTTAAATTTCAAAAAAAAAATAAAAATCTTTTACACAAAATAAATTAATTCTAATTATTTTATTTTAATACGATAGGAAATTCACTATCACTTTAAGAGGCCATTGTGGAGGTAATTCATAGATTCGGCCAAGTCGAATTTAACTTTTCTACATGTTTTTTTTAATTATCAAACATTTTATGTTTTTATTCTTAAAGCATTATTATGCCAAAAAATTAGAAAATTTTCCAAAAATTTAAAAATTTGTCAAATTAAAAATGTTTCCCATTTTTTTAAAAGAATTTTTTATAAAATTCTTTCCTCAAAAATGCACCAAAAAGTGTACCGAACTTAGAAAGTTTTCAAAAATGTGTTTGGTACTTAGAAAGTTTTAATACCGGTCATAGCCATTTTTTTTTTTTTCATAAAAGCGTATTAAATTATTTTTTTTTTCTTCAAAATACAAAAAAATACCAAAACAAAATTGTCTGGAACAATTTTTTCAAAAAAAATATCAGGACTTAGAAAAAAAAAATTATTCAAATTAAGAATTTATGCCTTAAAGCTCTGATCTCTATGCAATAGGTGCTATTGACAACATTAAAAAATGAATGTAAATAAGTGTGGACTAGTAGTATTTCATTTGTAAGCAAACATAAACATGACTTAAATTACTCTCTCACCACAATAAAAAAACTGAAAAATAAAACTATTTTTAATTTTCATATTCCAAAGAGTAAAAGACGTTAGAAACTAAAGATACTTGGAATAAATAACTAATGAAAAAAAAACCGAATACCAAAACCGCATATTGAAATTGAAACCGTTTATTTTATTTGAACATATGGCAAAAATGAAACAAACAGAAAAAAATATCATAAACAAAAGAAAACAAAAAAAAAATATAAAAATGAATTTTGATTTCAATTTCAATACTCACAGCTAAACAAAAAAAATCAAAAAAGCAAAAACAAAAATGAATATGAAAAACTACTCTTCAAAGTATATTTCGCTAGCTATTTATTTACTCCTATAACTCAAATACAGTATTAAACTAAACAACCAGTCAACAAACAGTCAGTTCGTCCGTCAGTCAGTTATTTCAAACAGACCAGCCAAGCAGGCATCGATTCCAAATTGTATCGTTTTTGAATATTGGCTGGCAGTAACCAACTACCACGCGACTTGAATGAATTCAGTAACAAAACGGCATTCAATGAGCGTAGAATGTGTTTACGGAAATTCAAAGCTTTAATATAGAAATAATAAAAAAAAAATTATTAAATCTGCAAAATTAAGAAAAAAAAATAAATTCTTTTAAAGAATATTTTTTTATAAATTAAAGAAGCGTGTTTACTTTTTGTTGAAAAAGAACAACAAAGATATTAAAAAAACAACAATAAAAAATATTTAAACATGTAAATTTATGGTTTATTATTTACATTTTATATTTAATTTCCTTAAAAACAAAAATATTAAAACAAAAATAAAAACAAACATTTTCTTTTTTTTTTCAAAACAAAAACATTATTTATAAAGAAAATTAAGTGTGAACTGATTAGTTATTATAAACAAAATATTTATTAAATATTGTGCATTTTTAATAATTTTGAAAAATAGTTTTTAAACAAAAACTTTAGATTTTACTTTCAGAAAAATAAATTATTTTTATTAATTTTTATGTTATTTGTTAAATGAACAAAAAAAAAACCCCGCTAGAAGTGTTTTAAAAACAAAAAACGGCCATGTGGCGTATGAGCAATATTAAATCCTTGCAACACTCATACGCCCAGTAGGAGTATAGAAAAATATTTAAAATTTAACACATCTT
Source organism: Pegoplata infirma (assembly GCA_963921195.1). Lineage (NCBI taxonomy): Eukaryota > Metazoa > Arthropoda > Insecta > Diptera > Anthomyiidae > Pegoplata > Pegoplata infirma. The sequence continues at coordinate 54,986,435 of OY992539.1, forward strand.
TTCTTCAACTTATGATTTTTCCAAGTTTCCCGACAAATTTGTATTCGACTAGACCTTAAAGTTATGTGATAAAAATTTGAGCGCAATCGGATTAAATTAAGAGTCCCCGCACAACAATGTCGGTGTCGTTTTTTTCATACAAATTTGGCAAGAAAAAACGCTCAACCGAAAACCGCTGAATAAAATCAATTTTATTTTGATGTCGGTTTCTCTCTCTCTCTCTTTTAATTTTTGATATGAAAATGTTACCACATTTTCATAAATATTTCCATTATTTTCGATAAAGTAAACAAAAAAATGTGATCTCTAAAAAAAAAATATTTAAAATTCTAAAAAAATACACAAAAAACGAATAAATATGAGAAAATTCATATTGATATTAAAAAAAACAATAAAATTAAATAAAAAAAAAAATTAAATTAAATCGAAAAAGTTAAAAATAGTGTAAATATCAACGCATGACAGAATTTTCCGCTGCCGCCTTTGTTTTGCGCCTATACTCTCTGATGACCGAAACCGTCAACCGCTCCGACATTGTTGTGCGGGGACTCTAAAGGGGGTTTAAAGAAAAAAAAAATACAGTCCTAACCTGAGCAATTTTTAGACTGCTATAAAAATATAAAAACGCAATATTTTTAATTTTGATTTTTTTTTCTTATTTGAAAGATGAATTATTTCAATATTTTTAAAAATTTTATAACACAAAATATGGTCAGCAAGAATTGCCAGGGTTGCCACTCAATTGTAGAATTCTTTTTTTTTAAGACAAAATCAGCTGCAGTTGTAAGGCAAAAACTACTGAACCTATTTTGATGATTTTTTTTATTTGATTTGTAGATTATTAAATTCTCTAGTTTTTACCGTGGCCATTTTTTTGGAAAAATATTGATTTTCGTTGAAATTATGCTAATATAAACTTAAAAAATAAAAAAAAATAATTTTCTTCTTATATAAAAAACATAATTAGGTCAAAATTTGAAAAAGTGGCCACGATAAGTACTAGAGAATTAATAAACTACAAATCAAAAAAAAATTCATCAAAATCGATCAAGTACTTTTAGCTGTACAACTACAGCCGATTTTGTCCTTTAAAAAAAAGAATTTGATGTTTTATAAAATGAACCTTCTGATTCCAAAACTGCAATTCAAATATTTTTTAACATGTTCTGTTTTCGAGATATTCACGTTTGAAAATTTTAGTGTGTTTTATAAAGAATATAGATGCGTGACAGTGGAGTTTGAGTTTTTCAAACTCTTACACTGAAAAAAAAGACATAACTAAATTTAAGGAAAAAATGTCTTTGAAAATTTATCATGAATTTTCCTAAAATTTAGTTAAATTTAACTTAAAAATGAGAAATTTTCTTAACTATGAGGAAAAAATTTTAGTTCATTTACTTATAATTAGTTCATAGTTTTCTTTAAATGGATTTTTTTTAATATTAGGAAAAAAATTCTTACTGCCAAAGAAATTTTCCACAAATCTAAGAATCGTATCTTTATTTTTAAGACATATTTCTTAAAAAACAATTTAGTTAAAGTTTACTAAAAAAAACATCATCGTATTTCTCTTCTTTGAATTGAGGAAGTGTACTTCTTAGAATTTAGTTAATGACTTCTGAGAATTTAGTAAATAACTTCTTAGAATTTAGTTAAAAATTCAAAATGGCGATATCTCGAAAACTAAGCGAGATAGAGTGAAACGAAAGAAATTTTCAAAAGAAAGACTATAAAGAAAAATATGGAATAGCCTAGCTCTGCATATCTGTCGGGGTCTCAAGACCCTAATTTTAGATCTAAAATTTGAAATTCCCGAGATTTTATATATGCACATATCTCGGTAAATACTGCCAACACAAGAAAAGGTCCAACTGCATTTTTGTAGCTCTTGACTCGTAGAACACTTCCTCAAAATACCCAAAAGCCCTCCGATTAATAGTTTTTGAGTTATCCGGTTTTTAAGATTCTCAAGACCCTATCAGGCCCCTTATTACCGTATCTCAAAATCTAAGCAAGTTAGAGCGAAACGGACACAAATTTTGGTTCAAAATCTATGGGGACCCTTAAGGGACCCAACGAGGTCTCGAGTTGAATGGGGTCCGAACCCATGGATCCAGGGTCTATACCAATGGTTCCCAACCTTTGATTCTCGCCCCACTGGGGGGCAATTTGAAGGTTCCAGGGGGGCAACGAGCAAATTTTTAAGATTTTTTTTAATCAAATTAACTACAATAACAATTTTTTTATCAAAATTAAGTACAAAAATATTGTTAATTGCTTAAATTTTTAACTAAATACTTAGTTAAATTGCCTTTTTAACAAAAACCTCGCTTAACAAGTAGTGATTTTTAACTAGAAACAAAAATTAGAAAAATTAACAAAATTTTGCTTGAGTGTAGGGGGGACAAAGCAAAGTTGTAAACTTAAAAGTGGGCGTGGCATATAAAAGGTTGGGAACCATTGGTCTATACCCAATCTATTTTTAAAATTTGAAGTATAATTTTTCCCATTTTCTAGTTAAAATTGTCTTAAAATTAAATAACTTTGTTTTCCTTATTTTTGGGAAAATTATGAACTAAAACCAAGAAAAAAAATCTTTGGAGCCAAATCATTCCCTCTTTTTCTCAAAATTAAGTTAATTTTCCCAGATTTTAGTTCACTTTTTTTTTGAGTGTACATTTCAAAAACGGTACGTGCTGAAAAAATTTGGATGCCAGATTTGGAATCATATTAAATCCAATTATATTTTGCGTATTTTTCAATATTCAAACGCGAATATCTCAGAAACCTTACGTGATAGAAAAATTTTTAAGGCAGATTTGGAATCAGGAGGGCAAAATCCATCTGATTCATGGGAGTGTGAATTTCAATGAATTTGTTCAACAGTGTTATCTTTTAAATTAAAAAACACAATAAAAAAATATTGAGTATTTGTTTTTTTTATAGCTGTTTAAAATATCACATGAAGGCTTTTTTTTCATTAAACCCCCCTTAACCCGTGGCGCCCGCTAATCCCAGTTTTTTTTTTAAAAACTTAAAAAAAACAAGTAAAAAAGATAAATTCAGCCTTTGGTCAAAATTTTGGACTTTTGGAAAATTTCCACCAAACTTTTTTTTCAAGCCTAATTTTAGCCAAATCCGATCATCTTAACCCGTGGCACCCTTTGATCAAAGTTTAGATAAGAGTTTTGGTGAAAAGTTTCTAAAAAACAAAAATTTTGATCGATAAGCGCCACGGGTTAAGATAATCGGATTTGGATCAAATTAGGCTTAAATGAAAGATTGTCTCAAGCTCTATGAAAGGGTCAAGGCAAAGAAATTTTGAGACTTTTTTTAAAAAATTTCTTGAACGTAGGAAAAATCCGGCATTTTTTTACAAATTTGAAATATCTCGAATACAGATCGATATTAACAAATATGATGTGTCGAAAGATACATTTTTTGTTTTTTGAAATTTTCAAAAATCCTTAATTTTGGCGCCACGGGTTAATTTAATCCGATCATTTAAGTTTGTTTTTGACAACAAAACTCGGGCAAAATGAAAATAAATTTATCAGCCTTATAGTGCATTCACATTGGCATCGAAAGCCCGTTTAACGAGGTTTCGCCTCAAACCTCATTTGAAAGTACGTATTTTCCCATACAAATTGAAAACTTTTTGTTATGAGTTTTCAACGAAAGTACGTTCGAAAGCTCTTAAATTTCATAAAGAAAATAAATTAAAGAAAGTGTCAAAAATAAAAAATAAAAATATTTAAATATTTTCATAAAAATAGCATTAAATCAAAAGATTTAAATAAATTATTGTAAATTAGTGCGAAAATTAATTAATTGTGTGCGATTAATGTCGGTACACTCAAAAAAAACCATTAACTTAAACGTTGGAAAAAATTTCTTCAAAATAGTTTATAAATTTTCCCACATTTTAGTTAAATTTAACTAAAATTTTGGAAATTTTCCCAACTTTTAGGAAAAAATTTTAGTTCATGGACTGTTAAATAGGCCATAATTTTCCTTAAATGGAATTCCCTAATACATGGAAAAAATTCTTTCCGCCAAAGAAATTTTCCCTAAATAAATGAAAAAAAACTTCATTTTTAAGATATATTTCTTAAAACAAAATTTAGTTCAAAAAATTCAGTTTTAGGACGTAATTTCCTACCAATTAGTTTATCATATTTATCTTCTTTAATTTGAGGAAGTTTTTTCCACAAGTTTAGTAAATTTTTCATAACATGAAATTGTTTAGTTGATTTATTTTTTTGTTTTCATGCTTGCTTGTAGTTCACATTTTGTTTATTATTTGTAGTATATGAAAAGGAGAGTTTGGTCTTGTATAACAAGTAATAAATTTAATGTTTACATTTTTTTCTACACATGTATGTGTGAGGGAAAAAATAATATTTTAATCACAACAAATGCCTTGGCTTTGGCGTGTTTTCCCATAGTTTGGGAACAAACGTTAAAGACAAAGTCTTTGTTGTAATTTAACTTTAAAAACTAATGAAATTTATTACTTGAACATAAGAAACAAACGTTTTTTTATATTTTAAATAAAAAATGTACATAATGAGAATTCTGTGTGTATTCGCATTCAATTCTATAAATAAACCAAAAAAAATATGAAATTAACTAATTTTTAGGAAAAATGTCCTCATCAAAAATTTTTTTTTAACTAAAAAATGGGAAATTTTTTCCCACTTTCTAGTTCAAATTGGTCTTAATTTTAAAGAAAAATAAGGACTAAAAAGTAGGAATACATGGCAATGGAGCTAAATCATTATCAATTTTCCTTGGATTTAGTTAATTTTACCATTTTTTAGTTAGTTTTTTTTCTGAGTGTATGTTCGCAAATTTTATTCGGTAATTTTCGAAAACGTGATAACCGTCAAAAATTTCGGGTGTGAACGGTTATGTTTTCAAAATGAAAGCACGTACTTTCAACGAGGTTTCGAGCTAAGTGTGAATGTACTATTACCAAAGAAAAATTAAATAAATTTAAAATCAACTTTAAATTATATTTCCATACAAATTGTTTTTGTTTTTTAAAATCGACTTCAAAAAATGTATGGGAAATTTGAAATAAAAAATAAAACTTTTGTTAAAATAGACGTTTTGTTTTTCTTTGGTACGGGTCTATATGTCTCGCTTTAATTTTGATGTGCTGAACAAGAATATCACAAAATTTTTAAAATCGGTCGATTGGTTTTCGAGATATCGTTAAAATGTGAAAAAAATCCGTTTTTTCTACGATCAAGAATTTTTAAAAAACAAATCTCAAAATTTCAAAAAACGATAGCTCGAAAACCGTTCGACCGATTTTAAAAATTTTTGGATATTATTTATTTTTTTATTTTTACCCAATTTCGTTTTCACAAACAAACTTAAATGTGTGTGCGGCACGTCAATTTTTAACCGATCGAGCTCATATTTTTGTTAAAAATGTTTTTATCTTAACATCACACAAAATTGGCCTTCGATTTGAAACAGATGAGTTTTCAATTTTCCCATACATTGGAGGCCAACCTGAGTATACATATGCACTAAAGATATTTCCTCATAGTTAAGAAAATTTACTAACTTTGAGTTTAATTTTACTAAATTTTGGGAAAATTTATGAACTTCGATTAGGGTAATATTCTTCGAGTTCGAGGCCCAAAAAGTTGTTTCTTCGTATGATTTAAAAAAAAATTTGGGCCTCGAGCTAGATTTTTTCTTATTTCTTTCTACATTTTGGTATTAAAAACAATATGAACTAATTTAAAGAAAAGTTTTTCCCAAAATGTATGAGAAACAATTTCTGTTAAAAAAAATATTTAGGGCGGTTTATTTAATGAAAAGTAAGCTGCTAACTGTCGATTTAACGGAGCCCCATGTCAAAATTTGTATGAAAAAGTTAAATTTAACAGAGAGTTATTTTATAACGGAGCATTGAGTAATCCAGCCTTAAAGATGTTTTTCCTAATAATTTTTAAATTTAAAAAATGTTATTGCAAAATGAAATGTCTTTTTCTCTTAACCAACAGATTTTTTTTTTTTTTTTTTTTGAGGAAGACAAATTTAAGTATGAAGATTAACAATCAATCAAACATAAGTTTATTTTTTATTGTCTGTTTTGTTTAAATAAATACGCTTAAGTCAAGTACGTATTTTACGAAATTTCCTAAAAAAAATACGCAAATGTTTGCATTTGTTTATATTGTCTTTAATTAAATGAAATTTCTCTTTTTTCTTAATTAAGGTGTCGACTTAAAAAAAAAAAACAGAATGAAAATTTCTTTAAATCTTCTATAAAAAAAATATGGTGGCTAAATATTTTTTTTAATGTCACATTTTGTCTTTATAAAGTGCTAAAAGTCGTTTATTTTCATTATTAATGTCTACTTTATTGTTTGACTCATGCCAAATGTTGCCTTTATTTGTTCACATGACATGCAACATTGAAAAACAATATTAATTTTTATTTTATATTAAAAATTATTGGCCATTAAATGCACTACCATGCACCATAACATAATTTTATTATTATTAGGGGTATTCATGTTTTAATTTTGAAGATTTAAAGAATGATTTGGATTTTATTGCGCAATATTACATCAATTATTATTCACTAAGTATTACGCAAGATAAGGTGTTAAAATCAGTTTTTTGCTCAAGAGTCTTGATAATGAACTTTTGACACAGATCGAAGTACGTGTCTGCTTAGTCCTGCAAAAATTTTAATTTAATTGAAACAATTAAATTGTTTCTTAAATATTGTTACTTTGACAATATCATTGTAGTGAGTAGCAAAAAAATACGACCTAGAGCTAGATTAATATATTTTAAAATGAAAAGGTTTATGAAATGTACATATAAGAATGTTTTTACATAAATTACCTAAGTTTACTCTAGAAAACTTAGGTAATTTGTGCAAAAACATTTTGTCAAAAAATTATTTTTTTTACGCTAACTCTCATTCATTGAAGAGAAGTATAGGAAAAACTGATTCATATTACAAACATTACCAATATTACACTTTTAAAAATATTGCTAATATTTTCAAAAACTACCCAATCTAAAAAAAATAGTTCCGAGTATTTTGTTTCATTTATAAATTTGATCAAATTGAAAAAAATATTTTATATATATTAATCAATTTGGGGATTTGTGCAAAATGTTGCTTGGAATGTTGATTGCTATTTTTTTCTAGTATCGAATTCACTTAAATTGTTTATGTCAATTTTCAATAACACCATCATCTTTATTGTTGGCAAATCAAAATAATATACAAATTAGAATTGCAAAAATAGCAGCAAATATAGTAAAATTGTTGACAATAAATTTGTTACAGTAACATAAAATTTAATTTATCATTCATACATGTAACATTAGAGTGACATTTTTTTTCTCCAACTTTTGATTTTTCTAAGTGTCCGTGCAAATTTTTTTCTATTATACCTAAAAATTATGTGGTAAAAATTTAAGGGCAATCGGATGAAATTAACCCGTGGCGCCCGGCAATTTAAATTTTAGATTTTAAAAAATTTTATAAAAATACATCTTAAGTAAGTTGGACCTCCAATGTATGGGATAATTAAAAACACATCTGTTTCAAAATCGGAGACCAATTTTGTGTGAGGTTTAGATAAAAAAAAATTGACAAAAATATGAGCTCGATCGGTTGAAAATTGTCGTGCTGCAACGCACGCACATTTGAAATTGTCAAAATCGTTTAAACGGTTTTAGAGATATCGCTATTTGAATTTTTAAGGGTTTTTTTTTTAATTCTTGATCGTAGAAAAAAACGCATTTTTTTTGCAAAGTTCAACGATATCTCGAAAACCATTCGACAGATTTTGAAAACTTTTTGATATTCGTGTTCAGCACATCAAAATTAATAAACATAATGCAGAGCAAGATATTTGTTATTGTTTTTCATTTTGGCTCAATTTCGATCTCACATACAAACTTCCATGTGTGTGCGTCACGGCGGTTTTTAACCGATCTCACTCACCTTTCGATTAAAGTTTTGGTATTTTAGAAAATGTTCACCAAAAACTCTAAACTTTAAAATGGTATGATTTGTCTCAAATTAAGTTTAAATGAAAGTTTGTCTCAATCTCTATGAAATAATCAATGGAAAAAAATTTAATTTTTTTTTTAAGTTTTTGACCGTAGTAAAAATTTCAAATGGCGATATCTTTAAAACCGCTCGGCCGATTTCTGAAATTTTTTCATGTCGAAATTAATAAAAATAATGTATCGCAAGACATTTTTTTATATTTAAGTTTTTCGAAAATCCAAAATAATGGTAGAAGTTTTCCGAAAATCCAAAATCGTGATCGCCACGGGTTAAATAATCGGATTTGGCTCATATTAAGTTTAAATGAAAGACTGTCTCAAGCTCTATGCATGGGTCAAGAAAAAGAAATTTTGAGATTTTTTTAAAAAAAAAAATTTCAACGTAGGAAAAAGTCGACATTTGGTGAAAATTTCAAATAGCAATATCTCGAAAACCGTTCGACCGATTTTGATTTTTTTTTAATGTTTGTGTTCAGCGCATCAAAATTAAAAAATAAGGCATATTTTTTTTATTTTTTTTTTTTTATTTTTTTTTTTTTTTTTATTTTGAAATATCCAAACTTTGATCCGCAGGTTAATTCAATCCGATTGGATTAAATTTTTACCACAAAGTTTTAAGCCTAGTAGAATAAAAATTTGCCCGGATGTTTAAAATCGTAAGATTTTTTTTGCATGCAAAATAATGCCAGTCTTTTTTACAAATACGTATGTATAGAAAATTGTTTAATGATAATAACACAAATATTCTGATGATGACAATGACAGTCATGCGAATTTTTTTATAACATATGTTTATTTACAGTGTTTTTCAAAAGAACGAAAAATGATTTACAACAAACTACTCTAGATCTAAGGAAGATACACTTTGCTCTGATTATTGTGTTTTTGGTGTCAATCGGTCCAGCGGTAATCGAGTTTTAGGCGCTTTTACCCAAAAAATAATATTTTTATACACTCTAAAAAACTGAGTCCCGTTTCCTACTATAAATTGGGTAAATTTCAACAAATTCAAAAAATATATATTTCTATAAATGGCGTAAATTTCCAATAATTTTAAGTAGAATTACGCAATGTGTGTGAATTTACCCAATTTATAGTAGTAAACTGAAATCATTTTAATTAGAGTGTATATTAATATATTTAATGATTTCGATTGTATCAATTAAAGAACTTTTAAAATAAATATTTTTTTAAGGTCCGTCAAGTTTGAAATAGTACTTTTTCGAAGAAATTCGAATTTCCATCCCTGATAAGTTCACTCAACCAGTTTTTTTTGAACAGAATCATCTGCAAATGCCAGTAAAAAAGAAAAAAACAAAAAATTTTCCAAAATTCTAGCCTTCAAAATGAAAAATAATTGTAATATTCTTCCCTCTTCGTCATTAAATTTTGTGCTGATTTTCAAAAATTTTCAAAACATAGAAAATGTTTCAAATTTTTTTTTTGCTTTAAAATTCTTGTTATTTCTAAATGCAAAAAAAATGTCAAACAATTTTTATGTCCGGGACTTTGAAAATTTTTCAAAAAATTTTTTTCCTAAATTCATTTTTGATGAAATTTTTTACTACAAAATGCACAAAAATGTGTCTGGGACTTTGTTCGGAATTTGGTAAAAATTTGTAATAGTTTAGTCCAATTTTCATATGTCACATGGTAGGCATTTTAGTGATATTTCGCGTTTTCTCTTATCACGGGATAGGCGATTTCGAGTAGAGAGACATACTTTTCCTGCAGTTTGATGTCTGCATTCTGACTGAACTTCAGAATGCTTAACTGTTTTTTCGTGATAAAATGCTGGTTGTGGATTGGAACCGTTAGATGGCGCTGGGTAAGGATTATTTTAATGTGCTAGTCGCAAAAATTAACGAGCTAGGCACCATGCTGGGTGCCCAGCGCAACTCTGGTACGCTGAATTCAATTATGCTAGCCGTTTTCGAGGTTAGCGGTCGTATTCGCGATATTCGCGATTTAAAATTGTAAAGCCTACACTCTAATCAAAATTTGTTGGAATTTACTAAATTTATAGTAGGAAACTGGACTACTACTATAAATTGGGTAATTTTACTCTAAATGTGTAAATTGAATAAATTGACCACAAGTGGTCAATTAAAAAAAAAAAAAGAGGCGAATAAATATAACAAAGAATCCAAAAAAAAATCATACGGCGCCAACCAGCATCAAACTCGCCAGCATTAAACTCGCTACCTTCCGATTTGAAAGTACACTTCTTAACCACTACGCTACGGAGCTTATACTTCTATCTGGCATTTTAGTTATTTAACTTGTGTGTATGTATGTTGTTCGACCATTTTATTTACATTTTTGTGTGTAAAATATTTGAATTAACGGATAATATTTATATTTTGCTGTGTTTAATTGGTTTAAAAGTATTTTACGCATTTTGTGCATATATTAACACAAAATGCGTGCTATTCAACAAAAAATTACCCAATTTTTAATAGTAAGTTTTTTAGAGTGTAGGTACTACAAAAATTAAATTTTTATGATTTTGGGATGGTTTTTAGATATAAATTTGGAAAATGCATTGTTTTTTTTTTGCGAAAAAAAAATTCCGCGAAAAAAATTTTTTTTCGAAAAATGTTGTTTCTGAAATTTATCGTATTCTACTCATTTTCATAAATTTATAGCAAAATAAAAAAAAATTTGGAAAAAAAAAATTCCGCGAATAAAATTGTTTTTTTTTTTTTTGTATATTCATAGAGTGGAGATGATAAAAATTCAGCAATTGTCTAAATAATATAAAAAAAAAAGTTTTTTTACTCAAAAACAAAACTCGCGAATTTCGCTAATATATACGCTTACTTTGAAAAAAAAACTGATATTACAATGGGATTTAGTGTACACGAACTAGCTTTACCAGATGGCTGTCGCAAATTCAAATCAAACTAAAAATATTTGTATTGAACCAATTTTTTCACGAAAATAAAGATTTCCCGCTAACAAAAAATGTTTTTCGCGAAAAAAATTTACGATATTATGGTTTGTTATGTTAGTTTAACAGACTTGAATGGTTGTAAATTTAAAAATTATCGCAAAAGTTTAAAAATATCGTTTTTATTGTACTTGAGCATCAAAATTTTAAATCGCGAATATTCGCGAATAAGAGCGCTAACTTCGAAAAACAGCTAGCACCATCGAATTAACTTTACCATTAGGGTGCCCAGCTTGCTAAAAAAAAAGTGTCAAATTCGATCACATTAACAATGTATGTTAACACCCAGTAGATGGCGTTGGAGTTCGCAACTGATTCCAACAACAAATTATCTCGATCCGCGAAGAGCAGGTCACTTTAGCTATTATCAAATTAAAATTGAATGATAAATGATATTATGTTAAATTAATACCATATTTAGAACATTTTGAAAACACTGTTTCTTGTTTGTGTAGGCAAAAAACATATGTAAATTTATAAAAAAAAAATAATAAGCTCCAAATACTAAATTTCGATTAAATCTATTTAAATAAAAGACAAAAAAACAAATGACATCCGTAACTATTAATACAAAAATGTTATGTAAAGTATAAAATAAAGTTTTATTTATAAAAATACTAAAAATATTAATAAAAACATGCAAAAAATAATTAAACACGCATAATTTGTTTGTTAATCCTATGTACGTACATTCGTTAGTTCATACAAATTTTCAATAAACTCAATTAATATTCAAAAAACGTGTTACAAGTTCAAAACTTTCAACGCCAAATATTGAAAAAAAAAATACTTGCACTTTCATTTTATTTAAGTTGAATTTTTTTAAATAAACTTGACTTGACAAATTAGTGTTTATTTAAATACATGTCACCTATTTTAGCAGAAATGGCCCAAAATATAAATTTTCGAATGTGGGTTATAAAATTTTTCATATAATTTCCGCAAAACTTAAGTCAAATATGAATTAAAAAATTGTTGATTCAACTAAAAATGTAATTGAATTTTTGGCTATCACGAAACTTGTGGATTTAAATAAAATTTTAATTGGTTGAATTAAAATTTAATTTTTTTTTTAACAATTAAAGTTTTGATCAATACCCCAAAAATTCGAGATAGCCATAAATTTAGTTAATTTTGTAATTGAATCTATAATTTTTTTAATTGAAATTTTGACTTAAGTTTTTAATTTCTTCAAGATAGAACGAAATTTTGGCCGAACTCTAATGGCATATATGATACATTTTATTTTATTTAAATTTATTATACAAATTTCTCACTTTTTTTTAACAAATTGCCAGCATTTATTATAAAAAATAAGATATCATCAATAAAAAAAAAATTGCATTGTTTATGGAAAATGCCAATTTGATATCTCAATTTAGATTGATTTAAATGTTCTATTTTCTGTTTTTCCATACATAGAGACAAAGAAAATTTATAAATGACATAAGAGCAAAATTTATTGAAATTTATACAATCATGACCTTAAATATGTTGAAATTAAATAAATTTCAAAATGTCAAACAAACACCTACAAATTGTAACAACCAAATATCATCATCATGTTCGTTTTTCGTTCAATGATATTAAATACTGATAATTTTTAATTTGAAAATATAAGAACAAATAATAAAAAAAATAATAGTTTTAAATAGATAATGGCAATTTGTAATGTAATGATGTTGAAAGATATGTTATGTAGGTACATCAATGTTTAAACATATGTTTTTTTTTTTTTTTGTTTATTTCAATATTTGTATTGAATATTTTATTGATACTTTTATACCCTTCCGAGTAAAAAAGTTTTTTATATATAATTTTATAAAATTATATATACAGCTTAAATTTTTAAAAAGTTGTATAAAATTATATATAATTTGATAAAATTATATATTATATGATAAAATTATATATAATTATATCCAGGCTTTGGTGGATATAATTTTTTAAAATTATATCAAATTATGTCTAATTTGATAACATTTTATCAAGTTTTAACAAATTATTTATAATTTTATCTAATTTGATCCAATTTTTTTTTAAATTTAACTATAATTTTATATAATTACATATATATAAATTTTATATAATTTAATCAAATTATTTTAGAACCTTAATGCACTTAATGCACTTAATGCACAAAATATTTTCAGGACCTTAATGCACTAAAAAAAATTGTTTTAGCCGCCTAAAATATGCACTAAAAATCTTTGAAATATGCACTAAAAACTTAAAAAATCTGCACTAAAAATTATAAAAATTGTGCATTTTTGAAAAAAACAAGTAAAAAAGTTAAATTCGGCCTTGCCGAATGTAGTGATACCCTCCACAATTTCAAAAAGATTATTGCAAAAAACTTAATTTAAAAGGAAATTACTTTTGAAAAAAAAAAAATTTGGAAAAAAAAATTTGCGCGAAAAAAAAATTTTGGTAAAAAAAAAAATCCGCGATTTTTTTTCTTTTTTTGTCAAAAAAATATGTTCGTACTTGTTTAAATACCATTTGGTGTTCAATTATGTTCACATATGTCAACCAGAAGCTGAATTAAAGCAATTTGTATTTTTAGGTTATATTGAATGTACTGAAATTTTTGAGGTGTGCTTACATTTTCGTTCATAACTTTTGAACCGCTGAACCGATATCGCTCAAATGCAATACCAAACTTTTCGGGAGAACTTCCAATAAATATGTCAAGTTTCAGTCATCTCTGTGCAATATTTTGTCCTTGAGAGCATTTTCCACAGAAAGACGGACAGACGGACAGACGGACATCGCTAGAATGTCTTAAAATCGATCGGGCATCATGAATATATATCGAGGGCCTATATTCAAAACCCTCTATCTAAAAAAACACAACTTTTCAGGAGAGCCAAAAAACTGTTTATTTCGCGTATTGTTAGAGTAATTAAAATTCGATATTCTACAATATTTTTTTAAATCAACTACTGAATCTCACATATGATTCGTTTTTAAAATTTTGCACTATTGGGGATTTTAGAGGATAGATAGAGGGTTTTGTTTCTCAAAAATATTAAGTACATGAATGAAAATGACCAGATAGAGGGTTTTGCATTTTAATAAAAATGAATTATTATGATTTCATTTCCGACATCGGTAAATTTTTAACGTAATTTATTAACGATAACGGCTTATAAATAATTCCGAAATCGCGGTTTTGGTCCACAGGTGCTGATTTTTAAGACAAAAATTATTTTTTTACCGAATTCGTCTCAAAAGTTGACTCAACAGTTTGAGTTAGTTTTGTAAAAAATAGTAAAAAAATTAAAAACGCGATTTTGGTCCACAGATGCTGATCAGCATCGGGATTTTTAAGATTAAAATTTTTGTTTCATAATGTACACAAGACATCCAAATTTTGAGCCATATTTTTCAAAAAAGTCAAACAAGAATTTTCAGAAAAAGTTAGCATCAGTGGACCAAAAACGTGGTTCTGGAATTTTGTTGACAAATTCATGTGCAGCATGCAAAAATTAGTATGAAAACATGTAATGCATGATGAAATTATTCTAAAAAAGTATTTATAAATTAATTATTTGAAAAGATAGAGGGTTTTGCATTCAGAAAAGTTAATTGTGAAAGAGATAGAGAAAATCAAAAATGCAAATAAAATAGCAAAAAAAAAAGTTTTTTGTTCTGAAAATTACACCATAGATGAGGGCCGTTTTACTGAATATTTTGCCATCAAAAAGTAATTTTCGTGAAAATGGAAGATAGAGGGTTTTGAATATAGGCCCTCGATATACTTTATGGGGTCCCAGACCGATATTTCGATGAGTTACAAACGGAATGACAAACTTATATATACCCTCTATCACTAAGTGGAGGGTATAAAAAAATTTAAAAAAAAATTTTTAATAATTTTTTACTTTGTAAGCTTTTTACCGAAAAAAATCATTTTGGTCAGGCAAGTATTTGACCTCGAAAAAAAAATTGTGGAAGCCTTTCTAACGGCAAATTAATGACGTTTTCTAAAAAAATTCATAAAAAATTAAAAAAAATAAGCTACAACTAAAATTTTATACAAAATATGACCTAAAAATATGCATTTATAGCAAAATATGCAAAAATATGCATATTTGGTAAAATATGCAAAAATATGTACTAACGAATCGATGCCATTTTTAAGCAAATTTTTTGATTCGCAAAGATATAGGAAAAAACATGCATTTGCATGAAAGTCCTCTCCTTGATAATTATATATAAACTTTTTTACTCGGGGTACAACCTGTGATAGATGGTATATAAAAGATTGTTTTCCCGTTTGTTATTCATCTAAAGCCGGGGACCCCCTAAAGTGTATATATTTATACTTGATCGATTCTAAGACGTTCTATGAATGTCAGTCCGTCTGTGGAAAGCACTATGCAGACTAAACTAAATAAGCTAGACTCCCTTTTAATGGGCAAAGTCGAATCAGGGGAAAAAGTTCCCCCTTGAAGAGTTAAACCAACCTCTAAAAAATTTAATTTTTAACAGTTTTTATACCCCAGCAGAAATTTAGCTGGAATGGAAAGTCGAGCCAAGGAGCGCATCCAAACCTGCTGAATTCATGCATGATTCTCTAAGGCGATGTCACACTTTAGAGCGATAGTTGGATACACCGATGAAGCGCTCTTAAGATGCACTGAAATCACGTGTCTTTAGAGCGCTGATTAAAGCATTATTTTATACACTCAAAAACAAAAACTGTAATGTTAGCAAAAAAAAGATTGTAAGCCCACAAGAAAATTTGCTGATTTTGAACCCACATTTTTTTTGGTAAAGTTAGCAAAAATTTTTTGCCAAAAATTAGTTAACTGAGATTTTTTTTATTTCAACTTAGTTCATACACATTTGAGGACTCCATTTGGTTCGGACCCGATAGGTCCAGACCCCGATGGGCCTAGACCTAGTTGAGTTCCTTAAAAATCGGCATAGTTTTTGATCCAAAATTTGTATCCGTTTCGCTCTATCTTGCTTAGTTTTTGAGATACGTGATTTTAGGGGACCACCGGGGTTTTGAGAATTACAAAACTCGATAACTTCAAAAATAATACTAATTATTTAATTATTTTGCGGTCTTGTTCTACGTGTTGAGAGCTACAAAAATGCTTTTTTTTTTTTTGTGTCGGCAATTTTTACCGAGATATGATCATTTTAAAATTTTCGGGAATGCTAACTTTTTTGGATCCAAAGTTAGGACCCATTAGGGTCCTAACTTTAGGGACCGGCGATACTATGGAGAGCCCATTCTTAGTTTCCGAGATAGCACCATTTTAAGTTTTCTGAAAATAAAAAAAAATTTACCATTTATTTTTGCTAATATTAGCAAAAAAGCTTGTAAAAATTTGGTCAACTCAATTTTAAATTTAGCAAAAAATATTAGTTCAAATTTTGTTTAAAATTGCTAATGCGCTAAATGAAGTTTACAAGATATTTTTGCTAACATGCTAATCTCAACTAAAAATTTGCTAAAAGTTAGCTAACCAGCATTAGCAAAAAAAATTAGTAAGTCTACTAATGTATTATTTTGAGTGTAGCGCTGATTAAGCGCTATTAAGATGCAGTGAATTCATGTATCTTTTTAGAGCTTTAAGCAGAATAAAGATGAATACATTTAACTATTTATGAAACAAATAAATTTCGATCGAAATTTAAATTTTTTTTTTGAAATTTTACAAATTTTTTACAAAAAAATCTAGTAAATTTACAAGAATTACTTGTAAGTTAAATTTCGCCAAAAAAGTTGTAAATTTACAATTTTATTGGTAAAAATCTTGTAAAATTACAAAAAAGCTGTTAATTTTTACTAGGAATTCTCGTAAAATAGTAAATTCACGAAACCTCCTTGTAAGTTTTATTACGTCAAAAAAATTGTAAACTTACAATTTTATTGGTAAAAATCTTGTAAAATTACAAAATTATTGGTAAAGAGCTTGTAAAATAACAAGGAATTTTTGTCAAATAGGAGGTAGCAAAAAAAAGTTACAAACTTTTCTTGTAATTTCACAAAGTTTTTTTTTTTTTAGTGTCCCGCCAGATATTTAGTTAAATCGCTTTATTGACAACAAAAAGATGCCTATTTCATTCGAGTTTCGTTTTTATGTGTTTTTACGCCAAATAAAGATCTAACAAGAGATAGATTCAATCGCATCCACGTTTGGACTTGGGACCCATTTTCCGGAAAACACTGGTGTAGGGTATTATATGGTCGGTCTTGACTATAATTTTCTTACATCTTTTTTGCATTTTTGTTAAACAAATGAAAAAATTTTATGCCAGAAGACGTTCAAAGTCCTGATCTTGGGCTCAAGGGACTAAAAAAATAATTTTTTTGTCCCGCCTCCCTTTTGTGGGCGTGGATGTAAAAAATATAATTTATAAATGATAAAAGTGTAGTTGTAATTATTCGACCTTTCGAATTTTAATTAAGTAAATAAATAATCGAGCTCAAGGACAGTGTTTTGTTTAAATCTTCTTTTTTAACTTCCAATATTTCGATTCTCATCTAGAATCATCAACAGGGAGTAACTTTAAAATTAATATATGAGTTATTTTTTTTCTTTTATTTAATTTAAAGTTACTCCCTTATGATCCTCGATGTTTAAGAAGTACAGTTAATTCTTTAAAAAAAAATTTTTAAAATTCCTCCAATATTAAGAAATAACTTTTACCCTAAACTATTAAACATAAACTTTTAACAAATTTCCGGCTTTAAAATTCACAATGATGTACACGAGTTTAAACCTGCTGGTCATTAACCAAAAAAAAAAATAGATATACTTAATACTTTAACAAACCTTTAAATAATATATAAAAAAATAAAACGCAGAGGCGTATCTAAGTCTGGTTGATATGGATTAAAAATATTTCAATGCAATGCAATCACATATGAACATTATTATATAACTTGTCATAATATACTATCGGGTTCATAAAACTAATGATATGTTATTTTCAAATAAATAACACAGCTCAAGAAGAAAATGCGTATTGGATTCTGGTTAGTGATTTGGATAGTGTCTATTGCGCTGATTCCAAATCCGGAGCCCAAATTTGTCTATCACGTCAGGATTTTGAGTAATTCGCGGTTAAAGTGCCGAAAAAGGGCATTTTTGACCCTTTTTAAAAGCTTATAAAATAAGATCCGAGATTCGAAAGCCTGTAATTTTCTCTTAAAGATAAGATAAAATGTTCTAAAAATTTAATTTTCAAAAATGGTAAAAAAATCATTAGCAAAAATCCTTCCATTTTTTCAATATTCAGTTTATTTACACAGTGTTTTTTAACAAATTTCCATACAAATTCATACGTAAATTTTAGATTTAAAACACTTGTGGTTAATGATTTTTTTACCATTTTAGAAAATTAAATTCCTAGAAGATTTGATCTTGTCTGAAAGAGAAAATTACACACTTTCGAATGAGCCTGATACCAAGTCATTTGCATGTCAGGATCTTCTTTTATTGGCGTTCAAAAATGGTCAAAATGGGAATTTTTTGACACTTTAACCGCGATTTTCTCAAAATTGTGACGTGATCGAAAAATTTGATTGACCGTTTTGGAATCGGGTCACCAAACCCTATCAACTTTTTTTGGTTTCATCCAAAACGCAGCGACAAACCTCAGATTTGTAGAGCGGTGTAATCTACGAAAAAATTTTGGTTTATATGAATATTGACAACTGTTGGAACAGTGACTGACATAATTGTAAACACGATAAAATTTTGAACACCTGAATTTTTATGCAATTTCAAAGATAGAATTTATGCAGTTACAACATTAAAAATGTTCGCCCTTTTAGTTTACAACATTTTTTATCACTAAAACCAAGTGGTTGTTCAATTCCATAAGTAACTGTCCTATCTAACTTTCTGACTTTAACAATTATTGATTTATCTACACACTTGTCAGATAATCAAAATATAGTGCATTTATTTTTTTATGTATTCACATAAAATTTGCCTTCATTTACATTTTCATATCTATCTACTGATTGAATTGATATCAAATACATTAAAAAACCTAACAAATGTTAATTTTTGTTCGAATTTCTTTTTATCGTAGCAAATTTGTGTGGTATTCATATTAATTACTTTTATTTGTTTAAATGTAAATTTTTGTTAAATTTATTAACTACCTTGTTATAATTATAATTATATGTCTGTAATAATAAATGCTGTAATTTACTTTAAAGTGTTTTTGAATAAATAATAAAAAAAGAGGAAATTACAGTTTTGGAAAATATGCTACAAAAAAAAAACTAGGGGTAATCAAGTGTTTGAGTGTAAAGTGACAAAATAATTAAAAACGCTTTTAGGAAAAACAATATTGACAAATTTGGAAGTCCAAAAAAAAACATGGCATTATAATGAACTGACTATCGCAAATGGCATAGTGGTTAAGCTGGCATGAATATAATTTTTTTTATTCATTTAGTTTATGGAATTAATCCTTAAGGCCTCTATAGACGATTCAATATTATATACAATCTGTATGTATTTTTTTTTCAGTACAATATTTTATACAGTATTTTTATGTATGCCATTTGTGGCTAAACGTCAAAAATATTGTTCATAATTTTGCGTCGTCTGTAGGTACCTTCACAGACTGAATGACCGATTTATAAGAACAAATTGATGTAATAAACAATTGAGCTGAATGAACGAAAATACCTAAGATCTAAAAAAAATGAACTAGATCAATCGTTCTGTTAAGTGAATAGTTCAATTGAACTAATTCGTTCATGAACCACACAACTCAAGTTTATGAACGAACTAGTTAAATTGAAATATTTATTCCGCTGAACTAAGTGACCTAGTTCATACCTTTCAGTTCTCTTAGGTCGTTCCTCTTATTTGCTCATTGAATAATTTTGATTTTGCAAACACTTTCACAGCCGTAATTTAAGATGCTTAAATTTAAATTTTTATTTTGTTTTTCGTTAAACTTATTGCAATGGCGGGGTTGTTTTAAAAATAAACTATTAATTAATTTAATCTTCAATAACAAGATTTTGATGTACAATGTATGATACCGCAAAATGTCCATCAAATGTAAAAATTTTTATGTTTTAAATTTCAATATTTGTTAGATAACTTCAGATAATAAATATAATATCTATTGATTTAAAACTGTTTAGAATAATTTTGTAAAATAATTTTAAAAATCTTCAAGGTATACACTAGTGTGTCCCGAAATAAGGAAATTTTTGGAATTTATTAAGGGCATACCTATAGACCGATGCTTATTAAAGAGATGATTGCGGAAAAAAAATTTAAAAAATTTTGGAGGTCATCTTCAGGGCGCAACCAGCGCTTAAAGTTTGCATCCATTCAAGGTGTGCATTAGGGCGTTCCGTCAAATTTAAATTTTCGAATTTTATGTCGTAATACCCAAGAACAATAAATCTCCCCTAAGAGGATATTCAATCTTCTAACGCCAAAATAAGTTTGGCGTCTTGGCGTTTCTTACATAGGCCAAAATGAAAGGGTGTCAGGTGTTTTTTGCGTTTTGGCGTCTCGGCATCACTTACTTAGACACAAAATAAACTGATGTCTCTGTTTGGCGTCATGGCATTTTTGGAGATTAGGGGAGATTTATTGTTCTTGGGTGATAGTGGTGATCAAGAACAATAAATCTCCCCTAATCTCCAAAAATGCCATGACGCCAAACAGAGACATCAGTTTATTTTGTGCCTAAGTAAGTGATGCCAAGATGCCAAAACGCAAAAAACAACTGACACCCTTTCATTTTGGCCTATGTAAGAAACGCCAAGACGCCAAACTTATTTTGGCGTTAGAAGATTGAATATCCTCTTAGGGGAGATTTATTGTTCTTGGTAATACCTGCCAAACGATGGCCACGTTAGAACTGATTGCAGGCAGGAAAATTTATGAAAAAATTTCGCAAATTCATCTTCAGTCAGCAACCAGCGTTCAAAGTTGGAAAAAAATTACGTATTTCGACAAAAATTCATGACCGAATTTTTTGACCAAATTCGGCTCAAAAAATCAGAAATTTTGCGTACTTTATTTGAAAAATATTAAAAAAATTCCAAAACCGCAATTTTGGTTCACAGATGCTGATTTTTAAACATGAAAATTATTTTTTTAACCAAATTGGTCCCAAAAATTAGAAAATGTTAAACGTGTTATCTAAAAAAATATTAAAAAAAAATATAACGACGCGATTTTGGTTTACAAATGCTGATCTGCGATTTTGGTCCACAGATGCTGATCAGCATTTTCGGACCAAAATCGTGTTTTTATATTTTTTTTAATATTTTTTAGATATTAATAATTGGAAAATGTTAAGTGTGTTAACTTAAAAAAAATAAAAAAATATGAAAACGCTATTATGGTCCAAAAATGCTAATCTGCGATTTTGGTCGACAGATAGATGCAGTGTTTTTATTATTTTAATATTTTTAAGATGACATATTTACCATTTTTCAACTTTTGAGGCCAATTTGGATAAAAAAATAGTTTTTATATTAAAAAATCTGCATCTGAGGACCAAAACCGCGGTTTTGGATTTTTTAAAATATTTTTCCAATAAAGTACGCAAAATTTCCGAATTTTTGACCCGGATTTTGTCCAAAAATTTGGACATAAATTTTGGTCGAAATACGTATTTTTTCCAACTTTGACTGCTGGTTGCAGACATGAAGATGACCTTGCAAAATTTTTTCATAAATTTTCCCACAATCAGCTCTTCGAAAATATAAATTTGACGGGACGCTCTAGTTTGCATCCACCATTTTGTCAAAATATTTTTTATTTTTTTTTTTAAATTGGTGCGAAAAGTTTCGTCACAGACTAAAAAACAGACTCAACAATAGAGTAGAGAAAAAATGGAGAAGAACTAAGCGATTTTAGGAGAAAACAGAGCTGTTTTAAGTCCGTTTTACAACAGTTTCTACGACTTAGGAGTGAGTGAAACAACAAAAACCGATCTGGCATCTATTTTTCTTATGGCGCGTTATATCAGTTTTCTCTTTCCAACCTAATTCGTAGAATAATTTGAAAATATTAACCATATGGTTCAGACACAGACTATATACAGACTCGACAGTAGAGTTTTATAAGTAAAAATGGGGAAAAACTAAGCGATTTTAGGAGAAAACACAGCGGTTTTTAGTCCGTTTTACGCTAACATGGCAACACTTTCTACGACTTAGGAGTGAGTGAAACAACAAAAACCGATCTGGCATCCATTTTTCTTATGGCGCGTTATATCAGTTTTCTCTTTCTAACCTAATTCGTAGAATAATTTGAAAATATTAACCAATAAAAGAATACTTTTTTGACACCTGTCACTTATGTCGAGTCTGTATTAGTCTGTGGTTTCGTTATGTAGAGTACATTGAGGAAAAAATATTTATAAAGTTTCCATGGAGCAATTTTGGTCCAGCACGACGTTTTGAAATTTTGAAGTGCTGTAATTTTTCATAAATTTGTTATTTTTTTGTAAAAAAAAACTCTGTTTTATACAAAAACTGAAACTAAAACTCCGTTTTATACAAAAACTTATTAAAAAATAAATTACCCATTTTAATTTGTTAATAACACTTGATTGACTACTCATTGTTTAAGTGAACATACAAAAAACAAACCTTGTCAAATAACTAGAAAAAGTCTAGTAATCCCATTTTACCAATATTTGGCAGTTTTCCTTGTTTTTTAACAAACAAATTTCTATCAAAATTTATTTTTTTTTTTTTTTGTAATTTTACATTTTTTTTTTTTTTTGTAATTTTACAAATTTAAAAAAAAAATCCCAAAAAATCTAGTAAATTAATTTTTTGGGTCAAAAAAGTTGTAAATTTCCAATTTTATTGGTAAAAAACTTGTAAAATTACTAAAAATCTCATCATTTTTATTAGGAATTCTCGTAAAATAGGAGGTAGCAAAAAAATCTGCAGTCATGAGAATTCCTTATTAATTTTATCGCTTCTAAAAAGTTGTAAATTTACAATTTTATTGGTGAAAAAAACTTGTAAATTAACAAAATTATTGGTAAAAAGCTTGTAAAATTACTAGGAATTCTCGTCAAATAGCAGGTAGCAAAAAATAAAAGTAACAAGCTTTTATTGTCATTTTACAAGTTTTTTTTTTAGTGTATACAAACAAATATATTAAATTTAATTATGTTTAAAAAGAACATACACAAATTTAAAATGTTGCCCAAAAAAAAAAAAAACAAGATAATAATCGGTAAACTAAATATGGTCAATACTAATTGGTCTATTAAAAATTAATTAACATTATTTTGAAATATTTCAAAATTTTAAATCAAACACTCTGGCCTCTAGTAAACTATCAAAATTATTAAAATAGAAGCTTCTCTATTTGAATATGTTTTTCAAAAATATTTTTAATTTCAATATAACGCTCAAACAATTTTATAAGTAACTAGCTAAACCTACAAACGTTGTTTTACTCCGAAATATCTAAAAAGATTCTTTCAGCGCCACCTATCATACACAATTTTCTTATTATGAAGCAAACAAACATACATTTTAAAGTAAAATTGCACTGAAATAAAGAATTTCGTAATACACTTCACCCCAGCGCCATCTACCGGGTACAAATTTTATCAGAACCCCTGCTTTTTTTCAATTATTTGCGAAAAGAAGTTTGTATTCGAAATTTCCTTTTGAATTGAATTTTGCAGTAATCCCCCATAAATGAAGAAAAAATAAAGAATTTTGTTAATACATTCACCCCAGCGCCATCTACCGTGTCCAAATTTTATCAGGAAACTTATTTTTGTTTAATAAATATATTTTTGTGAATTTGGGACAAATCTTCCCATAAATACAAAAAACTGGAACTGAAAATACACTTTTTTTTTAAATTTGAAAGATTTTGCACTGAATTAATTTTGTTATTAAAAATAACTGCCAATTGCAGTTTTTTTGGTGTTTAACTACTACACTTTCAATACCTACATTTTTTTTAAAGTAGTAGCATTTACTACTATTTGTTACCTACCAAATATTTTTTTGCCAGAAAATCTCCCAAAAAAGTTTTTGTCAACTGCCATAAAAAAACAACTACATTTCTGTGGCCGTACGAAAAAACTAGTTAACTCCACTTTTTGCGAAAATTGAGATAACACCAAAAATAGAAAGTGCATTCCATTTACTATCACTCTGTCAGATCGAAATTTTGATATATGTTCTCATTTACAAGTTATTTGGAAAACAAAATATTGGAAAATACCAATTTTTATGTAAAAACTAGTTAACTCCATGCATTTTTTGAAAAAACAAGATAACTCCATAGTTTCTTAAAAAACATAAAAATTAAAAGTTTAAAACGATGTTCTTTCGAAAACTATGGGAGAAAAAGCTGAAAGAACAAGTTTGAGTCACGAGTCCTTTGAGTCCAAATTTTGAACCTAAAAAATTTAACTCCCGAGAACTCATAGATTGCATATAAAAAATACATACAATTTTTTTTTGCAGATCTTAATTCATAGAATACGACTGCCAAAATATCTTAAAGTAATAGTTTTTGAGTTATTAATAATTTATATATAGGATAACTTACCAGCAAAAACTAGGTAATGTGTTGTGAAAAGTAATGACTGCCAATTACATTACTTATAACAACTACTCATTACCCACTGCATTACTTTAGTCCAAAAAGCAACTAGTGGCTTATATTGTAATATGTAAGTACTTATTTGCAATAATATAAATAATAAATTATTGAGAATGTTAAAAATAAATACTTTTTTTGCAAGTTAACTTGTGAAATTAAGTCCAATCAGAAAAAACATTATTTGTTTTACCTTTTTAACTTAAAGTTTCGCGAAAACGAATAATCCAACTATTTATTTTATTCATTACAAGTAACTACTTATTTTACTCGTTATAAGTAAGTAGTTATTTATCTCCCTACTCGTAAGCTTGTAGGCACTAATTATTTTTGTCTTACGGCCTTTATAGAATAAGTAGTGTTTCAAGCAATGAGTAAGTACATACAAATAATTATTACTAATTACTATACTCATTACTAGTAATGCAAAAATTTGCTGGGTTACTTTATAGCATGCTCCATTAATGATTTTAGCATGAGATGAGGAAGTAATGCATGCAAATTATGACAACGAATTCGAGTAAGGTATAAAGTAAGTTATCAAGTTTATAACGAAGCATACGAGAAGCATAAGGTATCAAATATATGATATTTTAAGGCTACGAGAAAGAAAATAATATAGCATACGAGAACATGATATATAAGGTGTTACAAGCAGTGAATAAGTAACGTTATTGAGTTTACTCACGTGATTGCAAGTGAGTGTGAGTAGAAAAAAAGGCTCGTGAGTGTGCGTGATTTTAAAATTCCTGTCGTGAGCCCATCTCTAGTTTAAACTAATGCATTTTTATATAAAATATTTAT
The DNA here is from genome assembly GCA_963921195.1 of Pegoplata infirma. Taxonomy (NCBI): domain Eukaryota; kingdom Metazoa; phylum Arthropoda; class Insecta; order Diptera; family Anthomyiidae; genus Pegoplata; species Pegoplata infirma. The sequence continues at coordinate 55,011,866 of OY992539.1, forward strand.
TTTTTATGTAATTATGTTATTATAAAGCATTATGTATTCAATTACAAATAATGCATTATTTAAAATATTGAAATAATACATAGTGTAACCAAATATAAGTCACCCATGATTAAATGTTTAGAAATAATAAATATTAAATACAATTTATGCAATATTCCTGCATTACGTAACAAGTTATTAGTAAAATATTATTTCTCACCTTGAAATAATATGTTGTTGAACAAATGTTTGGTAAGACATCATAAAATAATGCTTCAAATAAGGGATATACATTACCTGGTAATGTGTTACATAATCAGAATTCATTACAAAAGTTTTGCTGGGAATTTTATATATAAAAACATACAAAAACTCGGCTTAGTTTTGAGAAACATAAGAAAAAAGAAAAAAAAAATTTTTTTTGAAAAAACTAGTTAACTCCACTTTTTCGTAAAAAGTGGGTTAATTAACGTGCTGAGTCAAAAAAGTTAATATTTTGCCTCATATGATTACTAAAGTTGCCTTAATTTCATAATATATAAGAATTAATTGAAAAAAAAAGTTTTTTTGGAAAAACTAGTTAACTCCATTTTTCGAAAAAACAAGTTAACTGACATCGATTTTCGGATTTAGTGTCCAAAAATGAGTTCAATGGAACCAGAAATCTTTAATATTATTAAAAATAATGTTTTGTCTAATGCGCATGCATAACAACATATATTGATAATAAATAATTAGTGAAATATGTTAAAAACTTAAAGTGTGTTTTTCTCCTGTTTTCAAAAAATGGAGTTAACTAGTTTTTTCGTACGGCCACAGATTTGTATTTGAAACTAGCTAATACCGTTAAATTTACGTACAACTATCTTATAATAACTGTAAAATTTGTTTGAGTATATTCATATATTGAACGTTAATTTAATTTTTAATTTGAATTTAAATAAATCATTGGCCCTTACCACAAGAAAACAAAAAGTCTATTTTAACCAAAGTTTTATTTTAAATTTCAAATTTTCAATACATTTTTTGAAAGTCGATTTTAAAAACAAAAACAATTTGTATGGAAATAAAATTAAAAGCTCATTTTAAATTTATTTTATTTTCTTGTAGTAAGGCTGATTAATTTCTATAAATATATAAAATTGTGAAAATATTAAATATATGGTAGACTATAGGTCTACAGGTAAAACAAGTCATCAATTTTACTAAATCTCAAATATGACATCATACAAAGAAGATACACAAAAAAATTTTGAAATATTTTTAAAATTAAAAATGATTAATTATTATAGATAGAAAAAAAGCTAAAAGTAAAAGTTTTAGTAAACAAACTAATTTAAATTTTTTAATTTAAATTTTTTAAATAAATTTAGATTTTTTTAAACGCATTTTTTTAAGATTTTAAAATTTTTGTTTGTAGCCTCCATTTGGTGATTAATACACAGAAAGAAATATTGGAAAAATAAATTTAATCGCTTGTTTAAAAAAAAAAACGGGTAGTTTAAAAATATGTGAAACTTTTTTAAACTTAAAAAAAAAAATTGATAAATTTTGACCAAAATTAATAAATTTTGACCAAAACTAATAAATTTTGACCAAAATTTTGATTTAACACAATTAAAAAATTAATTAAAACAACAAAAATTGTTTTCTGGTGCAAAATTGAGTAATTTTTCACTCAATACTATTAAAAATTTACGCATTTGTTTTTTCTGTGTTAGAAAATAAAAAATTTTGCTAAGGATTTTCAAAATTTTAAAAAAAACATTGGAAAATACATTTTTTTGCATTTTTGGAGAGTTTTGTATACCCCGAATCTGGAAAAAAACTAAATTGTCTACGGCCTTTTGTAAAAATATTGTAATACTCTACTTAAAACTAGCAAAAATGTTGATCAATTTTATAGGACCGTTTTTTGTGTGGGGGTGAGACAGGCGGGGTGCTGGGAGCATTGGGGCACGCACAAAAAATTTTGAGAGTAGAGAGCCAAAAAAAAATACCTATGTCTCCAAATTTTTCCACAACAGTTCGCGTTTTCGTGAAAAATGCTAAAAAAAATTTTTTCCACTTTAGAAAAAAGAAGTTCATTCTAGTCAGAATATGCGGGTAAAAATTACATTAACGTGTTTTTGATCCGTGTGTAACTCATCGAAATATCGTTCTAGGACCCCATAAAGCATATAATATTATTGATCAGTGATCGATTCTAAGACATTCTAGCGATGTCCGTCAGTCTGTCCATCTGTCTGCCTGTGGAAGACACGATACAGCCCAAAATAATAGACCTAGACTTCTGAAGTTTGGCACAAATATGTCGTATGATCATAGAATTGTTAAGCTCAGAGATGGGCAAAAAAATTTCCCCTTTGAGGAACTAAACCAACCTCTAAGAACACTTTTTTAACAAGTTTTATTATACTTTTATTAAGCAAATAAAACATTTTAATGTCGGAAGTAGTTCTAGGTCCTGTCCTTGAACCCATGGGATAAAAAAATGTGTTTTTTGCTCCGCCCCTTTATGAGGGCGTGGATATTTAAATAAATAATGATGAAATTGCATTACCTTACAATAAGTGCAAAACGCATAATAAATGAATTTGTAAACATAAACCGTGAGGGGAAATTGACCCCCAATGCCCTCTGCAAAAACAGCTGAGGGCATTGGTGCCTTTTTTTAGACTTACATTCAAAAAATTATGTCATTAGCTGTTTGTAGTTTATTTAAAAAGTTTTACGTTTTATCGTTTAAAAAAAAAAAAAACATTTGTTCAGTTTTTTTAAATGACTATTTAAGGGCCAGTTTACAGAAGGCGAATGCTACACACGAACGAAAATTTTACATGTATTTTGTTGTTGTTACAATAACAAAACACATGCAAAATTTTCGTTCGTGTGTATCGTTTGCCTTCTGTAAACTGGCACTAAGTTCTTTGTTTCAAAAATAACAACATAAAAAATGAAGACTTTCATTAGCATTCAATTTTTAAAGTCATTGAATTTTGTTCTGTAAGTAAAAATAAGTGACTTTTATTTTCAATGATTTGTGTACGTTTTTTTTTTCTTTTTTTTTGTTACCATTTTTTAAAGAAAAATCGTTAATTTTTACCTACTTGTGTGGGGTTTTTTGTGTAGAAAAAAATTAAAAAAAATATTTATAGAAATATAAAAACTTGTTTGTATAAAGTGACTTTGGCACGGTAGAGTGTGATTGCGGGATCGATTCCCCAAAAGTTTATTCAATTTTTTTTAAAATATAATTTAATAGAAAAATTGTAAAAATAACCTATGAAATCATTAATTTTTAATGCTTTTGTAGGTAATTTGGAATTTGTTGGTAAAAAAAACACACTTATCATTAATTATTAATGTTTTCGTAGGTTATTTTTTTCAAATTTGTAGGTAAAAAAATGAAAGTGAGGTAATTTTTTAATATTCAATGTTATTTATTTTAGAAAATTTTATGAACAGTAAAAAATAAATGTTGATGTTTGTTAAAAAAAGTGAATAATTACTGGGATGGTTTTCAAATGTTTTATCACTTGTTTTAAATGTGTTTTTGATTTGTTCTTGCCTACAAAATATTTTGAGTGTATTATACGAATTTTAAAATGGAAATTGAATCCCAATAGGTGGTGCTGTAGTCGAGATATTAAAATTTTTTGCATTTATGGTACGATTTGGCTCAAATTTACAAAATAATTTTTTCACACAAAAATCAATTTTCTGGTAAAATTTTAACCCGGTAGATGGCGCTGCGGTGAAGATATTAACAAAAATCTTCATTTAAGTGCAATTTGAGAGAACTTCTGAATGTTCTCTATGTTTTGTCATGACAAAATTGTCTATGTATGAATGGATCCGATAGGTGGCGCTGGGGTAATTTCGAGCAAAACAACGTTTGCAAGAACAGCTAGTTCCATAAAAACTTTTTTCGATTAAAACAAAAATTTTTTATCAAAAAATGTTTTCCTTTAATATATTTGCTTACATTGTATAGGGCAATGGTTCCCCCTAGGGGATCGCGAAAGAGTTTCTGGGGGGTCGCGAACAATTTTGTTAAAACCTTAAATTTTGGTAAATTTAAAACACATTTTTTTTTTATTGCTGGGATTTAAAAATATACAAACACTTTTATTAAAGAAAACTATTTTTTCCATCACTTGAGGTCCATCCGAAATCACTGTGCAGTTGTTAATTTTGCGGGATGCCCAATACTTATTTGTGAAGTGTTTTGACTGAGTCTGGGATCTGACAGTTCGTTTTCTATTAACTTTTCGATGCTGATTCCGAATCTGGGTTCCAAATTTTTCTAGTACGTTAGGTTTTTGAGAAAATTAAAGGCAAAGTTCACAAAAACGTATTCTTGTGCATTTTAAAGAGCTTTGTTTTTGAAATTTTCGGATGCGTCTGGGATCTGACCACTTTTTTCGATTCACTTTTTAATGCTGATTCCAAATCTGGATCCGAATAACGGATCTAGATTCGTGATCGAATAAAATTTCAATCACTACCAAACATTGATACATAACTTTGAAAAAAGAACAATCATTACTGCAAATTGGACTTTAAATGCTTTCTTGGTAAACATTTCTTAATTTTTGATCAGGTTTAACTGGTCTTTTTCTTTTATTTTCGAAAATAAAAAATCGATGGAGATAGTAAGTTTCGATATAAAATGCCGTAGTTCGGGACCTGGTTTCCAAATTTTTGAGAGAATTGAGGTCAAAGTTCACAAAAATTGTGTTTTATTTTTATTTTTTAGAAGTTTTTTACTTGAAATTTTTGGTATGCGTCTGAAATCTGACCTCACGGTTTCGATTAATCTTTCAATGCTGCTTCTGAATTTGGTTTCCAAATTTTTTCATTACTTTAAGTTTTTGAAAAAACTGAAGTCAAATTTCACGTTAATATTTTTTTTTTTTATATTCCCGAGTAAAAATAGTCATATATTACAATATATAACTTGATACAAACATAATAAATTATATATAATTATACATCCCTGAGATATTTTCTAAATTTTTTTAATGCAGTCATATGTAGTAATATATAATTTAATCATGATTCGGATTAAAAGGTGTACGGTTGATATAATTATATAAAATTATATGAGGGTCAATACAAAATTTGTTTTTCTGTATAATTTAACATAACATTATATATAGCTTATTCTGTTCCATATAAAACTATATATGTTTCCAATTAACCAAAAATTTTCTAAGGTTTTTAGGCAAAGTATAAGAAACTTTTTAAAATGTTCCTAAACATTTCCTTGTTAGGGTTATGTATATCACCTATCTGGTTCGAAGCGTACCCAAACATTTTTGTTTTTTGAAAATTATATGTTTGGTGAATGTATCGTTGACCTGTGGTGTATCTCAACCCCAACCAAAAAACACCGGGATTTTATATGTTTTTGTGCAATTAGATCTAATTAGATCCACCAATATAAGGCAATGTCTGGTCAAAACTCGGATGAAATCAAATGATATTTTATACAAGTTGATCTTTTTTAATGCAAAAGCATCCACCATTATTCGGATCAAATTGCGTATTAATATATATTGTGTCATATATCATCATATATTGCATCATATAAAAATTTTTACTCGGGTTGGGGGGTCGCGAAAAATTTAAAATATTGAAAAGGGGTCGCAAAGCAAAAGTTGGTGGAAAGCTCTGGTATAGGGTATTGAAATATTCGGCAAGATCAAATTTAATACTTTTACTTCTTGTTTAACATTTTAATTAGAATGAAGTTTATATTCATTTGGAATTTTAATTAGAGGAAATCGCATTTTTTATGGTGGGGAATTTAAAGGAAACTAACAATAAGACCATTTTTGTAAGACCATTTTTGTAAATATTTTAAAAGTTGTGTTTTTTCTAATTTTATTTGGATTAATTTAAAATTGAACTAAAAATATGTATCTTAATTAAGTTTATTTTAACCATTTTGGTTTCAAAATGTTTAAAGAATTCAATTTATAATGAAGTTTTTAATTTTGAAAATGGTAAAACAACAATTGTTGACAACCTCAACATTAAAAATAAATGTGTGTTTTATAAGAATTCTTTTAAACCGGTGATATTAGACATATATGAGGCATTTCCTAACAAAAGCATAAAAAAATATTTTTTTTTCTGAAAGTAAAATCATAAAAAATTTTAAATAATCCCATCAACAGCATTCAGAACGTGAAAAAAATAAATAAATTTTAAATTAACAACCATAAAAAGAACAAAATTATTTTAAAAATCTCATAAATTCAAAAAAAAAATAAACACAATAATGACCGATGTTGATGTTTTATCATCGCGCATGAAATCGCGTTTACACGTTCAGTCCAAAACAATTGGGGCCGATCGTATTAAAAAAGCCAAAGAAAATAATGAAGATATAGCGGTCTTAAGTATGTTCCTACCAAATGCATCAGCTCGTGAGGAAAATCTTAATTTTTATTGCTCTTTGGGTAATTATTGTCGCCAGGGTGATCCAACATCTACAAAAGCAGGTAAATTTAAACAAGTTTTTTTTTTTAATATTATTTAAAATCTTATAAACATATTAATATGAATGATTCATAAAATTCACAAAATTATTGCTAGATTAGCTAGATTTTTTTGGTTTCTTCTTATTAACCATGACGTCAGTTAAAATTTCTTCTCAATAGTTTTTGACAATTTTAATAATAGTTTTTTTGTTGTTTCTTTTTATTGTCAAATTTTTAGTTTAGTAATAAAAACAAACGCCCACCGGCAATTATGCATAGCGTGTCAAAATATCAAAAAAAAGTATAATAATAAATTATAAATATGGTTTTTGGCCAAAATTATTTTTTTTTAAATTGAAGAAATGATTTTTATTTTTATTATTTTAAAAGATAACTGTTCAAATTACGAGCTTCGGTGAGATCATTTAGGTTAGAAACTAAAACTTTTACTTGATCTTAAAACTAGTATTCAGTATTTGAGATAAGGATGTAATTTATTGTCAATATACAGTGACTCAAAGTAATAATTGAACAGCGTATATTTGTTCGCAGTTCTTTAAAGGCAAAGTTATCAATACTAAACCTGATTAATATCAATGGACTAGTTTTGAAAACAGCGATATTTAGGAAATTTTCCAAGCTTGAATTTAAGCTTGATACCTTCCAGATTGAGCAAATATTAAATGAGATACGAGGGTCGCAATGGAAAATGAAATTATTTGTAGATATTTTTTTGAAATTTTTTTAAAAATATTTCAAAGTCGATTTTTTTCCAAGTTCAAACATTAAAAATTTAAAAAATTATCCAGTAATTTTTATTTAGTCATCAGCTTGTTTTTCCAACAATCCAAACAAATAATGAAATTTTTTCAATACAACACTCAAAAAATTATGTCATTAACTGTTTGTAGTTTATTTAAAAAGTTTTACGTTTAGTTGTTTTTAAGAGAAAAAACATTTGTTTGATGTTCAGTTTTTATTAATGACTACTTCTGTCCTTTGTTTCAAAAATAACATACTAAAAAATAAAGACTTTCATTAACATTCAATTTTAAAAGCCATTTATTTTTGTTCTGTAAGTAAAAACTACTGATTATTCTTTAAATTTTTAATGATTTGTGTTAGTATTTTTTTTTAAATTGTTGGTATTTTTTAATGAGATATCATTAGTTTTTACCTATACAGGTACACTCAAAATAATTATTCTGTTAAATACTCTGTAAAATGACTGTAATCTCAATTCGACAGATATTTGACAAAATTATCTGTCAAAATACAGATTTTAAAAAAATACTTTGTATTTTCTTGCGACCGAAAAATAAAATTTTGTAAAATTGGAGTTACTCATTAAAAACTCGCAATTTTCAATTTACAATTTGGAAGCATAAAAGCGGGCAAATTTAACAAAATTTTAATTTTTATTAATTTATTTTTTTAAATTTTTATTAATGTTTTGAAGCAAAGATGTTTTACTCATAAAATAGATATAACTAAAACTTTGTAAATTTACAGAATTTTGTTTGTAAAATTTTGAACTTCTAAAAAGCATTTAACTAAAACTTTGTAAATTTACATAGTTTTTTTGTAAAATTCTTTTCGGTTTTATCAATATTTTACAGATAATTCTGTAAATTTGCAGTTTTTTCTACGAAATCATTTTACAGAGTTTTCTTGGTAAAATAACAAAAAATCTTGCTGGTTGGAAATCTATGGTATTTTCTGCTGACTCAGCAGAGTATCTCTGTAATTTAACAGAGTGATTATTTTGAGTGTAGGTTATTTTTTTGTAGAAAAAAAATCAAAAAATTATTTATAGAAATATAAAAACATCAAGTAGAGTGTCTGGCCAGAATGTAGTTGATTGCGGGATCGATTTCCCAAAATTTTATTAAAAATTTTTAAAAAAAATATTTCAATAGAAAATTGTAAAAAAATAACCTACGAAATCATTAATTTTTAATGTTTTCGTAGGTTATTTTTTTTAGAATTTGTTGGTAAAAATAACAGAACTATCATTAATTTTTAATGTTTTCGTAGGTTATTTTTTTCAATTTGTTGGTAAAAATGAATGAAAAAACGTAATTTGTTAATGTTATTTATTTTAAAAAATTTTGTCAACAGTCAACAATAAATGTTTATGTTTGTTAAATCAAATTAATAATTACTGGAATGGTTTTCAATTGTTTATTCACTGGTTTTAAATGTGTTTTTCATTTGTTTTTGCCTACAAAATATTTTGAGTGTGCTTATAAAACCCTACACAGAAAAAAATAAAAAAAATATTTGAGTAATTTTTTAATACTATTGAGTAAAAAATTACTCAATTTTCCACCAGTAAACGATTTAATAGTATTGAGTAAATTTTTAATAAAAATTTATTAAATGTTTGCCAAAAAAATTTGAGTAAATTTTTAATTGACACTATTAAGTGCAGGAACAGAACAAGAAGCACCACCTTTTAAAAACAGAACAAGTTTTATTTCACATCGGCGCCGGCCACCGGATTAATCTGCCAAACCGTATGGAAAAAGTCGTGCCGGGCTTATTCTGTTTCTACTCTAAAAAAAACAAAGTTTAAAAAAATTTCATATTTTTTTACAAAGAAAAAAACATGTTTTTTCAAACTTTACCAAATATATTTTTGTCTTAAAGACATACAAAAATTTTATAAATATGATTACAAACTTTCATGTATATATACAAAAAACTATAAACTAAACGAGAATTAAAAAAACTAAGAAAATTCCAAAAAAAAATTAAAAAAGCTATTAAATTCTTATTAAATTATTTACTCAATTTGTTTTTAAATTTTTGAGTAAATTTTTAATTGCGTCAATTAAAAAATTACTCAAAACTTTTTTTAAATTTAAACAAGTGATTACTCAAATTGTTTTTCCCCATATTTTTTTCTGTGTACAGTGGCGTCTGTTTAGTCTGGAATGTCCTATAGATAAAATTTTTTGTTAAATTTGTTTTATGAATTTTCTATAGTATGATATTAAATGTGATGCCGTGTGGAAAATAATTTTAAGTTTGAAAATGATTTTGTTATTGTCTGAAAACAAAAAACTATTACGTTATTATGTTAATTTATAAATAATTGCCCAACATTTAGGTCTATGAACTTTTTATGTTAAATCAAAACTAATTATGTTGTATGAAGTTTATAAATGGAAAAAAAAATATTAAAAAACATGAAACAATAAATTATTGTAATCGATATACAAAAAAAATTAAAAAGGTGGTTTTTTAATAAAAAAATACAACTTGATCAAAAATATCAGATTATCTCAAATTTATTTTTGGACCATATTTCAGGGTTTAAAGAAAAAATTATGGTAAATTTACCAAAAAAATTTTCTAAATTTTCCAAAAAATTGGTAAATTCACTAAAAAAATTTAATTACAAAAATTGCTTACGAAAGGTTATCTGTCAAGTTTTGTAGTTTGTTGCTTGAGGTTTTAATTGTATTTATTCTTTAAAATGTGTACCCATTTAAAAAATTTTATTGTTTTTATCTCGTTAAACTTAAACTTCAATTATATTTATTGGCTTTTAGAAAAAAAGTAAAAGTTTTATAGAAAAAATTACTTGAATATAATGTGTCAATAGCACAAAGTCAAAAATTTTATAATTTTTTGGCTGATTTGTTTGCTTTTTTCCATATTCATCGCGTGACAGATAGTCATAAAATGAAAAAAATACATGCAATAAAATTAAAAGGGTTCATTGGAAAACCCCCATCACTGCCATTTGAATTAAAACAATTGAATACTTGAAGTATTACAGTTTTTTGTTTAATATTTATAAGAAATCCTAGATAACAAGGTATTAAAATACTCTGAACTTAACAATTTTAGCAACTTCACAGTTGCTCATATAATGTCATAAGTTAACCCCCATAAATATAACCCTAAAATTTGGGAAAATATAAAAAATATCTAATTTTAGAAATTTTTGCAACGCATAAAACCTTATAAATACCATTCCAAATTCTATAGCGGTATTTACTGTTGATAGCATATTTGCAAGGGTAGCATTAATGCTACGATTTTGTGCTACAAGTAGTGGACGAATTTTTTATGTTTGTATTTTAAGTTTACAAGCATTTGATGTTCCACTATTTCCAAAATGGGTATTTTCTAGCGAAATGATTTTTTTATATCAAAAAAGCATGTACTTTTTTTGTGTTCTTGCATACCCTAGCACTTATAGTAGTTTGCTACCAAGAGTGAATACCACTTATAATTTGAAAATTTTGCAAGTCTCAGTTTAACTTCTCGAAATAACAATTTTAAAAATAAAAGTTTAAAACAGCTTTTTTTCTTAAAATTGTACATTTAGCAAAAGTTCAAAAAAATCATTTGCTTTTTTTGCAAAAATTTATTTGAAATTGACTCATTTACGCACGTCCTCCGATGTCACGATGACTGTGAGTACCTTAATTAAAACTAATTAACTCAATGATAATTTTAATAGGATTTTTTCTCAACAGTGTAATATTATAATTAATTACCTTTAACAATGCAGCTTTTTGTTAATCCTTAATTTATTTTAATTTTTCTTTTTAGGCACAAAGAAAATGGAATACAAGACCAGACAATGGCATGAAAATTGTTTCTGTTGTTGCGTTTGCAAGACGGCCATTGGTACCAAGTCGTTCATCCCCAGGGAACAAGAAATCTACTGTGCTGGTTGTTACGAAGAGAAATTTGCTACCAGATGCATTAAGTGTAACAAGGTAAAATTAAATTAAAAGTTTTTGAGAAATTTGTTACCCTTGCAAAGTGCGAAGTAAAAAAAATTTTTAACAACAACCACACCAAAAATTATTTTGGTTTTTATTTTATCCCCTGTGTTTTGTTGTAAAAAAAGGGGTAAAAATTGCTGACGTGAATACCCCTAGTATTTATATCAGAACTATTAGCAGTGTCCGACCGAACAGTTCGTCCAAAAAACGGCATATGATTAGATTTTGGTATTTGGAAGTACTTTGAACAATTTTTTTCTGATGGGATAAGATTGTTTGGGCGATGGAAAACAGAATTGGGTGACTGACAGATTTATCATCACACACCCACCCACTGAAGAAAATTAGGATCTTGAAATTTTTTTTTAAAAAAAATTTATGTAAGGCTGGGTTTATAGAAATTTTAATTCTAAGGGGATAAAAAAGTGATCTTTTGGTTCCAGAAACTGAAAATTTGGAAGATATATATAAGATTTTATAAGATTTTCCAGCGGGAAAAGCACAATTAAAAAGTACTTTTTGGAAAAAAGTCTCAGATTGTTTTTTTTCTAATAGAAAAGTCTCAGATTTTTGACACCTTTTTCCTATATAAAAACTTTCAGATATCGATACCTTTTTATTATAGGAAAAGTCTCAGATTCTGAGATCTATTTCCAAAAGAAAGAGTCTCAGATACCGAGTCCTTTTTTCCATTGAAAGAAAAATTACCTCGAGCTAGAATAACCCTACTCAAAATACTTTTTTTAATGTTATTTTTCTTTAAACGGTTAATAACATGATTTAAATTTGAATCAATTGTCACGCAACTTGTTTATGACCGATTTTGAGCCATATGAGAAATCTGCTGATTTTTGTAGACACGGTTTGCTTAAAATCTGTCATGATTATCTAGGTGAAATCAGCAGAGAAATCTGTCAAAACAACAAAGAAATCTGCTGACATTTTTTAACAAAAATTTAGTTTTTAGAAAATTTGTTTTCATGAAAACTTTAATAGTTTTTTTTTTTAATTTAAACTTAAAAAAAAAATAAAAAAAAAAATATTCTGTAAAATTAGCAATATAATCAACTGATTTTTTTAGTTTTGTCAATTATTAGTCTCAATCGTTTTAACTGTATAAAAAAAAACTAAAGTATGTTTTCTGGAAAAAAATGATGACAGCAAACTATTTCTGTAAAATTACAACATAATCTGCTAAAAAAATATGTTCAAAAATATGTTTAAAAATATGGTGACAGTAAATTTTTTCTGTATAATTAAAAAATAATCTGCTAAAACTATATTCAAAAATATTTTAAAATTCAGCAAACAGAATTAGTAAAAACGCAGTAAATTTTCTGATATTTTCTGAAACTGAATGACAGAGATATTAGTAAAAATATTCATTTTAGCAGAAAAATCTGCTGAAAGATTGCTAAATCAAATTAAAAGTCGTTTTACAGATTTTTTGACAGAGTTTTTCTTTTGAGTGCAGGTTAAATTCGTAAACGATAAAATTCGGACCAGGGGGAAAAAGTTTCTCCTTAAAGAACTAAACTTATTGTTAGTAAAAAGACCATTTTTAACAGGTTTCTTTCTACTTTTGTGTAACAAAGCATATTTATTTCAGACCAAGTTTAAAGTCCTGCACTTGGGGTCTAGGGTTCTATAATCGAAAAGTCGATTAATCGACTTTTTTGTTTTTTAAAAGTCGAAAAGTCGACTTTTGCTTTCGGCTTTTTCGACTTTTTTCGACTTTTTTCGATTTTTTTTTGATTTTTTTTTACTTTTGCCAGATGAAAATAATTTTTTTCTTCTGAAAAAAAAAAAATCAAATGAGAGCCGAGTTTAATAACAACTGAAGCTATTGGTATTTCCATGTATTTTGTATGTGAAGTAAAAATGTCAATGCCAAATTCATGAGTTAGAAAGTGTTAAGTGCAATATTTACCAATATTTTTGATTATGGTTAACACCTCAGTGATAGGGTTCTATAAATCGAAAGTCGGCTCTTTTGCTTTCGATTTTTTCAACTTTTTCAACATTTTTGATTTCTTCGACTTTTTTTGATAAATAAAATACAACTAAAAAAATAGCACCTAAATGCTTACAACAAGTCAAAACTAAACTTTTATTTACAAAAAAATCTACTTTTTCAAAGTTGGAAAAGGTCGAAAAAAGTTAAAGAGTCGATGAAAGTCGAAAAGTCGAAAAAAGTCGACTTTTTAAAAAGTCGAAAGGTCGAAAAGTCGACTTTTTAAATTTTGAAAAAAGTCGAAAAATCTACTTTTTAGAAATTGAAAAAAGTCGAAAAGTCGACTTTTTGTTGCGACTATATAACCCTATTGGAGTCAGACACAGTCGAATATAACAATCTCACTTGTTTACATTTTGGAAGGTATCAATATATTCGGCAAAACCGAAAATACTCTTAATTTTTTTTTTTAAGTCAATTGAAAATTATATCCAAATTTAAATTAATTTTTCTAAATTTTTATTACCTTTATTACAGGTCATTACTTCAGGTGGTGTTACCTACAAGAATGAACCCTGGCATCGTGAATGCTTTACTTGCACCCATTGTAATATAACTTTGGCTGGTCAACGTTTCACTAGTCGTGATGAGAAACCCTATTGTGCCGATTGTTTTGGTGAATTATTTGCAAAACGTTGTACATCATGTGTTAAGCCTATAACAGGTAAGATTTTGAATCATATACCAACCCAATAAACCAAATAACGATAAGTGATAGCGAAAATAGTATCACCAGTATGATACCGATTACGGTATCACCTTAAATTAAAATTATGATGCCATTTTCGAATTTTTGGCGATGTTGCTATCGTCATTCCTGGAAATTTCAATTGCGAAAACGATAATACATTTTTACATTGAAACGATATCGTTATCGTCTGGAATAACGATAGTTTTTCGATAAATTCTGAAAAACGGTGATTTTACTATCGTTATGACTGGAATTATAAAATTATAATACCATTTTCAAAATTTCAATTTCAAAAACGATATCACAATTTCATATCGAAACAATATCGTTATCGACTGGAATAACGATAATTTTTCGATAAATTTTGGAAAATGGCGATTTTACTATCGTTATGACTAGAATTATCGATAGCGAAAATTATATCATATTTTTATGTGAAAACGATAAGGAAAGGTACATTAAAAACAAAAACACTATCGTTTTTGTAAAATATGTGATGATTAGGTGATATTGCTTCGATATCATAATGGTATCGTTTGGATTGTTGAGAATAACCCAAACGATACCGTTATGATATCGAGGCAATATCACCTAATTATCACATATTATACGAAAACGATAGTATTTTCGTTCTTAATGTATATACCTTTCCTTATGATATCGTTTTCGCTATCGATGATTCCAGTCATGACATTTACTATCGTTTTTCCAAAATTTATCGAAAAATTTTCGTTATTCCAGAGGATAACAATATCGTTTCGATATGAAAATGTAATATCGTTTTCGATATCGAAATTTCCAGGAATGACTATAGCAAAATCGCCTAAAATTCGAAAATGGTATCATAACTTTAATTTAAGGTGATACCGTAATCGGTATTATACAGGTGATACTATTTTCGCTATCACTTATCGTTATTTGGTTTATCGGGATATAAATTTTATAAAAACAATTAACATTTTTTTTTTAATTTATTTTTAAGGTATTGGCGGCACACGTTTCATTTCATTCGAAGATCGTCACTGGCATCATGACTGTTTCGTATGTGCCAGTTGCAAGACTAGTCTAGTCGGTCGTGGTTTTATAACAGATGGACCCGATATTATTTGCCCAGAATGTGCCAAACAAAAATTGATGTAAATTTGGTAATTGAGAAAGAACAATTTCAAAAAAAAATTTAAAAAAAATAAACTATTTCAAAGCAAAAAAAAAAATAAATAAAAAACATCGGAGCAATAATTTAAAAATTATAAACATTTTAAATAATTTTTTTTCTTAAAACTTCATTAAAAAAAATAATCTAATTTTTTTTTTTAAATACTTAAAACCTGAAATTTGTTTAAAAAAAATCAAAACGAAATTATTAAAAAACAAAAATAATAAAAATTGCATTTCATACGAAATAAATTATAAAAACAAATTAACACAAAATAAAATTTAAAAAAAAAATCAGAAAAATGCACAATAAATTTAAAAAATAAAGCTAAACTATTAAAAAAAAAAACTTTATTAATTATATAAATTATAAAATTTAAACCATATATTTTTTTTTTATTATTTTATTAATATAATTTTTCTTTCCTAACCTTGGGTCATAGTTTTAAAATTAAAAAATAAAACAAAAAAATGCAACAACAACAATTAAACACTATTATTTAATGTATATTTTATTTAATATTTATTTAATTTTGTTTTTTTTTTTTATTTAATTATTTTTTTATTTTATTTAAAATTTTATATAGATTTTTATTAATTTTCTTTTTTTTTATAAAATCCTAATATTTATAAACTTAAATATAACAATTAAATTGTTATTTATAATAATATATATTTTTTTTCGTTTAAACCACAAATAATGTTATTATTACAAAACTAAATAAAAAAAATAATAATTTATATTTCCTCTTAATTATAATAATAAAAAAAATAATCAAAAATTAAGAAACAGCAACAAACAAGAACCAATATTTTAGCATTCAAATGCTTAAGAAAATTTAAGAAACAATTACTGTTAAAGTTTTATTTGAAAAAAATATATTTTTAAAAAATTTATTAATTTTAATAAAGAAAACAAAAAAAAAATTGAAATTGTTAAATTTATATAATTTTATTAATTTAATTTTACGTTATTGATTGGTAAATAAAAATAAAATATTTAAATGTATTTTCGTAAACAGAAAGAGAAAGCAAATAAATTTAATGTAATTAAAACAAAATAATCGTTTGACTTTTAATTAAAAATCCTATTACCCGGTTCTTGGCAAACCCGTGATCAGTGACGAGTACAGAAGACTACACTTAGAAAATTATTGCAGTTACTACCTACCGGTGGTTTGTGTAGTAAGTAGTAGTTGTTGTTTTCAACTACAATTTCAGTTGTTTTTGTATGAAAAATCACAACTTTTTTTCAAGTTGTTTTAAAAAATAAATACAAAAAATTACCACATTGTAGTAACGGTTGTTTTATGTAGTTGTTTATAGACTAATCTAATTTTTATTTTTCTAGAAATGTTTAGAAAAACGGATTTGTTGAACGTGTTGGAAGAGTGGGGTGCAGCAGGAACTATTACCAATTTATAAAATATAATAAAAATATTTTTTTTTGTTTTTTAAACAATTTTAACGTTTTTAACGTTTTAAGGCGTGATTAGACGAGAGAGATATAAAATGGCCTAATTTTGTAAAACGCAACGCGCCGCGTTGTGAAAATTTCAATACAATTTGTTGAGAAATTACAAAAACAAATTGCAGAGAAATTTTGACAACGCGGTGCGTTGCGTTTTACAAAATTAGGGGGTAAGACTTTTTCTATAGTCTCTGAATCTGAGACTTTTTCTGTAGAAAAAATGATTTTTTTTATAGAATAAATGTATCAGAATCTGAGACTTTTCTCATTGGCGTAGGAAGAGTATTTTTCTGGAGGGGGCTAAAGCCCCCTAGGATTTTTTTATATCAAAAACCTTTTTAAAATAAAAATCAGGATCTTTTTCTAAGACTTTCCAAAAAATGTCCATTCAAGTTTTGAATTGTGGTGCTTAGAAATAAATTCCTTCCGAAAGCAGTTTAAAATTTTTTTTTTTTTAATTTTGAATCTGAGAATTTTTTAGCAGTTGAGAACGGCTGTAGGCAAAATCGCCCAAAGAAAAATCGCCCAAAAAAGAAAATGAAATTTCGCCCAAAAATTTTTCATACAAATTTGGGCCATATTTCATATGAAAAGTACACATTTTCATAGTTTTTGGGCGAAATTTCGATATATTTTCGATGATTTTTCATTGCGAAAAATTACCCAGAAATAAAATATGAAAAATTGCCCATGTGTAGTTTGGTTGGAATTTTTGTCAAAATCTTAAAATGTCAAAACCGTAATAAGTTGCAATGAAACAGCCAATTGAAAAATGTAATATCCTACATAGTGGAACAACCTTTAGCAAATAGTTTATTAATATTTTAGAAACAATACAACGAATTCTTTTCGTTTTCTACACTCAAAAAATTATGTTAGTAAAATCAACTGAAAATGTCAGTTAAAATAACTACTTTGTAAGTTGTTTTGGGGTCAACTACTTTTTCAGTTAAATCAACTAACAATGTTAGTTATTTTAACTGACAAAAAACAACTGACTTATGTAGTAAAAACTACTTACATTTGTAGTAAAAACAACTCAAATGTAGTAAAAATAAAAAATTGAAGACCAAATTTCTTCCAAGTTTTTTTTTTTTAAATAAAAAAAAAACGACATTTTTTTTTTTTTTTTTGAAAAAAACTTTTAAAATTTTTCAGAGATAAAAAAAATAAAATTAACTACTTTAAATAACTGTTACAACATCACAGTACTTTTTTGTTAGTTGTTCAAAAAAACGACTTAAAATAACTAACAGAAATAGTTGTTTGATATTTTTCATACAAAAACAACTGACTTTGTAGTTGAAAACAACTAACTACTGTAAAATATACAAATAACTAACATGTAGTAACTTACATAATTTTCTGAGTGTATAAATTATATACTTAACTAACCAAGAAAAAGCTGATGAACAACCTTCCCGTTGTGAAGTACACTCAGAAAATTATGTAAGTTACTACATGTTAGTTATTTGTATATTTTACAGTAGTTAGTTGTTTTCAACTACAAAGTCAGTTGTTTTTGTATGAAAAATATCAAACAACTATTTCTGTTAGTTATTTTAAGTCGTTTTTTTGAACATCTAACAAAAAAGTACTGTGATGTAGTAACAGTTATTTAAAGTAGTTAATTTTATTTATTTTATCTCTGAAAAGTTTTAAAGTTTTTTTTCCAAAAAAAAAAAAAAATTCGTTATTTTTATTTTTCACAACTTTTTTTTTTAAAAAAAACTTGGAAAAAATTTGGTCTTCAATTTTTTTTTTCTGAAAAATATTTTGAAAAAAAAAATTATATATTGATTTTTTTATTTTTACTACGTTTTAGTTGTTTTGACTACAAATGTAAGTAGTTTTTACTACATAAGTCAGTTGTTTTTTGTCAGTTAAAATAACTAACATTGTTAGTTGATTTAACTGAAAAAGTAGTTGACCCCAAAACAACTTACAAAGTAGTTATTTTAACTGACATTTTCAGTTGATTTTACTAACATAATTTTTTAAGTGTAATAGACAAAGGTTCTGGTGGGAATCGAACTGACAACCCCTGCACTTAATTCCAGATTATCATATTTCATACTTATCTAAAATCAACTAAAAATGTCAGTTAAAATAACTACTTTGTAAGTTATTTTGGGGTCAACTACTTTTTTAGTTAAATCAACTAACAATGTTAGTTATTTTAACTGACAAAAAACAACTGACTTATGTAGTAAAAATTACTAATATTTGTAGTCAAAACAACTAATATGTAGTAAAAATAAAATAAACAATATACTACTATAATTTTTTTTTTCAAAAAATTTTTCAGAAAAAATATCGAAGACCAAATTTTTTCCAAGTTTTTTTTTTAAAAAAGTTGTGAAAAATAAAAAAATTATTTTTTTTTTTTGGAAAAAACTTTTAAAAATTTTTCAGAGATAAAGAAATAAAATTAACTACTTTAATTAACTGTTATTACATTGCAGTACTTTTTTGTTAGTTGTTCAAAAAAAAACGACTTAAAATAACTAAAAGAAATAGTTGTTTGATATTTTTCATACAAAAACAACTGACTTTGTAGTTGAAAACAACTAACTACTGTAAAATATACAAACAACTAACATTTAGTAACTTACATAATTTTCTGAATGTATGGAAAAAACACGAATGGGCGAACTAAAATGGCAACAATAGAACAAAATCGACAAAAATTTTAAGAATTCCCTCGAATTCTCAAAGAAAGTGGTGATTTAATGGGTATTTGTACAGTCCATCACGATTAAAAATTAAATGAGTTCATAGTCTGTTGCAAATTGCAAAAAAAGCCACCCCTTAGTTCCAAACTTAAGAAGCATCGTTGGTAACATAAGGAACAGTAATGATGCCACAGTAGAATAGCGCACCCCATATGGTATACCATATGGTATACCATAACAACACCTTCTATGATCTGTATGCTATGCAAAAACGGTTTTTATTGTCTCAAATCACCGAAAACAATTGTATCCGTCTAATGCAACGGTATTATTTTTTATTTTAGTCGGAATAAATTACTTTGAAAATTTTCTCAGACCGTGTCATTGTATTCCTGCAGAGATTAAGGCGCTGCTTACTACGTTTGACATTCAGCGACTAGTTTTTGCATAATTTTCGACGAGCTATGAACTCACTTGACTTTTAAACGCGACGGACTGTACAAATACTCGCATTAACGCCACTTTATTTGAGAATTTTGAAAGATGTCGGCGTAGAATTTGGGGGAATTCTTAAAATTTTTGTCGACCTCGTTCAGTTGTTGCCATTTGAGTTTACCCATTCATGTTTTTTCCATAGTTCTGAATGTTATTTAGATAATTGCATACATCAGTTTTTTTCCTCTCTATTATTTCCGCGATTTAAACGATCTTTAACACTTTGAACTTCAAAGTCAGTACTTTTTCCTTTTCGGAAGAGCTAAGAGCTTTGGGAGTCCCATTTTTATTGAAATTCAAAACAAAACTGTTTTGTTTTTGTTGTTTGAGGGATTGCTATTCATTACAAATTGGATTCAGGTCCTACTTGGTCTGTATTACAAAATTCCTTATTTAAGTGATACATAAAAAACTAGTAATTTTTTAACAAGTTGCCGAAAAATATTTTTTTAAAGGGCTTCTTTCAGTCTTTTGATTATTGTTATTATTTGACATTATTAGCTAGATAATGGTCTCTATCAGTGCATTTTTTTATATTTTTCCGCTTACTCGTTACAAAGTTATATTCGATTAAAAGGTGAAAAACTCGATTCCTTATTGATGTTATTCGCAGTGTATAAACATGGATATCTATGAGCCAAATTTTTCAGTGACGTCATGTTTCCGCACACAAAAAAATATAAAAAAATTGTGTACGTTTTGGGGATAATACAACCTATAAAGTGGTTTTGGATAATTTACCTAAGTTTTTTAGAGCAAAAACTTTGGTAAGTTAGCCAAAACCACTTTATATGTTGTAATTAAACCTAAAACTGGCAAAAAACTCAGAATCTGAGACTTTTTCTACAGGAAAAACGTTTCAGAAACTTTTTCTATAGGAAAAATATCTCAGAATCTAAGATTTTTTCTTTCTACATGAAAATTTTTTCAAAGTCTGAGATTTTTCTATAAGAAATATTCTCAGAATCTAGACTTTTTTCTAGGAAAATTTCTCAGAATCTGAAACATTTTCTATAGAAAAAATATCTAAAAATCTGAAACTTTTTCTATAGGAAAACTGTGTCAGAATCTGGAACTTTTTTATAGGAAAAATGTCTCAGAGTCTGATACTTTTTCTATTGGAAAAGTGTCCCAGAATTTGAAACTTTTTCTATTGAAAAAAATGTCTCAGATTCGTAGATTTTTTATATACAGTTGAAAAAAAACTTAAAATGCGTGTGATATATTATCATTGATAAATTTATCATATTAAATAATAATAATAATCAATTTATTATGTTTAAATAAAATTTTACATAACCGTTTGCAAACTAACGAGTAACGAATTTTATCAGCATTTCGAACAGGAATGTAAATTTTAGTACTATTTACAAAACACTTTCATGGATGGTTGTTAATATTTTGTACTTAAATTTGAAAATATTTTATTGTTTTTTTTATTAAAAATATATTATAATCAACATATAACTATTTAAATTATTTTATTTAAATGAATTTAAAGTTAATTGTATTAATTATTTATAAATAGCACAATTAAAACTTCAAATAATTTTATACCATTATCTCATTCATGTTAACTAGTTTAATTATTGGTTTTCCCCATTATAAACTTTTTATCTGTCAAAATAAAACGCTGTTTAAATTTGACATTTAAATTGTATGGGTAAAATAAATAATTAAACCGTTAAAATTAATGCGAATATGGTATAAATACCGTTTTGCATTTTGTTACAAAATTTCGTTACTCTTTTATGCAACACTGTACCGTTTTTATACAACTCCTCACTTTTGGCTGCTAGTGCTGTAAATTATGGTTACTTTTTACTATTCGTTGCTTTTTTAACTGAGTACTCGATATAAATTTTATATAGCGAATAATATATTATATTCTTTAATA
Source organism: Pegoplata infirma (assembly GCA_963921195.1). NCBI lineage: Eukaryota > Metazoa > Arthropoda > Insecta > Diptera > Anthomyiidae > Pegoplata > Pegoplata infirma. Next base: position 55,033,488 of record OY992539.1, read on the forward strand.
TAATTAAATTTAAATTTATTATAAATTATATTTATTTTTGCTAATAAGGTATTAACCATTAAATTTATGTAAATTTTAATCAATTCAAAAAAAGTTTTTAAAAATAAAACTCGAACTACTGAGTACTTACTTCTAAATACTGACTACCCCAAAAAATTCCATATCTGAGTACTCGGTACTCAAAACTTTTACAACACTGTTAGGCTACATGTGTCAAACTTATTTCGTCTATTAAATTTGTTAATAGGAAAAGCGAGAATTTAATTAAGTTTTTACAAAAAAATACAATTATTACACATTAAATAGTGTATAAATTGTGCGAAATTCAAAAACGTCAATAGTTTTATTGCTACATAATGGTTTTGGCTGAAAACGAAAAGGTGAGTACTTTTTATACATAATTTGTCTGGTGCTCGTCTGTCTGCCATCTTTTGTATAGGCAGCGTCGTGGAATTTCATACATAATGGTGCCCTTTTACACTTCATCCTTGTCATCTTCCGTTATTTTCCAATGCTAGTTTTTATTTATAAAATGTGTAATATAAAGTTGACATTTTTTGTGCAAAATATGGTGATTTATATTAAATTTACTAATTCTAATTGGATTGAAATTATGAAATACATTGCGACCTCGATTAACCGTGATTCTATTTACCCGCTACCACAATTATCCGAAAAAGAAAATTGTTTTTTGTTTGCATCGATTAACCGTGAATATCTCTATTTTCCGGGAATGAAGGTTAGGTAAGGTTATGAAGGATGACACTGGTAGAAACCAGCGCACATAGAGGCCGTGATGTGGCCCATTATGATTCCTTTGAAACTTTGATCCTCTCTCTTCTACTGTGTAGCCAAATGTGGTTCTTTTATGCGTCCCATTTTGATGCCTTACAAATTCTAGTAGGGTCCAAGAATTCGTGAGTCGTAATTCGGATTAATTCTGAAAAATATAAGAACAAAAAATTTTTTAATCCGGGAAAGAACAGAAAATTATTTGTTTTGTATCGATTTCAATTCTTTTTGCACCGATTAACCGTAATTACCTCTGTAATCCGGGATTACAAGCATACTTTTTTGTACTATTGATCAATCAAACACAATGTGAATCAGACGACAAAAGGGGAACTTCCTAGTTTACATACGATGAGCCACAGCCATATACACTAGACTAGGTCGATAGTAAAGAAGAAAAAAGTTCCAATTTTACGCGCTTTAAAAACAGTTTACCTGGAAAAAGTTATACACCAAAATATTAGATTTTTAGGTGGCAAAAAAAAACATTATTTGTTCATAGCTTTTTCATTTCATGCAGGCTATTCTCTATTTTACTGGCATTTTTCCAAACCTCTAAAAATTAATATCATTGATAGATCTCATCAAGCAGATTCCCACAAAAAAAGTCAAGGATCTGCGAGAAATATTTCGCAAGATATATCGCCTTAAAGTTAAAAGCGAAATCGCTTATATCTCGGCTTGTAGTAGTCCGATCGGAATGAATAGGGTATAGTTGGAAAGGTTATTTTAATACCTGTTAAACTATCCAAATTCATTAAAGTCGGTTAACCCGTTGCGAGCCAAAACAAGTATTTAAACCAGAAAAAAATCCGCTTAACTTTGAACCTTAATAACTTCGTTCCTAGAAGGGCTACGGGGTCGAGACTGGTTCTAAATGAAAGCTTATTTCCTTACATGTATTTTAAAATTTTCACTATTTTTCTTTTTCGAAAATCATGATTTGGCGCGTAACGGGTTAACCGATTTTAATAAAATTTGGATATTAGGTACCATTACAAGATAAGAAATATTTCTCACCGATCCTTGATTTTTTTTTTCGTTGGACTCCCCTCAAAAAGGGATACTTCAAAAAAAAATTTGAAGCAATGCCAGCCAAATAGAGTTGTTCCTTTCATGCATAATATCGAGGGCCTATATTCAAAACCCTCTATCTAAAAAAACACAACTTTTCAGGAGAGCCAAAAAACTGTTTATTTCGCGGATTGTTAGAGTAATTAAAATTCGATATTCTACAATATTTTTTTAAATCAACTACTGAATCTCACATATAATTCGTTTTTAAAATTTTGCACTATTGGGGATTTTAGAGGATAGATAGAGGGTTTTGTTTCTCAAAAATATTAAGTACAGGATAGTGCCCCCCATTTCCCGGTTCTCGGTATTCCCGGGAATACCGGTATTCCCGGTTCTGGAACCGGTTTCCCGGTTCTAGATATATTCCCGGGAGTACCGGTATTCCCGGTTCTGATCCTGGTACCGGTTCTCAAACAACAAAAAAATACTATACCATAAAATATTTAAATTACACCATTTAATCAGTATTTTAGAAATATTTAGTTGTGTTTGAAAAATTATTTAAAAATCATGTAATAATTTTTTCTTAAGTTCATAAAAAAAAATGGAAATGGTGTTTTTCACATGTTTTGTAAGTTTTTTGGTAAAAGCGAAGAACAAATTTTAATTATACAAAATTTTACAAAATATGCATACCGGTAGTCCCGGGAATACCGTCAGAACCGGAACCGGGAATACCGCTATTCCCGGGAATACCGGGAATAATTCAAGAACCGGGAAACCGGTACCATTTCCCGGTAATACCGAGAACCGGGAATACCGGTATTCCCGGTACTACGGTACTGACCGCAGGCACTAGTACAGGAATGAAAATGATCAGATAGAGGGTTTTGCATTTTAATAAAAATGAATTATTATGATTTCATTTATGACATCGGTTAATTTTTAACGTAATTTATTAATGATAACGGCTTATAAATAATTTCGAAATCGCGGTTTTGGTCCACAGGTGCGGATTTTTAAGACAGAAATTATTTTTTTACCGAATTCATCTCAAACGTTGACAAACTGTTGAGTATGTTATGTAAGAAATAGTAAATAAAATAATAACGCGATTTTGGTCCATAGATGCTGATCAGCATCGGGATTTTTAAGATAAAAATTTTTATTTCATAATGTACACAAGACATCCAAAGTTTGAGACATATTTTTCAAAAAAGTCAAACAAGAATTTTTAGAAAAAATTAGCATCAGTGGACCAAAATCGTGGTTCTGGAATTTTGTTGACAAATTCATGTGCAGCATGCAAAGATTAATATGAAAACATGTAATGCATGATGAAATTATTCAAAACAAATATTTATAAATTAATTATTTGAAAAGATAGAGGGTTTTGCATTCAGAAAAATTAATTGTGTAAGAGATAGAGAAAACCAAAAATGCAAATAAAATAGCAAACAAAAATATTTTTGTTCTGAATTTTACACCATAGATGAGGGCCGTTTTACTGAATATTTTGCCATCAAAAAGTCATTTTCGTGAAAATGGAAGATAGAGGGTTTTGAATATAGGCCCTCGATATCCTCTTTGCCTTCAACCACAGTATGGGGGTTATACTTTATTTCGTGTGTAACTCTTCCAAGTATCTAGGACTGATAATAGGTATAATATACTAATTCTTGATCGACTCTTAGACACAGCGATGTCCGTCTGCGGAAAGCACAATGCAATCTAACTAAACTAAAACAGCCAGGTTTCAAGTTTGACACTAATACTTTTTGCAGTCATGACCTAGTAAAGTTCGTCAATTTGACAACTCGGAACAAAGGAAAAAAAAAATTCCGGAACAAGTTGACTTTACTGACATTGGTAAAACAAATTAAAAAAAATATCACTTTTAGCGGTGATTTCGAAATTGTCGGCGACACGTTTTTAGCGAGTTATCTCGACTTAAAGTTTTTTTCTTTAATCTTTGTTATTTATTGCTTGATTTCAAATATATTGTTGCCATTCGAAAGGTATACCTTTAACTATACCCTCAATTATAATTGAAATATCTTCCATTTTGGTAAAAAAAGCAAAATTGCAGCAATTCTCAGTATGGCTCATTGAAATCTAAAAACTAAAATCCCCATTCGCTCTAGAATTTAAAAAAAAAAAATTATTGGGATCCTTTTTAATAGGGACATCTTATAAAATTTTTTGTTTTTAATATTTTTCTGCATTTAGGGATTACATATTCAGGTCGTTTATGAAACCAATGCGGATTGGTTTGACAACACTTTTTCACGGAAATCAGCTGTATGTGTTTATGAATCCAATCCAATTCCAATCAAAGAAAAAATGAGAAAATTTCCGTTCGAAAACGAAAATGTGCGTTCATGAATTCCATTCAGTTGGTTTGCCAGTTGGAAAATTTTCGTTAACGTTTTGCTTCGGGGATTTGTAAGAAAAGTTGGAAATAATTAATTACACAGAAAAAAATAATTCATACCTGTAATAAATTTGTTCATAAATAGTATGAATTCAACATGACTTTTTTTTCCCAAACTTTTTTCATGCTGAGAATGAATTTATTCATACATATTATAAACAAATTCATGACGACTTTTTAGGTAAAATGTATGCATTTTAGCTATATTAAACAAATAAATTAAATTTGTTTAATATTTTCCGATTGCATACAACTGATTTATTTAAAACGACCGTCTTATCTGTGTCCATTGTAAAATAAAACATAGAATAGATGCTATTAAATTTAAAAATACCAAAATTTTATTGAGACATTTATTTTAAAAATGGTAAATTATTTGCACACATTCGAAAATCATTGCAACGTCGATTGCACACAGAAAGAAAGCCGTGAAAAGTGCAGTTATTGCAATATTTTAACTTTGAGGCTTTCAGTCATCTTTGATTAAAAATAATTGTTTTACAACAATAAGACTATTCCAAAGGCAATTCCGAGCTTTCATGAGGCGGTTCATTTTATTGTTTTCCTATTTTGGTTTTCCCAGCAGAGACTTCTTTCTAAGATAAAGTGGTAATAAGAACACAATTAGAAATGCGATTTTTTTAAGTAATCCTTAAAAAATTAATCTTACCTTTATCATGTAGGACAACATGTCGTTCACCAAGAGCGTCTGCTATTTTTAATTTGTTGCAATTTTAGTATTTTTTTGAGAGAAACAAAATACATAATATTTTTTGACATTTTTATTTTTATTTATACAAACTAGATTTTTCAATATTTTTGAAATTAAAAATAAATACATAAATAGTAGGAATTTGTTCATACATATTAAAAACAGAAAGCAATGAATCCAATTCATACTATTAATGTACAAAATTTTTTCTGTGTAAAAAAATTTTAAAACAAAAGTTAAATGAAAAAATGTGGGTAACATGTCTTTTTTTTTTGTTTTAGAATTTTTTTAAAAATATTTTTTTCTTTTTTTATATTATAAGGGGAAGGCACAAAATGAATGAGCAAAATGCAGTTAGTTCTTCATGAGTTTGTGGAAATAAATCCCGATATAGCGTATGGATTTGTGTTTTAAGCGCCTAAAATATAAACTGAAAACTGTAAAAATATGCAATAAAAAAAGTGCATTTATACTTTTTTGGAAAAAAAATTTCCATACATTCCAACATTTGTTTCAGTTTTTATACCTTCCAACCACAGTATGGGGGTATACTCACTTTGTCATTTCGTTTGTAACTCATCGAAATATCGGTCGGGGACCCCATAAAGTATATTATTGATCCATGATCGATTCTAAGACATTCTGTGAATGCCCGTCCGTCCGTCCGTCTGTAGATGGCACGATGCAGTCCAAAATAAAAGAGTTAGCCTCCTGCCATTTGGCACGAATATGTCTTATGGTCCTAGGCAGGTTAAGTTCGTAAATGTTCAAAATCGGCCCAGGGGAAAAAAGTTCCCCCTTGAAGAACTTAACCAACCTCTGAAAAAATGCACTTTTTTTATTTATTTTTTTATTTTTGTTAAATAAATGAAAAATTTGGTATATTTATCGGGATGGGAAGGTGTTCCCAACATTCCTACTGACCCTATCACCCCCCACAAAAACAAACGCCCCTGACAATTTTTTTTTAATTTTTTTTTACATTTTGGAGGGTATAAAATATTCGGCACAGCCGAATTTAACACTCACTTGTTTTTAATATTATTTTACTTTGTCCGCTGTTCCAAAAAAGTAATTCACATTAAAAAATGTGAAAATGAAGTTTCCGAATTTTTTGGTGTTCCAGATTTCACTTCCGTGAAAGTTTTTTTCGATTTTAAGTTTGAATGACAACGTAAACAACAGAACACTAAATTGGATTTCATGTGATTCGGAAATTGTGAATTGAAAAGTTGTAATAGACACAACAAGGCTTGTGTTAAGTGTGTATGATACTTGATTTTTTCATTAACTTTTTCAAAGGGTTTTCTACAAAAAAATTAATAGCTTCCAAACAATAATTTTAAATTTTCAAGTTTCTTGCAGAAAACCTTTCATAAAATTTTTTAAAAAAGTATCATACACACTTTAGCTTATTAACGAAAAAAATCTTTAGTCGGACAAGTATTTCGATTTCGAAATTGGGCGCAAAAAATAATAAGAGACCAGTTGGGCAGCAAGTTACCGATGTTTTAAAAATAGTTCATAACAATGAAAAAATAAGCTAAATCTTTATACAAATTATGACCCAAATATATTGATTAATAGCAGAATATGCAAACATGAATTTTCAACCAAAATATGCAAAAATGTGCATTAACGAATCGATGCCTTTTAAAAAGCAAATTCTTTGGTGTGCAAAGATATTTATCCTGAGCCAATGAAATATGTAGAAGAAACTGGTATTTTTTCAAACAAAAGTAATGACAGTATGGGTTATGCTTTTGTATAAAACTCCTTACCGTAATGGATCAATAACTAAAAAAATTTAGGCCTCTGTTCTGTCTTTCACAACTTTTCAATTCATATGAAAATTTCCGAATCACATGAAATCAAGTTTAGTGTTTTGTTGATTGCGGTTTCATTCGAAGTTGAAATCGAATAATTAAAATTTAAAAAATTATAAGGAAAAAAGTGCATTCGTTTTACTTTCACAAAATTTTATTTATGTGAAACAAAACGAAAAAGAAATTCGGATGTGAAATCTAGAACACCAAAAAAATTCGAAAATTTTCATTTTCACATTTTTTATGTGAATTACTTTTTTTGGAACAGCGGCCTTAATTCAAAAGAAATGCTTGACAGTTTGTTATTTGCCATATTATAACTGCCATATTATAACAACTCTGACTTTGACTTTCTAACAGAGTTGATACAAAATACGACTCTGTATTTGCAAATACAGAGTCGTATTTTGTAAATACATTTATTTACAACAAAAAAATGTGTCTCCGCTAAGTTCGAACGAAATAGATTTTTTTTTTCGAACAAAGCACTTTCGTCACGGTTTCATGAACGCTTCGAAAATTGGAAACGGAATTAAATTTCGTTTCCAATCGAATTTCGTTGTGGATTCATGAACGGCCTGATTACTATATATTTTTACTATTTACTATAAATTAATTTAGCAGCTTGGCTAAATAAAGTTTTTTTTTGTGTATCAAGTATTTTACCCGGTTAAAATCAGTGCTAAATTCACTACCTTATGGGGGGCTCAAATGTGCTTCCCGAGTCCGGCGCCAACAATCATTAATTTCGTTTTTTTTTTATTCGGTTTGCGTTTTTAGTTTTTTTAATTCCCGTCTGCCACATAAACTACAATTCAGTTCATTTTGTTAAGAGAGTTTATTATGTGAAAGAGAGTTCATTCACCTTTCTAACGATAAAAATTTTGTTCAAATCTAAAAAAAATGAAGGATATATAGTGGATTTAATATTTGAATTTCAAGTCGACATAACTCGCAAACCAGATCTCGCCGAAAAAAATCACCTATTGGGCTGGTTTTTTGAAACCATTTTTTTGTGGTTTGCAACGTTCTGTTTTTTTTTTTTTTTCTTCAATCTTGACTATTCTAAAACCGGTTAGGCCGGTTTTTTAACTGTTTTTTTTTTTTTAAATTAATCAATAAAAGCAGTTAAAAAAACCGTTCAACCGGTTTTTTGTTAATTTAAAACACGAAACCGGTTTTGTTAAAAAGGCTGATTTTTAAACTTTTCGAAACCGATTTCTGAAAAAAGTCGGATAACACAGCTCAACAAGAAAATGCGTATTGGATTCTGGTTAGTGATTTAGATAGTGTTTGATGCGCTGATTCCAAATTGGGAGCCCAAATTTGTCTATCACGTCAGGATTTTGAGTAATTCGCGGTTAAAGTGCCGAAAAAGGTAATTTTTTACCCATTTTAAAGGCTTCCATACAAATTTATTAATAAATTTTAGATTTAAAGTACTTCTTGCTAATTATTTTTTTACCATTTTAGAAAATTAAATTCTCAGAAAATTTGATCTTGTCTGAAAGAGAAAACTGCAAACTTTCGAATGAGGTTGATACCAAGTCATTTACATGTCAGGATCTTATTTGATAGGCGTTCAAAAATGGTCAAAATAGACCTTTTTTGACACTAACCGCGATTTTCTAAAAATTGTTACGTGATACAAAAATTTGAGTGACCGTTTTGGAATCGGGGCACCAAAGCCTTTTTTGTTTCATTCAAAACGCAGCGACAAACCTCAGATTTGTAAAGCGGTGTAATCAATCACCCCTGTATTTAAAATAACATTTTAAAAATTTTTAAAACAAAATTAACCGATGAATATGCTAGTAGTATTTATCTATAATTAATTTAAGAATTAATGATTTAAAAAGTGAAAACTAATGTGAGTTTTTAAATATATTTCATATGTTTTATACTTAACAACCGTCTCTTTTATTTGTGAAAGTAAGAGATTTCACAGAAATTCTCTTAATTATGTTTTAATAATTTCAATTACTCTTTTTGATAATAACATATGTAGTACATACCAGGGATGGAAAACTGAAATTTTGAAATGGTACTGGAGCTCAACCACAAAAGTACTTTTTCGCCCTTGATGGTACTTAAAAAAAAATGAATGCCCAGTTTCTCTATGAGAAACGTCATTCGTCTCCGACGAATTTGCATGTGTAAAATTTTTAATTTATCAAGTTGTCAGTCACACTTGGCTGATTTTCAACCGATTTTAGTTTTTAGTGCCTTATTAGAGAGATATTTTACTCCAACTCACAATTTTTTAACCATTTTAATTTAAACTCATATAAATTAAAAAAAAAAAAAACAAGTAAAAAAGTTAAATTCGAAGTAAAAAAAAAATCAGGAAAATTAAAAAAAAAACGGCAAGTGAAAAATTCAAAATTTGAAAATACATATTTTTGATTCGGCGCAGAGATTTTTACTTAAAATCTTATAACACATTTTTCAACACTTTTTTTTATTAAGTTTGTGTAAAAAAGTACCAAAACAGTTTTTATGCAGGGCCAATGACCATCAAAAAGTACCAAAAAGATCACTATTGTGCCACATTTTTCAACACTTCTCGTGCCTACGCCTTTACCAGACATCATATTTTCTGCAATGACTCAGTGCATCGTACTGCTACCAGTGAGTAGCAAAAAAAAATAAATATATGTATTATAACGAACAAAAAATTTCACACATGTGTGTATGGATCACATTAAAGACAAACTGTATGAAAGATCAATAACTGATTAACAGAGAAAATTAACAAACAAGAAAGAAATTATCAAATGTTGTTTTTGGTATATGAAAGAAATTAAAAAAAAAATAAAAATACAACAATAAGAATAAAATGTATTCATATACAGAATTGTCAAACCATTGAATGAATCAGGTCCCTGAGTCACATACATATTTTTTTATTCCGATTGAATTTGTATAAAAAATGCTATTTGAACAAAAACAAAATTTTTATTTGCCATTTTTTTTTTTTTTTCGAAATATTTTTTGTCAAAATGGGTTTTTTACCTAAATTTCTTTTATTTTTAAACAAAAATATTTTTCACCAAAATTTTCTCTTCAAGTAATGTTTTTTAAAAATTTCGCAAGATTGAATTTTACTCTTTACTTGTTAAGTTGCTCGGTTTTCACGTGAAAATCTGTCAAACTCCATATAAAAAAAACTTAAAATTCACACTGGCTTTACAAAAGCGTAAAAATTTCGCTGAAGAGGTATTCTGTTCACTGGTGAAAAACCGGCAAAATATACCGGTATATGTTGCATTATACTGGCATTTTTCTGTGTGGCCAAAAAAAAATTTCTCCAATTTTCAAAGTCTGGGCATTTATTTATTCTACTAGGACTAAAACGGATGTTGTACAAATTTGAGGTCAATCAGATTAAATTAACCCGTGGCGCCCGGCGGTCAAAGTTTTGGATTTTTGAAAAATTAAAAAAAAAATAAATAAAAAATTTAAATTTTTTTCGCCACATCACATTTGTTAATTTTGATGCGGTGAGCACGAATATCAAAAAAAAAATAAAATCGGTCGAACTGTTTTCGAGATATCGCTATTTGAAATTTGCAAAAAATGGCGGTTTTTTCCTACGTTCAAGAAATTTTTCAAAAAATATCACAATTTTTTTTTTTTCCTCGGCGATTTCATAGAGCTTAAGACAATCTTTCATTTAAATCTTATTTGAGCCAAATCCGATCGTTTTATCCCGTGGCGCCCTTCGGTCAAAGTTTTGGATTTTTGAAAAATTTCCACCAAAAATCCAAAACTTTGACCGAAGGGCGCCACGGGATAAAATGATCGGATTTGGCTCAAATTAGATTTAAGTGAAAGATTGTCTTAAGCTCTATCATTCAAATGGCCGAGGAAAAAAATTGTGATGTTTTTTAAAAAATTTCTTGAACGTAGAAAAAAACCACCATTTTGAGCATTTTTTGGAAAATTTCAAATGGGGATATCTAGAAATTTTATGACATTCGTTTTCAGCATGCCAAAATTAATAAAAAAAATGTATCAAAAACATTTTTTTTTTTTAAATTTTTAAAATATCTAATTTTTTTTGGTGGAAAATTTTCAAAAATCCAAAATTTTGACCGAAGGGCGCTTAGGGATAAAATGATCGGCTTTGGCTCAAATTAGATTTAAATGAAAGATTGTCTTAAGCTCTATGAAATGGCCGAGGGGAAAAAAATTGTGATGTTTTTTAAAAAATTTCTTGAACGTAGAAAAAAACTGCCATTTTTTGCGAATTTCAAATAGCGATATCTTGAAAACAGTTCGACAGATTTTAATTTTTTTTGATATTCGTGCTCACCGCATCAAAATTAACAAATGTGATGTGTCGAAAAAAAATTTAAATTTTTTATTTTTTTTTTTTTTTAATTTTTCAAAAATCCAAAACTTTGACCGCCGGGCGCCACGGGTTAATTTAAACCGATTGACCTCAAATTTGTACCACATAAGTTTTAGACCTTGGACAATAAAAATTTGCCCGGACACTGGGGAAAATTGAAAGTTGAGAAAAAAATGCCAGTCTAATGTTGCATCAGTACGCATCAACACTATAAGCAACATTTTTAAATTGTACAGACCATTCAAAAAGCGGTGAAATTTAACATTCAGATATAAAATGAAGTAATTATAAGTGTTCGGGACTGTAAATATTAATGGAATTCACGTCAGAAATTTTAGTCTTGCAAAATTGCGCAATGTCAAAATTGCAACTTTTTTTGTTTGTTTCTTTGTGAATAAAATCAATTGTATTTATATTAAAATAAATTGCAAATTTTTTCTTGCAATTACGCATCATATAATAGGTAATAGAAAAATAAAAATTTTATTTAAAAATTTTTTTAAAAAAAAGTTGCAATATTGCACTGTTGCAAAGGTCAAAAAATTCTGAAGTGAATACCCTGATTATATAATAATGGAATTCACGTCAGAAATTTTAGTCTTGCAAAATTGCGCAATGTCCAGATTGCAACTTTTTTTGCTTGTTTCTTTGTGAATAAAAGCAATTGTATTTATATTAAAATAAATTGCAAATCTTTTCTTGCAACTACGCATCATATAAATGGTAATAGAAAAATAAAAATTTTATTAAAATTTTTTTAAAAAACAAATGTTGCAATATTGCACTGTTGCAAGGGTCAAAAAATTCTGAAGTGAATACCCTGAATATATATTTATATCACATAAATTACAAAAAAAAAATAATTAAAGTTCTTTTATGTATGCTGATGCGCGAAACACTGACTGTCAAATTTTCGCTACAAATTAATTGATGCTTCGAAACATTTTTTTTTTCACCGGTGAACAACTTACTTAGCTTAAGCCTCTAACCGTGGTCTTTTTCGAATCACAATTGGAATTATCGAATTACCATTGATTTTTTAAGAATAAAAATTGATAATTTTTTAATTACAATTGGAATCTTTGAATTTCAGTTAATGTTTTTGGAATTACAATTGATCTTTTTATACCCTCCAACTACATTATGGGGGTATACTCACTTTGTCATTCCGTGTGTAACGCATCGAAATATCGGTCGGGGACCCCATAAAGTATATATATTATTGATCAGTGATCGATTTTAAGACATTCTAGCGATGTCCGTCCGTCCGTCTGTCCGTCCATCTGTAGTTAACACGATGCAGTCCAAAATAAAAAAGCTAGACCCCTCAAGTTTGGCATAAATATGTCTTATGCTTCTAGGCTGCTTAAGTTCGGAAATGGGCCAAATCGTACCAGGGGAAAAAAGTTCCCCCTTGAAGAACTGAACCGACCTCTTAAAAATGCTAATTTTTTTAACGTTTTTTTGTATTTTTGTGAACCGAATGATTTTTATGTTCGTAGAAGTATAGTCCTGCGCTTGGACCCAGGGGATTAAAAAATTCGCTTTTTTGCCCCGCCCCTTTTTTAAGGGCGTGGATAAAAAAATAATTTACATAATTATAAAACTATAATACTTTAGTGCACAAAGCAGACAAAAATGAACTTGTAAACATATACCGTGAGGGCCAAGGAGTCACCCCAGCTCACCGACCCCTCCCCCTTCCTTGCCCCCCTTAAAACAACGCCCCTGTAAACATTTATTTTTTTATTTTTTACATGTTGAATTTGTTAACATTTAGGACAAGGGGATAAGATGTCCCCTAGGTTAGGTTGTAAGTGGCTGCTGACGTTTTACAACCTAACCCTAACGCACTTTACATATTCTTTATGTAGGTTTATTTGACTGATATTGCATGAATATTTGTCAAATAAACCCACTTTAAGTACACTTTAAGTATTATGAATAAAAGCCTAAGACATTCTAGCAATGTCCGTCTGTTGAAATAGCGATCACTCCCGTAATATTTCACAGATATGACTGAGACTTAACATATTTACTTTTTGTTGCCCTGAGAAATTTGGTATTGCATTTGAGCGATATCGGTCAAGCGGCTCAAAAGTAATGAACGACAATGTAAGAAAACATCAAAAATCAACATAACCTAAAAATAAAATTTTCCCAATTTTAACAAAAATTTTAAAAAAATCTTTTTTATGTTGAGTAGGGTATCAATATATTCGACAAGGTCGAATTTAACTTTTTTACTTGTTTTCAAATAAAGTTCTCGGTATTCCCGGGGATACCGGTATACCCGGTTCTGGTAACAATTTCCCGATTCTGGTACCGATTTCCCGGTTCTAGATACATTCCCGTAAATACCGGTATTCGCGGTTCTGATTCTGATACAATAACGCAAAATGTTTAAATTTAGTAATTACAACATTTTTGTCAGTTTTTCAGAAATATTTAGTCGTGTTTGTAAAATTAAATAAAATTCTTAAATTCGTAAAAAAGAAATGGCGTTTTTAACATAATTTTTTTTTTTTTGTTTAAACAAAAAAAAAAATTACAAACATTTACATAAAGTACATACCGGGAATTCCTGAAATTATTCAAGAACCGGGAAGCCGGTACCGATTCTCGTGAATACCGGGATTACCGGTACTGACCGTAGGCTCTAAAATACAATTTTTTGAAAATCTTTTTTACATAAAGTACATACCGGTAGCCCCGGGAATACCTTAAATTATTCAAGAACCGGGAAACCGGTACCAATGCTCGTGAATACTGGTATTGACCGTAGACTCTAAAATAAAGTTTTTTTAAAATCTTTTTTATATTCTGATGGGTATCCCTACATTTGGGTAGGCCGAATTTAACTTTTTACTTATTTATCTCTTGGGTGATGTGTCCCACGCCGATCCCTAATAGTTTGTTTTTTCTCCTTTTGGATTTTTTTTATTTATGGAATCCCAACTAAGTTGTGGTTGGACAGCACGGATTTTTTTGTAAATTATTTCATTGCAAAAATAAACGGTCAATAACAGTAAAACAACACACAAAACGACGACTAACAAAAACGACTTACTTTCATTTCATTTTCAACTCTACCCAGACAAGCACTTAGGCAACCGACAACCAACCAACCAAACAACTAAACCAAGCAAATAAACAGTGCTAAATTTGAACCAAACTCAGAGGGTATTTTTTGGTGGTAATCGTCGTCAACTCATCGTCTACATCTCTATCGTACTTTTCCTTTTGCTGCTTCGCCCGTCTGTACGTATGCGCTGCTAAATCTCTGTATTATTTGCCCACAGGCATTTAGTCTAAAAACATACATCATTCTTTTAACATCTCGCACATTAAACAAATAAAATCTGCGTTCGATTTGCTTTGCAATTGCTAAAATTACTTAAAAAGATCTTGATAGAATAAATAATACAAAAAAATTAAACAAAATCTACATGATTCGTACTTTACCGAAAGCAAAGTCGTTTTGTAATACAAAAAAATTTAAATCAAGTCTACCTTGGAATTTCTGTGTGACAAATGTGGAAAAAAAATATACAAAAATAAAATAAAAAAATATTTTGTTGAAAAATTTCGTTAAATTCAGTTTGTTTCGTTAATACAAAAAGAAAAATTCTCTCAATATTACAAAAATATAAAATAGCTCCCCTCCATTAAAAAAATATACGAAAAATAATTTTGGAAATTTAAAAAAAAGCAACAAAAAAAGCCGAAAACCAAAAATTTTGTGAAAATAGCATCTAAAATAACAAGAAAGAAGTAGAATAAAAGGCTAAAGCAGAGTATACACGTGAAGAATCATCATCCACAACAGCGATTGGCAAACAATTGAAACAAGTTGCCACTGAACACACAAAAAATAATAAAGAATAAGCGCTCCAACAAAGAACGAGGCCAATAAAACATAATTTCGATCAACAAACCAAAGAAGAAAAATAAAACGACAAAAATAATAAAACAAAAAGAGAAAATTTAAAAATTTAAATAAAAGAGATTAGTCTGTTACTAGCCGACTAAGTATAGTGTCATCGTTATAGTTGTGTGGTGACACTTGGTCTAATTTCTATTGGATAAGAGATCGGGGAACTCCTAAAAGAAGAGTGTTGATCATAATTATATGCTGAACTAGAAACCCATATATGTTTATATAAAAACATATTTCTCTTTATTTCACCCTCGTTTTTAATTTGTTATAATCTACACGTTTCATTTGATGGATGGTCTCTTAATGTTCTCTTAATTGTTTGTAAATTTAAACAATTAGTATTTTGTGTTTTGTTGACTTAAATTACAAAATCCACCATAGATACACCCCACCTTAAAAATCTGAAAAAATCAACAAAAACCAACTTTGCGTGTTTGTTTTTATTTTTGTAATACTTTAGTTTTGAACTCTGTATTCTCTTTATTTGTTGGATTAATTGTGTCACAATGTTTCAAAGCGACTTTCAAAGAAAAAAGAATTTTGCTAATCCAAATTTATTTAAAGTAAGATTTTTAGGTCACATTCTAGCATTGACTTTATATTTTCAATAAAAAATTTCGTTTTCTATTTTCAGAACTCCTCTACACAAAAGGAGACTGCTGCTCCAGCAGCTGCTCCTCCAGCTCCAGCAGCTGGTCGTCCTGAATCCAAAGAAGAAACTAATAAAGAACAACAAGAAGAAGTACGTCCCGAGCACTTGTTTAAGCATCCCTTACAGAATACCTGGACTTTGTGGTATTTAGAAAATGATCGTTCCAAATCATGGGAGGATATGCAAAATGAAATAACTAGTTTTGATACTGTTGAAGATTTCTGGAGGTATGTTTTAATTTAAATGACAAAAAAAAAAAATCCAAATTTAGAAATGAAAAACTCCAAATCTGGGCAAAAAAAATCTATTAAAATTGCAAAACCTACAAAAATAATATGAAAAATATTAAACTTTGCTTTCCAAATTTAATATTTATGTGGCACACTCCACATATTAAAACAAGAAACCTTTTATACAGTGTTGGAAAAAATAATAGGGACGACGAGCTAAAATTTAATTAATTGTTATAAACTTTTTCATAAATGTCTAATTTTTTTCGCTTCAACTGAAAAATTATCAGTAATTTAACGGGATTTAATAATCTGTATAGCTTTTCACGATTCAGTTTTAATTTAAATTTTTATTGGCAGAATAGTAACAAAAGTATTGAATTTACCTGGAAAAAATAATAGGGACGAAATGCTTTCAATGAATTAAAAGTTATTTTCAGTTGTGTTAACCTTTAAGTTCTTAAATAATATTAATAAAAAATGCAAAAAATAAATAAAAAACATAATTCTGTCCATTCTTGACTTGTTTTAGCCTCTTTTATACTCAATAATTGTTTAGGATAATGGGTACGGGTGCCCCTTGTAGGAATTATAATCGAAAACCCAGTTTAAGCTTAAAAGCGGATAGAATATCTATGATGTAAAGGTTCGTAGTAATAAATTGT
Organism: Pegoplata infirma; assembly: GCA_963921195.1. Lineage (NCBI taxonomy): Eukaryota > Metazoa > Arthropoda > Insecta > Diptera > Anthomyiidae > Pegoplata > Pegoplata infirma. The sequence continues at coordinate 55,050,113 of OY992539.1, forward strand.
TCCAAAACAAAGCATTTACCTCGTTTGGCTCAAAGAATGGGCATAAAACCAGGGGTAGAGACTGAAAAATATTATAGCATTTTGACCAAATTCTTGGTTGTCATTCGAAAATTACCCCTTTTATGGCATCTTATGAACTTAAATATGAGGTTTCTGCTCCGGTGACGAGTCGTACAATAAAATATTAACTCCTAAAATCTGTTCTAGAAGGTCGAAGTCCAAGAGAAGAACCACCGCTGAACTTACAATTAATACAAAAAAGTTCAGTATTTGCCAGAAATCGCCTTGACCGTAAGAACTGGTGATATGTTCGATTGCCCGATTAAACAAAGATTAATTTGTTTGGATATGATTGAAAATTGTTTATTGGGAGTCAAATAAATAATTTTCATTTAGATCCAAACAAATAAGTCTTCGTTTTATCGGACAATGGAACATATGACTAGTCCTTACGGTCAAGGTGATTTCTGGCAAATACTGAACTTTTTTGTATTAATTGTAAGTTCAGCGGTGGTTCTTCTCTTGGACTTCGACCTTCTAGAACAGATTTTAGGAGTTAATATTTTATTGTACGACTCGTCACCGGAGCAGAAACCTCATATTTAAGTTCATAAGGTGTCATAAAAGGGGTAGTTTTCGAATGACAACCAAGAATTTGGTCAAAATGCTTTGATATTTTTCAGTCTCTACCCCTGGTTTTTGGCCCAATCTTTGAGCCAAACTAGGTAAATGCTTTGTTTTGGAACAATTTATTATTACGAACCTTTACACAATAGATACCCCATCCTCTTTTAAGCTTAAACTGGGTTTTCGATTATAATTCCTATAATGGGCACCCGTACCCATTATCCTAAACAATTATCGAGTATAAAAGAGGCTAAAACAATTCAAGAATGGACAGAATTATTTTTTTATTTATTTTTTGCATTTTTTATTAATATTATTTAAGAACTTAAAGGTTAACTCAATTGAAAATAACTTTTAATTCATTTAAAGCTTTTTGTCCCTATTATTTTTTCCAGGTAAATTCAATACTTTTCTTACTATTCTCCCAATAAAAATTTAAATTAAAACAGAATCGTGAAAAGCTATACTGATTATTAAATCCCGTTAAATTACTGATAATTTTTCAGTTGAAGCGAAAAAAAATGAGACATTTATGAAAATGTTTATAACAATTATTTAAATTTAAGCTCGTCGTTCCTATTATTTTTTCCAACACTGTATAATGCGTCTTCTATTATATTACCTTTTATATGATGCGTCGTTGCAAGAAATGATTCGCAATTTATTTTAATAGTAATAATGGAATTCACGTCAGAAATTTTAGTCTTGCAAAATTGCGCAATGTCAAAATTGCAACATTTTTTGCTTGTTTCTTTGTGAATAAAAGGAATTGTATTTATATTAAAATAAATTGCAAATCTTTTCTTGCAACTACGAATCATATAAAAGGTAATAAAAAAATAAAAATTTTATTAAATTTTTTTTTTTAAAAAAATGTTGCAATATTGCACTGTTGCAAGGGTCAAAAAATTCTGAAGTGAATACCCTGAATATATTTGTAGAGTTGCAATTTTGACATTGCTCTATTTTGCAAGTCTTAAAATTTCTGACTTGAATTTCATTGGTATTAGAGTATCCAAAAAACCGCCGATTTTCAAAAACCGGTTTTCGGTTTATTCAAAAAATCTGAAATTTAAAAAACCGGTCAACCGGTTTTTTCCGGTTCTTTTATCATTTTAGATTTTTATTTAGAAAAAACAAAATTTGTTAACTAAATAGAAAAAAATATGATAAGTGAAGTTAATAAAATAATTTTGTATCTTGTTTTTTTCTATTTAGTTAACAAATTTAAGCAAATGAAACATTTTTATGTCAGAAGTAGTTTAAACTCCTGCATTTTCACCCTGGGGATTATAAAATGCAATTTTTTTCTGCTAGCCCCCTTTTGTGGGCGTAGCTATAACAGATTATTTTAAATAAAGATGAAATTGTATTAATAGTAGGGATGTGCGATTAATCGATTAATTAATCACTTCGATTAATCGAAATCCTGATTAATCAATTAATCGATTAATCATACTTTCTGATTAATCATAACTATGATTAATCAACTAATTTGAATTTTGATTAATCGAAAACGAATAATTTTATTTAATTTTTAAAAAATGTTGGCAAAACAAAATCAAAGAAAAACAAAACAAAAAATATTTAAAAATAAAAACAAAATTTATAAATTAATAAACAGAGCGAAATTAAATATGCCAAAATCCAACAATAAATTCCACCAAATTTTCCAAAATTTATGACGAAATTTCATACTTAGATCTATCATGGAAGACTGGAGATTCTACTATGAATAATATGCCTCTTACCATGCACAAATCTAGAAATGAATATACATACATATCGTCGGTGTGCGAACCAGAACCGCTATGTGTATTTCAACATTTTTTGAAGAGACTTGAATAACAGCTATATTTGGTACTTTTGCGCTGTTTTCTATAATTCAAATTAATGGAAATAGAAAATGTGCAATATTTTTTAATGGTCAAAATAAAGCTGATTTGTAACCCTTTTCAAAACATTTTGAAAAAAACATAGCGGTTCTGATTGGCGCACCGACGATTTGTACAAATGTATGTAAGACGCCCAATAACACGCATCCATGTTCCATCCCTCTAGAAATGCTTCTCTCTGCCAGCACTTCCACGCCAATTGGTTGTATTGTACATGAGTTGGACATCATGTACAATACAACAAAATTAATTTTCTACAAGGGCTCAATAAAAATGGTCCTCTGTGTCAGCAATTCGACGCCAATTGGCGTTAAATTGTGCATGACCCGGAGATTATGTGCAATACAACAAAATGAATATTTTTTTTTTTTAATTTAAAATGATTGGGAGGCACATCCATTTTTTTAGATTATGCTATTTTGTAATGTGAAGAGACCGTGATAATATCCGCATTGTGAGCTGAAAAGAACGCCTAAAAGTCTATTCGAGTAAAATTTAATAAATTTTCTAAAAAAATTTCAAAAGTCATAGAATTTGAAATATGTACATATGTGTAAAAACAAAACAAAATAAAAACAAAACAAAATATTCAATTATTCAAATTTTGAATATTCAACTTCCTGATTAATCAATTAATCATGAATTTTGATTAATCAAAATTTAAATTATTTGATTAATCATAGTTCTGATTAATCAGAAAGTATGATTAATCGATTAATTGATTAATCAGGATTTCGATTAATCGAAATGACTAATTAATCGATTAATCGCACATCCCTACAAGAAACCTTTTATATAATGTTTTTAATAGTGTTGAAATCTAGAACACCAAAAAGATTTGGAAATTTTCATTTCACATTTTTTATGAGAATTATTTTTTTTTTTGGAACAGTGGCCTTTTTTAATGCATATTTTTAGAATGAGACAAAAATAATAATAAATTTGTTTTAAATTCTTTCTTTCAGTCTTTACAATCACATTAAACCTCCATCTGATATTAAAGTTGGCAGCGATTATTCTTTATTTAAAAAGGGTATCCGACCAATGTGGGAAGATGCTGCTAATAAACAAGGTGGTCGTTGGGTTATTACTTTGAATCGTTGTCCTAAACATGAATTGGATAATTTATGGCTTGATGTGGTATGTAAATTTTATTTTATTTTTATTTATTTAACATATTCATATAAAATTCATCATTTTGATCTCCTAAAACAGTTCATTATTCTATGAATGCCCGTCCTTCTGTAGATAACACAATGGAGTCCAATATAAAATAAACTTCTGAAGTTTATCACGAATATGTCTCACGGTCTTAGTAAGGTTAAGTTCGTAAACAGGCAAAATCAGACCAGGGGGAAAAAGTTCCCCTTGAAGAATTAAACCAACCTCTGAAAAACGCCATTGTTTACATGTTTTTTGAAGAATTAAACCAACCTCTGAAAAACGCCATTGTTTACATGTATTTTTATTAAACAAACATTTTTATGCAAGAAAAAGTCCTGCACTTAGGCCCAGGAGATTAAAAAATTTCGGTGTGTTCCGGCCCGCCCCTTTTGTAGTCGAGTATTCAAAAATATGATAAAATTGTCTAACGTAACCGTATGGTTTTATTAACATTTATCCCCCTCCGACCCCCAACCCTCAAAAAAAAACTGCCATGTCAAATTTGTTGTTTTCTTTTTGGAGGGAATAAAAGATTCAGCACAGCTGAATTTTATACTCATACCTTCTGTAGATAACACAATGGAGTCCAAAATAAAATAAACTTCTGAAGTTTATCACGAATATGTCTCACGGTCATAGTAAGGTTAAGTTCGTAAACAGGCAAAATCAGACCAGGGGGAAAAAGTTCCCCTTGAAGAATTAAACCAACCTCTGAAAAACGCCATTGTTTACATGTTTTTTGAAGAATTAAACCAACCTCTGAAAAACGCCATTGTTTACATGTTTTTTGAAGAATTAAACCAACCTCTGAAAAACGCCATTGTTTACATGTATTTTTATTAAACAAACATTTTTATGCATGAAAAAGTCCTGCACTTAGGCCCAGGAGATTAAAAAATTTCGGTGTGTTCCGGCCCTTTTCTTTGATCTTTTTCGAATTTCAATTGATCTTTTCGAATTTCAATTAATTTTTTTCAAATTTCAATGGATCTATTTTGAATTACAATTGATCTATTTGGAATCACAATTGATCTTTTTGGAATTATAATTGCATTTCTTCGAATTAAAATTGATCTTTTTTAGATTTACAATTAATATTTTTCGATTTACAATTTGATTTTTCAAATTACAAGCAGAATCTTTAAATTACAAATGCAATTTTCGAAATAAATTCCTCTGTTCTGTCTTTCACAACTTCTTAATTCACATAAAATTTTTCGAATCGCATGAAATCGAGTTTGGTGTTTTGTTGTTCACGTGTTCAGCCAAAGTTGTTATTTAATAACTAAAATTTAAGAAGTTATGAGGGAAAAATGCATCTGTTTTACTTTCACCAAACTTTATATGAAAGAAATAAATGTGAATTACTTTTTTTTGGAACAGCGGCCAAAAATGGAATATTCGAATTACAATTAGAATCTTCGAATTACACCTGCAAATGTTGTGGTCACGATATAAGTCGACAAACTACATCTCAAATTATTTTGGTCAGATCAAAACCACAAAAGTTATGCCTCAGCATACACAGTGATAAAAAAATCGAACTTTCTGAATCGAAATTTTTTTTTTTACATGCATTTGAACTTGGTGATGTTAACGCATTTGAAGTTTTTGTTTTTGGTCCAGCTTCCAAATTTAAGCTCGAAATTGCGTTAGCTATTACCGGTATGAATTTCGCTGCAATTGGTCCAGTACCTACTGACCCAGCAAAAACTTCGCTTAAATAGTGGTTATTTTACTTATGCAGTAAAATAACCACTATTTAAGTCATTATTAATAAGCGGTCGAAGTAAGTACTTGCTGCCAATGTCACCCCATGTTAAAATAATGAGTTAAAATGCCAATGAATAAGTACTTATCTATAAGTATATCGGCATTTTAACTCATTATTTGGTAATGTCAGTTTTTGCTGGGATATTTTCGATTTTTTGGTGCATGAAAATCTCATCCCTACTCTTTACTATACGCTACTAAAATTAATAAACAATATCACCTTCAAAGGATTGTAGGTCAAAGAATACTGTATTTAAAAATACTGTATTTAAAAATTTCATTTGTTTGGGTTGTTGAATACAAAGTATTGGACCATTTTTAATGTTTGTACTTTGAAATAATAGACTTAAAAATATTTTTCAAAAATTTTCTGAAAAATGTCTATAGCAATAAAATCTTTTCTTTGTTCACAAACAAATTAAATTGGTGATCAAAAGAATTGGAGGTCAGAAAATGCGGATTTTTTTTTTTTTTTTTAAAAAAAAATTTAATTTCGTTCATTGAAAAAATTAGTTGATAATTGAATATACAAATGGACTATTTCAAAAATTTTTAATGTTTGAACTTTGAAAAATCGACTTACAATTAAAAATATTTTCAAAAAATTTTCTGAAAAATGTCTACAAACAATACTAAACATCGATAATGCATTACAACAGTTTTGCAGGTCAAAAACCGGTCTCCAAACTTTTCCTTCACATCTGGTTTTGAGAAAATTTAGGTCAAATTTAAAAAAATCGCTGTTTTGGACGTTTTTGGTAACTTTTAGTGGATGAACCCGATGTGATGGCGACTTAAAAAAGGAAGAGCAACGTTTGGGCTTTACCTTTGGCTTATTTTTAAGTCGTCAGCACATCGGGTTCATCCGCTATCAGTTGTCAAATATGGCCAACAAAAAAAAACGGATGTAATGAAAAAGTTTGGAGACCGGATTCGTGATCAGGAGAATAATGGTAATCATATGTATAGTGAGGGGTTTTATTCGCTAAAGTTTTTTTCATATGATTATTAGCGTAAAAATCTTTGGGATAAAAGACATCATTGATAGACAATTGGTGGTCTAAGGGTTAAGGCGACCTAATTAGTTCTGCATCCTTAAGAGCAATGTTTAAGCTTTATCCTCGACTTATTTTTAAGTCACCATCACATCGAGTTCATCCGCTATAATTTGCCAATAATGTCCAAAACGGCGAACTTGTTTTTACTTTGACCTCAATTTTCTCAAAAACCTGATGTGATGAAAAAGTTTGGAGACCAGATTTGTGATCACTAGAGCAATTGCAACTAACTGTGTAAGGTCGCGTACCAGTCGCATCAAGTTTTATTTTTTTAAATGTTCAGTAGTGTAATTTCATTTTCGAGATCGACCCTCGTAGCACATTTATTATTAACTCAATCTGGAAATAGCATATTTAATATTAAATATTGTATTAAAGCTTGTATTCTTATAACATTTTAAATATTTTTATCCTATTTTTGTCAAAAGCTTATTTTTGCACCTTGTCTTTTGTTCCTTTAAATCGAGTGTTTGTTTAATATAATTTTGTTTTTTTAATATTCCAGCTTTTGTGCTTAATTGGTGAAGTTTTTGATCATTCAGATCAAATTTGTGGTGCTGTAGTCAATTTACGTAATAAAAATACAAAAATTTGTAAGTCGAGCAATAACTCACCAAAAACTTACCTTGAAATAACAATATTTTACTTTCTTTTTTTCAGCTATTTGGACTGCTAATGGTAATAATAAAGAAGCCGCTTTAGAAATTGGTCATAAATTGAAAGATGCCTTGCGTATTAGTGGTCAAAATTTGCAATATCAGCTGCATAAGGACACAATGGTTAAAACAGGATCAAATGTTAAATCCGTTTATACTTTGTAAACAAATGAAAAAGTGTGTTTGATGGAAGGAAGAAGGAGAATGAATGGTGGTAGAAAATAGAAAAAAAAAATAAACACAACGGATGTTATAGTCTTTGTATTTGAGAAGTAAAAAAAATACACACACAGTTTGCAAGTCCTTTTGCTAAAAATACAGCTGAAACAACAACTGGAATATAAAAAAAATCATGAAGAAAAAAATCACCACATTTATATGTCTAAAAACTAAATAAACAAAAAAATATCTATAAATTTTAACTGAAATATCTTAAAAAAATTAAGAAAATATTTAAAAAATTTCACTAATAGAAAAGAAAACCACAAAAAAAAAATAAGCAAACATTTGCATATTCAAAATCTAAAATCATTTTTAAAATTGGACCAACCCATTCATTTTCTATTTTTTTTTTTATTTTGAAAACAAGACTTTGCAAAATGCCGGTTTTTAATAAAACTTTTTAAACAAATTTTTAGTTGAAAAAAAAATATTGGTAACTTTTTTTTTGTAAAAAGCCGGTCTTTTAATAACACAAAAAATTCAAAAAGCAATGCTTAGCATTAACTTTTTTTTTTTTAATTCGCGGTGGTATTTTGTATGCAAATATTTATTCAAAAGTCGGTGTTATAATCATTCTTAAATAAAACAACTAAATGTGTTTTTTTGTAAAATATATGTAAACAACTATTTGAAATTATTATTAAAACGTATTGATCTAATAAAATTGAATAACATAAAAATACTTTTTAATGTTTTTATTTTGTAGGATTTAAAAAAAGAATATCGAGGGCCTATATTCAAAACCCTCTATCTAAAAAAACACAACTTTTCAGGAGAGCCAAAAAACTGTTTATTTCGCGTATTGTCAGAGTAATTAAAATTCGATATTCTACAGTATTTTTTTAAATCAACTACTGAATCTCACATATGAATCGTTTTTAAAATTTTGCACTATTGGGGATTTTAGAGGATTGATAGAGGGTTTTGTTTCTCATAAATATTAAGTACATGAATGAAAATGATCAGATAGAGGGTTTTGCATTTTAATAAAAATGAATTGTTATGATTTCATTTGCGACATCGGTTAATTTTTAACATAATTTATTAATGATAACGGCTTATAAATAATTCGGAAATCGCGGTTTTGGTCCATAGGTGCGGATTTTTAAGACAAAAGTTAATTTTTACCGAATTCGTCTCAAAAGTTGACAAACTGCTGAGTATGTTATGTAAAAAATAGTAAAAAAATTAAGAGCGCAATTTTGGTCCACAGATGCTGATCAGCATCGGGATTTTTAAGATTAAGAATTCTTTGTTTCATAATGTACACAAGACATCCAAATTTTGAGCCATATTTTTCAAAAAGTTAAACAAGAATTTTCAGAAAAAATTAGCATCAGTGGACCAAAATCGCGGTTCTGGAATTTTGTTGACAAATTCATGTGCAGCATGCAAAAATTAGTATGAAAACATGTAATGCATGATGAAATTATTCAAAAAAAAATATTTATAAATTAATTATTTGAAAAGATAGAGGGTTTTGCATTCAGAAAAATTAATTGTGTAAGAGATAGAGAAAACCAAAAATGCAAATAAAATAGCAAAAAAAAATATTTTTGTTCTGAATTTTACACCATAGTGGGCCGTTTTACTGAATATTTTGCCATCAAAAAGTCATTTTCGTGAAAATGGAAGATAGAGGGTTTTGAATATAGGCCCTCGATATGATATACTGTTAATGATAGTGCGGAACGGAGTGTACTGAACAAGTGAAAGACAAAACGAGATTTCTATAAATGAAAAAACGAAAAATTCGTTTCTTTATATGGGAAACTAACATAAATTTTGAAGACAATCTTATGCATTTCAAAATTGTCCATATGTATTTTAAAACTGTCAAATTCTATTTCCAAATGTATTTCAATTTCTAAATGTTCTAAACTAAAAAATCAAAATTGTTTTATTCTACATTTAAAATGTTATATTTTAAGTAGATTTATCTGGCTCGAGGTCATTTTTCTTTACTAATTACACCATGATATTCTCATAGAATAACTTTCAAGAAAATTATTTTTCTGTTTCAAATGTATTTGGGGCATTCCATGCCAAATCACTCACTTTTAGGCCCGACCCCCTTCGATTAATTTTATTTTTGGATATGTTTTAGTACGTATTAAATGCAACTTGCGGCCAAATTTTCAGCCTTTTATACCAAGGTGGTGTTGAGTAATCAATTTTTCAAAATGGCGATTTTTTCCAAAAAATGAAAAAATTTAAATTTTCAATCAATTTTGACCAGTAAAAAATATAGATATTTTAAAAAAAGTTGGACAACGTTTTGTTGGTATTTAAAAGTAGTTTTAGAAAAAAAATGTGAAAAAATTATTCGAAGTAATTATCACTTATTTTTTGACGTTTAAAAATTAAAATTGACTTTTTGAAAAAGTCCGAAACCTTCGATTTTTTTGTAAAAAACTATAAGAATTCTACTCTAAATTATGCAACTTTTAAGCCATAACTCGAGATGTGATCAAAATTCTTTCTATTTTTTTTTTAATTTTTAAAATTGCACCTTTTATGTTTTGGCTCTGATTTATTTTATATGGAGCTCCAAAAAAAAAAAAAATGGTAGATACTGACCCTAACTTACCCTAAATATATTCATTTGGAGGTAAATATACGTCTCACAAAAATTTGGGACGATCGGACATGTGTAAGGCGCTTAGCATGGTCCTTGAAGTTTAAAAAACGGATTACAAGGAAAAATATGATTTTTTTCTGTTTTCGCAATTTCTTTGGTATTTTAAGTTAAGTTTTAATTCGAGTGATTACAGAATTATGATGTGGAGTAAAATGCCTTTCTAATAAGGTACTAAAAACTAAAATCGGTTGAAAATCAGCCAAGTTATTACAACTTCCCCAGGCATCTAGCGTGTGCCATACAACTTGATTAAAAAATACGAGGCCCTTTTTTTAAATTTATTGAAATTTTCTACTGTAATAACATTTTTTCATTATTCATGTTTCAGTGTAATATTTTTTTGACTTTTCCAAATTTTAAAACAAAAAAAAAAATTTTTTTTTTAAAATAGAGATTTCAAAAGGGTGTGGAAAATGCAGGCATTTTTAGCACTAATTTAAAAAATGTTAGCAAAACACAATATGAAAAATACTTGTCATCTAATAACATTTGAACTTGAAGAATAAAAAAATGTTATTACAGTAGAAAATTTCAATGAATTTCAAAAATCGGATTGTATTGATTAATCAAGTTGTCTGCCACACGTTAGATGTCTGGGGAAGTTGTAATAACTTGGCTGATTTTAAACCGATTTCGGTTTTTATGACCTTAATAGAGAGACATTTTACTCTACATTTCAATTCTGTAACCATTTGAATTCAAAATTAACTTAAAATACCAAAAAAATTAAGAAAACAGAAAAAATGCATATTTTCCCTTGTAATCCGATTTTCAAACTTCAAAGCCGATGCGGCACGCCTTACCCATGTCCGATCATCCTAAAATTTTCTGAGACGTATTTTTACACCCAAGTTAATATATCTAGGGGAAGTTACGGTCAATATTTACCAAATTATTTTTTTTGGAGCACCATATAAAATAAACCAGAGTCAAAAAAAAAAAGTGCAATTTTAAAAATTTGAATAAAAATAGAACGAATTACGATCACATCTCGAATTATGACTTAAAAGTTGCGTAATTTAGAGTAGAATTTTTTGACATTTTTAAAAAAAAATCGAAGGTTTCGGACTTTTTCAAAAAGTCGATTTTAATTTTTAAACGTCAAAAAATAAGTGATAATTACTTCGAATAATTTTTTCACATTTTTTTTCTAAAACTACATTTAAATACCAACAAAACGTTGTCCAACTTTTTTTAAAATATCTATATTTTTTACTGGTCAAAATTGATTGAAAATTTAAATTTTTTCATTTTTTGGAAAAAATCGCCATTTTGAAAAATTGATTTCTCAACACCACCTTGGTATAAAAGGCTGAAAATTTGGCTGCAAGTTGCATTTAATACGTACTAAAACATTTCCAAAAATAAAATTAATCGAAGGGGGTCGGGCCTAAAAGTGAGTGATTTGGCATGGAATGCCCCATTTACATATGTTGTTATGAACTTACTCCTACAAGGAAATGTTGTCTGAAACATCTATCGTCCATACATAACCACTTTGTAGATGCGAGTCACATGAGGTTAACCAGGCTATAAGAACGGAATATCAAAGAACTTAAACACAACAAGTCTGTAGGATTAGATAACTTCCCTCCGATACTACAGTGACAGATTTTTAAAAGAAAAGTTATCAATACCAAACCTGATTATTATCAATCAACTATTTTTGAAAAAAAATGCTATATAGCAAATTTTTCAAGCTTTAATTTAAGCTTGATAGCGTTCAGATTGAGCAAATATTGAATGAGATACCAGGGTCGCACTGGAAAATTAAATTATTTATAGATATTTTTTAAAAATATTTTTAAGTCGATTTTTCCAAGTTCAAACATTAAAAAATTTATCCAATAATTGATTGATAATAATTTCATTAATATCCGCTCAAAAAATCTGTTAATTTTTAAAAATTCAAATTCTTCTCAAATTTGACCTTTGACCATTATCTGGGTCGATTTTTCATATCTCAATTTTGTCCTGACTAAGAGGCATGTTACAGACTCAATTCCGTTCGGATTTGGAAAGTGTTTTTTTTTTTAACTCTTTTAATTGTTGGTCAATGACTATGCAAAAACGACCAGGGTTTCCCACAAATGGTTCATAAATCCAGAGTTAATCCATTGCCTTTGCAATGGAGGCTATGAACCATGTATATTAATTATATGAGTTGAATGGATCTCCTCCAGTATTATTATACATTCCATATAATATATGGGTTTAATGATCTATCCTCCTCCAGTAGTCGTAAATTGTTTGAGTTTAATGGTTTATTCTCCTCCAGTAGTTGTATATTGTTTGAGTTTAATGGTTCTCCTCCAGTAATATGAGTTTAATGGTTTTTTCTCCTCCAGTAGTAGTAAAATTGTTTCAATTATCCACAAAAATGTGGTTAAATGCAAATAGCAAAGCACGCGGCCGAGTAGCGGTACCGAAGTCCCGTTAGTCGTTGTGAGACGCCATCCCAAATGCGAAGGTGAGAAGAGTGCAGAACTAGCGCAAAAAAAATTCAAAAAGTCACGTAGCCAGCATTACACAAAAAACCAGCACGAAACGATGTTTAATCAACGCGATCCAAACTACGACTGGAAAAAGTGGTTTACTCGAAAAACGGCAAAGCGAATATTTTTTTTCGGAATGAAACCACTTTTTTGCAATCCAATTCCACTTTGATTTTTGAAAGTGATTTTACTCCGAAAATTATAATATTCGTTTTTGTGCTTTACGAGCAAACCACTTTTTTCAAATCCGAACGGAATTGAGTCTGTGACATGCCCCTAAAGGAAGTTTTATTATTGGTGCTCTCCCACCAGTATATCCATCCAATGAGGTGAATAACAAATTCAATTTATATAATCTTCGTCAAAACGTGTCCACCATTTATTTATAAAATGGCCGACACCAGCATATAAACGCCAAACGATAGCATATTTATTTAGTAGAAATACCGCAAAATAACAGCAGCAACGCTGTTATTAATTGAGACTCCATAAAAGCAAATGCGAGGTGAGTGGTAACCATTACGAGCGTACAACAAACACACACACGTGTCTGTACTTAAACAATAATTACAGCGACGAATGGATGTTTCTCCAACGCGATCCTTATTACATGGCATACATGGGACTATTTAAATAAATGGACTAATTAATTGACGATTTCATTGGCATTATATTGAAACTAATGCCAATGAAATTTTTAGCATTGGCATTGTTTCAATCAATGCCAATGCCCGTTAAGGAATTAGTAATGCCAATTATGAAAAATTTCATTGGCATTAATAAATGCCTTAATGAAAACAAAGCATTAGCAATATTAAAAGTCGTATTTCCGTCAACCAGTTGTGAAAATTTTTTTTTGGTTAAAACTTAAAATGGCTATATCTCGAAAACTAAGCCAGATAGAGCAAAATGGAGGGCATTTTTGGTTCTTAGAATCGCCATAGTTTCGCCGGTCCTCTTCACATGTGTGGACCCTAATAGGTCAAAATTTTGAATCTAAAAAATTGTCACTCCCGAAAGTTTAAAAATTCACATACCTTGAGCATTATCTTGCTTATTTTTCCAGGTACTGCAATTTAGGGGCCCAATAGGGTCTTGAGAATTTTAGAAACTGAATAACTAAAAAACTATTGCTCTGAGGGTTTTTTAGTATTGGTAGACGAGTTCTAGAAACCAAGAGCTACAAAAATGCTTTTGGACTTTTTGTTGTGTCACCAATATTTACCGAGATATTGAATCCAAATTTTTTGGATTCAAGGTTAGGACCCATTGGGGTCCACATATGTGAAGAGGACCCGCGAAAGTATGGACATTCAAAGAACCAAAAATGCCCTCCATTTTGCTCTATCTGGCTTAGTTTTCGAGATATCGCCATTTTAAGTTTTAAAAAAAAAATATATTTATTGTAAAAAAATGCTTTTTTTATCAATTGTAAAGTTTTTTTAGGCATTTGTGCCGTTTCATTGGCATTAGTACAAATAATGCCAATGCCAAAAAATTTCATTGGCAATTAATGCTAATGCTTTTTTTTGCATTGGCATTAGTTCCAACTAATGCCAATGAAAATTCAATGCCAATAAAAAATTCCCTTGTATGTTACATGGCCGACTGTTATGACAATAAGTCGAATGATAGTAGTATATTTTATCAATTGCGCCTAAAAGTAGGCACTCCTTTTCTACACCAAACATCGACAACCCTTAGAATCAGTAGTACCGTGGCCATTAATCTTATTTTTATTTTTGAAGAAACCCAGCAAAACTTGGAGGACTTCCAGAACTAGTGCTAGAGTCCTTCTTTTTAGCTCGACTAGTTCTCTATCTCGTTCTCAGAGTCATGATTTTTGTTTGAAATTGTCACCCTCAGAACTAGTTCTAGGGAAGTAGTCTAGGAACAATCACACCTTCTATGGAACGGTTCCATAAGTCATTCTGGAACCAATTGTTTATCCCATTCTGTAACCCATGATTTTCGTTTTAAATTGTCACCACCAGAACTAGTTCTAGAACCAGTTCTTTATCCTATTCTTTAACCCATGATTTTTCTTTAAAATGGTCACGACAGGAACTACTTGCAAGAAACTATTGTGTCATGAATGTGGAAGTACTTCAGGAATGCCTTCTAGAAGTTGTATATTCACTAATTCTATTTTACTATATAAAACTAGTTCGAGCATAAATGTGTAACCAGTTTAAATACTAAAAAATCATTAATTTTTTTCTCAACAAATTCATTAAAATAGTTTTAATTCAAATTTTAAAATAGCAAACTAAAAAACAACAAATTAATGGAGCTATTCTAAAATTTTATTATTATAATAAGTGCTATTATTAGCAGCCCAGAATTTTATTATAGATACCAAAAATTTCAACTCTAAAAAAAGCTTTATCAACTTTTTGTTGTTCTAAAACAATTCAATTTGAAATTTGAATTTAGACAACAAAATTTTATAAGCACAATAGCTGTATGGGTAGGTGGGTGGTTTTAATATTTTGTTATTTTTGGAGGCATGGGTTCAAATCCCACCCATTTCTAACAAATACTTTTTTTTTGCCAATTTTTATTTTTTTTTTTATTACAAATATTATAATGCAGTTTTTTTTTAATTTTTAAATTTCGCAATTTTTAAAAGATGCAAAAAAAATTGATTTTTGCATCTTTTTTTTCTGAAATTATTATTATTGTATGGTTTTAATTGGCTATTTCTCTCGCAAAAAAAAACATTATAATTGTCTTTAGAGGAAAAAAATAATATTTTTTTTCAACTACACTTTTTTGCATGCAAAAAAAATTGCAATAATTTTTGTAATAATATGTTTCTTATTTTTGACTACAATAATGCGTATTTTGACAAATTGCGAAAAAAAAATAGGGAATTTTGACGAAAACAAAATGTTGGTTTCTTGTTATAAATGAAAAAAAAATTGTTATAGATGACAAAACTTGTTATAGACTGAAAAGTACATAACAATATTTTGTCATCTATAACAATATTTTTTTCATTTATAACAAGAAACCAACATTTTGTTTTCATCAAAATTCCCTATTTTTTCGCAATTTGTCAAAATACGCATTATTGTAGTCAAAAATAAGAAACATATTATTACAAAAATTATTGCAATTTTTTTTGCATGCAAAAAAGTGTAGTTAAAAAAAAAATATTATTTTTTTTCCTCTAAAGACAATTATAATGTTTTTTTGCGAGAGAAATAGCCAATTTAAACCATACAATAATAATAATTTCAGAAAAAAAGATGCAAAAATCAATTTTTTTTGCATCTTTTAAAAATTGCGAAATTTAAAAAAACTGCATTATAATATTTGTAATAAAAAAAAAATAAAAATTGGCAAAAAAACAAAATATTTGTTAGAAATGGGTGGGATTTGAACCCATGCCTCCAAAAATAACAAAATATCAAAACCACCCACCTACCCATACAGCTATTGTGCTTATAAAATTTTGTTGCCTAAATTCAAATTTCAAATTAAATTGTTTTAGAACTACAAAAAGTTGATAAAGCTTTTTTTAGAGTTGAAATTTTTGGTATCTATAATAAAATTCTGGGTTGCTAATAATAGCACTTATTATAATAATAAAATTTTAGAAGTTTTGTCATCTATAACAATATTTTTTTCATTTATAACAAGAAACCAACATTTTGTTTTCGTCAAAATTCCGTATTTTTTCGCAATTTGTCAAAATACGCATTATTGTAGTCAAAAATAAGAAACATATTATTACAAAAATTATTGCATTTTTTTTTGCATGCAAA
Source organism: Pegoplata infirma (assembly GCA_963921195.1). Lineage (NCBI taxonomy): Eukaryota > Metazoa > Arthropoda > Insecta > Diptera > Anthomyiidae > Pegoplata > Pegoplata infirma. The sequence continues at coordinate 55,066,417 of OY992539.1, forward strand.
AAAGTGTAGTTAAAAAAAAAATATTATTTTTTTTCCTCTAAAGACAATTATAATGTTTTTTTTGCGAGAGAAATAGCCAATTAAAACCATACAATAATAATAATTTCAGAAAAAAAAGATGCAAAAATCAATTTTTTTGCATCTTTTAAAAATTGCGAAATTTAAAAATTAAAAAAACTGCATTATAATATTTGTAATAAAAAAAAAATAAAAATTGGCAAAAAAAAAAAATATTTGTTAGAAATGGGTGGGATTTGAACCCATGCCTCCAAAAATAACAAAATATCAAAACCACCCACCTACCCATACAGCTATTGTGCTTATAAAATTTTGTTGTCTAAATTCAAATTTCAAATTAAATTGTTTTAGAACAACAAAAAGTTGATAAAGCTTTTTTTAGAGTTGAAATTTTTGGTATCTATAATAAAATTCTGGGTTGCTAATAATAGCACTTATTATAATAATAAAATTTTAGAATAGCCCCATAAGTTTAAAAAAGTTGTCACAAAAAACGGAAACAAATTAGTATAATCAAGAAACAAGATAACCATAAACTGGCGAGAAATGTAAAATTTTAGGGCATATATACTCGTAACATATTAATAATGAACAATACATATTTTTCAAAATTAAAGATGCCAAAGAAAATCCTAAAAATATTGTTGTTTAAAACGGGTTTTAGCTGTACGTGAGAACAGCGTATAAGGTCGTAAGTGTGAACTCCTTATAAGTCCCGAAAAAAATTATAAAATTTACTAAGTCCCTGACACAATTTTTTTTTTAGTTTTATAGTACAATTTGTTTTATAGAAGTGGTGTAGAAGTCATGTTCGACTAGTTCTTAGTCACTAGTTCTCTATCTCGTTCTCAGAGTGATGATTTTTGTTTGAAATTGTCACCATCAGAACTAGTTCTAGGAAAGTAGTCTAGGAACCCATGTATGGAACGGTTCTTTAAGTCATTCTAGAACCAATTTTTTATCCTATTCTTAGACCCATGATTTTTGTTTGAAATTGTCACCATCAGAACTAGTTCTAGCGAAGCAGTCTAGGAACATTTTGTACATTTTGTTTAGCAAAAAAAAAAAAATTTTTTTGAATTACTGCACTTTACTGAACAAAATTAGTAGTATTTTTTGTTTCCGTATTATTTTTATTATTTCATTAATGCAATTGGAAATTATCTAGAAGGAAAATAAGCGATTTTTGAAGAAAAAAAATATTGTAGGGACCAAAAAATATACGATTATATGCTTAGTTGGATTACTCAAACTGCTTACTAATTTTGCTACAATTGGAAAGTTTTGTTTACTTTTTGTAAATTAATCCAGCTGTAGAAAATAAAGTTGCATATTGCAGATTGTAGTAAGGTAATTGAATGGATCTATAAAAACCTATTTGCACTAATGCCCCAATACTTAATAATACCAAACAAATTACCCAATACTTAATAATATTTTTAGCCCCTCTGTACATATTTCAAAAAGTTTGACTTTTCCAAATAGAAGATGCAACAGAGAAATGCGTAATCAAATATATATTTTTTTCTTTTTTGAAAAAAATTATAAGTTTTTGAAACAGCTTCCAAGATGTTATTTGAGAACCAGTATTTGTTTCATGGAAGTGGTGCAGAAGTCATGTACGACTAGTTCCAAATCACTAGTTCCCAAACTACTCCAAAAAAGCTCTTTGGAATCAAAATATTACTCTTTTGGATCACTTCTAGAAGTAGTTGTGACATCACTAGTTCCAGGATGCTCTTTGAGAACCTATCGTGACAATCTTTGAAGTACTTCTAGAACTAGTTATTTTTGAATGACTCCGAAAAGTTTTGCTGGGTAATGGCGTTTTAGTTTTGTGACAAACAGCCGTTTTGCCAAAGAAACTATAAAATTTATGAACTAATAGTATATTTTGGTATAAACTTAAATTTAATATTTATTACAATAAAATATTTAAAAAAAAATCACTTTCTTAAAATATTATTACTTAATAAATACATACATTACAAATTTATAAATCTTAGAACTCTATAGATGAAAATCACAATAGCTGTTCCGTAAATTAGAAAAAAAATTGATTCGAAATCTAGAATTCTCAGATTTTGTGACATTTTTTCTTAAGAAAATTTTAAGATTTAGACATATTTTTTATATCGGAAAATTCTCATATTCTAAGAAATTTTTTGTTATAGAAAATTCTCAGATTCTAAGAAATATTTTCATATTCTGAGAATTTGTTTTTTACAAAAATTTTTAGATACTGAGAAATCATTTTAATAAAAAATTTCTCTGAAACTGATTTTTTTTTGTTAATAATTCTTAGATTAATTTTTTCTATAGAAAAATTGTCAGATTCTGAGACATTTTTTTTATAGAAAAATTCTCAGATTCTGAGACATAGAAAAATTCGCAAATTCTGAGACATTTTTTTATAGAAAAATTCTCAGACTCTGAGACATTTTTTTCTATAGAAAAATTCTCAGATTCAGAGATATTTTTTGATTTTTTTCTCAGATTCTTAGACATTTTTTCTATAGAAAATTTGTCAGATTCTGAGACATAGAAAAATTCTCAGATTCTGAGACATTTTTTATAGAAAAATTCTCAGATTCTGAGACATTGTTTTCTATAAAAAAAATTCTCAGATTCAGAGATATTTTTTGATTTTTTTTCGAAGACATGTATTAAAGATTCTGAGACATTTTTCCTTCAAATTTATATTCGTTAATGTGACATAATGTCTTCAATTTTGCGACGTAAATCTTTACGGCGGCATTGATCTAAAGCACGACATATTAAAAGGAGATGTTTTTTAGGATCGATTGATTCATCTTCTTCAAACACTTGTAACATTTTATAGACACGTGACTGCAAATCCCGAGGAAATTGAATTTCAATTTCATCCATGGCACCCTGATTTAATTCTAGCTCACGTCCAAAACTTCGCCAGAAAGTACCAATATTTTGGGCAATTAGTTTATAAATGGCTGCACGTTTCTTTTCACCAAGTTCCTGGGAGAATACTGGTGGTGTTGGATTAGGCTGGGGTGTAGTGTTAGGCAGTTGAAACTGCTGGTGTTGTTGCTGCATACCATTCATTCCTAAATTATCGGAACCACCACCATTTATATTCAATTGAGATCGCAACTCTTCGGCTAATCTTATTTCACGATATTCATTTTCTAGATCAGCAGCTGAGAATTCCTTTGGTGCTACATAGGATGATATGGCTTCCTCTAAGGCACCACCACATTGATCGGCTATTTCTCTGAATGGTTCAATATTATATTCCGAGATGGCGTCATGCCTTTCCAAACAATCTATTAAATCTTCCATTGTTTGTATACGATGCATATTCCGTGCAGAACCAATTTCATTGCGGAATAATGACTTTAAATCCTCCAAATTGTCTTGGGCATTTTTGTCGTTTATGGCAATGTTTTTAAGTATATCAAATGACCAATGTTGACTCATTTTTATAGATTTTGGATAAAATAAAAACTAACAATTTAATTTTTACAGCACTTTGTAATCTCAAATATATTTTAACCAAATATTAATTGGCATTCACAAAAAAATGATAGCACAAAGTAAAAAGTTTCTTGAATTAATAGCAAGAAAAGATTAGAAGGTACGCAGTGTTGTATTTGATGTATTTTCCAATATGGTGGCAAAATGCTTGTTCTTCTTCATCTCACACGTATTTAATATCAAATTAGATTCTTTGTTTATAAAAAATTAAATTTGACTTTCATTTAATTACATTTATTATTTATTTTGCTTTATTCAACGTTTTTTTAAAGATAAGACGCACTATTGATAGTTTAAAAACTTTTTTTTCTCTTTTGTGGTATGCTTTGTTGTTGTTCTCCTTTATGTTGCATTGTTTTTATTAAACGTCAAAAGTTACATAATGTGCTGTCACTAATACTTATTCAAGCGAAATACGACTCTGTTTCATTTCTATTTTTTTCTATGATTAATAGTCTGCTTCGTGTAATACCCTATTCACACTTAATACTGTATACAGACTTGCGTGATTTTAAAATCACTATGTGATTTTCCTTTGAACAAAATCACATAGTGATTTACAAAATCAACTCTAAATTGTACTAGCATAAAGAAAAATCACAAAATCATCTCAATTTACCATGGTAAGTTCTTGTAGTGTGAACGTGGCCTAATACGGCGTTCACACTTACTGTTTTGAAGTGTTCAAGAGTGAGATGTTTAAAAAAGTCTTTGTTCTGTGTCCATTACGTTTTTATTCTGCTACTGGTGTTTTGTTGAACAACTTGTTTAAGGTCGCTAGTGTGAACTCTATATAATATGGAGTTCACACTAGCGACTTTAAACAAGTTGTTTAACAAAACACCAGTAACAGAATAAAAACGTAATGGATACAGAACAAAGACTTTTTTAAACATCTCACTCTTAAACACTTCAAAACAGCAAGTGTGAACGCCGTATAATCTAGTAAATTCCGATTTTAATCTACTTTGCAATCTATACCGTTTACATTGGCATTTTTTACATTTGAGAAGATTAAGATTGGCATTTTTAACACCAAGTTGGTAATAAATGTGTGTGACTGCGTCAAAAGACAGCGACGGTAATTAGTCGTCGCATGATTAAAGGCTCCCATACATTTCAAACAAATTGGATGACTTGTTGGATGACCAATGTAATTTTTCTCGTGTATGGGGCTGTCGGATGGTCGGATGGCTGGTCGGATGAAAAATCAAAAAGTTTTGATTTTTCGATGGTCGGATGAAAAGTTGGATGACATGTCGGATGGTGTATTGACTTGTCATCAGACCGTTGTACGAACAGAGACGTTTTAATTCATTATTTGTTATTGTATTTCACAAAATGATGTTTTGTATAAAGCAATGATATTAAAAAGTGAATTTTAACCTAAATATATTAAAAAACATGAAAAAAATTGAAAAATAAAAAAAAATATTCATGTTACTCCTTCAAGAATTTTAAAAAAATGAGCGGTCGTCCAACATGTGTATAAATTTGTCGGATAAGTGTATTTTGAAAATATTTTTTGGTCAACTAACAAGTCATCCAACATGTATTGTGTCTCTGGGCGGCTTAACAAGGACAGTGACGGCGTTTACAAATAACAATGACGGCGGCATAATCATACTTGGCGGCGTCATCAAAACGGCAGGCTTTGTGTCGGTGTTTTTCAGTGTTGGAAAATGCAAATAATAGAAATACAGAGTTGTATTTAACTTTACCAGATTGCGTTTGCCGATTATAGTGCGTTTACACTGGTCCTCTAAGCTAGCTTAAAGTAGATTGTGGCTCCAATCCAGTTTCAATCTATTAGATTGCCCATACAAATTAATTTTTTTCAATCTAGTAGTTTAGGCTCTAATCGGCAAACGCAATCTGGTAAAGTTAAATACAACTCTGTATTTCTATTATTTGCATTTTCCAACACTGAAAAACACCGACACAAAGCCTGCCGTTTTGATGACGCCGCCAAGTATGATTATGCCGCCGTCATTGTTATTTGTAAACGCCGTCACTGTCCTTGTTAATCATGCGACGACTTATTACCGTCGCTGTCTTTTGACGCAGTCACACACATTTATTACCAACTTGTTGTTAAAAATGCCAATCTTATACCCTATTCACACGTACAGTTTTAAATCGTTTTTAGCAGCAATATTTTTAGCACTTTCTTTATTCTATTACAGTATATTGACAGAAAATGCTAAAAATAATTGCTAAAAACGGTTTAAAACTGTAAGTGTGAATAGGGTATTAATCTTCTCAAATGTAAAAAATGCCAATGTAAACGGTACAGATTGCAAAGTAGATTAAAATCGGAATTTACTAGATTAGAAATCCAATGTAAACGCACTATTAGAGCCTAAACTACTAGATTGAAAAAAATTAATTTGTATGGGCAATCTAATAGATTGAAACTGGATTGGAGCCACAATCTACTTTAAGGTAGCTTAGAGGACCAGTATAAACGCACTATAAGTCTGCATCTGTTAATGTACAACTGGTGTCTAGCCAAGCATCTAATTTGTGTCAGGCCTGGATGACAAATAATGGTTCTTGGACCAATTTAAATAAAATTTAAAATTTAAGCGACCAATTCATTTTGCATTCCGATTTATTTAATGTATATGTTCCATAATTTTTTTCGCAAAACATTTCATATTATCAAGGACAACTGCTGCATCTTGGTGTTTTCGTTAAAAAAATTTCAAAATTTATATTCGGGTTCCCACAAAAAAAATTGATTAAAAAAAAAGTGGAAAAACTTGGACGAGTTCAAACTTCATTACCAATAAGGTCGAATTTTAAATGCAATGTAATTATTTAACCGTTACAAGTACATGTGGATTTCAAAGATTTTAAAACCAAAATATGATGGCCTTTATTCATAATACTTAAAGTGTACTTAAAGTAGGTTTATTTGACAAATATTCATGCAATATCAGTCAAATAAACCTACATTAGATTTAATTTACTCATTATGAATAGCCCAGGATATATTTCAAAAAGTTCAACTTTAGAGACATGTAACCATAGAAAAAAATAGAAGTGTAACAGAGTCGTATTTCGCTTGAATAAGTATTAGTGACAGCACATTATGTAACTTTTGACGTTTAATAAAAACAATGCAATATAAAGGAGAACAACAACAAAGAAAACAACAAAAGAAAAAACAAAAGGTTTTAAACTATCAATAGTGCGTATTATCTTTAAAAAAACGTTGAATAAAGCAAAATAAATAATAAATTTAATTAAATGAAAGACAAATTCCACTTTTAATAAACAAACAATTTAATTTGATATTAAATACGTGTGAGATGAGGAAGAACAAGCATTTTGCCACCATATTGGAAAATACATCAAATACAACACTGCATACCTTCTAATCTTTTCTATGCATGTAACTTAAAAACTATTAAAGATATCTATAAACTGTTTTGGATTTGTTTTACTTATGATGTTTTCTAAAAATAAAATTCGTATAACCTTAAGTTTTAAGACATTTAGTTTGACCATTTATGGCCAAGGTCACAACACTGTGAACCGTTAACACGAGTTCTACAAGTATCAGAAAAGCATAGATTTGTCTGTTAATAAACGTCAGTTGTTTTTTGTTAACGCATCGTACACGCAAAAAAAAATCTGTGTCGGAGTGAGCAAAAATCTGGCATAATTTTACCAAGAATATGCTAAAACTACAACCGACGAAGTAGTTTTCGTAATTTAGCCAAAACACTTATGTAAAAAATTTTGAAGAAAATGCTAATGCTATTTAAGCAAAAACTTGGTAAAATATACCAAAAGAAATATGGTGAAATATACCAAAATTATTAGAAAAGGTGACTATAAATAATGCTAAAAATTACCACATTTATGCTAAAATAAATTTTCTATAAAATTTTTGTAAAAATTTGTATATTTGTTGAATTTAAAATTTTCACACAATAAATCCATATTAATATAATAAATGTTGTGTAGGATTTTATTTACCACCGACCAACTGACCCTTTATGTACAATTTTCTCCAGTGGCTGCTGCCTACGCTTTTTCTTGAAGTGAAGGATCCGCTATAGCTTCACGAATTAATTTAAAAGCATCCTGTAAAAATATAAAATTATTACAAAACATAAATTTTTAATTTAAAAAACTAGTAAGCCCCATTGGTCTTTTGGTTAGAAGGAACACTTACTTTGTGATTCCATTTGTAACTCATCAAAACAGGTCTGGACTCCACTGGCTTTGCTATATAAATGAGTTTTTAGGTTTTAATTTTATAACTAAAGGGAGGACTGGTGCCCACGCTCTTTATTGCAGTGAAGGATTCGCCAAGCTTCAAAAATTTATTTAGCAGTACCCTGTAAAAATAGAAAATTATTACCAAACACTAATTTTTAACTAAAAATCTATTAAACCTTATTGTTGTTCGGAATGGGGGTATACTCACTTTATCATTCCATTTGTAATTCATCGAAACATGCGTCTGGGACTCCATTGGTTTTGCTAAATTAATGGTGTTTTAAGTTATGACAGCAACATTAACTTTAGCATTTTTGTATCTTACATTTATTTATCTTTTAAAAACTAATAATTTATTTTTATTTATTAATTTATTTTAATTTTATTTTATTTATCAATTTCCTTTTCACGTTTTTATAACACAAAAAATAAACGAACAACGCACACATAAAAACAAAATGAAAATGGCGGTCTGTATTTGTTTTTTGTTGTTGTTTTCTTTCGATAAATTTTTGTGCAAGTGATTTGCGTTATTGTGCAAGCTACTTGGTTATTTTACATAAAAAACTAATTATGTTACTTTACCATCGACAAGCATAATTTTAGCAAAAATTTGTTAAAAAATTTTTTTTGGTATGAAAAAAATTTTACCAAGTAGGATTGCTCAATCTGACACAGATTTTTTTTTTTGCGTGTAGACATAGTTTTTAAGCATTTTCCCTTAACATTGCATGAAAAAATAAATAAATTTTAGCAAAACATATTTTTTTTTTCATGACACTGCACAATGCAAAAAGTAATGGCGTCTAAACTAATAATTTTAGTCAATTTGACAAAATTTAGTCAATTTTATGAAATTTCGTCAATTTTACTTCTTTATACCCTATTCACACGTACAGTTTTAAATCGTTTTTAGCAGCAATATTTTTAGCACTTTCTTTATTCTATTACAGTATATTGACAGAAAATGCTAAAAATAATTGCTAAAAACGGTTTAAAACTGTAATACGGCGTTCACACTTGCTGTTTTGAAGTGTTTAAGAGTGAGATGTTTAAAAAAGTCTTTGTTCTGTATCCATTACGTTTTTATTCTGTTACTGGTGTTTTGTTAAACAACTTGTTTAAAGTCGCTAGTGTGAACTCCATATAAGTGTGAATAGGGTATTAGAGGATGTAAACTTGACGAAATTTTGTTGATTTGAATAAAATTTGTTGAATCTTTGCTATGTCCCAATTTAAGGTAGGAACAGAACAAGCCCGGCACGACTTTTTCCATATGATTTGACAGTTAAAAACCGTGACCGGCACGACAAAAAATTAAAACTTATTTTATTTTATCTCTTGGTTCTCTCAATCTCCCTCCCTCTCACACTCCAGGGTTGCCGCATTTTCACAACAATTTTTAATTTTTTCATTCACAATGGTGTAACAAACGTACAGTAGTGCCAACTTAATCACATTGACTATGTGATAAGCGATTTTTTCCGTAAAATTACTCTAATTTTATTAAAAGTTGGCACCACTGAATAAACAAATGACATTTTTTGCCGTCGCCGTCCCCGTCCCCCGTCATTGTTTTGAGCCTATATTCTCCGGCAACGGCAACCGTCCCCCGTGCCGTGCTTGTTCTGTTTCTACCTTTAGACAGGGCAATTTTAATTGCCGCAATTCTTAGTTTATAGAAGAGAGAGGTAAGAGGAATGGAAAGGGGAAAAAACTTGCTCGTACTGGCAATTCGTTTTGTTTTTTCATTCGCAACTCTCACTCTGTAGAGTATTTTCACATTTCTTTTTGGAATTGCCGAACAGAATTGCCAGTGTGTGAACTAGAGATGGGCGCGTGAGTTAATTTTGACTCACGCACGCTCACGCTCACGAAATAAAAATATTGCTCACGCACGATCACGCACGAAATAATTTTTTCTGCTCACGTTCACGCACGCTCACGTGAGTAACTAAAATTTTTCTCACGCTCACGAAATAATAACGCTCACGGAGACTCACGAAATTAAAATTAACAATTTTTTTTTTTACTTTTTTCGATTTTGCACAAAAAGTATTGATTTTCCTTAAAACAATAATCAAAATTAATTTAAATCACAATTTTTTATTAATTTCCCTCTAAAATCAATATTCTGACGATTTCTTTTACACCGAACCAAATATGGCAGTAATATTAACGAAAAAGCATGTTAATTTGACGAATGAACAATCATTATACAGCTAACAAAAACGGGGTGTTGATTTGAATAAAATTTTTCGTCAATTTATATTTGACATTAATTTGATGAAATTTCGTCAAATTAACAGAATTATTTTCGTTAATTTGAATAAAATTTTTTATTCAATTTGAATAAATTTCTTCAAATTAACATACCCAAATATTCATATTAACAGAATTGTTTTCGTCAATTCAACGATTTTTTATCAATTTTCGATTTTTTATTATCATAGCAAAAATGATTTTTTGTATGTATTGACAAATAATTTAATATATTTGCAGTTTGTTATGTAAAGCTGTTAATATTTATAAACAAATTATACGAATTATACAAATAAATTAATTAAAAATAGCGTTAAGGAACAAATTTGTGATATTAATTAAATAATATCACGCAAATTAATATATTTGTATCTGATGCTATTGTCCATCCCACTATAAAAAAGTATTTCATTTGTATAGATTAAATACAATTCTTATAAACATTTACATACTATAAATACAACATAAAATGCAATTATATTAAATTATTTATGAATACACATTAAAGAACATCATTCTTAAAAAAAAAAAACAAAAACAAAAATATCAATTAAATACTCAAACTTAAAATTTTTTATTAGGTATAACAAACAAAAAATTTACAAATTCATTAATAATTTAAACTCTTATTCAATATGAATAAAACAGTAATATTAAATTTAGGTTTTTGACGTGCAGACTAGATATTTAATGCATTTAGTCTTAACCTTTTAAAGGTTACATAAATAATTACATTGTGCTCAAAAATGTAATATACCTTTCAAATAACCTAGTGTAAGTTGTTGGTTTCGTAGAGATCACAAAAAATGTCTAAGTTGTTAGCCACCTTCAAATTGTAAATTAAAATTAAATTAATTTTCCAAAATGTTTATGATGCGTGCATAATGAAGAAAAAATAATGGCGTCAAAACTAAACATTTTAGTTAATTTGATAAAATTTCATCAATTTTACCTATTCAGAAGATGTTAAATTGACGAAATTTTGTCAATTTGAATAAAATTTGTTGATTTCTTAAAAATCTTAAAAAAAAATTGATGAAATTTTGTCAAAGATCAACAAAAATTTTTTGTTGATTTTACCTACGAGATTTGGTTCGGTGTACTTGTTTTTGTTTCAAACAGCACAAAACAATCACGCAAACTCACGAAACAAAAATTACTCACGCACGCTCACGCACGAAACTATTTTTTCTAATCACGCGCACTCACGATCACGTGAGTAAAAATAAATTTCACTCACGATCACGCGTGATTCACGCGTGAATCACGTGAATCACGAAAAATTCGTGTCACGCGCGCATCTCTAGTGTGAACATATACGGCAAGTTCAAAAGAGAAACATAAAAATTGCCGCAATTAAAAATGCCTGTTGTGAATTGGGACCAGAGCTTCGAAGGATTTCATTCCTTAATTCGATATGTCATTCTGAGTGAAAATTTAGTGATTGCATTCCCCAATCACATTTTAGCGAATTGAATGAATTCACTTTAGACTCACTCATTTTTCATTCGACTTTCAAAAATCGAATGCATTCGATTTTTTTCATTCGACTTTTAAAAATCGAATGCATTCACTTGCGAATGCAATCGATTTTCTTTTCATTCAATTTGAAAAATCGAATGGCTTATTCATTCATAGTATAAAAAACTTAAAAAAACTAACCAAGATAGAGCAAAACGGAGCCAATTTTTTGTCCATAGTATCGCTAACACTCTTCACATTTTTTTTGTCGCATAGGCAGTAAATATGTGCATTTTTTTGGATTCAAAATTAGAGCCCATTAGGGTCATCGTATGTAATACGGCGTTTACACTTGCTGTTTTGAAGTGTTTAAAAGTGAGATGTTTAAAAAAGTCTTTGTTCTGTATCCATTACGTTTTTATTCTGTTACTGGTGTTTTGTTAAACAACTTGTTTAAAGTCGCTAGTGTGAACTCCATATATAGAGAGTAGGCGATACTATGGACCAAAATTTGGTTCCGTTTTATACCCTATTCACACTTACAGTTTTATACGGCGTTCACACTTGCTGTTTTGAAGTGTTCAAGAGTGAGATGTTTAAAAAAGTCTTTGTTCTGTATCCATTACTTTTTTATTCTGCTACTGGTGTATTGTTGAACAACTTGTTTAAGGTCGCTAGTGTGAACTCCATATTAAACCGTTTTTAGCAATTATTTTTAGCATTTTCTGTCAATATACTGTAATAGAATAAAGAAAGTGCTAAAAATATTGCTGCTAAAAGCCGTCACCGGAAAGTACAAACGCCACCGCAGGCAAGCAAAATTGGTCGCGCCGCCGCCGACGAAAATTTTGTGTCGGCTTGGTTGCCTGTCCCTGATATGAAATTTTGTTCTCTTTTTTCTACACCATTTACAGATGTAATTCGTAAAAGATCAATTGTAATTCGATGATTCTATTTGTAATTCGAAGATTCCATTTGTAATTCGAAGGTTCCATTTGTAATTCGAAGATTCCATTTGTAATTCGAATACTCCAATTGTAATTCGAAGATTCCATTTGTAATTCGAAGATTTCAATTGTAATTCGTAAAAGATCAATTGTAATTCGTAAAAGATCAATTGAAATTCGTAAAAGATCAATTGTAATTCGTAAAAGATCAATTGTAATTCGAAAAAGATCCATTGTAATTGGTAAAAGATCAATTGTAATTCGAAAAAGATCAATTGTAATTCGTAAGAGATCAATTGTAATTCGAAGATTCCAATTGTAATTCGTACAATATCAATGGAAATACAGTTGATATTTTTTGAATTACAATTGGAATCTTCGAATTACAATTGATCTTTTACGAATTACAATTGATCTCTTACGAATTACAATTGATCTTTTTCGAATTACAATTGATCTTTTACGAATTACAATTGATCTTTTTCGAATTACAATTGATCTTTTACGAATTACAATTGATTTTTTTCGAATTACAATTGGTATTTTACGAATTACAATTGATCTTTTACGAATTACAATTGGAGTATTCGAATTACAAATGGAATCTTCGAATTACAAATAGAATCTTCGAATTACAAATGGAATCTTCGAATTACAAATGGAATCTTCGAATTACAAATAGAATCTTCGAATTACAATTGATCTTTTACGTATTACATCTCGTTTGTTTATTTTTGGTATGACCCAAAGACCATTTTTGAGAAAATGGAGTTAGGAATCAATTGTATATGATTAATATGTCCTCTTTCCAAATCCGTAATCTATTTTTTTATATATCGTATAAATTAGAAGATATCCAGCCCTAACTTTGCTTCATATCCCCAATATTAACATTGTCTTAACATTGGTTTGCTGCATACGCCAATTTTCTGCACATGCAGCAAATTTTACACCTAAAAGTTAAAATATTTTTCTCTACTTTTGTTTTGATGCATATAACGTTGAAAGGGTGCATATCAAAACAAACTAAAAATTGACGCTTGGTTATTGGTGTGACCCATAAACCATTTGCCAAATGGAATTAGAAATCAATTGTTTATGATTGTTATGCACTTTATTTTCATCCGGAATGAATTTATTGTAAGAATTTAAAGATATCCAGCCCCAACTTTGCTAATTATAGCCAAAATTAAAGATAATTTAATAAGGTAAGCTCAGGTTGACTTTGACCCACGTGAAAGAAAATTAAATTTTTTTAAGAAAATATTCATTTAAACGGGATATGGAGCAAAACGCGACCAAGTCTTTTTTTGTTAACATCATAATAACTTTCGATATCTTGTGCAAAAACGTATAAAAATTTATATTTTTTCTTAAAACATTTTAAGCAATCGATACCAAAAGTAAAAAACAAATCTATCGTGTAGATTTTTAATAATGTTGATGAGAAGTTTCTTTTTCGTTTTTCTCAAAACAAAGTAAATGGTCTTTGGGTCATACCAAAAATAAGCAAACGATCTGTAAATGGTGTAGTGTTGTTAACTAAAATATTTAAAAAATTTGCTCTTTGCCAAACTTTCATAGAAAGAGACAAAAATTATTTTTTTTACACACACTTTAAATCAGTGTTGTCATAAGAGAATTTTGAAAAAACGCTAAATGGAAGAAAAAAAGTGCTAAAATGCTCTACAGACCACAAAAAAAAGTGCTAGAATTTTTTTTATTTTTCTTTTATGAAATCAACAAATATTGATTTATTAGCATTTTTTTGAGTTATTTTCACTGTTTTACCCATATTTTGAGTAATGCACCTCCGATCTACTCGCGATAAAAACCAAATTAAAGTTAATCAAATTTGCAACAAACTTTACACACATTACTTTCCATCAGTTGATTAGTTAGACAAACTTATTGTTAAACTTAGTTTTTTGATTAAAAAACTCATTTTTATTTTTTTTTTAAAGGAGTCGTTGAAAATTTGCAATTTTTTTATTTTCCTTAAAAGCCTGAACCTATACAAATGTAACAAAATGGGCAAATCTATAAATCTATCTATTTGGAATACAAGAAAAAAAACTTGGTTAAATACCATAGTGTTTTTTCATATAATTAGTCATTACTTCGGTGATAACCCATAGATTTTCATCAAACCGACTTTGTTATCTTAGGCCATGTTCACACTACAAGAACTTACCATGGTAAGTTGAGATGATTTTGCAATTTTTCTTTATGCTAGTACAATTTGAGATGATTTTGTAAATCACTATGTGATTTTGTTCAAAGGAAAATCACATAGTGATTTTAAAATCACGCTAGTCTGTATACAGTATAAGTTAAAGATCAGGCTTAAAAATATAAACATTTATTTGTTAAGGGTTCTATATTTGCCGACCAATCAAATATATATTTATTTTCTTACTCAAATAATGCATTTTTGTCATATGTATGCCAATTCCACGTTGTCTAATGTGCTGATTAGGAAATAATGTTTGTACGATTTGTTGCAAATATGATTCTTTTTACAATGGTTTCAATTGTGAGTAGATCGGATGTATACAACGCGAGATATAAGCAAAATAGACAGAAAAACGCTTAACTTTTTTCTTAAAAATCAGTGAATCCATGAAAAAGTTTTTGAAAATTTTTTTGAGATTAGTAGTCAAAAAAAGTACATAAAAAATTAAGTCACGTTTCGTGCTCAGAATTTTTTTTATTTGTAAACTAGCGTACCGGTACATAAATTTTTTTTAATTTCAATTTTGTTTTCTGAGCTTTTATACAGGGTTTAAAAAAGCTGCTAATATTATCCAAAAACAGACAAATATTTGATAATTTTCATTAATGATATCTAAAAATAGTCATCACACTTTAATATTCAACAACAAGCTTTCTAACAGCAGCCGGCTGTACACATTATCTTGTCCAATAGTAGCTCTGATGAATGTTTGGGCAACGAATGGCTTTTTTTATTTTATGTATATCCAAAAAAAGCAAAACAAAGTCTATTTTTTTTTATGTCTAAATATATTTAGCTTGTGTGTTTATTCTGCTTTGGACGCTGCTTTTGGATTCTGCTTTTGGACGCTATTTTTGGATTCTGCTTTTGGATGCTGCTGTTAGACAAATATTTAGATTATTTTATATAAAATGGAATGAAGAATAAATAACTCAACATTGAAGATCTTTTTTAATGATTTGTATATTTTTAAGTGTAAATGAATTTGTTAATACAAATGTAATGAAATTTGTAAATATTATTAGAAGTTATGATTTGTTTTGTATTTAAATTAATATAAAATTAAAGTTAATTAAGATAAAACAATTGTTGTTGTAAATTTAAGTATGTACAATTTTTTTTTTTTTTTTTGCGGTACGGGCGGGGGTGGTTTTACTAAACTGTATAATATTTCGTTAAATGCTTTAAATATAATTGATGTTAAGAAAGGAAATTCACAGTTAAAATTGAAATAAATTTATGATGTACACCAAAACCTCAATATGCGGCCAATTGTTTTAATTAGAACACTGTGGTTCGTTCAAGTAAAACTGAAGTTATGCAAATATTGTATTTACGTTTTATTTTATATAAATTTTTTATGCGCTAACGAAAAATCGAAAAAAATAAAATTAATTTATATTGTGCTTTAAAGCGAATTTATGACATTTTGCTATCTAAAACATTTTTATATAACCAAATTTCTATAGATAAAATTTCTAAGAATCTCAGATTTCCTTTCATATAAAAAATATTTAGTTTTGACAACATTCGTTTAATTATTTTTTTAAAACAAAAATACACATGTAACTGTTATATTTGGTCTCTGGTTGAAATACAAAAAATTTCTTGCAATATTATAACAATTTTTTACACAAAATCTTTTTTAAACCAAAAATTTTTCCATTTTTGTAATTTTGCCAAAGAAAAGTAATGATCGGAAGAATAGTGCAATGTAAATATTAAAAAAAAAAAAAAATTTATAAGTATATAGTAGGTATGAAAATTATATAAAAATTATATAAAAATTATGAAAATTATATAAAAGCAACCACGTGTATGACATACTACGTATTTTTTACTTCTATTGATACAAATAACAACTAACAAGCCAACAAGCCAAAAAACATCAACGACTACAAAATGGCGCGCTGCCATGCCATACATGGAGGTTTATATTGAAACTCATTTCAATTGCTCATAGCTTCTTAACCCCTTGACCGATTTTGCCATAATTGGTACCAAAATAACCAAAAACACGTTGAGAATAATAAAATATAAACCTATTTAAAATTTTATTTGAATATGTCAACCATGAGCCAAGATAAATCATTTTTAAATTTTGGGTTAAATTTCTGCTGCCTCACCCCATTGTGCAATTCCGCCCAAATTTTTTGTGAGTGTTAGGAATGATAAAACTACATTAAATGCCAAGTTTCGTTCACATTCATTCAACAGGTGTCAAGTTATAGCATTTTTTTGGTTAAAATTCTTCATAATTTTAGAGGTACCTTTACATTTTCACTCATAACTTTTAAAATACTTAACCGATTTCAAAAAAAAAAAAATACATCAGTTTCTGCCTAGGAGAATTACGCCAAATGTTTAAATCGGTTCCGGTTTATTGCCAAAAACATGGTTTCAACAGACAGACAGACAGACAGACAGACAGACAGACGGATATCGCTAGATCGACTTAAAATCGATCAAGGATCATGAATATATAATATATTATATATACTTTATGGGGTCTTAAATCAATATTTCAATGTGTTACATACGGAATGACAAACTTACATATACCCTCTATCACCAGAGTGAGGGTATAAAAACAATCACTCCACCCTTATGAACCCCAGTGAAAAGTCATGAAGCGATAGATAAACTGGCTAATAAAAAAACTCATTCATTATATATTTTTTTTTCAATCCGGGCAACGCCGGGTTCAAAAAAGCTAGTATTTAATAAATAACTTGAATAGTGGATCCCGCGTGAATCATGCGGCACTCACGTTAACAACGCCAACCATCTTTAAAGAACAACTAGTGTATCATAACGACGGGCGCATATAAGCGGGAATATTTTTTTGAATTATGTAAGTTTGATTTTATGTTTTTAACACCTTGAAATATCAGTCTAGGACCCCATAAAATATATGTCTGTGGACGTTTGACAAAAGCACTTATTTTTTAAAAAAAATATTTTTAGAGCTTTTTTTAAGAGTCTGTAATGTTAAGAACTGGCCGATTTTCTCCACATTTTCCAAGAGATCTGATAACATAATATTTCAAATTGTTGAGATTTAAAAAAAAAATCATGGAAAAAGTGTTTGTTATAGCCGAAAAAGTCCATTCTAATATATTTTTGACAAAAGAACTTAAATCGAATTAAATGCTTTTGTCAAATCTCCACAGATATATATATTTATGATCCTCGATGGATTTTAAGTTGTTCTCGCGATGTCCGTCTGTATGTAGAAAACAATCCAACTATTGAAAGACAGCTTGGATGCATGTGAGGTTTGTCATATATATTTATAATTTTCTAGTTGGTAATGCATTACCATTGTAGGAGTAAAAGGAGCAACTATATTTATATATATAGTACAACCTCGCTTAACGCAACTAATAGAAACTTACTCAGTTGCGATAACTGAGTCACAATTTTTAGGGTCATATTTTTCTTTTATGGTTTAAATTGAAAAAAAAAAAAAAAACAAATTTTAACGCACATTTAAATCATTTAGTTAAAAAAAAATCACAATTTTTCTTTAAAATAGCAAAAAACCCTATTAATAAATAAAAAACAACACGGAAATTTTGAGAATTCTTTGTCTAGCGGTAAATACAAAACTAATTTTAAACGCAATAGTTTTGGGCATCAGTAACATTAAGCAGCGATTTCAGTAGTTCAAAAGTTGTGAGCAAAACTGTGAATTTATTATTGATTTCATTTTAAATTTAATGGTAAAAACACGCTAAATACACTTTGATAAACATTAGTATGTAACAAAAATATTAAACAAAGTTTGTTCCTCACTTTTACTTTTTATCAATTGATTTTTTAAATTAATTAATTAATAAATTTTATCAATTGATAACACCGTCCAACAAATTGCAACTTTTGGCTGTAACTTTAGCCCAACTTTCCGAAAATTCGGAAAGTTGGGCTAAAAATAAAATACCCGTGTCTCCCAGTTTTTATAGATCAATTCGCGTTTTCGCGAAAAATGCAACAAAAAAAAAAAACGTTTCCACAATAGAAAAAAATTATGCTATTCAGAAAATGGGGTTAAAAAAAATAATTTGCGTACTCGCGAAAAATGTAATTATTTTTAAAAAAAATACTAATTACACCCGTTTTCAATAGTTTATTTTTCATTATTATTTTTTACATAAAAAAGTACAATAAGTTTTCAAATAATATTTTGTCATCATAATATTATTTAAGTCAAATTTTATATTCTATACTTATAAAAATAAAAATAATTCAATAAATTTTTTCAAATTGCATTTTTCCTAAATTAATTTAAAAAAATTAGGTGAATATTTTATTTTTAGTCCCACTTTTCCAATGTAGTAAATTTTTTTTTAAGTGTGCAAAAAAATGCATTTTCGCGAAAACGCGAATAGATACATCAAACATTGGGAGACAAGAGAATTTTATTTTTAGCAATTTTTGTATAAGGACCGTAATTCTACTGTAAATCATTTATATTTATGGTTTATATTTATAAAAAATTATGCAATACATTTTTTCAAAATTTAATTTTTCGTGAATTAATATGGAAAAACTAGAACAATACTTTATTTTAAGCCATATTTTCGGAATGTAGTAAATTTTTTCAAGTGTGCAAAAAAAAATGCATTTTCGCGAAAACGCGAATAGATATAGAAAAACCGGGAAACACAAGAATGTTATTTTGAGCCCCACTTTCTAAAAAGCGAACATTTTTTTTACATTGTAAATTTTTTTTTTTATCGTTTTTCGTTTCGAGACACGAGTATTTTTTTTTTTGGCCCTACTTTCAGAATTTTCGGGTCCGGTCCATGTGTACAAAAGTGTGTCGGACGGTGTAATACTTTCTCTAAAGACAAATTCTTAGAAATTTTATCTATAGAAATTTGGTTATATAAAAATGTTTTAGATAGCAAAATGTCATAAATTCGCTTTAAAGCACAATATAAATTAATTTTATTTTTTTCGATTTTTCGTTAGCGCATAAAAAATTTAAATAAAATAAAACGTAAATACAATATTTGCATAACTTCAGTTTTACTTGAACGAACCACAGTGTTCTAATTAAAACAATTGGCCGCATATTGAGGTTTTGGTGTACATCATAAATTTATTTCAATTTTAACTGTGAATTTCCTTTCTTAACATCAATTATGTTTAAAGCATTTAACGAAATATTATACAGTTTAGTAAAACCACCCCCGCCCGTACCGCAAAAAAAAAAATTGTACATACTTAAATTTACAACAACAATTGTTTTATCTTAATTAACTTTACTTTTATATTAATTTAAATACAAAACAAATCATAACTTCTAATAATATTTACAAATTTCATTACATTTGTATTAACAAATTCATTTACACTTAAAAATATACAAATCATTAAAAAAGATTTTCAATGTTGAGTTATTTATTCTTCATTCCATTTTATATAAAATAATCTAAATATTTGTCTAACAGCAGCATCCAAAAGCAGAATCCAAAAATAGCGTCCAAAAGCAGAATCCAAAAGCAGCGTCCAAAGCAGAATAAACACACAAGCTAAATATATTTAGACATAAAAAAAAAATAGACTTTGTATTGCTTTTTTTGGATATACATAAAATAAAAAAAGCCATTCGTTGTCCAAACAAACACTTAAGCTGCTAAAATATCTTGCTATTTTCATTTAGCTTAATGTTATAAAAAAATGGATTGGTATATTTTTGGAATAGCCATCAGACAAGAAAAAAAAGATATGTCCAAGCTTTTAAACCCTGCTTTTATATACATATATTTTTCTGAATTTCGATTGCGTTTCCTTAATTTCAATTAAGCTTTCTGAATTTAAATTGGGATTTTTAAATTTCAATTTATATTTCCTTAATTTTTGAACTTTAACTTATATTTTTGAAATTTTTAATTTCAATTTATATTTTTTTTTAATTTCTTGTGATTCCTGAATTTCAATTGGACGCCATGAAATAAATACCAAGAAAAAAATAAAATAAATTCCATACGATTTGAGAGTTATTTCATTAATTTCATTATTTCATATATATTATAAAATTTTTACAAGAGATTAAAAAAAAACAAATTAAAATGTTAAAAAGAAATGCTAAAAATGCTAAAAAATTTTAAAAAAGTGCTAGTCTAGCACTTAGCACTTTTTTCCAAATCTTTAGTGCTAAGCAGTGCTGCCAGAAGTGACGGTTTTTCGTCATTTTGACGATTTTTTCATGAAATTTTGCAAAATGACGACTGACGATTTTCTGATTTGATTCCCATACATTTTGACGATTTTTTGTAACTCCAATTTTATTCACAAAAATCCAAATTTGCAACTTTTTAAATTTTACAATGGTTTGAAAACAAAAATTAAATGAAATTCGATTAAAATAAAATACAGAAGAAAGACACAAATTTACAACATTTTATTCTCTTTTGGAAATATAACTGCACTTAAAAAATTATGTCGTTTTAAAGTCATTAATTTTTGCTTTGTATGAAAAAATAAATGATATAAATTCTTTTAGTTCAATTTTAACTGCTATTTTTACATGAGAAATATTTTTTTAATATTTGAATTCCCAGTGAACAAACATACTGTCTAATGGCTCCAAAAATGGAGCAAATATTTAAAATTTTTGTATTAAAACGATTCATCCAAAATAACCCTCTTTTTAGACTCAAAACCTAAAACTCGGAGAATAATTGGAGTCTTCATCGATAAATTTTCAAACAAAATACTTTCATTTTAAGCTCTTTTAAGTCAGTTTTTTTGGGGTGTTTTCGAAGGTTCATTTTTAGCTCCAAAAAGGTGAGTTTTTGACAAAAAATGTTTGATACTAAATTTTTTTTTTCCGTAGGTCTTAACGGTGTCTTATTTTGAAGCGTTCTAAAGTTTTAAAACAAATAACACTTGTAGTTTGTTTTCTATAGCAAAAATAAATGTAAGAAATTTTATTTGTTTAAGATTTAATGATATTTATTTTATCAGCAGTTAAAATTGAATGTTGCTATCTGTTGAAACAAATGAAAATTCGAATGACTTTCATCTTTTTTTCACTTGTTTTAAAAGAAAATTCCTTTTTATATAGCTAAAAAATATTTTGGGTACGTAAATTAAAAAAAAAAATCATTAAACAAAAGTAGATAGAAAAAATTTTATTGTGCGTCTTAAAATTTATATGTATCAAAAAATTTGTTTTTTACACATTTTTTTAAGTGACGATTTTTTGACGACTTTTCTTAAAACTTTTGACGATTTTGACGATTTTTTTTTCCAAATTTTGACGATTTTTCTCAAAAAAAGCCTGGCAGCACTGGTGCTAAGTCCAAATAAAAAGTGCTAGATCTAGCACTAAAAGTGCTAAAATGGCATCACTGCTTTATAGTGCGTTTACACTGGTCCTCTAAGCTAGCTTAAAGTAGATTGTGGCTCCAATCCAGTTTCAATCTATTAGATTGCCCATACAAATTTATTTTTTTCAATCTAGTAGTTTAGACTCTAATAGCACATTCACACTTACCTCGAAACCCCGTTGAAACCTCATATTTTTAATTTTAAAACTCGACTGTTCACACACAACAAATATGACACTTATCTAGTTTTCAAAAACTAGAACAAACAAAAATTTCTTTAAAATGAATTAAATAATGCCGAAATTATTTTTTTATACGGTTTTATTTTTTATTTATTCCAAATTAATAAATATTTTCAAGAAATTTTGTAAATAAATAGATTTTTTTATTTTTTTAATTTTGGCATTTTCCCATTTTCTCTATTTCTTATTTCCGCACAGTGGTAAAAATATGAAAAATTTTGAAATTTATAAGGTTTCGATCGTACTTTCGTTGAAACCTCACTACAAAAAGGTTTCAATTTGTGAGGAAAAATACGTATTTTCAAATGAGGTTTGGCACGAAACCTCGTTAAACGGGGTTTCGAGGCCAATCTGAACGTACTATAATAGTGCATTTACACTGGTCCTCAAAGCTAGCTTAAAGTAGATTGTGGCTCCAATCCAGTTTCAATCTATTAGATTGCCCATACAAATTTATTTTTTTCAATCTAGTAGTTTAGACTCTAATCGGCAAACGCAATCTGGTAAAGTTAGATACAACTCTGTATTTCTATTATTTGCATTTTCCAACACTGAAAAACACCGACACAAAGCCTGCCGTTTTGATGACGCCGCCAAGTATGTTTACGCCGCCGTCATTGTTATTTGTAAACGCCGTCACTGTCCTTGTTAATCATACGACGACTAATTACCGTCGCTGTCTTTTGACGCAGTCACATACATTTATTACCAACTTGTTGTTAAAAATGCCAATCCTAATCTTCTCAAATGTAAAAAATGCCAATGTAAACGGTACAGATTGCAAAGTAGATTAAAATCGCAGTTTACTAGATTAGAAATCCAATGTAAACGCACTATAATCGGCAAACGCAATCTGGTAAAGTTAGATACAACTCTGTATTTCTATTATTTGCATTTTCCAACACTGAAAAACACCGACACAAAGCCTGCCGTTTTGATGACGCCGCCAAGTATGTGTATGCCGCCGTCATTGTTATTTGTAAACGACGTCACTGTCCTTGTTAATCATACGACGACTAATTACCGTCGCTGTCTTTTGACGCAGTCACACACATTTATTACCAACTTGTTGTTATAAATGCCAATCCTAATCTTCTCAAATGTAAAAAATGCCAATGTAAACGGTATAGATTGCAAAGTAGATTAAAATCGGAATTTACTAGATTAGAAATCCAATGTAAACGCACTATTAAATGACAAAATTCGTGCGAATGAAACAAAATATGTTTTCTCTCTTTGGACTCTCTTTTTTGTTTTTGATTTGCACACAAACACAAATTCTTGGTGCATTTTGTTGTCCCTTAATTTAAAGAATATTTTAAAAATAAAAATATTTTTTAATAAATTAAAATTATTTCTTAGATGCAGAATAAAAGAAATCACATCAAAAATCTCAAAATTATCCCAAAGCAAGGCCAAAAAAATAATTTTTATAGACTTGGTGCCTGCGTATTGTTTTGGTTAAGAATACATTCAAGTGTTGTAAAGTGAAATATGAATTTTAACAAAAATTTCCAGTGTTGTAAAGGGGTCGAGAGTCGAGAACAGAGAACAGAGCCGACATGAAATTGTCGTCGGCGGCGGCTAAGAAAAAAATCGATCGGTGGCGGCTAAGTGTTTCTTCACAATACAGCAGCAAAATTTTTACATGCGTTTTGTTGTTGCGGCAACAACAAAATACATGTAAAAATTTTGCTGCTCAGCTGCTTGCTGCTGTATTGTGAAGAAACACTAACTAAAATTATTTTTTTGTAAACATTTTTAAGCCGAAATAAGCCAAGCAAACCGCGGCGGCTGGAGTACCTAAAAAACATCGGCGGCGGCTAAGTCACGGCTGTTAGCCGATCGGCTTCGTTTTTAGTAGTTTTTAGTTTTTAATTCATAATTCATCGGGGTGGTGATAAAATTCGTCGTGGAAAAAGGAAAAAAAAAATAAATTTATTATACGGATAATAAATATTATAACTTTTATATTAATTAGCAAGTTTAAAAAATAGCGAAAAACGCAAAATTTTGATAATCAAGTGTAATAAAACAAAGAAAGAATTTTTTCACGCAAAGTTCTTTCGTGAAGTATGTGCCTGTGTGTGTGTTTTTCTTGTTTCTCATCTTTTTTTTATTACTTTTAGTGATTCTTTTTGCATATAAAAAATTTATATATATTTTGCTTTCGTATTATAGATTTTTAATTATTGTTTGCAAACAAGAAAAAAAATAATATTTGTGTTTAATTTATCTAAAATTTATACTTGCGAATATTTATGTTTTTGACTACTGATATTTTGTGTGCATTAAAAAAACAAAATCATTGTTTTGTTATACGCCCTTTCTTTCAGACATTGTCATCATTATTATCATCATCAGTGGAGTCATCATTATGACGTTAATGATGATTTTGTTGGTTGCCTTTGTTGTTGTTGTTACATATATTGCTTGTCATTTTCTTTGATTTCTTCTTTTGCTAACATTCTTCATAACACACCAACATACAAAGATTTGTGTTATGAAAATTGGTCATACAGAAAGAAAAATGTTGCAAAAACAACTTCGACTTTTAGCAGCAATATGATCAAAATATTAAATAGTACATATTTGTTTACACAGATGCGTGTGTAATTTTTATACCCTCCACTCTTGTGATAGAGGGTATGCAAAGGCATTCTGCACCAAATGTCCCCTACAGAAAAACATGTGTCCCGTGAATTTCTGAATAGGTTGTATGGTAAGCCCTAGACGAAACTAAGAAAATTGCGTTTTTGGTTTTTAAATTTTTCAAAACTGGTCTTAGGAGGCGTGGTCAAATTTGTGTTGAGTTGCCTTGATTAAATATCAAATTAAAACGGAATGCACCACAATCTCAAAAATTTACATTCTAGTTTTGTATGGGCATTCTTCAGAACCGGTTCTGAAATTTTCCATTTTTAAAAAAAGTCAAATTATCAAAACTCCAGCCTTTACCGCGGCAGGTTGGTATTGAATTCCAGCAAAATCGGTCCATTGGTTCTAAAGTTATATGCAAAATTCTGAATATAAAACACGTTTAGTTATAAATGATAACTTTGAGGCTGCTTTTAGTCGTTTCCCTGGTCTGATCTGTAAAATCGGTCGAGTGGTTCAAGAGCATTCAATCATTTTAAAAATAAAAAATTATATTTTGAGTTTAATTATGGGTTTTCCCCATACATTTAAACGCTTTATCTGCCAAAATAAAACGAAGTTTAATTTTGACGTTTTAATTGTATGGGGAAAACCAATAATTAAACTAGTTAAAAACAAGTCAGAAAATTATAGTCGGTAAAGACCGACCATATAATACCCTACACTAGAGTTTCCCGGAAAATGTGTCCCGAGTGCAAACATGGACTGATTAGATCTATATTTTGTCAAATCTTTAATAAGTGTAAAAAGCACTCACTAATCAAATTTGAGTGGAATAGGCTTCTTTTTGTTGACAATATAAATCGCTTCAACTGAATATCAGGCGAAATTTCCACATGGGACCTAAGTCCAAAAATGATCCGATGATGAAGTACGCGTTTAACATACACAAACAGAATTTTAATTAAATACTTTCTATTTTCATGAAATTTGAGAGATTTATGTGAAAATCGGGAAGGTGGTTTGTATGGGGGCTACAAGAAGAACTGGTCCGATTTCTTTAACGGAACGGTGAATTGTGTGGATAAAACATGATTACCTGCCAAATTTCGAAAAGATACCTATTAAAATGCGGCTATTAGAGTCATATGAGCCAAAACTAAATAGGACCTTTGTATGGGGCTAGGTCTAAATATGGACCGATTTTTTTTCAATTTCAATAGGCTTCGTCCTTGGGCCAAAAGAGGCTTAAGTTTCAAGTCAATTGATTAAGAAAAAAACTGTATCGTGTTTACACCGCTTACATGGACTGACAGACGGACGGACAGACGGACGGACATCGCTAAATCGACTCAAAAAGTGATTCTAAGCCGATCGGTGTACTTAAAAGTGGGACTAGGACCAATATTTCGGTTAGTTACAAACATCAGCACAAACTCATTATACCCTGTACCACAGTGTGGTGTAGGGTATAATGAATGCGAACACCGTTTAAGCCGAAAAATATATTTTACAAAGTTTTTTTGTTACTCAAAAATATTTATACACTTAAAAAAACTAAATTTAAACTCGAAAAAATTTTACAATTAAAAAAAAGATTTTTTCTCAAAATAAAATATTTCTAACCAAAATTTTTAATTTTTTTTACGTTAAAAAGCGTATCGTGGGGGGTATTTATAGATTCATCCAAGTCGAATTTAACTCTACTAACTTTCAGGATTTCTATAAATCCGTGAACAGTACTTTTGTTGAATTTTTGAGCAAGCAGAAAAAAAATTTTTTACGGACCCAAAAAAAAAAAAAAATTACCCTAAAAACACTTTTCCAGTAATGTTCGAGTATTAACTAATAATATTCGAACATTTCAATGGACAAAGAATTCTGACTCCGTTTATCTCGACTTTAAAACTCTCAATTTTGTACCTGTTTGTAAAAGGCAAGGTTGGTTACCGAAACGAATAACGGTAAGGGTAACGGTAACGGTATCTAATTTTTATTTATTTCGGTAAAGGTAACGGTAAGTGTTTTCAAATCGTTTCGGTAACGGTATGTACCGGTACCGAACCAACCAAACCGGTATGTACCGGTATTATTAATTTAGTTAAAAATTTGAAAAAAGATAGAACTGAAAGCTAAAAATATTTTATAGACCCAAAAACCAGTATAGATTTGATATGATTATTATTTTTGTCATTTATTTTATGATAATTTGCAAATTATAAATTTAAAATTATGTTAGCAATTTGATTTTATTTTTTTGTTCGTTAAAATCCCTTAAAACAGGTAAAATTTTGAATACCGGTACAATACCGGTAACTTCTAATAATTATAACGGTAACGGTAAGGGTAACGGTATTTTAAAAATATTTTTAGCAGTATCAGTAACGGTAACGGTATTCGATTTGAAAGGGTTTTAAATCGGTAACGGTATGATAAGGGTAACGGTAACCAACCATGGTAAAAGGTATTTTTTAATAAAAATTAATCAGAATTAAAAAAAAAAAATTGTTTTCACATTGTTCGGAACTTTCCGATTTTTAAGTCAAAAAAAGAACCCAAAGACATTGCCCTACAGGTCAAATATTTCTTTATGTTAATATTGACCCTAAAAGTCAACTTTTCCGACCCCGATGTTTTTGAAATTCGAAAAACGGAAAATTTGCTTCACCTAGTGTACAATTTGCTCCACCCTTTTTTTCGAATTTCAAAATGGTCGGGTCGGAAAAGTTGCTCTTTAGGGTCTTTTGGTTCCTTTTTTGATTTGAAAATCGGAAAGTTCCGAACAAAGTGAAAAAGAAATTTTTTTTTATTTTTTTTTAACTGGCAAAGTGCTTTTACGGTATTTTTTTTTTGTCTGTAAAAATTATTTTTCGTTTCAGTTGTATTTTGCTCTGAAAACTGCTCCACCCTAATGTATATTATTGATCCGTGATCGATTCTACGACATTGTAGCGATGTCAGTCTGTCTGTCTGTTGAAATGGCGATCACGGCCAAAATATTAAACGGATATGACTGAAACTTAACATATTAAATTGCATTAGAGCGATATCGGCTCAGTGGCTTAAAAATTATCAACGGAATTGATCCTTTCATCCGTTATTTGCTTCCATGATAGTTTACTGTCTAAAATGATTCCTAAAAATTTCTCTTGGATTGACAATGGAATTCTGACTCCGTTTATCTCAACTTCTATTTTGTACCTGTTTGTAAAAAGTACCGTTTCTGTTTTCTCCGGATTAACGTTTAGGCCATTATTATTAGACCATTCGCATAAAAACGACAAGGGATAGAAAAATTTGGAATTAGGAGATTTTGATTCATGAGGGTGCGACTTTCTATATAAGGAAATAAGGAAATATTTTCAATTTCTAATTACAAAATGATTTATAATTTTTTGGTCTTTGTTTTTAAGAACAAATTAAAAAATATAGATGTATTTCGAAAGTTATAAATGAAAATACTGGGAAAACCCCAATGTAATTGAAATAACTAAAACAAAGAAAGAAAGAGAAATCACAAAATAATCATACACACTATCGGTTGGTAGTGAGTGGTCAATCCAGCCCAACCCATAAACACCCCTACCATAAAAATCAAAAGCACAATCAAAGCAAAATTGATATAAAACAAATGTTTTTTTTTTGTTTAACACACAGTCATATGTACGTATATTCTTTTAATTATTTGTAAAATTATTAAGTGTTTTCTTTTTAAAAGTGCAAAATGCAAAAAATCTAAATGAATAAAATACAAAAAAAATGAAATAAACAAAGGAATTTAACCAAGAACAATAATTAAAACATGAATGAATATTTTTCTGGTTCTTCTATTCTGAACTTGTTTATTGTAAAATATTTTAATACAATTTTGAAAACTGAAAACAAAAGAAAATAAAACGCAAAAATTACAAAATGCCCTGCGATAATACAACAAAAAATTCTTCAGACATTGAACATGCCGATTGGAGTACTGGCACAACTAGTCAACCTTATAATGTTAGGTAAGTCAAAAACAAATAAAAAAAAAATCCATTTTAAATCGATAGGAACACACAAAATGTAGAATGAAAAATTTTAGAGAAAAAAGCATTTGAAAGTAATAAACTAAAATTCTCCACTTAAAATTGTTACAATTCCCGAATGACTTTAAATATCAAATTTATTTAAAAGTATTACAAATGTAGTAAAAATATAATAATTACGAGGGACAGCACTTTTATGCAAGTGCATATAATGTAAAAGCGATTCAGAAAATTTCTCAGATCTGAGAAAATTTTTCTTTATGAAAAATATCTCAAAATATGAAAATTTTTCTATATGAAAAATGTCTCAGAATCTGAGAATTTTTCTATATGAAAAATGTCTCAGAATCTGAGAATTTTTCTATATGAAAAATGTCTCAGAATCTGAGAATTTTTCTATATGAAAAATGTCTCAGAATCTGAGAATTTTTTTATATGAAAAATGTCTCAGAATCTGAGAATTTTTTTATATGAAAAATGTCTCAGAATCTGAGAATTTTTCTATATGAAAAATGTCTCAGAATATGAGAATTTTTCTATATGAAAAATGTCTCAGAATCTGAGAATTTTTCTATATGAAAAATGTCTCAGAATCTGAGAATTTTTCTATATGAAAAATGTCTCAGAATCTGAGAATTTTTCTATATGAAAAATGTCTCAGAATCTGAGAATTTTTCTATATGAAAAATGTCTCAGAATCTGAGAATTTTTCTATATGAAAAATGTCTCAGAATCTGTCATATGTACGTATATTCTTTTAATTATTTGTAAAATTATTAAGTGTTTTCTTTTTAAAAGTGCAAAATGCAAAAAATCTAAATGAATAAAATACAAAAAAAATGAAATAAACAAAGGAATTTAACCAAGAACAATAATTAAAACATGAATGAATATTTTTCTGGTTCTTCTATTCTGAACTTGTTTATTGTAAAATATTTTAATACAATTTTGAAAACTGAAAACAAAAGAAAATAAAACGCAAAAATTACAAAATGCCCTGCGATAATACAACAAAAAATTCTTCAGACATTGAACATGCCGATTGGAGTACTGGCACAACTAGTCAACCTTATAATGTTAGGTAAGTCAAAAACAAATAAAAAAAAAATCCATTTTAAATCGATAGGAACACACAAAATGTAGAATGAAAAATTTTAGAGAAAAAAGCATTTGAAAGTAATAAACTAAAATTCTCCACTTAAAATTGTTACAATTCCCGAATGACTTTAAATATCAAATTTATTTAAAAGTATTACAAATGTAGTAAAAATATAATAATTACGAGGGACAGCACTTTTATGCAAGTGCATATAATGTAAAAGCGATTCAGAAAATTTCTCAGATCTGAGAAAATTTTTCTTTATGAAAAATATCTCAAAATATGAAAATTTTTCTATATGAAAAATGTCTCAGAATCTGAGAATTTTTCTATATGAAAAATGTCTCAGAATCTGAGAATTTTTCTATATGAAAAATGTCTCAGAATCTGAGAATTTTTCTATATGAAAAATGTCTCAGAATCTGAGAATTTTTTTATATGAAAAATGTCTCAGAATCTGAGAATTTTTTTATATGAAAAATGTCTCAGAATCTGAGAATTTTTCTATATGAAAAATGTCTCAGAATATGAGAATTTTTCTATATGAAAAATGTCTCAGAATCTGAGAATTTTTCTATATGAAAAATGTCTCAGAATCTGAGAATTTTTCTATATGAAAAATGTCTCAGAATCTGAGAATTTTTCTATATGAAAAATGTCTCAGAATCTGAGAATTTTTCTATATGAAAAATGTCTCAGAATCTGAGAATTTTTCTATATGAAAAATGTCTCAGAATCTGAGAATTTTTCTATATGAAAAATGTCTCAGAATCTGAGAATTTTTCTATATGAAAAATGTCTCAGAATCTGAGAATTTTTCTATATGAAAAATGTCTCAGAATCTGAGAATTTTTCTATATGAAAAATGTCTCAGAATCTGAGAATTTTTCTATATGAAAAATGTCTCAGAATCTGAGAATTTTTCTATATGAAAAATGTCTCAGAATCTGAGAATTTTTCTATATGAAAAATGTCTCAGAATCTGAGAATTTTTCTATATGAAAAATGTCTCAGAATCTGAGAATTTTTCTATATGGAAAATGTCTCAGAATCTGAGAATTTTTCTATATGAAAAATGTCTCAGAATCTGAGAATTTTTCTATATGAAAAATGTCTCAGAATCTGAGAATTTTTCTATATGAAAAATGTCTCAGAATCTGAGAATTTTTCTATATGAAAAATGTCTCAGAATCTGAGAATTTTTCTATATGAAAAATGTCTCAGAATCTGAGAATTTTTCTATATGAAAAATGTCTCAGAATCTGAGAATTTTTTTATATGAAAAATGTCTCAGAATTTGAGAATTTTTTTATATGAAAAATGTCTCAGAATCTGAGAATTTTTTTATATGAAAAATGTCTCAGAATCTGAGAATTTTTCTATATGAAAAATGTCTCAGAATCTGAGGATTTTTCTATATGAAAAATGTCTCAGAATCTGAGAATTTTTCTATATGAAAAATGTCTCAGAATCTGAGAATTTTTCTATATGAAATATGTCTCAGAATCTGAGAATTTTTCTATATGAAAAATGTCTCAGAATCTGAGAATTTTTCTATATGAAAAATGTCTCAGAATCTGAGAATTTTTCTATATGAAAAATGTCTCAGAATCTGAGAATTTTTCTATATGAAAAATGTCTCAGAATCTGAGAATTTTTTCTATATGAAAAATGTCTCAGAATCTGAGAAATTTTCTATATGAAAAATGTCTCAGAATCTGAAAATTTTTGTATATGAAAAATGTCTCAGAATCTGAGAATTTTTCTATATGAAAAATGTCTCAGAATCTGAGAATTTTTCTATATGAAAAATGTCTCAGAATCTGAGAATTTTTCTATATGAAAAATGTCTCAGAATCTGAGAATTTTTCTATATGAAAAATGTCTCAGAATCTGAGAATTTTTCTATATGAAAAATGTCTCAGAATCTGAGAATTTTTCTATATGAAAAATGTCTCAGAATCTGAGAATTTTTCTATATGAAAAATGTCTCAGAATCTGAGAATTTTTCTATATGTAAAATGTCTCAGAATCTGAGAATTTTTCTATATGAAAAATGTCTCAGAATCTGAGAATTTTTTCATATGAAAAATGTCTCAGAATGTGAGAATTTTTCTATATGAAAAATGTCTCAGAATCTGAGAATTTTTCTATATAAAAAATTTCTCAGAATCTGAGAATTTTTCTATATGAAAAATGTCTCAGAATCTGAGAATTTTTCTTTATGAAAAATGTCTCAGAATCTGAGAATTTTTCTATATGAAAAATATCTCAGAATCTGAGAATTTTTCTTTATAAAAATGTCTCAGAATCTGAGAAGGCATTGCAGATGAAAAATTTGGTTTTCGAAAGGGTTTTCTGTGTATTCTATAGATCTAATGACGGTAAAAAATTTAAAATGTGTACAATGAAGCAACAAATGTTTAAATTAGTTCAATAAAACTGCAATAGCTGAACATTTGTATTTATTTTAAACTACATAAATGTACAATATCTTATTTAGTGGCCTTCTCCAGGTTTTTGAAACAATTCCTAAAAAAAATAAATAAAATGGAAATTGAGACAACAAATAAAAAGGTAAACAGATGGGTTATTTTGTTTTATTTTACCAGTTTTAACATGCTAATGTGAAGGGGGCCCCTGTAGGCTAGTTGGTAGCGTGCTAGCCTATGAAACAGGGGGTCGTGGGTTCGATTCCCACCAAAACGCTTGGTTGATTTCGCTACAACGAGACGACGGTCATTGTTACCAGTTCTCGGTTAGGTTAAAATTATTTAAAATGAGTTGTAAATAAAAATTGGAAAAATAAATAAAAAAAACTGATCATTGGATCAAATTATTATATATTTATGTGAAGGGTTTTAAAATGAAGTCATCGCAAAGCAGAGTTAACAGATTTGAAATTGTACGATTTGATATTTTGCTCTTCATTGCTAAGAGGTTTTACTGTAATTTTTCCTTTATTTTTTTTTGATATATAATTAAATTTTAATCGAATATTTTGTAAATATTTTATTACTTGGTTTTTGTCTTATCGTATTGTAAAGTAATTGGTCTTAATACAACATCTTTATATGCTTATCAATATTTATTTTATTGTTTGTACAATTAATTTAATTATATTTTTGTTTTATATACGTTACGTAATGATAGTAAAGTTTGAATACTGACAAAATATTTTCAAAATATTTTTTTTTTAACTCCCAGAGTTAAAATATATCGAAAATATCTCGATAATGCAGAAAAAATTAATACCCAGTTTCTGCATGACGAACGTCATTCGCCTGCGACGAATTTGTTTGTATTTTCTTTCTGTAAACAAAATACATGCAAAACTAACGGGTCATAAATCTGAAAATTTTTCGAGTAATTAGATAAAAAATATTTTTACCATAACTGTACACACAAAGAGTTTTAGAAAAAAAATATTTTTTTGAGTGAAACTTTAAGCTTACAAGAGAAATCTCCCGTTCTTTCCAAGAAGTTTTCCACAAAAAAAATAAAAAAAAAATCAAAGAAAACATACATATTCAAAATCAGATTTAAATTTCAAAACTTAAAAATACCATACTACAACACTTTTAAGAATTTTTAAAGAATTTTTTTAAAAAGTACGTAAAAAACAAAAAATAAAAAAAATGGAATTTAGACCATTTTTAAGAAGTTGTGAACAGAATTGGGCAGCGAAAGGTATTTAAACAAGTACAAACATATTTTTTTTATTATAAAAATGTTTATAAAAAAAAAATTAAAAAAACTGCATAAGTGTTTTTTAATAATGTTTTTCTAGATCATTTTTTAGATATTAATCTTAATACAAAATCACTGTTAATTGGCATTTTCAATAAACAGTTAAAATGTAAAGAGTAATCGAATATAAGTAACTAAACAAGATTGACATAACTCGACTTATGCACTTTTTCCTTTTTGCCACAGAACTTCATATTACACATATGGGCAAGGCCACCGTCAGTAACGTGACGCTCGTTTACATATTTTGGTCAATATCTTCATAAAATACAATTATTTCTCCCAACTTGAGAGCGGCATATGAAAGTTCTCGTCATAACTGTTGTTTCGTACGCAGACAATTTTGCTGTATCTCGTTTTATTGTGAAGTTATGAGCATTTTAAGTCGTCAGTAACGTGACCGAATTTTTCCAAAATCCGGTCACGTTACTGACGACTTAAAATGGTCATAACTTCACAACAAAACGAGATACAGCAAAATTGTCTGCGTACGAAACAACAGTTATGACGAGAACTTTCATATGCCGCTCTCAAGTTGGGAGAAATAATTGTATTTTATGAAGATATTGACCAAAATATGTAAACGAGCGTCACGTTACTGACGGTGGCCTTGCCCATATGAAAAATTTTGAACTAAAAAGGTCAATTAGAAAATGTTTATATTAATAAAATAATATTTAAAAATAAAATATTGCATTCTATTCTATTGATATTTTCATTATCGCCTTCTGTATACATGAATAACAAAATGTTTGAAAAAAAAAATATCCAACAAAATTTCTATACATATTTATATGTACTAAATTTATATACTGTATATGCCTAAATAAATAAATATGTAAATATATTTTTGTTTTGACAACAAAATATACAAGAGTTATAATTTTTAATGAATTTGTTATTTAAACTAGTGCCCCCCATTTCCCGGTTCTCGGTATTCCCGGGAATACCGGTATTCCCGGTTCTGGTACCGGTTTCCCGGTTCTAGATATATTCCCGGGAATACCGGTATTCCCGGTTCTGATCCTGGTACCGGTTCTCAAAAAACAAAAAAAAACCATACCATAAAATATTAAAATTACACAATTTAATCAGTATTTGAGAAATATTTAGTTGTGTTTGTAAAATTATTTAAAAATCAAGTAATTTTTTTTCTTTAAATTCATAAAAAAAATAGGAAATGGTGTTTTTCACATGTTTTGTATTATTTTTTGGTAAAATCGAAGAATAAATTTTAATTATACAAAATTTTACAAAATATACATGCCGGTAGTCCCGGGAATACCGTCAGAACCGGAACCGGGAATACCGGTATTCCCGGGAATACCGGGAATAATTCAAGAACCGGGAAACCGGTTCCATTTCCCGGTAATACCGAGAACCGGGAATACCGGTATTCCCGGTACTACGGTACTGACCGTAGGCACTAATTTAAACATTTGCGAGAAGTGAAAAATATAAACATTTCATTTATACATTTTTGCTATAATTTATATAGTGTGAAATAGAAAATACAGAATATATATTCTTCTATAATCTTATCATTGAAAAAAAAAATAAACTAAACTCCCAGCTACATCATATTAACAAGTAAATATATAAATATAAAAACTAACAAGTAAAAGCGAAATGATCCGTTATAACGAATTTTATATACACTTTGTTTATTAAAAATTAATCACTTGAAAATTTAATAAATTCAAGTATAAATCAAGTGTAAATCAAGTCCTGATTTTCAGACCACAATTGAAATGGATACTTAAATTTAAACCCTGTTTTTACACTTTAAAAGCAGTGATAAGTTTTTAAAAACAGGGCATGAATTTAAGTATTTGTTTGTAATTCAAGCTGGGTCTGGAAAATGGGAATTGATTTACATTTGATTTATACTTAAATTGCCATTGCACTTTGAAGTGATTTTCGTTTTTCAAAAATACTCTCAAAATTTTGTCGGCAAAAATTATTGTAAATTATAGTTTTTTAAATAACTGCAGTTGTTGTTATACTAGGGTAAACTAAATATGGGTTATTTCATGCCAAACCGATCACTTTGATTTTTTTTTAGATTTTCCGAATTTTACACTTTGAAAACTCCTTTCTGGAAAATTTTCAGAATGTTTTAATGACCCGTTCAAAAGATATCGTGTTTTCAAAAATACTAAGCATGTTCGTTTACATAAGTTTCTAATAGAGAAACAAGTAAGAAAATCTTCATTATAATGAATTTAGAGGGAAATTAATACAATATTGTGTTTTAAATGAATTTTTATGATTGTTTTTAGAAAATTAAATACTTTTTGTGACAAAAGTCTAATTATTTTGGAGCGTACGAAAAATTTTTATTACTCACGTGAGCAGAAAAAAAATCGTGCGTAATCGTGCTTTAGCAACATTTTTATTTCGTGAGCGTGTGTGAGTCAAAATTCACTCACGCGCCCATCTCTAGTTTCTATTACTCATAACTACTTAAAAAAGAGACCAACATTCAAAAAATTATGTTAGTAAAATCAACTGAAAATGTCAGTTAAAATAACTACTTTGTTAGTTGTTTTGGGGTCAACTACTTTTTCAGTTAAATCAACTAACAATGTTAGTTATTTTAACTGACAAAAAACAACTGACTTATGTAGTAAAAATTATTAACATTTGTAGTCAAAACAACTAATATGTAGTAAAAATAAAGTAAACTCGGTTATAACGAACTCGGTTATAACGAATTCTCAGTTATAACGAACTCATTCTAAAGTCCCGACGTTTTGGCATCAATTTTCACACAAAATACTTCTTTTATAACGAACTCGGTTATAACGAATCCTCGGTAAAAAAGAACTGCTTATTATGGTCCCACGAATACAATTTCATACGTATTATTTTAAATTGTGCTACAATCATGTTAACCAAACTCACAAAAATTAAGAAATTTTGGTTATTATTATAATTTTGAAAGAATTTATTTATATTTCTAATGTTTTCTTCTCGATAAGTAGTTTATTAATGAAAAAAAAAACATCAAATGAAATGAAGTTGGACCTATTTTTTTGGAAATAAATCTGGGTTGATATAAAAAACACCCTGCTTATAGCGAACTTTGCTTATAACGAACTATTCTTACTGGTTCCACGGAGTTCGTTATAACCGGGTTCGACAGTATATATTTTTTTTTCAAAAAATTTTTCAGAAAAAAAATTAAGACCAAATTTTTTCCAATTTTTTTTTTTTTTTTAAGTTGTGAAAAATAAAAAAACAATTTTTTTTTTGGGAAAAAACTTTGAAAAATTTTTAGAGATAAAAAAATAAAATTAACTACTTTAAATAACTGCTACTACATTACAGTTTTTTTTTGTTAGTTATTTAAAAAAACGACTTAAAATAACTAACAGAAATAGTTGTTTGATATTTTTGATACAAAAAAAAACTGACTTTGTAGTTGAAAACAAACTAACTACTGTAAAATATACAAACAACTAACATGTAGTAACTTACATAATTTTCTGAGTGAAATTCTATTTCCCCTCTGGGACGCACTATTGCAGCAGTAGATCTGATATAAAGATTGAAAAACTTCAACAAATTTTGTTAAAAAAATAGAAAAAAAATTGTAATAATAATATCCCACGATCTTACTGGGCAAACAACCTTTGAATAAATAGAAGTTTTTCACAACAAAATTTAAAAAAAAAAAAAAAATCTTATTTTCAAAAATTAATTTTAACTTTAAAACTGCAAAATAAAACACTTTTGAAATTTTTTTAGTATTTTTTTCTAAAAAGTACATAAAAAACAAAAAAAAAAATTTTTTTTTTGTTAATTTGTACCGTTTTTGAAAAATTTATCAGTATAAGAAGTTTTAGTAAACGAACAAGCTCCGTATTTTTTTAAAATTCTATATTTTTAAAATGGTTTTAAAGAAAATCTGAAAATTTACCACAAAGGAGTTTTCAAAGGGTACTTGAAACTGTTAAAAGTTGGGAAACTCTTAAAAACTAATTTTTCAAAGTGTCCGATTTGACATAGAGTGCCCCATATGAGGCATTCCACACCAAATGTCCAGCGAAAAAATACAAGTGTACCATAAACTTTTGAATAGGTTGTATGGATAGCCCTATATGGAACTTAGAAAATTGCGTTTTTGGTTTTTAAATTTTTCAAAAACTGGGCTTAGGAGGCTTGGTCAAATATTGGAAAAATGGTCAAATTTGTTGCGAGTTGCCTTGATTAAATATTTATCACATTAAAATGGAATGCACCACAATCTTAAGAATTTGCATTTTATGTAGTTTTGTATGGGCTATCGATTAAATTTTTTTTTTTTGGAAAATTTTCAGAACCCGTTTTGAAATTTTCCATTTTTTAAAAAAGTAAATTTATCAAAAATACGGCCACTTTTTTTTTTAATTTTTTTTTTAAGTTTAGATGTTTGTCCATCCATACAAAAAAATTCAGACACGCGTTTTTCGTTTTTTTTTCGAGAAAATCGCATTTGAATTTTAAATTTCATAACAATTTATTAAATTGCTTGTATTTTCTTGTTTCAACAGAGCGTATGAATAATATTTATGCAATAAATATTACTCATTTGCAACATTAAAACAAGAAAATACAAGCAAATTACAAAATTGTTATGAAATTTAAAATTCAAATGCGATTTTTCGAAAAAAAACGAACAACGCTTGTCTGAATTTTTTGGTGTGGATGGACAAACATCTAAACTTCAAAAAAAAAAAAAAAAAAAAAGTGGCCGGATTTTTAATAAATTGACTTTTTTAAAAAATGGAAAATTTCAGAACGGGTTCTGAAGATTTTCCAAAAAAAAAAAAAAAATTAATCGATTGCCCATACAAAACTATTTAAGAATGTAAATTTTTGAGATTGTTGTGCATTCCGTTTTATTGTGATAAATATTTAATCAAGGCAACTCGCCACAAATTTGACCATTTCTCCATATTTGACCACGCCTTCTAAGCCCAGTTTTTGAAAATTAGAAAAACCAAAAACGCAATTTTCTTAGTTCCATATAGGGCTTTCCGGACATCCTATTCAGAAATTTGCAGGACACATGTTTTTCTGTAACGGGACATTTGGTGTGGAATGCCTCATATATACTTAATGGGATACTAGACTAGGGTTGCCAGATACTAGAAGTCAAATAACTGGAAAATGGTATAAATTCAGCTGGATTTGAAAAAATAACTGGACTCATACATTCTTTTTTTAATAACATAAAAAAAATCAACCGATATTTATATATGAGATATTTTTATTTTGGACTACTATTCCAATATAACATTTATCAAATGGCCGCCTCTATTAGCTACGGTAAAATGTGCCCTTTTTAAACATTTCCATTACTTTTTCGAGCATCTCGAAATGTTGAGCTCGTCAATTGTCTGAGGATTTTTGGCGTGGATTTTCCTTTTCAAATAATTACCCACAAAAATAAGTCCGGAGTGGTCAAATCTGCAAACCTAGGTGCACTAAGAAAAAAAAATTCTCAAATCAAGCAACAACAATCTCATATCGAAAATAAAACAGTGACGAAAGTCAACAAACTTTGTTTTTTCTCAATTTGAAAATATTCATGGACGCTTTTAATATGACTTGAGTAACAAAAAACATTTTAAAAATAAAGTGAAAGAACCTTGATATGAATATGTTTAATTTTTAAATCAACGGTGCCCATAATCAAATTAAAATGACAGTCATGTTCAATTTAAGAGTGTCCATTATAATTATATAATTTTCTTTATACTTATCTCCTGAAATTTTCTATTGAAATAAAACAATTAAAATTTTTTATTTGTATAATTTCTTATTTTACTACAGAATAATTAAAAAGGCACATTTGTATTAAATAAAAAATATATCGTCGCTGCTCTGAAGAAAACACTTATGTAATTTTCAAAAAAAAAAAAATTTAAATGGCCCACAAATGTGCTTAATTTTTACCTTTTACAGTGAATTAAAGTACACCAATACCCCGGTTTGCGTCGCTTCGGTTTGCGTCGTTTCGAAGTTGCGTCGTTTTCAAATTTCTGTGATTTCGAAGTTGCGTCGTTTTGGTTTCAGTTTGCGTCGCATGGCTCCGAAGTTGCGTCGATAGTGCTTCGATTTGCGTCGTTGATATAAAAATGTGTGTACAAAGCTAAAACAAAAAAAGCGGATTTCCCGTTTATATTTCAGTTTGCGTAGCATGACTTCGAAGTTGCATCGTTAGTGCTTCGATTTGCGTCGTTAATATGAAAATGTTTATACAAAGCTTGCTTTCATACTTGCTTTTATACTATGAATTTTATATTTTTATCTTAATATTTGTATGTTTATGTTATGTGTTTTTACGTTTTTCTCACGAATTGTTATATTTTTATTTTAATTAAAACGGTTTTCAAAAAAAACATACAAAAAAATTGCATTTTTTATTGAAAAATCTAATTTTTTGCTAAAATTATGAATCTCGGAACCAATTAAATGAAAATCAATACAAATGTATGGAAAATCGTGCTTCGGTTTGCGTCGTTTCGGTTTGCGTCGCGTTTCTCCGGTCCCAATTAACGACGCAAACCGGGGTATTGGTGTAATACATATTTATAAGTTTTTTTTAAATAATATTGCAATGTTCTATTTCCATTAAGATGACTTATAAAAATCACCCAAAAGTTCACAACTTAGCTTATCTTTAAGGCTTAAAAAAAAAAAAAATAAATACCACACATGTATTTGCGTAAGAATAGCGACTATATAGAAAAAGAAATCACAAAATGTAAAGGACATATTATATAAATATAAATTTCCACTTTCAAAAATTTGATTTTTCTTTTCACTGTTTTTTTATACTTTTCTTTTCACTTTTTTAAACTGTTCTTTTCATTGTTTTTATCTTAATTTTTAACACAAATTTCGTTAGTGTTTTTATTTCAATTACTTATTTATTGTTTTATTTTTTTTAAGTTTTGTTTTTACTAATAATTGACATTTTTTTGAAGCGTCATTGTTAAAATTGTTTAAATCCCATTTTTAAAATGTTTATAAACAAAATGATGATTTTCAACATGGCGGCACCATAAAATGAAAAGGAGTTCTTTAATACTTAATTTTAAAAAGGAAAATTTTAAAATTGATACCGAAACATATTAAATTTTAAAAAATTCAACCTCATAATTAAAATGTTTTTAAAAAGTTTTAGGCTTTTAAAAATGAGTATGAAAATTTTTGATTTGACTACGATTTTTTCCCTCAGTGTGGACAGTTTAAATTCCCTAGAGTTGCGATGTCAAATACGACAATAACTGGCCCTCATCTGCAAATTTAACCCCTCTGGCCTTATTTTTTAAGGGGTTATTCAAAAAGTTAAATGTACGGCATCAACCCTCAGATCATTGACGAGCTAAAGAAAAACATTAGTGCCGAAATCAATGCTTTACTGAAAAAAAAAAAAAAAATAGTGAGCAAAAGTATTGAAATTGCAACAAAAAGTGTGCCAAAAAATTGTAAAATATATTCGATAAAAAAAATAATTGTTAAAATTTAAGAAATTCTTTTTTAATTGGAAATATTATTTTGTAACTGGAAACTGGACAAACCCCAAAATAACTGGAAAATCCAGGCCATTCCAGGCCGTCTGGCAACCCTATACTAGACCCATATTTCGATGCGTTTCACACGGAATGACAAAGTGAGTATACCCCCATACCATAGGTTGAGGGTATAAAAAAGAAAACCAAAACAGAGATAGACATTTGGTTTTATTTTGTTTATTTTTGTAGAGCTATAGTATGATAATGATCAATAAGTGTTGGCAAAGAAGGGCAGTGGAAGTCATGGGGAACATAATAGTAGGACAAATGATTATATTTTATAAACAAATAATTTTTTTTATTAATATTGAGTTTTATTTACTTGGAAATCAATTTATAGATAGTAATATGACAATCGTGAAATCATAAAACACCATTACTCATACCTTATACTAATTACAGATGTATATAAAATTATGTTGTCGCTGCACCAAATATTGCACTTTGAGTATTTTAAACATAGTATTTGAACAGCTCAGGAACCCGATCGGTTCTTTAAACGAGTTACTGCTTTAAGAACATTATTAATGACCTCTTTATAATTTGTAAAAAAAAAATTCTTTGGTAAAGTGATGATATCTTTGTCACCGAACATGGTGTCACTCACTTTAATTTATTCACTTAAAAATTTGCTAAAAATAAACAAATGCAACACATATTTTTCACACTCACTGTACAAGCACCTAGTGTGATTTGTGAGTGCAGTTTATCTCTTATCTATCACTCACAATGTTATTACTCTGTGTACTTTGTAAATATTTATAAAAATGTTCTAGGGTTCATATTTATAAACTGTCAAATGCGGCGTCATATTCATAAAAAAACGAAACACTAAATAAACAGTCACATCAAACATTAAAAAAAAATATTGTTAAAAAAAAAAAACAAAGTATGTAGTTAATAAATTTTTCAATGATATATTTATTTTATTAAACACTGGAAACATTTGTTGTATCTAACAAAACTTTATTAATTTTAATTTCATTTTGCTAACAAAATTTTTCGAGTGTACACAAGGGTGGAGCAAAATCGTTGAGGTCGGAAAAGTTGCCTTTTAGTTTGATATTACTTTTTTACTTACTTACTTTAGATGGCTATTATAACCGGGTGCCGCACAGTGGACCAAATGCTTAATCTAGCGTGCAAAAGAGTATAATTCAACTTTGAGAACACCTAGAAACATGAAATTTGTAATGCACAAGGAAAATGAGATGAGCTTCTATATAGTCCAAATGTGGGCGGTATTTGAAGGGGCGTGGCACTAATTTAAACATTGTCATAATAAAATATAGGTAAAGTAGAGCTAATAATAAGCAGAGAAAGTATTTTTTTAACGTAAAAAAGATTTTTAAACAGTTTAGAAAAGAAATATTTTATTTTGAGTAAAAAAAAAATTTGAGTTTAAATTTTTTCATTGGGTTAAAAAATGTTTGAGAATA
The DNA here is from genome assembly GCA_963921195.1 of Pegoplata infirma. Classification (NCBI taxonomy): domain Eukaryota; kingdom Metazoa; phylum Arthropoda; class Insecta; order Diptera; family Anthomyiidae; genus Pegoplata; species Pegoplata infirma. The sequence goes on from OY992539.1 coordinate 55,109,154, forward strand.
TCAAAAATACTCAGCAAAATATTTTTGTGGCTCATCAATGTCATTTAAAGCGTTTAGGTGTTTTTTTTTTTTTAACGTAAATTTAAGGTACACCAATCTGAAATTCACGGTTTTTGCTTACAACTTCTGAACCACTGGACCGATTTGGGTGATATGCAATACCAACCTGACTAGGAAAATTGAAAATATATATGCCAAGCGTCAGCAGCAACAGAGTTGCCGTTTGAAAGTTATCGTGTTTTAAACATACAGACGGACGGACACATCGCTAAATCGACTGAAAAACAAAAACCAGCAAAAACCAGCAGCCAATTTTTTTATTATTTTGGAGCTCAATATCTATTCTTTTGAAATCATGTAAAAACCCTATAGAAGTAAGCGGGATTAGTACCTAAATTCAGTGGCGTATACAGGGGGCCCCCGGGCCCCCCCCGAAATGATTTCACAAATTTCAGTATTTGGTATTAAATATTATGTACAATGTAAAAAAACTTTTTAAAAAAAATTTAAAAACATTTCAGAATCTGAAAATTTTTCTAAAGGAAAATTTTTATAGTCTGAAAAATTTTTCTGCAAGAAAATGCCTCAAAATCTGAAAATGTTTCTTTTAGAATTTGAAACGTTTCAACTTAAAATTCTAATGAAAAATTGTCTTAGAAACTGAAGCTCAAAAAATTGCACTTTTACTCAGAATCTGAGACTTTTTTAAATATATAAAAATATCTCAGAATCAGAGAACTTTTTTTTGGAAAAAATATCTCAAAATCAGACACTTATGCTTTCTAAAACTTTTTTATTATAAAATGTCTTAGAATCTGAGAATTTTTCTATAGAAAAAATGGATAAATTTCTTTTTTCATAGGAAAAATGTTTCAAAATCTGAGAATTTTTTATACGAAAAATGTCTTAAAATCTGAGAATTTTTCTATAGAAAAAATATCTCAGAATCTAAAACAAATGTCTCAAAATCTAAGAAAAAATTTTTATACGAAAAATGTCTCAGAATCTGAGAATTTTTCTGTACGAAAAATGTCGCAGAATCTGAGAATTCTTTTAATAGGAAAAATGTCTCGGAATCTGATTTTTTTTATAGAGAAAATGTCTAAGAGTTTGGAATTTTTCTATAGAAAAAATGTCTCAGAATCTGAAAATTTTTATATAGGAAAAATGTTTCAGAATCTTAGATTTTTTCTTTAGGAAAAATGTCTGAGAATCTAAGCTTTTTTTTTAGAAAAAACGCCTCAGAATATGAGACTTTTTCAATAGGAAACATTTCTGGGAATCTGGTACTTTTTCTTTAGAACCTGATGGTTTTTTTTTTAGGAAAAGTTTATCTGAATCTGATACTTTTTATAAGTATAGGATTGTATTAGAATCTAAGAATTTTTCATGACTTAGAACCTGAGACTTTTTCGATAGGAAGAATGTATCAGATACTGAAACTTGTTCTATAGGAAAAAAGTCTCAGAATTTAAGACTTTTTCTATTTGGAAAATATCTTAGAATCTGAAACTTTTTTATAAGCAAAATGTCTCAAAATCTAAGACTTTTTTATAGGTTAAATGTCTCAGAATCTGCGATTTTTTTTTTGGAAAAAATGTCTCAGAAGCTGAGAATCTTTCTATAGAAAAAATGTCTTAGAATCTGAGACTTTTTCTATTGGAAAAATGTCTGAAAATCTGCGACTTTTCAATAGAAAAACTGTCTTAGAATCTGACACTTTTTGTATAAAAAAATGTCTTTAATACATATCTTAAAAAAATTAAATTTTTTGGGAGAAAAATTATCAGAATCTGGTTTCTCTTAATCAGTTACATTTTATTTCAAGGGAAAGACGGTGGGATAAAAATTCTAAAATATATGCAGATATGTAAATTAAAAAAAAAAAAATTGGGCCCCCTGCGAAATAAAATCCTGGATACGCCCCTGCCTAAATTCATTAACAAAATTCAAGTTTGCTTGAAAAATAATTCCAATGTGGACTCTCTTTTTAATTTACGTTTTTTTACGAAAAACAACACAAATTAGCTTCAAATATACATTCCTCGAGGTTAAAATATAACAAATAATTTGATATTTTGCCTTAATACGGTCGTAAAATAGCAGTTTAAACAATCAACACGTCTACACAGAACTTGAAGAAATTTTTTTATAAAAACTAATTACTCATGTTTTTCTGCCTACTACGATGGTGTTTTTGCAATAAACAAAGAAATTTTATTAGCGTTAAGTAAGGTAGGAATAGTGCAATCATATATGCGATACTAATTCAATATTGTAAAAACTTAATTTTTCGACAAACTGCGCACCAGATTCAACATTTGGTCCACTGTGTGCCGGTTTCAGCCTGAAGTAAAATGAAACGGCAGCTTTTTCTGTCTTCTGAATGCTGGCGCCAGTTGGAGACAACAAGTGCTGTTAGGTTTTGTTGCATCTGGTCCTTCCAACGGAGATTGGGTCGCACTTTTCTCCGTTGCCCACCGATGTGCTCTTCCCTGTATGACTTCCGGGCCGGAACATCATTTCCCATTCGCCAAGTGTGTCCAAGCCAACGAAGTCGTTGAATTTTAATGCGCTTGACTACATCTACATCGGCATATAGCTCGTACAGCTCGTGATTCATTCTAATTCGGAATCCATCAATAACGCGTAGGGGGCCATAAATCTTGCGGAGCATCTTTCTCTTGAACACTGCAAGCAATGGACTCATCCGATATTTTGATTGTCCATGTTTCAGCACCATATAGTAGTACGGGAAGTATGAACTATTTGTAGAGTGTGATTTTCGTTCTTCGAGAGAGATCTTTATTTCTTAACTGCTTACCAAGCTCAAATTAGCATCTATTTGAAAGAGCTGTTCTCGGCTTAATTTCTAAGCTGACATCGTTGTTATTACTAACACTGGCACCTAAGTAGACAAAGTCTTTTACAACATCAAAGTTATAATTTTCTATAGGTACACGTTGCTCGAGACGCTGAGATGTTCTACCACTGGAAATTAAATACTTCGTCTTGTCCTCGTTCACCATCATGCCCATAATCTTTGACTGCTTTTTGAGTTTTTGCTTTTTGTCTCCTGCAAAGTTTTCTCTATTAGTAGGTTAAAAAGTCACTTGATAAGGCATCGCCTTGCCCAAAACCTCGCTTGGTACAAAAAGGCTCCGGGAGCTTTTTGTCTTTTTCAAAGAGCTTTTTGTCTTTCTCAAAGTCATTATACAAAGTCGAACGATCTTTGCTGAAATACCAAACTCAGACAAGGCAGTGTAAAATTGTTCTCTTATTGGGCTATCAAACGCTGCTTTATAGTCGACGCACAGTGGAGCACTTTTGTTGTCAGATTTTCGATGCAAAAGTTAATAACCCACAAGCAGCAAAAAAAATAATTTAAATCGGTTAAGAATTGAAGGCTGTAGAGTAATTCTGACAAAAAAAGGGCATCTGAACCCACTGTGCGACGAATAGGATCTTTTCCAGGATTTGACGCAATGTGAATATTTGATCAATGGTGGACTTGCCAGGTCTAAATCCACACTGAAATTTGCCTACCGAAAGGAGGCTTATACCTCGATAGTTGGTGCAAATGGTAGGGTCTCCTTTCTTGTGAATAGGACAAAGGACACTGAGATTCCAATCATCAGGCATGCTTTCTTATAACCATATTTTGTGTAAGAGTTGGTGCATGCACCTTACCAATTCTTCGCCACCGGTTTTAAATAGCTCAGCTGGTGGGCTCCATCGGCGCCTGCAGCGTTATTGTTTTTTAACGGGGCAATAGATATTTTTACCTCCACATAGTCGGGCGGCGGTATGTCGATGCCGTCATCGTTGATTAGTATTTTAGGCGCATGATCTTCAATCGTGAAATTTTTATCGTCATCACCTGTAAGAAGTTTGGAGAAATGCTCCTTCTACAACCTCAATGTGCTCTTGATTTTGTTTTTTGTTTTGGCGTCTGAAAAGGCGTCGCTCATCCTTTCTCTTCTCCCTATACAAAAGATTCGCAGAATTTTTTTCGTCTTGCGTAACAAATGGCTGCAGGGTTGCTCGGTATGCAGCATTTTTTTCTGCTGTGGGGATACGACACTCCTGATCATACCACTGGTTTCTTTGAGGTCGATCGTAGTCGATCACCTCTTCGGCAGCAGTGCGGACTGCTTGAGCCATGTGTGGCCATTGTTTACTGTATACTGTCCTCTTTAGAAAGAAAGTCACATCTCCATTTTAGTATTATTAAAAAATTTAACTTTTACGTTTAGCACTTGTGACTTTCTTTCTTATGAGGGTAGTATAGTAGGCAGTTGAGCATTTTGTTCCAGCATTTGGGAGAGCCGAGTGGAATAGTTCCTAGCTCAATTTTTAATTTTTGATACATATTTTAAGCGCTAAAAATGCGCCTTTCTAATAAGGATAAAACCAAAAAAGGACATTTTGAACTTTTTTATAATGTTCTGATGGTATCCTTGATCGTATAGATTTCGGATTTCTTGCAAAAGTTAGGCAATTTTATTGGGAAGTCGAATAGAAAAAAAAATATGAACACTTATCCAATATTAAAAAAATTCTAGGTTTTGATGGTCCTCAAAAATTAAAATACCTATATTTCGAGAAGGCGATTTGATATAACTTTTCGGATTCGTGTTTAGGAGGCTAAAATAAATACACTCAAAAAATTATGTAAAATACTACATGTTAGTTGTTTGTATATTTTACAGTAGTTAGTTGTTTTCAACTACAAAGTCAGTTGTTTCTGTATGAAAAATATCAAACAACTATTTCTGTTAGTTATTTTAAGTAGTTTTTTGGAATAACTAACAAAAAAGTACTATGATGTAGTAACAGTTATTTAAAGTAGTTAATTTTAGTTTTTTTATTTCAGAAAAATTTTCAAAGTTTTTTTCAAAAAATAAAAATAAATTGTCGTTGTTTTTTTATTTTTCACAATTTTAAAAATAAAAAACTTTGAAAAAATTTGGTCTTCAATTTTTTTCTAAAAAATTTTTTGATTATTTTATTTTTACTACATTTTAGTTGTTTTGACTACAAATGTAAATAGTTTTCACTACATAAGTCAGTTGTTTTTTGTCAGTTAAAATAACTAACATTGTTAGTTGATTTAACTGAAAATGCAGTTGACCCCAAAACAACAAGGGCAGTTAGAGCGGTTGGAGCAAATTAAAAAAAAAATGTCGTTTTGTGTAGGAGCCCCCTTAGAAATTGGAGATAGGGTATTAGTTCGTTCCAAAGAAATGTTAAGACGTAAAAATTAATGGGGGTCGGTCTTATAAATGACCCCTCTATGACGCACCATTGAAGAAGAAAAAATGATTTTAAGATTGGAAAATTACAATAAAATTTTTTCAAAAAATTTAAAAAAATAGTAATAATCGTTATCCTATGATCTTCCTGGGCAAAAAATTTGTAGAATCGATAGAAGTTTTACACAAAAAAATTTCAAAAAATCTAAGATTACAAACATTTTCAAAAATGAGATTTAAATTTTAAAACTTAAAAATCGCATACTAGAGCGCTTTGAAGAATTTTTTGGGATTTTTTTTAGAGTACGTAAAAAAACAAAAATTTTGAAAAAAAAAATTGAAATTTGGACTACACTCAGAAAATTATGTAAGTTACTACATGTTAGTTGTTTGTATATTTTACAGTAGTTAGTTGTTTTCAACTACAAAGTCAGTTGTTTTTGTATGAAAAATATCAAACAACTATTTCTGTTAGTTATTTTAAGTAGTTTTTTTGAATAACTAACAAAAAAGTACTGTGATGAAGTTACAGTTATTTAAAGTAGTTAATTTTATTTTTTTTGTATCTCTGAAAAATTTTCCAAAAAATAAAAATAAATTTTCGTTTTTTTTATTTTTCCCAACTTTTTTTTTTAAAAAAAACTTTGAAAAAATTTGGTCTTCAAATTTTTTTCTGAAAAATTAAAAAAAAAAAAAATATTTATTAATTATTTTATTTTTACTACATTTTAGTTGTTTTGACTACAAATGTAAGTAGTTTTTACTACATAAGTCAGTTGTTTTTTGTCAGTTAAAATAACTAACATTGTTAGTTGATTTAACTGAAAAAGTAGTTGACCCCAAAACAACTTACAAAGTAGTTATTTTAACAGACATTTTCAGTTGATTTTACTAACATAATTTTTTGAGTGTTATTGAAGAAGTTATGAGGAAAAGAAGTTTGAGTAAAGGAACAAACTACCAATTTTTAAAAATTCGATATCTTTTTAACGGGTCATCAAAATAATCTGAAAATTTACCACGAAAGAGTTTTCGAAGGGTACTAAACAAATTGGGAAAATCTAAAAAAAAAAATTTCAAGTGTCCCATATATATATAGTAGGAATCGAACCTACGATCTGTTTAAGTCTGTTTATAAGCAATCAAAATATCGGTCACGTTTCTCAAAACAAATGCATCACATTATTAATATTCGGAATGTCCGAATATAACATTTTACTTATTTTAGATTCAACTGTTGGGAATTATTTATTTTTGTTTAATTTAGCTTTGCATATTTTTTTTTCTACTTTTATAACGTAATTCTACACCCAAAAAAGAGATTGCAATCTTCTATAGTTGACAGACTATTCTTTGGCAAGATAATACACAGGCAGTTGTATGCAAATATATACGCATTCCGTATGGGTAAATCAATGTTGGCAATCGATACCTTTTCAATACCGTTATCCGTTTCAAAACCCTTTAAATTGAATACCGGTACCAATACCAATACCGAAACTTAGTTTTGGTATCGGATACCGGTATCCAAAAACCTTTTCCTTCGGTACCGGTACGTACCGGTATTGAATCGGTATTGAAACGGTTTTTCCTAGAAAACATGTTTTTTTACAAAAAAAAATAATAGAAAATTTGTAATTTTTTGGTTTTTCTAAATGAAAAATCGTACTCCAAATGCCTCCACGAAGTCTCATAAAAATCAAAAAAATCTTTGGGCACCCACATCGTGGATTAAGTAAAAATTTCCAAAAAAAATCATACTTCAACCGCTATGCGGGAGCAGAAGAAAATTATTGATTTTCACGAAATTTTTTTGAATCTAAATTTTAGACTCTCAATATAAACTTTCCGCAACCCTTAGTATACCTAAGACAAATAATTATATGTGCATTGTATTATATTGAGTTATAGGAAAGAAAACAAAATATTTTTTCAAGTTTGGTTGATATTTTGTTATGTTTTTAAGTAAGCTTTAAAATCATAAAAACATTAATTTTAAAGTTTATTTTTTAATACAGAAAATAAGGAATGAAAATATACTTCATAGAAAATAATTATATGTGCATAAACGATAATTTATATATTTTCTTTTTGATATACAAAATAATTAGGTTATATGAATATTTAATGAATATTTATACTTGTTTAAGACTACGAGGCATAAAACCAATCAAGTTTTTCAATGTGCCAATACCATTTTTCCCTCGTTTCGTCAATATCGCAAATTTAAGTCCTTAGCGCGTAGTGTACCGCTTTGACCTTGAAACAACCCTGGCAGAAAGGGTCCTAAGGAGGAATTTAGTTAGGTTTATGTCAGGACTAATGCCTGGCCACTTCAATACTGGTATGCTGGGCGCATTAAACAAGTTTTTTGTCTAACCAGTTACATGGATTGGAGCGTTGTCTTGGTGGAATGTCCAATTATCTCCACACGGTTCGGTAGAAAATCTATTAAATGTTCCCGAACAAGTAAAATTATATTGTTACATTATTTTTAGTATGGGCAAATCATATTCGGAACCGTCCTCTTCATCCAAATGCACCCCATACCATAACGGATTCGCAACCGTGATTTTGCAAATAGCACGTTTGGCGCGGCTGTCTTAAATCTCTCCAATATTGGTGTTAACGATCATTGCCATCCAAATTAAACTTTTTTTATCACTAAATAAGACGAAAAAAAGTTAAATTAAGACGGCGCTGATGGTCACCACTTCTCTTGAAGAGATTTAACACATTTCCGCCAAACGTGCAATTTTCGAAAGCACAGTTTCGAATCCGTCATGGAATAAGATGCATTTGGATCATGAAGAAGGGTTTGAATATGATTTGTTTCCAATAAAAATAGTGCAAAAACATATTTTTACTTGTTGGGGACCATTTAATAGACTTTGCTACCGAACTGTATGGAAATAATTGGACATTCTCACAAGATAACGCTCAAATCCATGTCACTCGTTTGACAAAAAACTTCCTATATGCGCACAACATACCAGTACTGAAGGGGTCAGTCATTAGTCCCGACCTTCACCCAATTAAATTCCTCTTTAGGACCTTTTGTGCCAAGGTCATTTCAAAGTCAAAGCTGTACAAGACCATTAAAGGACTTTAACTTTAAATACTGACAAAACGGGGGACAAGGGGTATTGGTACATTAAAAACCTTGGTGGGTTTTATGCCTCCTAGGCTTAAAAAAGTTTAAATATACAAGGCGAACACAAATTTTCGCAAAATACTTAATTACATTGCAAATGAAAAAGAATATATACGAATTTTCTTTTATGCACATATAATTATTTTCTATGGAAAATATATGAAGTATTTCCTTTTTCGTTATTTACCGTTTTAAAAATTAAAGTATAAAACTAAAATGTTTATGATTTTAATGCTTATATATAAACATAATAAAATATTAACCAAACATGAAAAAATAATTTCTTTTCTTTCCTATAACTCAATATAAATAAATGCACATATAATTATTTGTCTTAGGTAGTTATGTTTTTTGGGTGTTTTTATTTAATCCGCGATGTGGGTGCCCAAGGATTTTTTTTTTATATTTATAGGACTCCGTGGTCCAAAAATTATTACAAAACCGTGAATTTCAAATTGGTTTCACCTTTAGTCACTCACAAATATTTTTACAATTAAGCAAAAAAAAAAAACTTACACTCGAAAAAAATTTTACACTCAAAAAAAAAAATTTTGTTATTTTTTTTTTTTTCAAAAATGACAAAAAAAAGTTTTTTACTCAAAATAAAATATTTCTAATCAAAGTTGTTATTTTTTTTTTTTTTTAAGTTAGAAAACTAACTATCACTTTAAAAGGGCACCGTGGATATTCATGAATTCGGCTAACACGGAGAGTCTCCCTGGTGTCACCCTCCGATCTTCAGGACATTTCGATATGTTGTTCAGAACGAAAATTATTTCGACACGTATTTTTTTTAGCGGCCCAAACTCATTTTTATGGGGTTCGATTTGTATGGAGGGAAATTGACCTTTTTCAGTTTTTTACGATTTACGTCTATTTGCTCAAAACTACTATAGGCGTATTTGGTATTAGATTAAAGGTAATTAAAATACCTATCTTGTGATGCTAACAACGTGTAATAAAAGTAAATATTTTTCGACTTATTAACAAAAATGTCCAAAAATTTTATCATTTTACTCAATATGACGAAAAGTTGCGCATGTTTGGATACGTTCTTTGCATATGAAGATAGGTTTTCCAAAAACCTTTCATTTGGTATGTAACATGACTAGGTTTATTTGTATAATATATGAGATAAACGCAAAAAAACTGAAAAATTACCGTTTCTTCCCCCTCATTTTCACCCACTAAATATGAATTTGGGCAACTAAAAAAAATACGTGTCCCTTTATTTTTTATACTCTACAAAATAAACCCAATTCCATAAAGATCGGCGGGTGACACCAGGGAGACCTTCCTTGTAAGTCGAATTTAACTCTTCTACTTTTTTTACATATTTTTTTTACTTTCTGTACACTCAAAAAATTATGTTAGTAAAATCAACTGAAAATGTCAGATAAAATAACTACTTTGTAAGTTATTTTGGGGTCAACTACTTTTTCAGTTAAATCAACTAACAATGTTAGTTATTTTAACTGACAAAAAACAACTGACTTATGTAGTAAAAATTACTAACATTTGTAGTCAAAACAACTAATATGTAGTAAAAATAAAATAAACAAAAAATTTTTCAGAAAAAAAATTGAAGACCAAATTTTTTCCAAGTTTTTTTTTTTTTTAAAGTTGTGAAAAATAAAAAAAAATATTTTTTTTTTTTTTTTGGAAAAAAGTTTTTTCAAAAAACTTTGAAAATTTTTCAGAGATAATAAAATAAAATTAACTATTTTTAATAACTGTTACTACATTACAGTACTTTTTTGTTAGTTATTCAAAAAAACGACTTTAAATAACTAACAGAAATAGTTGTTTGATATTTTTCATACAAAAATAACTGACTTTGTAGTTGAAAACAACTAACTACTGTAAAATATACAAACAACTAACATGTAGTAACTTACATAATTTTCTGAGTGTAACAAATGAAACCTTTTTATGTCAGAATAACTTCAAAGTCCTGCACTTTGATCAAGGGGATAAGAAAATTACAGTTTTCTCGGTCCGCCCCCTTTTATAGGTGTGGTCCGGCAACGTCCTTGCCGACCCCCTAAGAAAACGCAATGCTAAAAATAAATACGTAAATACGTGTTTTAGTATTAAAATTGAAAAAAAAATTTTAAGTTTTTATGCGTTTTTTATATTTTTAACTTTTTTTTCGATAATACCGGTACGTACCGGTATCGACGTTTCGGTATCGGTAATACCGAAACCGATTCAACTCAAATACCGTAACCGATACCGATACCGAAATAAATAAAAAAACGATACCAATACCGATATCGATACCGTTATTCGTTTCGATTGCCAACCTTGGGGTAAATACAAAACCAACTAACCAAAACAGCAACAATACATATTCAACAAGACAAACGTAATCATTAAGCATTCAAATTGGATTAATGGCTTATGATTGATTGGTAGCAAGATCGATAAGTGGACATATGAATGGTTTTCATTACACTTGATTAAGTTGTTTAAACTAGAGATGAGCGTTGTTCACGTGATTTGGGTGATTCAAGCCTTAAAATTTCTAAACTTAATCCTGCATTTAGAAAAAAAAAATAACTAAAAAATGGAAAAATTAACTAAATTCAAGGAAAATTAATAATGATTTAGCTTCTTTGCCAAGATTTCCTTATTTAAAGTTCATATTTTAAAATAAGGAAAGAAAACATTATTTAATATTGTGCCAATTTAAACTAAAAACTGGGAAACATTTTATTTCAATTTAGTTCATACGTTTCAGCACCCGATGGGTTCAGACCCCGAGGAGCTCAGACCCTTAAGAATCGTCATAGCTTTTAATCCAAAATGTGTGTCCGTTTCGCTCTACGTTGCTTAGTTTTTGAGACATGTGAATTAAGGTGCCCAAAAAGATCTTGAGAAAACTGTTACTTAGAGATCTTTTGGGTCGTATTCTAATTGTTGAGATCTACAAAAATTCCTTTTAACTTTTTGTTGTGTCTGCACTATTTTTTAGATCCAAAGTTAGAACCCATGGGGTCCATACATGTGAAGAGGACCGGCCTCCATTTTGCTCTATCTTGGTTTTCGAGATACATATCGCCATTTAAAAAAAAAAAACTTCCCCAACACTCACATAACAAATACAGTTGCCACAACCGTAAATATTCCAACCTCATGTCTAGGTTTGTCGTAAACGGTCATGCGATTGTCAAAACCTCAATACGGTTATGGAACAACCTTATACACACAGAAAAAAATATTGAGAAAAACAATTTGAGTAATCACTTGTTTAAATTTTTAAATAAGATTTGAGTAATTTTTTAATTGACGCAATTAAAAATTTACTCAAAAACTAAAAAAAAAAATTTGAGTAAATAATTTAATACAAAATTTAATAATTTTTTTTTATTTTTTTTTTTATTCTCTTCGTGTTTTGAATTCTCGTTTAGTTTATAGTTTTTTGTGTATGTATATGAAAGTTTGAAATCATCTTTATGAAATTTTCCAATGTCATCAAGACATAAATATATTTGGTAAAGTTTGAAAAAACATTTTTTTTTCGAAAAAAAATGTGAAACTTTTTTAAACTTTTTAAAAAAATAAATTGATAAATTTTGAGTAAATTTTTACTTGACACAATTAAAAAGTTACTTAAAAAATTGAAGAATTTTTAATTAAATTTTTAATAGTATCCATTAAAAATTTTTAGTAAGCATTTAATAATTTTTTATTAAAAATTTACTCAATACTATTAAATAGTTTACTGGTGCAAAATTGAGTAATTTTTTACTCAATAGTATTAAAAATTTACTCAAATTTAATTTTTATTTTTTTCTGTGTATGAGGTTGAAATATTACCGGTTTTTGCAATGAAGTTATGAAAAATTTACTAAAATAATTCCTCAAATCAAAAAAGATAATTATGATGAACCTAGTTGGTAGGTAATAAATTACATCCTAAAGAGAAATGCTTCTTGAAAATAACGATTTTTTCATATATTAAGAAAAAATTTCTTTGGCGATAATAAAGGAAAATTATGTTTTCAAGTTTTCTTCAACTTTTCATTTTCCCAAATTTCAGGGCAAATTTTTATTCTCCTGGGCCTAAAACTTATGTGGTACAAATTTGAGGCCAATCGGATTTAATTATCCCGTGGCAACCGGCGATAAAATTTTTGGATTTTTGAAAATTAAAAAAGTATGTCTTTACGTCACATCATATTTAATAATTTTTCGCTTAACGCGAAAAATTGTAATTGTTATTTGCTTTGAACCACTGGACCGATTTCGCTGGATTGCAATACCAACCTGACCAGGTAAATGCCCAACATGTATGCCAAACTTCAGGAGCCTCCGTAAAGTATTTCAAAAGTTAGCGTGTTTTCAACAGACAGACATACGGACGGACGGACATCGCTAGATCGTCTTAAAATCGATCGAGGATCATGAATATATATACTTAATGGGGTCCTAGACCAATATTTTGAGGTGTTACAAACAGAATGACAAACTTATATATACCCTCTATCTCTAGAGTGGAGGGTATAAAAAATGTAAAATTTCGCTGAAAATTTTGAAAGATTTTTGAAATTATAGTTTTTGATTTTTTTTTTTTTTTGTATAAATATGAGTTTCGTGAGTGTGAGTGAAGCTTGCGTGAGTGCACGTGAGTGTGAGTTGTTTTAAATTTACTCACGTGATTGTGAGTGAGTGTGAGTGTGAGTAGAAAAAATATGCTTGTGAGTGAGTGTGCGTGATTCAAAAATTCCTGTCGTGAGCGTGAGTGAGTGTGGGTCAAAAATCACTTACGCGCCCATCTCTAATTCTAACCCATGGCGCTCTTTGATAAAAGTTTGGGATTTTTGAAAAATTTCCACACAAGTAATGGATTTTTGAAAAATGAAAAAATAAAATATCTTGCGATGCATTATTTTTATTTATTTTAGTATAATGAATACGGGTATAAAAAATTTCTGAAATCGGTCGAGGGGTTTTCGAGATATGTATCGCCATTGAAAGTTTATCAAAAACTCTCCAAAAATGACGAAATGTTTAAAGAAAACCTCAAAATTGTTTTTTATTTCATAGAGTCTGAGACAAGCTTTCTTTTAAACTTTATGTGAGTCAAAGCAGATCATATTAACCCATGGCGCCCTTCGATCAAAGTTTAGAGTTTTTGGTTAACATTTTCTTTGAAAAAACCCAAACTTTTGATGGAAGGGCTCAAAATGATGGGATTTGGCTCAAAATAGGGCAAGAAAAATTTTTTTTTTTTTTTTTTTTTAATTTCTTAACCATAGGAAAAACCCGGCTAATTTTTTAAAAACCCAAATAGCAATATCTCGAAAACCTTTTGACCGATTTTAAAATTTTTTGATATTCCTGTTCATCGCATCAAATTTAATAAATGTGATGTATCGCAAGATTTATTTATTTTAATTTTTTATTTTTAATTTTCAAAAATCCAAGACTTTGATTGCCGGGTGCCACGGTTTAATTTAATCCGATTGGTCTCAAATTTGCACCACATAATTTTAAGGTCTTGTAGAATTAAAATTTGACCGAACACTTAAAAAAATCAAAAGTTGAAAAAAATGCCACTTCAATGTACTTGTTATGTAAATTCATGATGAGGAAAATAAATGACCTCGAACTATAATTTAACTGCCAACCAGAGAATTATCAGATAAATATTTTTATTTCATATGTTGTTAAAAACTAAATAATCTACAACTATAATTCACTTTACAAATTTATTACTAAACACCAGATCATTAACCAGTAATCAATACTACACAGAAAAAAATATGGAGGAAACAAATTTGAGTAATCACTTGTTTAATTTTTTAAAAAAAATTTGAGTAATTTTTTAATTGACGCAATTAAAAATTTACTCAAAAATTGAAAATAAAATTTGAGTAAATAATTTAATACAAATTTAATATTTTTTTTATTTATTTTTTTTTCTCTTGGTGTTTTGAATTCTCATTTAGTTTATTGTTTTTTGTATATGTATATGAAAGTTTGAAATCATCTTTATAAAATTTTACTTTGTCTTGAAGACATAAGTATATTTGGTAAAGTTTGTAAAAGCAATTTTTTTGGAAAAAAAATTAGAAACTTTTTAAACTTTTAAAAAAAATAATTTGATACATTTTGAGTAAATTTTTACTTGACATAATTAAAAAGTTACTTAAAAATATTAAAAAATTTTAAGTAAAGATTTAATTGTGTGAATTAATAATTTACTCAAATTTTTTATTAAGCATTTAATAATTTTTTATTAAAAGTTTACTCAATACTATTAAATCGTTTACTGGTGGAAAATTGAGTAATTTTTTACTCAATAGTATTAAAAATTTACTCAAAATTTTTTTTTATTTTTTTCTGTGTATTAGCAACTATTGTCACGTAAATTATTTTGTTTTTTTTTTAATTTTTTTCTGATTTTATACAAGTGAATATTGAACATTAAAAAAAAAAAAAAATTGTGCAAGTTGATTGCATATAAATTTACGTGTATGTATGTAAATTTAATTTATTGTTATATTTTGCATGCATACATGTTTAATTATATGTGTAGATATGAGCAGATTAATAGCAGTCGAAAAAATAATACTGCACAGAGGTTTATTATTATGGAGTACTTTCAGTAAGTACTGGACCAATTGCAGTGAAATGTATACCGGTTATAACTAACGTAATTTAAAGTTTAGAAAGTTGACCCAACATGTCCTATAGGGGCAACTCCAGGGGCCCTAAAGTACGACACAGGAAGTGAAGACTGGGGGTAGGTATGTTCTAAAAAAATGTTGGTGGGAAGGTAATGGCGGTCGACCATTTTGTATAAGAGCCCCCCTTAAGGAGTGGTAATAGGGAGTAGGTTTGTTCAGAAAAAATGTGGTGTAAAACCTAATGGTGGTCGGTCTTACATTGCACCCCTCTAGAAGCGACTCTGAGGCAATTGTGGGGCAAATGGCTCTTAATCGGAGCAACGGTGGCGTTACAATTGATCTTTTTCGAATTACAATTGAAATTTTCGAGTTACAAGTGGAATTTTCGAATCACGAATGGAATCTTTGAATTACAAGTAGAATCTTCGAATTACAAATGGATTCATCGAATTACAATTGGTCTTTTTCGAATCACATGAACTAAATTGGAATGAAATTTTCCCCATTTTCTATTTAAAATTGAATGAAATTTTTCCCATTTTCTATTTAAAATTGTTTTCCTTATTTTTAAGAAAAATATTAATATATTTTAAGAAAAATCTTTAGCGCCAAATCATTACCAATTTTTCTACAATTCAGTTAATTTTCCCATTAAAAAAACTTCCCAAACTATGCTATTTTGTTCAACTCAACTGTATATTAAAATGTACATGGAATAGAAATGCAAAAATTAAATGATATCACATAAAATAATCGTTGTTTTACTACAAAATGCATTATTTATTGTTTTAATCATATCTATTGTTTCAAAAAAATAAATAAGTATATAAAATGCACAAAAAATTAACTTATGAATTAAACAATTTAAATATTATATTCGGTTTGGACGAATCCATTAGTACCCTTCACAATCTACAGATAATTTTATGTGAAATTTTAACTTGAGTGCATTTTAACTTGAGTGCAAAAGTCATTACATTTCGCATGTACACGATAACATTTTTAAATTCTATACGATTTTTTGACAGATCATTTTACTGAGTCTTATCGTGACAAACGGCCTTAACAGACAGACGCGTCTAGACGGTCGGACAAACATCGATAACACAGACATAACACAGTATACTTTTCCAAAGGTTATACTTTTCCAAAGGTTTGAGTTGAGCTAAATCCGAATCTGGTCTTAAAATTTGCCTATCACATCAGGTTTTGGAGATATTTTAGCTTGAAGTTAAAAAAACGTCGTTCGCCATATTCGGGACGTTATAACTGCGCGAATACGCATTTATTTATAAAACCTAATCTGTCGTCTGAAAGTCCTCCTAATTACCTTTAAAATATTTAACTTTTGTAATATCTTGTTCCATATCTCAGAAGTTTGAGAAATTCGGGGTTTCGCTATACTAATGGTATTTTTGCTCTGAATGCAAGTTCGATAGATTTTTCGCTACATTTTGCTTATATTTTACTTATAAGAGTCTTGAAGTCATAATTTTTCTAATAAAATGCTTTTTGAATTGTTAAGATATTTTACAGAGGCTTAACATTTATTTTAATTGTAATAACGGATTCAGCGCAACTCAAGCCCTTAAGAGAGTATATAGTATAGTCTCGGATTTTGACCTTTTTCAAATTTTGTCGGCCTGTGTAATTTATGTGAAAATAGATCGAGGAATCATATCGATTTTATATACCAATATTTTGAGGTGTTACAAAAGGTTTGACAAACTTATATAGACTCTACCACTCAGTAAGGGATATAAAAACTTTATAACAATTAAGTGGATAAACTGGAAAATTTATGCATAATCATAACTTTAAACTGCATTGACTGACAACTGACATTTATTGTGTCACCACTATTATGACTCTACAACATGATGATATCCAGAAAAAACATATTTAGTTAATATCACAATTTATTTTTGTTTATATTATTATTGTAATTGATGTTTATATTTATATAAATTAATTTTAATTTAGTTAATAAACACAATTTGTTAAATGCAGGCCATTTAACAAATTGTGTTTATTACAATCCTATTTGCAAGATTTTTTAATACTCGTTTTAATTTTTTTTTAATGCACATAGGACTTGTTGCATGCCATCCCACGAATTATTTCACGGTGACATGTCATAATTCCCACGGACATAATCCCTTTTTTCGTTATGGGGATTATGACCAAAATTATTTCGGTCATAATCCCCATAATGGTAGTGGGGACTATGACCGAAGAAAATTCAGACATAATCCCAAAAAAAAAAATTACATAATTCCCAGATTTATGGGGGTAATGACCATGTAACAATCCCCATTACAATTGTATTTTTTGTCTGAAAAGTTTTTCTGGGTAGACGGCCTTCGGCCAGGCTTAGGGATTACAAACTCTTTACATTAAACCCAATCTCTCTGCAAAAAACAGGGACTATGGCCAAAATTGCTTTGGACTTAGTCCCCACACAGAGAAAAATGAAGGAACTAATTTCAGTAATCACTTGTTTAAATTTAAAAACAAAAATTGAGTAATTTTTTAATTGACGCAATTAAAAATTTACTCAAAAATTTTAAAAACAATTTAAGTAAATAATTTAATAAAAATTTAATAAAAATTTAATAGTTTTTGTATTTTTTTTAACTCTCATAGTTTTTTGAATTCTCGTTTAGTTTATATGTTTTTGTGTATGTATATGAAAGTTTGTAATCGTCTTTATAAAATTTTCCTATGTTTTTGAGACATAAATATGTTTGGTAAAGTTTGAAGAAACAAGTTTTTTGTTTTTTTTTTTGTAAAAAAATTTAAAACTTTATTAAACTTTAAAAAAATAAATAGATAAATTTTGAGTAAATTTTTAATTGTGTCAATTAAAAATTTACTCAAATTTTTTTTCAAACATATAATAAATTTTTATTAAAAATTTACTCAATACTATTAAATCGTTTACTGGTGCAAAATTGAGTAATTTTTTACTCAATAGTATTAAAAATTTACTCAAATATTTTTTTTATTTTTTTCTGTGCATAATATGAATGGGGGTCAAAATCCCAACAGGGAACGGACATAATCCCCATTGGGAAAAACGTTTCCCCTCGAAGAACTAAAAAAAATCCCAAAAAAAAACAAAACTCGGTTATAACGAACTCGGTTCAAACAAAAAACTTCTTTTATAACGAACTCGGTTATAACGAATCCTCGCATAAAACGAACTACTAATTATGGTCCCACGAACACAATTTCATGTATATAGTATTTTGAAATGTGCGACAATTATGTTTACCAAACTCACAAAAAGTTAGACATTTTTGGTTAATATTATAAAATTTATTTATATTTTTAATGTTTTCTTCTCAATAAGAAGTTTACTTACAAAAAAAACGTCAACTAAAATAAAATTGGAATTTTTTTTTTGTAAATAAACTAGGTTGATATAAAATATACCCCGCTTATAGCGAAATTAGCTTATAACGAACTATTTTTAATGGTCCCTCGTAGTGCGTTATAACCGGGTTTGACTGTATTTTACATTTTTATACGTGGAGGGTATAAATACCTACAATATATACCACAATCTAGTGATTGAGGGTCAGGTTAATATTGCAATTCAGCGAAATCGGTCCAGTGCTTCAAAATTTATAAGCAAAAGAGTGAATTTGGGCAAGGGGTTTTCGCGAATTTACGAGATAAAATACACGCTAACTTTCTAAAGACAATTATTGGCATATATATTTATCGTTACACTGGTCTGGTTCGTATTGAATTTCAACCAAATCGATCCAGTGGTTCAAAAATTATTATCAAAACCGTGAATTTCAAATAGGTTTTACTTTAAATTCACGTGTTGAAAAAATCTAGCTTTAAAAAACAAGGTTTAAAAACATTGGTAAGCCACAAAATTACTTTACAAACTATTTTTGTCACTCAAAAATATGTTTACACTAAAAAAAAATAAACTCGAAAAAAAATTTACACTCAAAAAAATTATTAATTTTTTTTTGCACTTGGATGGATTAAGGCTGAGTTTTTGAGTTGTAAAATTTATTGGTTTTAGGTTTAAACTGAGTTAAAACCCCAAATTATGTTTTTGAGATGTGGTTTATTTTAAGTTTAACTCACCAATGATGGAGAGTTAAACTAATGTACAAAAATGTCAAAAAAACACCTCTGATTTTCAAATATACTAGTTAGTGTTGCCATGTTAATGGGAAAAATGTGCGATGATGGCAACTATTCTAATTAGAAATGCGATATTTGGTATGGCAATACCGCGTTAATCGACATTTGCTAAACTTGAACAGAAAAACAGAATGCTTGGTTAAACTTGGTTTTAATTTAATAAAGTTTAATAAAACTCCCGTTTAAACTAAGTTAAAGCGATATGTCAAAAACGCAGCCTAAGGGGATTAGAAAATATTTTTTTCGTCCCACCCCCTTTTGGGGGCGTGATTATAAAAAAAATTTAAAAATAATGATAAAATTATATTATTTTACAGTAAATACGATAAGAAATGAATTTTTAAACATTTATGCGAAAAGAAAGCTGCCCCCCGAAACTTCCAAAAAAAGATCGCAAGGGAAAGGTGTAACTCGATAAAAAATGATTACCTGGCATAGCTCACTTGAATGATTCATTTGAACTAGTTCATTAAAGAGCCACACAGCTCTAAAAATATTCAATGAAAAATAACGCAATACAATAATGTTTGTAGTTTTCCAATTATTAACCTCAATGAAGAGGAGGGTAATTGGTTTGAAGAGAAGGGTACTTCGTTTTGTCCATTAATTGCATATATGTATTTATGTGTGTTTTTTTTTTTTGGTTCACCGACGTATTTGTGCCAATTCTAAAATGCAGTTTTATGTTTTCAAATCAATAAATAATTATTATGCATTGATGTCATTATTTTTATTATACCCCATAACATTCTCTGTGTAACAACCCAGCAAAAACAAAAGTTTTTTAAAAAGAAGATAATTTTTGTTTCTTAGATGCTTAAAAGTTTAACGTTAAACTAGAGTTTAATTGTAATTTTTAAAATTTTGACAAAGATTGATTTAGCTCGAGGTCATATTTCTTTACTAATCATTGCGATGATATTGTCAAAGTAACAATTTTAAGGAAACTATTTATAAAGTTATTTGTTTCAAATTAATTGGTTTGGTCATTTTGCAAGACTTCTGGGTCCTACAGATGTGTTTGGACTTTATCGTCTATAATTTATGTACTTGTCATTTTTTTTTTTTCTTAAATCTATTAAACAAAACACAAAACTTTTTCATTTAAATAATTGTAGGATATTAATATTACCTTGAAACAGAAAAAAAAATCAATGTTCTGTTTTAGAACTAAATGGAAAATTAGTTGATATCAGTTATTTATAAATGAAATCTAGGAAATATTTTAAATTAACACTTTTCATGGTGCCAGACATTTAACCATACTCGTACAATTGTCAATGACTAATTTAAAATAAAAACAATAGAGAAAATTACAGTCTGTTTCACAAAAAATGGATAGTATCATTTTTAAATTTCAACGAAATCAGTCTACGTGTTAAGAAGTTATCAGCAAAACCATGCATACCATGTACTTAAAAAAAAATTTAAACAAATATTTTACACTGTTTTTTTTGCTAAAAAAATACACTCAAAACTAGAGATGGGCGCGTGAGTGATTTTTGACTCACACTCACTCACGCTCACGACAAGAATTTTTGAATCACGCACACTCACTCACGAGCATATTTTTTCTACTCACGCTCACTCACAATCACGTGAGTAAATTTAATACAACTCACACTCACGTGCACTCACGCAAGCTTCACTCACACTCACGTTGACTCACACTCACATAACAGTTATTTATAAAAAAAAAATTATAAAACTAAAATTTTAAAAATCTTTTAAAATTTTCAGCAAAATTTTATAATAATTTTTAGAGTCCGACCGAAACCAGTAAAAAGTTGTTAAAGATGAATATACAGCATATAATGCTTTTAAACCATAGGAATTGTTGTATTTTTGAAAAAAAAAATATGTTTTTAAAAAAACTTACAAAAAAATTGTATGTTTCATTTGCAGATTATGAGAAAATAATTTTTGAACTAAAACAGTTTTACATTTATTGCATAAACTTGTAACATTTTCTTCAATTGAACGCAAACAAGTGTAATGAAATACAAAATCAAAAAATTCACCGACTTTTTTACATATTTTTTAAAATACCAAAAAGTTTCGGTTTCGGCTATTATTCGGCCAAAATTTTGCCGAATACCGAATAGAGGCCGAAATCCCATTATTCGGCCGAAACCGAGACCGAAACCGAATATTCGGTCGGACTCTAATAATTTTACATTTTTCTTTGCTTTTTTCGGGACGAAATCTTAAGTTAAGCCAAATTTCACAATTTTTGATGCTTTTTTTTTGGTACGAAAGGAAATATGAAAAGAAAATAATCACGCAAACTCACACAAAAAAATCGACTCACGCAAAAATCTTACTCACGTACACTCACTTACGCACACTAACTCACGCAATTTTTTTCTCCACTCACACTCACTCACAATCACGTGAGTAAAACTGAATTCAGTCACACTCACGCGTGATCACGCGTGAATCACGCTCTAATCTGCTCATGTGCCCATCTCTACTCAAAACAAAATTTTACAATTAAAATTTTTTAATAGCCTTGAAAACAACAATTATTATTTCTCAGAAATAATTAATATGGACTAGTGCCTACGGTCAGTACCGTAGAACCGGGAATACCGGTATTCCCGGTTCTCGGTATTACCGGGAAATGGTACCGGTTTCCCGGTTCTTTATTCATTCCCGGTATTCCCGGGAATACCGGTATTCCCGGTTCCGGTTCTGACGGTATTCCCGGTACTACCGGTATGTATATTTTGTAAAATTACATTTTTTTCTTTGCTTTAACCAAAAAAAATACAAAACATGTGAAAAACACCATTTCCATTTTATTTTTTGAATTTAAGAAATAATAGTTACATGATTTTTAAATAATTTTACAAACACAACTACATGTTTCTGAAATACTGATTAAATAGTGTAATTTAAATATTTTATGGTATAGTATTTTTTTGGTTTTTCAGAACCGGTTCCAGGATCAGAACCGGGAATACCGGTATTCCCGGGAATATATCTAGAACCGGGAAACCGGTACCAGAACCGGGAATACCGGTATTCCCGGGAATACCGAGAACCGGGAAATGGGGGGCACTAATATGGACTCAAACCGAACTAAATAAAAATTCAGTTATAAAATATACAGTCCAACAATATATAAACACAATTAATACACAACTCATAAGGTACATTGCAATTTAGTAATATTTCTAAGAATTAGAAATATGAAACAAAAATTCAAACCTAACGGACATTTTTCAAGACTTGAAAAGTCCTACAAAGGGATAACAATGGGAAAAATACAACTCTGTTAAAAGTTAAGATGGATTAAGTTTCTGCCAAATGAATACAACTCGAATTGGTGGTGAATACGGGTTATTCAACACAAAGAGGATTAATTCCAATTCTTAATTTCTTCAAAAGTTTCATTTAAATGGCTTATTTTAATCTGACACACATTAAGTGTGTGGCAATCGAAGGAGTGCTGATGATGGAAGGGTGGCATCTTCCGAAAGCTGTCGACATCTCCACTTAGCCTGTGTTGTCACTTGATTTTTTTCAGATTTTCTCATTGTACAACAATTATTATTTCTCAGAAATAATTAATATGGACTCAAACCGAACTAAATAAAAATTCAGGTATATTTTTTGATTTTTTATAATAAAAACGATATAGCGTGTTAAAATTTTGATTAGCAAAAATTTTGTAAAAATCTGACATTTCGCGATTTTAAACTTTTGCTTGTATTTTCACGCGAAAAGAATTTAGATTTAAAATATACCCGTCAGACGATTGCTTGTAGTGCGTATTATGGATCGTGTGCAAAAATTGGGACTTAATGTAACTGTACGCTGAAAACGTGCCAATTTTGTCTCCAGATAAACCGCCAGGGCACAACCAAACCGCTATTAGAAATTCATTTCTATGAATGTCAATTACTGGTACTTATAAAGCTTTATCTCAAAACTGAGCGGCATTAATAAATTTTGAAGATTGTGGATTTTATGCATCTTTCAAAATTTCATTAATCAAAAATTGCATCACTTTTAAAAATTCACAATTTTTCATAATGCACAAGTTTCTTAACTAATTTGAGGGTGCTAAATCCGAATATGACCTTTAATTTGGTCCATTGTCATTAGATTTTGCGTAAATTGCATATCAAGCATTAATAGAGCAACTTTTTAAAACAAACTTTTATCGTAAAAATCTGATTGTATATCCACGTAAATGGACGTAATTTATCCGGTTTTTATTGGGGATAGTATGAAACATTAATTAACGTTTTTTTATTATTATTATTATTGTTATTATTAGTTCCTGTTGTTCCTATGAGGAACATAGGGCCGTTTTATTCCTATTCGTGTCCTTTTCTTCATGCCAAAGTTCGTCAACATATCCGGATTTATTCTTCTTGTTTCGGTTTCATTAATAAGTGTTTGTTTAGGATGAGTAGCTTATTAGGCTAAAGCATCCGAGACTGGTGCTAGGGCTGCTAGCTAAGCCTACCAGACAGGCGAGAGATGATCACGTTTATATAGCGAGCCGCTTGATGCAAGGACAGACGCCCGCTCGCGGAGACACCAAACTGATGAAAAAAACCGCAGCAGCCATTGGTTATTTAATGGCGCCAATCACTCGCCATGTCATTTCGAGTATCATTGACACTCAGAACTTAAATGGAAACCAGCGCAACCCGGAAACCTTCTGAGACTCTACTCTCGAAACCGCTGATTGTCCGCGACTGCATATAGCAGCTACCTCACATATCTGAAAGGCGTATCACTATCCGCAACCTGTGACGCGTCCGTTAGCATTCAGCTGTGCTTCCCACGTGCAATAACAATTCGTACAACTTCACAAAAATGTGATATTGTATGACTTGTTATCAGCAGTTGGGCGGACACATTAACGTTGATTTGGTTAAATTCTAATAATAATTGTAATTTTGAGATTTTTTGTTTTCAATTAAAATTTTTAAACCGCCATAACTTTCGCGCCGTCAGCTGAAAGTTCTTCACGCGAACGGCTTTGAACCTTCCAAATGCATGTTTATACGCGTACTAAACGATTTTGATGTGCCCTCAAAAAAAATTTTAATATTTTTTAAACCTTAAAATCACAAGTTAAATGGAACTGTTCATATATAGTGGAGAATATTTAACAAAGAAATTTTTCCATTTCTCAAATAGACTGTTAAAAAAATTTAAATGTTTAGCAATATACAATATTTCAATTTAAAAAACAAAAACAATTTCATTTATTTTACAATGTGTAGATTTTTGTTCCACTTGTAAATTATTCAAGTTCAATATCAAATGTATTTATAATATTTGACACGCAATCATCATAAATATTGCCGGAATGAGTACACACAATACCCATGTTAACAATAAATATTTAGTATCAACTATTCTTGTGTTCTCTTTGTCTTTTTTTCTATAAAATTGTAAAACAAAATATTTAAAAAGATCTATTTTTAATTAATATTTATATAAATGGAATTCACCTCAGAAATTTTAGTCTTGCAAAATTGCGCAATGTCAAAATTGCAACTTTTCTTGCTTGTTTCTTTGTG
This sequence comes from Pegoplata infirma, assembly GCA_963921195.1. NCBI lineage: Eukaryota > Metazoa > Arthropoda > Insecta > Diptera > Anthomyiidae > Pegoplata > Pegoplata infirma. Next base: position 55,133,923 of record OY992539.1, read on the forward strand.
AATAGAAGCAATTGAATTACTATTAAAATAAATTGCGAATCTTTTCTTGCAACGAAGCATCATATAAAAGGTAACAGAAAAAAATGTATTAAAATTTTTTTTTAAAGAAAAGTGCAATATTGCACTGTTGCAAGGGTCAACAATTTCTGAAGTGAATACCCTAATTATATTTTCATTTTTTCTTTTTCTATTATAAATGTGTGTGTTGGTTGCTAAATGAAAAATGAATTAACTTTCTTCTTTCTTCTTTTTTTTACAGATTTGGTTCAGCCAGTAGTCAAGCATCACAGAGTAGCGGTGACATTTGCCGTATATGTCACTGTGAAAGTGATCCACAGAATCCTCTCTTAACGCCATGCTATTGTTCGGGTAGTCTTAAATATGTGCATCAGGCATGTCTACAACAGTGGCTGACTGCTTCCGAGACAAATTCCTGCGAATTATGCAAATTTCCATTTATAATGCACACAAAAATCAAACCATTTAATGAGGTCAGTACAAATATAATTGATTTATTAATAATACATACAATAGCAGTTGTTTGGCATGAAATGAAAAGTGAAAATGACAAAATAAATACCCTCATATGTGAATGATAAATGTAATCCAGCCGTTGATATATACTATTTGTAATTAATTAGGGTAACACAAAACGTAATAATTAACGATTTTTCAAACGGCACATTTTTAGAATATAGATTTTTTTAATAAAGCTGGATTTGTTGAATAAATTTTACAATACAAATTACCTACACAGTGAAACAAGAGTGTGTATCTGGAATGGGACCAGAAAAAAAAAACAAAAAATTTAAACAGGAAAATTTCTGTTTTATATATGGGGGTTTTCGTGTCAACTGACACAACTTTTGAAACTGATGTCTTCCGATCGGGATGAAATTTGCACCAAGGTTAGTCCTATTGGATAGTAGTTCAGACACACAAGATCGGTCAAGGACTCTCTGAGTTAGAGGGGGTCGAAATTTGACATTTTGGCCAAAGAGGTGTTAATTCTCATCCATGTAACTTCTTACCTATTGTTTTTAGCAAAATGTATCCCAAATAGTTTAGATAGCTATTTCTTCAGTCTTTCAAAAAAAAAAAAAATATAAAAAAAATTTTGATTTTTTTTCTTACAAATCTAAAACTTTTTTGACTTTTTCTTCAAATTTTGCCCTTTTTTTTGATTAAAAAAAAAGCTTAGCTCTTTTCCTTTAAGAGCTATGGGGTCGCTTAGTGGGATGCGAGTGGGATATCTATGAAAAAAAAAAATTTTAACTTTGGAACACAAAAAACGGTTCTTCAATTTGCACTATTAGGCGTGGGATAGCTAACCAGCTTTCGATTTCGATCCGCGATACCCTCTAATTTTTATAGGTTCGAAAAAGAAAGCACGAGCCAAAAAATAAGTGCGGTGGGGTGGGGCCATATGGCTCCTCATCGGGGTCAAAATTGGGCGTAAAGAGGTTAAAATCCTCAAAAATGATTTGAGGATTTGAGCCCTAGAACTGCCCACGGAGGGGTGCAATGTGAGACCGACCTCTATAAATTTTCTGCCCCCAACATTTTTCTTGAATATACCTAACCTCTATTTCCACTTCCTAATACAAAATGACATTTTTATAAAATTTGCTCCTACCGCTCTAACTGTCCATAGGGTGCCCCTAGAGAAGTAAAATGTATGACCGACCCCAAATATTTTTTCAACTCCAACATTTTCTTAGAATATACCTACCCTTTATTTTCAACTCTTAAGGGGGTCCCCATACATTTTTTTTTTATTTTTTTTATTTGTTTTTAAAATACATGTTTTTATAATGTATGGGAGCCCCTTAAGGAGTGGAGATAGGGTGTTATTATGTTCGGACATAATGTTGGTAACTAAAAAATAATGGGGGTTGGTCGTAATTTTTGCCTCTCTAGGAGGCACGGTAGGGGCGGTAGGAGCTGGTTTAATAAAACAAATTTATAAAAAATAAAAGAAATGTATGGGGACCACCTTAAGGGTTAAAGATACATTGTAGGTATGTTTGCAAAAAATGTTGGAATTACTAAAATAATGAAGGTCGGTCATACATTTGGCTCCACTTGGGGCACTTTAGGGTAAGTTAGAATGGTAGGATAAAATTTTTTAAAAATGTTTTGTATGGGATCCCCATTAGGAAGTGGAAATAGGGGTAAGGTATGTTCAAGAAAAATGTTGGGGGCAGAAAATTATTGTAGGTTCGTCTCACATTGCACCCCTCCAGAGGCGTTTCTAGGGCAGTTTTGTTGATTTTTTAGGATTTTACCTCTTTACGCCCAACTTTGACCCCGATGAGGGGCCATATGGCCCCACCCCACCGCCCTCATTTTTGGCTCGTGCTTTCTTTTTCGAACCTATAAAAATTAGAGGGTATCGCGGATCGAAAACGAAAACTGGTTAGCTATCCCACGCCTAATAGTGCAAATTGAAGAACCGTTTTTTGGGTTCCAAAGTTAAAACAATTTTTTTTTTCATGGATATCCCACTCGCATCCCACTAAGCGACCCCATAGCTCTTAAAGAAAATCACCTAAGCTTTCTTTTGAATCAAAAAAAAGGGCCCAATTTCAGGAAAAAGTCAAAAAAGTTTTGGATTTTTAAGAAAAAAAAATCAAAGATTTATTTTTTATTTTTTTTTATAATTTTTTTTCGAAAGACTGAAGAATTAGCTATCCAAACTATTTGGGACATATTTTGCTAAAAACAATAGGTAAGAAGTTACATGGATGAGAATATACACCTCTTTGGCCAAAATGTCAAATTTCGACCCCTCTAACTCAGAGAGTTCTTGACCGATCTCGTTGAAAAATTGTGTCTGAACTACTATCCAATAGGACTAACCTTGGTGCAAATTTCATCCCGGAAGATATCGGTTTCAAAAGTTGTGTCAGTTGACAAGAAAACCCCCATATTTGTTTAAAGTTTCAAGCAATATTCATAAATCCCTTTTTTGAGCTATTAAAAAAAGTTACAATATTTTTATTGACTACAGCTATTAATTTAACATATTTATTATAAACAAGCTAAAAATCCTTTTGTCATGCCAAATAATTATTCGTAAAACAACAAAATGTTTAAATTTAGCATGGAATTATTTTACACTGTAAATTTTTTTAACCTCAATTTATTTTTAAAATTTATTTATTTTGATTACAGTGGCGCAGCCTTGATATCTCTGGTATTGAACGAAGGCGATTGTGTTGTTCGGTATTGTTTCATTTAGCAGCCGCTTTATGTGTTATTTGGTCTCTTTGTGTACTAATTGAACGTGCTGCAGAAGATGTACAACATGGACATATAGGTTGGTATCAATGATGAGGATTATATGATTATTATCATTATTATTACAAGTTGTCTTTATTATCATCATCATTATCAATGTAGTTGTTATTTATTGTACATAATTGATAATAATAGTGATTAACATATTATAGAAACATTTTAGTACAATATGTTAAATTACAATATTTTGTAATTTGCAATTTAAATCCTCAATTGTGAACACAACAATTTCGAAGAAAGTTTCCATAATTGGCTTATAAAATAAAGCATAATACAATATATCGTTAATTTTTAAAATTCTATAGAAATCAGTGATATATTTATAGAAAATTTATCTTAAGAAAGATTAAAATTTGCATCAAATTGAAATTAGTATCTCTCGATCCGAAATCACCTATCTTGTGACTGTTAAAATCGGGGCATATCACTAAAATGCATTTCACGTGACAGATGAAAATCGGACTTATCACTAAACTGTCTCAAAAAAAACTTATTCTGTAACCGAAGACAATAGGACAAAACCAAATTTTCCAATTTTTACCAAGTCTAGAACAAAATTTAAAAAAAGTCCCAAACACATTTTTTTGCGTTTTGTACTAAAATTTTTTTTCAAAAATGATTTTAGAAAAAAAAAAAATCATAAGATTTGAAAAATTTAGCAAGTAACGATTTCTTTTCTTAAATTTTAAGATTAAATTACAAATAAAATTCAGAAAAATTCTGAAAATGTCAGGAAAATTAAGAAAAACTAATAATTATCAAGAAAAAATTTAAAAACTTACAAAAGTTTGAGAAATTCTGGAAAACTAATAAAAAAATCTGAAAAATACTTGGGAAATTAAAGAAAAAAAGTTTAAATGTTGTTTTTTTATTTTTAGTACCAAAAGGTACATAAAAATAAAATGTATTTATTCGGCCTTTATATACAGTGGGCGACAATACATTGGAAACTTTTTTATAGTAGATGAAATTTGTTAAAGACAAAGTTAACAATACTAAACGTTATAATTATCAAACAAGTATTATAAAAAAATGTTATGTAGGTAATTTATCAAGCTTTAATTTAAGCTTACTAGCGTCCAGATTGGGAAAACAACGAATGTGTTACGAGGGTCGATGTGGAAAATGAAAAAATTTATAGACATTTTTCAGAACATTTTTAAAAAATATTTCCAAATCGATTTTTTCCAAGTTATAAAACATTAGAAATTTAAAAAAATGTCCAATTATTTTTATTCAGTGATCAAATAAATTTTCCAACAACCCAAACAAACAGTGGAATTTTTTAAGTACAGTAGCAAAAATCCACATTTTTTGACCTCCAATTCTTTTGACCACCAATTTTTTGTTATCAAAGAAAAATTAAAATTATCTTAATATATCCTTAGCATATACAATAACATCTTTTCTTTGTTTACAAAAGATTGGTGGTCAAAAGAATTGGAGGTCAAAAAATGTGGATTTTTGCTACTGTACTTAAAAAATTCCACTGTTTGTTTGGGTTGCTGGAAAAATTATTTGATCACTGAGTAAAAACTATTGGACCTTTTTTTTTAAATATATTTTTAATATATTTAAAAAAAAAAATATTTTTTAAAAATGTTCTGAAAAATGTCTATAAATTTTTTCCTTTTTCACATCGACCCTCGTAACACATTCATTATTTTCCCAAACTGGACGCAATTAAGCTTAAATTAAAGCTTGATAAATTACCTACATAACGTTTTTTTATAATACTTGTTTGAAAATTATAACGGTTAGTATTGTTAACTTTGTCTTTAACAAATTTCATCTACTATAAAAAAGTTTACAATGTATTGTCGCCCACTGTATGTATATATATTCGATTAGAGGTACTAAAAATAAAAAAACAACATTTAACACAAAGTTTAGTACGACTTATCCTACCAACACTATTGTTTGGTTAGGTACTGTTGTTATTGTAAAATAACAGCAACACAAATATTAATAATTACCGATGGTGATTTGGTATATACAATTTTTGCTTTAAAAGAGTTATTTTTGTTGGAAAACAGATTTCGGACCTTCATAATAGTATTTCTCAAATAACTTGTGAAATATATCAAATATTATGTCTGGTTTGATGTTTGATTGACCAACGATGATTCTCTAAAGTCTGCTGAATATTCCTTAGTGGGGATGAAACTGATCAGTACAGACATACTATGAGATGAGTAACTTTTTTAAAGCAATAAATTAAAAATACTCTATTATGACAATATCATATATAGAAATATTTTTGGGCCTCGAACTAGAATAAAACTCTAATCGAATATATAGAAAAAAAGTTTATATCAGAAAAACGCAAACAATTTTTGTACTTATGGTACGATTTGGATTAAATTCACAAAATAAAATTTTTAAACATAAATAAGTTTGCTGATAAAATTTGGACCCGATAGATGGCGCTGGGGTTATAAAAAAAGAATCGGAATTATGACTATGGGAAGGTATCCCATAGCTAACACTCTGATTGCTTTGCAATTTATATATCGCTCATTTACTTATATAGTGTCATAACTCAAAATATGTCGTTTTTGGGTAAACAATACAGAATTATTTGTTATATTCTGCTTTATATTGTGCCAAAAATTCGTATTTGCCTTTTGAAACGTAAACCAAGTTTCAATTGTAAACTTTAAACAGGTTAAACTGAAAACAAAATTTGACCAGCTAAAAGATGGCCTTACGGGAAAATCTGAATAAAAGCCGAACTAACAGGAATTTCGCCAAAAGCAAAAACACGTGTCGGCTTAAACTTAATAAAGATTATTATACATGAATTTGGGAAGTCGTACGTATATACTTCTCCATATAAAGTAGCTCAAGTTTTACACAAACAAAACAAAACCAACTTAAGAAAGGCTAATTTTGCCAAGTCGACACACCATTGGATAGGCCCCAAAAAACCTTTCCATCCATATAATATGTTCATGTAGTTCCTTTGGAAGAAATACGAAAAAACTCAAAAAATTCCGTTTTTCACCCTCCCATTCCCCCCCCCCCCCCTTTAACCCTTAAAAACCGGTAAATCTTAGATTTTAGTCCTCTATAACATATTAAATTTCAGGATAGTCGGAGTGTAACCTATATGATACCTTCCTTGCAACAATGGTCAAATAATAAGATTATATTATTTTACCAAAGTAGGTACACTTAAAGCACCTATAAACTAAGTTTTAAATAAATATTTTTTTACAAATTATTTTAACCCTTAATATCCTGAAATTTTTTTTTTAGCTGAAAAAAATATTTGTTGTAAAACTCGCAATTCGAAACAACTTTTGCTCTTAGACTTTGTTCATAGGGAAAAATTTACCTGAGCTATGTGAAGAAAACCTTGTTGGGTCCTTTCGGATCCACCTGGTACCCGGAATTCAAAATTGGGGTACAAAAGATTTGTACCCCATTTTTTTTTGGCATTCTGAAAATTCAAAAAATTACGGGAAATATTTTTTTAGCTTTGATTTCGACGTATGTAACACAAAAATAGTTTTTTCGAAAATACGTAATTTCACCAAAGTTTTTTGTTTTTTTGAGGTTTTACGGCTGGCAAAAAAAAGGTGATTTTAAGTGGTGAAAGGAGCAAATAGTAGAAATTGTATCAATAAACATTGTTTAAGTCACAGAAGGCAGTTAAGACAACATTTGTTAAACAAAGTTAAAGTTTTTTTTGGTTGGTTCCTTGCGGAGCCAGTAGGATATTAAGGGTTAAGTAACTTTGAAACATCTTCTATTTCATATGTATATGCATTTAAATTCTAACTTAATTTGTTTTTTAATATCGCCTCCCAAAAATAGAATGGCCATTTTGGACAAAACTTGCTGTTGTTGCCGTTGGTCTAACTGGTGGCATTGTCTTTATGTACATACAATGCAAGGCATATTTACATTTGTGTCATCGTTGGAAAGCTAGAAATAGGTAAGAAACAACAAAAAAAAAACTGTCATTAACCCAATAATTTGATTAATGACGCAAGATAAAACTATAATGAGTTCCTCCTTCCTACTTCCACTCATTTATGTGTGCGTTTGTTTTTTTTTTTTTAATTTTTCAGAATATTGCTTATACAAAATGCTCCTGAAAAAATTCATCCCATTTCACCACCCTCACCGATAGCACAACATCGTAATCGTAACAACAGTTGTTCCAATCAGCCACACATCGTAAATTCATCGACACCGCATAGTGTCAATATAAATATTGACATTAATGTTGCAAATCCAAGACCCACGTCCAGCTACAATTATGCTTCCACAGTTGAGGTAAATGAGGTTGAAGACGCAGCAGATGGTAGTGATAACTTGCCAACATCTCCCCATCATATGTTACAACATGCTGATCTTGATGTTGATTCTATGGTTTCACAAACATCGGTTGGAGGTTTACCGTCTAGAATACTAGGAGGAAAACATCATCATAGCACACAACATCAACAGCAGCAACATCATCAGCATCATCATCACCATCATCATCCACATTCACAATTGGGACAAGCAGTTGCAGTTGCTGCCAATATTGAATGTTCTCAGTCGCAACATAATTATGATCGTGATTATGCATTGGATGATGTTGTTTCACAGATCTCTTCATTCCGTCCTTGTCCACAAGGTTCGGGTAGCATGACACCCTTCCATGACTCTATACATAATGTACTTGAACATTCTGAAGACTCTAGCCGTGTATCCGTCAATGATTTATGTGTAGGTTCACGTCAGGATTTAAGTACTGATGGCCTATCGACTGATACGGGACGGGAACATGCATTGCAATTAAGTAGTTTTAGTGGTAAGTAATTTATGATGATTATATGTATTGTTATATTGTAGTAATAACCATAATTCCACGATCTTACTGGGCAAAAAAAATTTAGAATAGATAGAGGTTTTCCTACAAAAAAATTTCAAAAAAATCAATTTTAAACAGAGACCAAATATAACAGTAGACTTGTGCTTAATCGTTCAATTGAGTGAGCGCTAATTCTCGTTCATTTCAAATAAAAGAACTAGTTCGTTCATTTAGTTCAATCGCTCTTTTGGCCTTTTCGTTCAACAGTTCGTGAACGAATCATTTTGATCATGTCTGTTGGTCGTTCATCTAGTTCAAATCGGTCAATTTTGGTTTTCGTTCAACAGTTCGTGATCGAATCATTTCGATCATGTCTGTTGTTTTGTCTTTCGTTCAAAAAATACAAAAATGTTAAATAAAAACATTAATTAAAAAAAAAAACAAAAAAAATATAAAATTTTTGTAAAAAAACACATAAATGATGAAAAAGCGTGCCAAAAGAGGAGAAAAAACTAATACATATTGAGAAAAATTAACAAAAAAAACTGAACGACCGAACTGAAAGATCAAAATAAAGTAATGACCAATTGAGCTGAATGAACGAAAAGACCTAAAAGAGCTGAAATGGTCGAACTAGATAAACCGCTCAGTTTAGTGAATAGTTCAATTGAACTACACCATTTTAAGTTGATATTGAGAAAAAACAAATTGATATTGAGAAATGCAAGTTGATATTGAGAAAAAATAAATTGATATTGAGAAATGAAAATTGATATTGAGAATACACAAATTGATATTAAGAAATAAAAATTGATATTGAGAAACACAAACTGATATTGAGAATATACAAATTGATATTGAGAAATGAAATTTCATATTGAGAAAATACAAATTGATATTGGGAAGAGACAAATTGATATTGAGAAAACAAAATTGATATTGGGAAAAGACAAATTGATATTGAGAAATAAAAAATTTAAATTAAGAAAATACAAATTGATATTGAGAAAAGAAAAATTGATATTGAGAAAATACAAATTGATATTGAGAAAACAAAAAATAATATTGAGAAAATACAAATTGATATTGAGAAGAAGAAACTATGCAATATTAAGACAATAAAAATTAATTAATATTAAAAAAAGAAGATTGATATTGAGAAAGACTACATACATATTCATGGTTAGCTGACAAATGCAGCAATTGTTCATAAACTCAGTGGTGTTTTTGAGTAATTTTTATAAAAAAAATTATTTTCACGTTTAATAAAATATTCAGTGCCGTTTTGATCATTGTAAATTTTAAATTTTTTACTTACAAGTGGATTTGCCTTTACTCAATATCAATTTGTATTTTCTCAATATCAACTTGTATTTTCTCAATATTATTTTTTAATTTCTCAATATCAATTTGTATTTTCTCAATATCAATTTTTCTTTTCTCAATATCAATGTGTATTTTCTTAATTTCAATTTCTTATTTCTCAATATCAATTTGTCTTTTCCCAATATCAATTTTGTTTTCTCAATATCAATTTATTATTTCACAATATCAATTTGTATTTTCTCAATATAAATTTTCCTTTCTCAATATCAATTTGAAATTTCTCAATATCAGTTTCTGTTTCTCAATATCAATTTTCATTTCTTAATATCAATTTGTGTATTCTCAATATCAATTCTCATTTCTCAATATCAAATTGTTTTTTCTCAATATCAACTTGCATTTCTCAATTTCAATTTGATATTTCTCAATATGAGTTTGGAATTTCTCAATTTCAATTTAAAATGGTGTAGTTCGTTCGTGAACGACACAACTCTATATAACAGTTATATTTTATTTAAAAAAAAACATTAAATGACTTCTAGAGAAGTTGTGTTTAATTTTGCAATAACTTTTATTTATTAATTTTTATCATAAAAGTATAAAATACCAGTTATTAAAAACTTTTTGTTCAAAAAATCAAAATTTACGTAAATAAATCAAATTTTTTAGGCTCAAAGAGTGTTTGATAACAGTTATAAAAAAATAAAAGTTTTTTATTTCTATATATTCGATTAGAGTTTTATTCTACACCATTTTAAGTTGATACTGAGAAAATACAAATTGATATTGAGAATTGAAAATTGATATTGAGAAAAAGCAAATTGATATTGAGAAATGCAAGTTGATATTGAGAAAAAATAAATTGATATTGAGAAATGAAAATTGATATTGAGAATACACAAATTGATATTAAGAAATAAAAATTGATATTGAGAAACACAAATTGATATTGAAAAAATACAAATTGATATTGAGAAATGAAATTTCATATTGAGAAAATACAAATTGATATTGGGAAAAGACAAATTGATATTGAGAAAACAAAATTGATATTGGGAAAAGACAAATTGATATTGAGAAATAAAAAAATTAAATTAAGAAAATACAAATTGATATTGAGAAAAGAAAAATTCATATTGAGAAAATACAAATTGATATTGAGAAAATAAAAAATAATATTAAGAAAATACAAATTGATATTGAGAAGAAGAAACTACGCAATATTAAGACAAGAAAAATTAATTAATATTAATATTGATATTGAGAAAGACTACATATTCATGGTTAGCTGACAAATGCAGCAATTGTTCATATACTCAATGGTGTTTTTGAGTAATTTTTATAAAAAAAAATTATTTTCACGTTTAATAAAATATTCAGTGCCGTTTTGATCATGGTAAATTTTAAATTTTTTACTTAGAAATGGATTTGCCTTTACTCAATATCAATTTGTATTTTCTCAATATCAACTTGTATTTTCTCAATATTATTTTTTAATTTCTCAATATCAATTTGTATTTTCTCAATATCAATTTTTCTTTTTTCAATATCAATGTATATTTTCTTAATTTCAATTTCTTATTTCTCAATATCAATTTGTCTTTTCCCAATATCAATTTTGTTTTCTCAATATCAATTTATTATTTCACAATATCAATTTGTATTTTCTCAATATAAATTTTCCTTTCTCAATATCAATTTGAAATTTCTCAATATCAATTTGTGGTTCTCAATATCAATTTTCATTTCTTAATATCAATTTGTGTATTCTCAATATCAATTCTCATTTCTCAATATCAATTTGTGTTTTCTCAATATCAACTTGCATTTCTCAATTTCAATTTGTTATTTCTCAATATGAGTTTGGAATTTCTCAATTTCAATTTAAAATGGTGTAGTTATTTTAATGTACCTTTTGGTACTAAAAATAAAAAAAAAACAACAGTTTTTTATTTCTGTTATTTTGAACAGATATTTTGTATATGGGACATTTTTTTTTTTTTTTATTATTTTTTAATTCTTTATTCATAATAATTGTTTAACAATATGTTGTGCCTCTGCGTCTTGAAGACATTATAGAGGCGAGTTCCAGGCCAAATCACTCACTTTTTGACCCGACCCCCTTCTTTTTTAGAGCACCATATAAAATAATATTTGAAAAAAATAGAACGAATTGTCATCACATCTCGAATTATGGCTTTAAAGCAGACAAGGGAAAAGTGTAAAACTTAAAACTCTTCAATGAAAAAAACCAAAAGTATTTTTTCCAAAAAATCAATGTTTTTCAAAAAATGGCCACGGTAAGTACTAGAGAATTTAATAATCTACTAATCAAAATCGGTTCAGTAGTATTTGCTGTACAACTGCAGCCGATTTTGTCTTTTAAAAATAGAATTGAGTGGCAACCCTGGAAATTCTTGTTGACCAAATTTTGTGTAATAAAATTTTAAAAATATAACAATAATTCATCTTGCAAATAAAAAAAACCGAATGAAAAAATAATGCGTATTTATATTTGTGTAGCTGTTTAAAAATTGCTCACGTAAAGACTAATTTTTTCCTTTATACCCCTTTTTAACCTAATGAAAACATTTAAGATGAGATATATTTTATTTATCTAAACTTTACAATTCATATATTCATATTATTTTCAAAAATAATACCAAAATAAATTTCTTTTTATTTTTAAGGTAAAATAAAACTCTTTTTTTTGAGAGAGTTTTATTTTTGATATTATAAAACTCCTAAATTTTTAAGAGTTTTATTTTTGGAAATTATAAAACACCAAAATTTTTAAGAGTTTTATTTCAAAATAAATTTAAATTTGAATAATTTAAACATTATTTTAATAAAGTACGGAGTTTTTCCTTGTCTGCTTTAAAGTTGTGTAAATTAGGGTAGAATTGAATTAATTAAAAAATTAAATTTTTTTTGAGAAAATCGCCATTTTGAAAACTTTGATTACTCAACACCATCTTAGAGTAAAAGGCTGAAAATTGATGTCCAAGTTGCATTTAATAAGTACTAAAGCATATCCAAAAATAAATAAATAAATAAATCGAAAGGGGTCGGGTCTAAAAGTGAGTGATTTGGCCTGGAATGCCCCATATACATTATTTGAAACTGTTACTTTAAATTTTTATAAAAAAAAAATATTTTTGAAAAGTTAAATTTGAGTTTTGTCAATAAATCTTATAACAGTTATGGTCTCTGATTTTAAAACTTAAAAATCGAATATTAGAACACTTTATTTTCTTTATCTTCTTTCCCTCTCATTTGCACCCATTACATATGAATTTGGGCCGCTAAAAAAATACGTGTCCCTTTATTTTTCCTAATCTACAAAATAAAACCAGTTCCATAAAGATCGGAGGGTGACTCCAGGTAAACTTGTAAGTGGAGGGTATAAAAAGACCGTTGCATTCTTAGTTTTTAAAAGACAATTGTAATTCGTAAAAGGTGAATTTCAACTCGGTAAAGTTTAATTGTAATTTATAAAAAATCAATTGTAATTCTTAAAAGATCAATTATAATTCAAATACAATGTAATTGTAATTCGTAAAAGAATAATTATAATTCGAAAAAGTTCAATTGTAATTCGAAAAAAAAAAAATTTTATTTATTCTAAACTATTCTAACACTCTTAATTTTTTAATTTATTTGTTTTAGGTAGTGGCGATCATAAAGCACCCTCCATTAGTTCAGGAGTTTCGCATGCTGTTGCCAATGGTCTAGGCGGTTTCGTTTATAAACCCCATACAAAACGCTATTCAAACTCATCTATATTCCTAGAAAATCGTGATATACTCAATGATTCTGTGGACCTAGATCTCGACAGTGGGCCATATCTAAAACATGACTATGGCGGACATCATTCAAATATGTTAACACCGCCCGACAGTGATGGCACAACAGGTACAGATAAGCTAGAACAATATCTGGGTAAAGATTTACGACGTTATTCGGATACAAAACTGCTGGGCAGTGTACATGACATTGAAGCTTGTGATCCTATGTTAGAATGTCATAAGCAATATATAGTTGACGCTCCTTCATCTACAACTTCATCAGCGCATAGATCAAATTCAAATCCTCCGCCAGTACCACCACAACGTATGCGTCAATTAATTAAGCAACATTCTGAATCAGGTGCCGCCAATACGTCGTCGTCGTCGTCGGCGCCGGAGCACAATGCAAACACCATACTCGATATGGAATTGCCACAATCGCCACTATCACCTTCTGTTATACAGAATTTACCACAGTCTCATATGATGATGCGACGTTCAATGCATACAGTTGATATGGGTAGTAATGATCACTCTATGGTTCCTACAACCAATAACAATGGCCAACGACAGCATCAACAGCTACAGCAGCAGTGTCAGCATATTGACAAAGGTCGACTTTTTTTTAAATCGTTGCCAAATTTAAGCAGCAGTTGCGAAAGTCTCATTAAGAAATAAGTTTTGTTTAATTTTAAATTTTTAAATATGAAATTCAATTTCAATTAGCATCTGGATTTTTTACAGAATTTACGTATATAAATATAAAGACAATTGCGCAAAACAACAAAAAGAAAATGGTTGAAGAGGAATATAATAGCGTTTTCTTTTCTGGAAGAAATGTCCCACCCATAAAATTTGGTCATTGCTTGATATAGCATTAAATAGGTCTTAAAAGTACCTTTCTTTTGTTACCAAAATATGTCTTTATAAAAAAAGGGCAGATAAAGTGCAACATTTTCTTCAGAAGAGAAAACGCCATGAGTGAAACTGTTGCAGCATTTGTGGTTTTAGAATGACTAGGTTTTTTTTTTATTAAATTGCGTCCAATTTTTCTGATTTAAATTTTTTAAGATTTTATTACTATATTCTTTTTTTAATAAACTTTATCAATTAAGGTTTTTAATTTAAAATTCTAATTTGCCTTTTTCAGTCATAATTATTAGTAAAGCATCACTGTCCGGCATATAAATGTATTTGATTTTCTGTAACGATGTATTAAAGGAAAAAGAAGTTCATGGACAAATTTGTGAGTTAAATTTTCGAATTATAAAGCTGAATACTCTGTACTACAAAGTATCATTTCTAAAAATAAAGATGACATCATACAAAAAATGTGTAAGTGGGAAAGAGAAAGGAACAAAATCCGCTCTCTACACCATCTACACATGTAATTCGAAAAATATCAATTGTAATTCGAAGATTCGATTTGTAATTAGAAAATTCCATTTGTAATTCGAAAATTGCATTTGTAATACAAAAATTCGATTTGTTATTCGAAGACTCTAATTGTAATTCGAAAAAGATCAATTGTAATTTGAAAAAGATCAATTGTAATTCGAAAAAGATCAATTGTATTTTTAAAAAGATCAATTGTAATTCAAAAAAGATCAATTGTAATTCGAAAAAGTTCAATTATAATTTGAAGATGCCAATTGTAATTCGAAAAATATCAACTGAATTACAATTTAGCTATTTCGAATTACAATTGTTCTTTTTTCAAATTACATTTGATCTTTTTCGAATTACATTTGATTTATTACGAATTACAATTGATCTTTTTCGAATTACATCTGTAAATGGTGTAGTACAGAGTACTCCATCATTGTGAATACAGCTTAATTTCAAATATTTAAAATTTTTAATAACCCCAAAATTGCATTAATCAAATGAAACAAAAAAAAAACATCGGCTAAATTTATTCTAATGAAACTTCATTAAGTTTATGAAAATATTTGGCGCAAAATGTCTGTTTTTTAAATCGGTTAGTTTTCGATATTGCCATTTAAAGTTGACTAAAATTGTAATTTTTTTCCATTTTTAAAAAATTTTTTAAGAAAATGTAAAAATTTTTCTTACTACTGATCATACATGGGACTATTTAAATAAATGGACTAACTAATTGACGATTTCATTGGCATTATATTGAAACTAATACCAATGAAAATTTTAGCATTGGCATTGTTTCAATCAATGCCAATGCTCGTTAAGAAATTAGTATCATTAGTAATGAGAATTATAAAAAATTTCATTGGCATTAATAAATGCCAAAGCATTAGCAATAT
The DNA here is from genome assembly GCA_963921195.1 of Pegoplata infirma. NCBI lineage: Eukaryota > Metazoa > Arthropoda > Insecta > Diptera > Anthomyiidae > Pegoplata > Pegoplata infirma. The sequence continues at coordinate 55,149,432 of OY992539.1, forward strand.
TAAATGTTGTATTTGCGTCGAGTTACGCGAGTTGTAAATTTTTTTTTGGTTAAAACTTAAAATGGCTATATCTCGAAAACTAAGCCAGATAGAGCAAAATGGAGGGCATTTTTGGTTCTTTGAATCTCCATAGTTTTGCCGGTCCTCTTCACATGTGTGGACCCTAATAGGTCAAAATTTTTAATCTAAAAAATTGGTACTTTCAAAAATTTGAAAATTATTATCTTGCTTAGTTTTCCAGGTACTGCAATTTAGGAGCCCAGTAGGGCCTGAAGAATTTTAGAAACTGAATAACTAAAAAACTATTTCTCTGAGAGTTTTCGAGTATTGGCAGACGAGTTCTAGAAACCAAGAGCTACAAAAATGCTTTTGGAATTTTTGTTGTGTCGGCAATATTTACCGAGATATGAACATTTTTAAATTTTCGGGAATTCGAAATTTTTTGGATTCAAAGTTAGGACCCATTGGGGTCCACACATGTGAAGTGGACCCGCGAAAGTATGGCGATCCAAAGAACCAAAAATGCCCTCCATTTCGCTATTTCTGGCTTAGTTTTCGAGATATCGCCATTTTAAGTTTTTTTTTTTAAAAATATATTTATTGTAAACAAATGTTTTTTTTATCATTTGTAAATAGTTTTTTTTTAGGCATTTGTGCCGTTTCATTGGCATTAGTACAAAAAATGCCAATGCCAAAAAATTTCATTGGCAAATGCTTTTTGCTATTGCTTTTTTTTTAGTATTTCCTATAATAATGCTGGTGCCTTTTGTTGTCGAACAGTATAATTACACTGTGCTACAAAAATCACAAAATCGAATATACTTTTGAAATGAGGTAGTTAAGGTTGTAGGTCTCGTCGAAAAGATCACAAAAATGCCCATCAAACTTGCCAGACACCCTCAAATTTTAAAGTTATTGTCAAAAAACATTTTTTTGGGACTTTTCACACTAAAGCACGTGTAACTTAAACATTTTTCAACCGATTTTAAATTTTTCAACTGTTTTGGATAGAAGAAGGATAGGGCTTTTCATGTATTGATTTTTTCAACAATATCTAATTTTTTGTTATTTTTTGAAAATTTTTTAAGTTTATCGATTTTTTTCTGCTGTAGTTTGTTCAACAACATTTATATTAATAAACTTATTCCTAAAGAAAATTTAATTGTGAATGCGATGAGCTTTATGCCAAAAAATCGGATAAGAATTGACAGAGTTGTGATAATTTTTCTAAAAAAGAAAATTAAGATTTTGTATGAAATTGCCGTGCGGATAACCCAGGCAAAAAAAATAAAAAAATAAACGAACATACTGAGAGGTGGCGTATTATTATTTTAAAGGTTTTTGACCTCCTGAATTCGAATTTGACCTTGAAATTGCTCTATCTTATTAAGTTTTTGATATATCAATTTTTGTTAAATATCTCAAAAACCTGACGAGTTAGAGCAAGTTAAAGACCAGATTCGGATTCAGCGCGCCAAAAACCTTTAAAAATATTGTACATGACCATTTATGATAAATTTATTTTTTTTTTGCCTTGATTATCTGAACGGCTATTTCCTGCAAAATCTTAAAATTCTTTTTTAGAAAAATTATCACAACTCTGTCAATTATTATCCGATTTTTTCAGGATAAAGCTCATCGTTTTTAGAATTAAATTTTCTTTAAAAAAACGCTCATAACTATAAAGGTTGTTAAACGAACTATAGCAGAAAAAAATCGATAAACTCAAAAAATTTTCAAAAAATAACAAAAAAATTTAATTTTATAGAAAAAATCAATAGATATCTTTCTTTTACGTATTGACCAATTCACACACATGGAAAGCCCTATCCTTTTTCTATACAAAACAGTTTAAAAATTTAAAATCGGTTGAAAATTTTCTGAATTCCACAAGCTTTAGTGAAAAAAGTCCCAAAAAAACGTTTTTTTACAATAACTCTAAAATTTGAGGGTGTCTGGCAAGTTTAATGGACATTTTTGTGATCTACTCGACAAGACCAACAACCTATACTATGTCACATCAGAAGTATTTTTTCACTGTAGCACAGTGTTATTTAGCAATAACTCTTATTGAGTTATTTAGCAATAACTGTAATCGAGTTAGGATTTCCATGTTAACGATTTTTAAAGTTCTAAATAAAAAGGAATGAAATGACATTACCCGATTTTGTCACCATTTTTATAAAACCTGAACTTGCTTGAAGAGGGGTGTGGAGGGTTTTTTATTAATAAAAATTCTTAACAAAATATGTTCGATTTTAAGAGCCTGACTTTGGAATAAAATTTAATGATTTTATTTCTATATTAAACAAACATTATTTTTTTTTTTTGTTTTTCATCAAAAAAAAAAAACTTCTTTGATTCGCACAAAGTTTTAAATCGGTTTCTTCAATTATAAAAGGTCGCTTCGTTTACTAGTAAATTCAGAAAAACAAACTAAATATGCTTTAAAATAAGTTATTTTAAATAAAAAACGTATGCCAGAGTTTACAGTCAGCACTTAAGTCTTTACTAATTTTTTTTTTTTTTAATTTGCTTATAAATTCTTAAATGGTATTAGGCTCTCAAGTCTAGCTAAAGTCTCAAGTGCTAACTGCAATATTCGAACTTATAATGTTTAATAAATTAGCTAGAAATAATAATTAAAAATATAATAATATTTAATTTCCTTTCAATTTTAATATGTATTTGATTTGAAGAAAAAAAAAACAAAAACACGTTTACTTACATATAATTTTTTTTTGTTAAAGAAGACTGTATATAAAAATAGATTAAACAAAAGTAAAATAAAACAAAACATTTAAAAATTTTATTAATAAGTTAGAAGATAGATAAAACTAAAAAAAAAAAAATAACTTTATGTTTATAAAAATAAATGCTTAAATTCAACGAAACTTAAAAAAAGAATACTTATTAAAGTCGTAATACCAATTTTATTTTATTTTTTAAACCAAAATGCTTTTTAAGAACCAATAAACATGATTTTTTATTACAAAATGAAAGATTACTGGTAAATATCATATATTCTTTAAATGTATGTTTTTTTTATTACTGTTCGCTAGGGTTCTTAAATTTACGGACTTTACAATTCCCGGGAAAGCGTATTCCGAGGATTTTAAATACTACCTCCGTCCCGAAATATTTTTAACGTTTCTATAGATTTTTTTGTCCCAAAATAAACTTTACATTTCATTAAGCAGTGTTTTAGTTGAAATAATACAAGACAAAGTTAAAGAAACAATCTTATACTAATCTCGTATACTAAAATTGTAACAAAATGAATTAAAAAGAAATGTTAAGATTATTTTGGGATGGAGGTAGTATATTTTTAAATCATTTATAAATTAATATTTCACAAATTGTGGACACATTTTTCAGTTTAAAATACCTTCCTTCGGTTATCTTGTTTTGCAAAATAGTTTTCTTATACCCTATTCTCACTTACAGTTTAAAACCGTTTTTAGCAATTATTTTTGTAGGGTAGATTATTTCTACCCATTGCACTGTGGTTCAAATTCCAAAACTAGGTGGACAAAAGTATTTAACCATGATATTTTATGTTTTTCGCTGATTTCAAAAAAATGCTTTAAAAAATTGTAGCTTCAATATTTTTGAAAATACAGTGGGTTTCACTAAAATAGCTTCAACTTAATTGGACTTTTCGCTACAACTGGAAAAAGTAAATTACTTTTTGCTACTTTAGGGCACTAAATTTAAAGGAAGTATTTAAAAATGATATAAAAAGCTTTTCTGAGCATAACAGTAAAGCCCAGCTATGTCGAATTACTTTTAATGTGTATTTTTTTTAGAATGTTCGAATTAAATCCTTTTTGTGCTTCTAGAGTGGCGGGAAAAGAAAAATATGTGATATAACAATTATGGAAAATTTTGTAGAGGTATTTGTTGCAAAAATATGTGCAGAAGATCCTGAATATTATAAGCATTTTCTTGAGAGTTATAAAAATTGCAGAAAAAATTACTTTTTTAAAAACGCTATAAAAAATGCAGCTGGACGCCGCTGGATGAGATGAAAGATGAAACATACTCTCTGATAGTTACTTTAAGAGATGTATATAGTGGCTTGCCCGCAACTTGGAGCGGTTTTTTTTTGCAAGCTTTGAAATATTGAAAATCTATTTTTTTTTTTAATTATGACCCTAACTTCAAAAACCGATATTAAGAAATCGCGAAAAATTTGCTTAATTTTTAATTACAAACATTTTCGTGAACAAACATTGATGTTCTAGTGCTGCGGGGACAAAGTTAAACCCCTTATTTAATCAAAATATTTTGCGTCTAGTCTAGGCATGTTGTTAGCTATTTAAAACACCTACCGTTTTTTAATTTAGAGGTTCAAACTTTTTAGACTTTTGTCCACCTAGATTTGAATTTGGAACCACAGTGCATTGGACCGGTAGAAGCTACCCATTGGACCGGTAGAAGCTGATTAAATAAAACAAATTTACAAAAAATAAAAAAAAATGTATGGGGACCGCCTTAACAGTTAAAGATAGAGGGTAGGTCTGTTCAGAGAAAATGTTTGGACTAAAAAAATATTGTGGGTCGGTCATACATTTTGTTGCTCTAAGTGCACTATTAGGGCAGTTAGAGCGGTTGGAGCAAATTTTAAAAAATGTCGTTTTGTGTGGGAGTCCCCTTGGAAATTGGAGATAGGGTAGTAGTTTGTTTGAAAGAAATGTTAAGACGTAAAAATTAATGGGTGTCGGTCTTATAAAGGACCCCTCTATGACGCATCATTCGAGCAGTAGAAATGATTTTAAGATTGGAAAATTACAATAAAATTTTTTCAAAAAATTTAAAAAAAAATAGTAATAATCGTTATCCACGATCCGCCTGGGCAAAAAATTTGTAGAATCGATAGATGTTTTACACAAAAAAATTTCAAAAAAATCGAAGAGTACAAACATTTTCAAAAATGAGATTTAAATTTTAAAACTTAAAAATCGCATACTAGAGCGCTTTTAAGAATTTTTTGGGATTTTTTTTTAAGTACGTAAAAAAACAAAAATTTTGAAAAAAAAAATTAAAATTTGGACCATTATTGAAGAAGTTATGATTAAAAGAAATTTGGGTAAAGGAACAAACAACCAATTTTTAAAAAATCGATATCTTTTGAACGGGTAATCAAAAAAATCTGAAAATTTACCACGAAGGGGTTTTCGGAGGGTACTAAAAACTGTAAACAAATTGGGAAAATCTAAAAAAAAAAATTTCAAAGTGTCCGATTTGGAATGGAATGCCCCATATACATGTTTAAGTGCTTAAACATGTTTAAAAAATGAATGCGAATTTGGTATAACATGTCAGCCAATTTGTCTTCCAACTAGAGATGGGCGCGTGAGTGGATTTTGACTCACACTCACTCAAACAATAATCGAATCACTCACTAATCACCAACTCAATTTTTTTTACTCACGCTCACTCACTATTCACGTGAGTAATAAAAAAATTACTCACGCATAACTCACGCCAGATTCAATCACGCTCCCGCGTGAGTCACGCAAAATCTACTCACGCAATAAAATTTTCTTACCAAAAAAAAAAAACCATAAAAATATTTTTTACAAGAAATGAAAAAAAGAAAGAAAAATCAAATCACGCAAACTCACACTAAAAATAAATGACCACTCATACCCTTTTGCACACTTACAGTTTTAAACCATTTTGAGCAATTATTTTTAGCATTTTCTGTCAATATACTGTAATAGAATAAAGAAAGTGCTAAAAATATTGCTGCTAAAAACGATTTAATACTGTACGTGTGAATAGGGTATTAATCAGATTTTTTTTCAACTCACGCTCACTCACAATCACGTGATTGAAATGAAAATCACTCACGCGTGATATTTTGCAAGGTAATTTTGAAAAGTGCTCTTTTACCGCCAGTGCCAGGGCTGGCAAGTAATACCCTATTCTCACGTACAGTTTTAAACCGTTTTTATACCCTATTCACACACAGTTTTAAACCGTTTTTAGCAATTATGTTCATAGAAAAAAATAGAATTGAAACAGAGTCGTATTTCGCTTGAATAAGTATTAGTGACAGCACATTATGTAACTTTTGACGTTTAATAAAAACAATGCAACATAAAGAAGAACAACAACAAAGCAAACAACAAAAGAGAAGAAAAAAGTTTTTAAACTATCAATAGTGCGAATTATCTTTAAAAAAACGTTGAATAAAGCAAAATAAATAATAAATTTAATTAAATGAAAGACAAATTCCATTTTTTATAAACAAAGAATCTAATTTGATATTAAATACGTGTGAGATGAGGAAGAACAAGCATTTCACCACCATATTGGAAAATACATCAAATACAACACTGCGTACCTTCTAATCTTTTCTATGATTATGTTTAGCCTTATTTTAGCAGCAATATTTTTAGCACTTTCTTTATGCTATTACAGTATATTGACAGAAAATGCTAAAAAAAATTGCTAAAAACGGTTTAAAACTGTAAGTGTGAATAGATTAGATTAGATTAGAAAAGGCCCTATGCACTGCGACCAATATGATCTTTTGTGCAGCCTAGCAGTTGCCCTATAAGTTAAGTGTAAGGCTATGTTCACACTACAAGAACTTACCATGGTAAGTTGAGATGATTTTGCAATTTTTCTTTATGCTAGTACAATTTGAGATGATTTTGTAAATCACTATGTGACTTTGTTCAAAGGAAAATCACATGGTGATTTTAAAATCACGCTAGTCTGTATACAGTATAAAAGTATTAATAAGAGCAAAATTTTAAAATATTTATTTTTTTTGTGTGCAGCAAATTGATGTTGTTTTGTTCGTACACGCAAAAAAAACTTGTGTCGGAGTGAGCAAAAATCTGGCATAATTTTACCAAAAATATGCTAAAACTACAACCGACGAAGTAGTTTTCGTAATTTAGCCAAAACACTTATGTAAAAAATTTTGATGAAAATGCTAATGCTATTTAAGTAAAAACTTGGTAAAATATACCAAAAGAGATATGGTGAAATATTCCAAAATTATTAGAAAAGGTGACTAAAAATAATGCTAAAAATTACCACATTTATGCTAAAATAAATTTTCAATAAATTTTTGTAAAAATTTGTATATTTGTTGAATTTAAAATGTTCACAGAATAAATCCATATTGATGTAATAAATGTTGTGTAGGATTTAATTTACCACCGACCAACTGACCCTTTTTGTACAATTTTCTCGAGTGACTGCTGCCTACGCTTCTTCTTGAAGTAAAGGATCCGCTATAGCTTCACGAATTTATTTAAAAGCATCCTGTAAAAATAGAAAATTATTACAAAACATAAATTTTTAATTTAAAAAATTGGTAAACCCCATTGGTCTCTTGGTAAGGAGGAACACTTACTTTGTCATTCCATTTGTAACTCAAAACAGGTATGGACTCCCTTGGCTTTGGGTTTTTAGGTTTTAATTTTATACCTAAAGGCAGGATTGGTGTCCACGCTCTTTATTGTAGTGAATGATTCGCCATAGCTTCAAAAATTTATTTAGCAGTACCCTGTAAAAATAGAAAATTATTACCAAACACTAATTTTTAACTAAAAATCTATTAAACCTTATTGGTGTCTTCGGAATGCGGGTATACTCACTTTATCATTCCATTTGTTATTCATCGAAACATACGTCTGGGACTCCATTGGTTTTTCTTAATGAATGGTGTTTTAAGTGATGAAAGCAAAATTAACTTTAACATTCTTTTATCTTACATTTATTTATCTTTTAGAAAACTAATTATTTATTTTTATTTATTAATTTATTTTTATTTTATTTATCAATTTCCTTTTTACGTTTTTATAACACAAAAAATAAACAAACAACGCACACAAAAAAAATGAAAATGGCGGTCTGTATTTGTTTTTTTGTTGTTTTCTTTCGATAAATTTTTGTGCAGGTAATTTGCGTTATTGTGCAAGCTACTTGGTTATTTTACATAAAAAATGAATTATGTTACTTTAACATCGACAAGCATAATATTAGCAAAAATTTGGTAAAAATTTTTTTTTGGTATGAAAAAAGTTTTACCAAGTAGGATTGCTCAATCTTACACAGATTTTTTTTTTGCGTGTAGGGAACTTATAACCGTTTCAAATAATTCCCAGTATTTTTTTTTCCAAATTTTTAATCATTTTGTAGCGCCCTGTTATTTGTCCAAGTATATAACAGCTGATGAGTTAGCACTTCCAAGTGGATGATCAAAACCAATTGTAAATAAATCGTTTATTTGGGAAAAATTGTATACTATTGCAAATATCTTTATTCTCTTTGGCAAATATGTCACTTTTTCCTGCTTATTCCGGTGAAAATAAATCCACAATTGAAAAAGAACAACAGCCAATACCAACAACGTCTTCTGAATCATCAAACAAATGGTTAGAAAATAATAGTTTTGCAATTGACCTCAAAGATGTACAAACCGCACAAGACAAGCAACCAAATCAAACCCAAAATCTTAATCATACCGATTCGGAAGAAACAACTAGCAGTGATTCTTCTCATGCAACAAATGATGGCGTATCAAAGAAAAGAATTAAACTAAGTAAAAAGGAAAGAAAGAAAAAACTAAGAAAATATGGAGAATCGCTAGAGTTAGCAAATATTGTGGAACCTCTTTTAGATTTTAACGGACAGGAAGAATTTTACGTTGATAAAAATAAAGCCAAACAATATAATACTATAAGAACTTTACATAAACCCGCCTGTCCTAGATATAAAGTGTATTATAATACTATGGGAAAACATTTCTATGGTAGTGATAAATACAAACCCAAACGTTATTATAAATATCGTGAAGAAAGTTTAACTGGAGATAACAAAGCCCTGAATCAGATTTATCCATTGGCGGAAAATGATTATACTCTAAAACTTGGAGAGTTAAATCGTCTAACTCAGGACCAATCTCAGGAAATACAGCATTGGTTGGATTTAATCGATTTACAGGTATTTTATTTTAATCTGCCGGTCTGGAATTTATATTAAACTAAAACAGGAGGAAAAGTTAAACCATTTGAAGGTCTCAGAATCTCAGAATTTTTATATATAGAAAAAATTCCTCAGAATCTGAGAATTGTTCTATATAGAAAAAATGTCTCAGAATCTGAGAATTGTTCTATATAGAAAAAATGTCTCAGAATCTGAAAATTTTTCTATATAGAAAAATCTGAGAAAAATTTCTCAGAATCTGAGAATTTTTCTATATAGAAAAAATGTCTCAGAATCTGAGAATTTTTCTATATAGAAAAAATGTCTCAGAATCTGAGAATTTTTCTATATAGAAAAAATGTCTCAGAATCTGAGAATTTTTCTATATAGAAAAAATGTCTCAGAATCTGAGAATTTTTCTATATAGAAAAAATGTCTCAGAATCTGAGAATTTTTCTATATAGAAAAAATGTCTCAGAATCTGAGAATTTTTCTATATAGAAAAAATGTCTCAGAATCTGAGAATTTTTCTATATAGAAAAAATGTCTCAGAATCTGAGAATTTTTCTATATAGAAAAAATGTCTCAGAATCTGAGAATTTTTCTATATAGAAAAAATGTCTCAGAATCTGAGAATTTTTCTATATAGAAAAAATGTCTCAGAATCTGAGAATTTTTCTATATAGAAAAAATGTCTCAGAATCTGAGAATTTTTCTATATAGAAAAAATGTCTCAGAATCTGAGAATTTTTCTATATAGAAAAAATGTCTCAGAATCTGAGAATTTTTCTATATAGAAAAAATGTCTCAGAATCTGAGAATTTTTCTATATAGAAAAAATGTCTCAGAATCTGAGAATTTTTCTATATAGAAAAAATGTCTCAGAATCTGAGAATTTTTCTATATAGAAAAAATGTCTCAGAATCTGAGAATTTTTCTATATAGAAAAAATGTCTCAGAATCTGAGAATTTTTCTATATAGAAAAAATGTCTCAGAATCTGAGAATTTTTCTATATAGAAAAAATGTCTCAGAATCTGAGAATTTTTCTATATAGAAAAAATGTCTCAGAATCTGAGAATTTTTCTATATAGAAAAAATGTCTCAGAATCTGAGAATTTTTCTATATAGAAAAAATGTCTCAGAATCTGAGAATTTTTCTATATAGAAAAAATGTCTCAGAATCTGAGAATTTTTCTATATAGAAAAAATGTCTCAGAATCTGAGAATTTTTCTATATAGAAAAAATGTCTCAGAATCTGAGAATTTTTCTATATAGAAAAAATGTATCAGAATCTGAGAATTTTTCTATATAGAAAAAATGTATCAGAATCTGAGAATTTTTCTATATAGAAAAAATGTCTCAGAATCTGAGAATTTTTCTATATAGAAAAAATGTATCAGAATCTGAGAATTTTTCTATATAGAAAAAATGTATCAGAATCTGAGAATTTTTCTATATAGAAAAAATGTCTCAGAATCTGAGAATTTTTCTATATAGAAAAAATGTCTCAGAATCTGAGAATTTTTCTATATAGAAAAAATGTCTCAGAATCTGAGAATTTTTCTATATAGAAAAAATGTCTCAGAATCTGAGAATTTTTCTATATAGAAAAAATGTCTCAGAATCTGAGAATTTTTCTATATAGAAAAAATGTCTCAGAATCTGAGAATTTTTCTATATAGAAAAAATGTCTCAGAATCTGAGAATTTTTCTATATAGAAAAAATGTCTCAGAATCTGAGAATTTTTCTATATAGAAAAAATGTCTCAGAATCTGAGAATTTTTCTATATAGAAAAAATGTCTCAGAATCTGAGAATTTTTCTATATAGAAAAAATGTCTCAGAATCTGAGAATTTTTCTATATAGAAAAAATGTCTCAGAATCTGAGAATTTTTCTATATAGAAAAAATGTCTCAGAATCTGAGAATTTTTCTATATAGAAAAAATGTCTCAGAATCTGAGAATTTTTCTATATAGAAAAAATGTCTCAGAATCTGAGAATTTTTCTATATAGAAAAAATGTCTCAGAATCTGAGAATTTTTCTATATAGAAAAAATGTCTCAGAATCTGAGAATTTTTCTATATAGAAAAAATGTCTCAGAATCTGAGAATTTTTCTATATAGAAAAAATGTCTCAGAATCTGAGAATTTTTCTATATAGAAAAAATGTCTCAGAATCTGAGAATTTTTCTATATAGAAAAAATGTCTCAGAATCTGAGAATTTTTCTATATAGAAAAAATGTCTCAGAATCTGAGAATTTTTCTATATAGAAAAAATGTCTCAGAATCTGAGAATTTTTCTATATAGAAAAAATGTCTCAGAATCTGAGAATTTTTCTATATAGAAAAAATGTCTCAGAATCTGAGAATTTTTCTATATAGAAAAAATGTCTCAGAATCTGAGAATTTTTCTATATAGAAAAAATGTCTCAGAATCTGAGAATTTTTCTATATAGAAAAAATGTCTCAGAATCTGAGAATTTTTCTATATAGAAAAAATGTCTCAGAATCTGAGAATTTTTCTATATAGAAAAAATGTCTCAGAATCTGAGAATTTTTCTATATAGAAAAAATGTATCAGAATCTGAGAATTTTTCTATATAGAAAAAATGTATCAGAATCTGAGAATTTTTCTATATAGAAAAAATGTCTCAGAATCTGAGAATTTTTCTATATAGAAAAAATGTATCAGAATCTGAGAATTTTTCTATATAGAAAAAATGTATCAGAATCTGAGAATTTTTCTATATAGAAAAAATGTCTCAGAATCTGAGAATTTTTCTATATAGAAAAAATGTCTCAGAATCTGAGAATTTTTCTATATAGAAAAAATGTCTCAGAATCTGAGAATTTTTCTATATAGAAAAAATGTCTCAGAATCTGAGAATTTTTCTATATAGAAAAAATGTCTCAGAATCTGAGAATTTTTCTATATAGAAAAAATGTCTCAGAATCTGAGAATTTTTCTATATAGAAAAAATGTCTCAGAATCTGAGAATTTTTCTATATAGAAAAAATGTCTCAGAATCTGAGAATTTTTCTATATAGAAAAAATGTCTCAGAATCTGAGAATTTTTCTATATAGAAAAAATGTCTCAGAATCTGAGAATTTTTCTATATAGAAAAAATGTCTCAGAATCTGAGAATTTTTCTATATAGAAAAAATGTCTCAGAATCTGAGAATTTTTCTATATAGAAAAAATGTCTCAGAATCTGAGAATTTTTCTATATAGAAAAAATGTCTCAGAATCTGAGAATTTTTCTATATAGAAAAAATGTCTCAGAATCTGAGAATTTTTCTATATAGAAAAAATGTCTCAGAATCTGAGAATTTTTCTATATAGAAAAAATGTCTCAGAATCTGAGAATTTTTCTATATAGAAAAAATGTCTCAGAATCTGAGAATTTTTCTATATAGAAAAAATGTCTCAGAATCTGAGAATTTTTCTATATAGAAAAAATGTCTCAGAATCTGAGAATTTTTCTATATAGAAAAAATGTCTCAGAATCTGAGAATTTTTCTATATAGAAAAAATGTCTCAGAATCTGAGAATTTTTCTATATAGAAAAAATGTCTCAGAATCTGAGAATTTTTCTATATAGAAAAAATGTCTCAGAATCTGAGAATTTTTCTATATAGAAAAAATGTCTCAGAATCTGAGAATTTTTCTATATAGAAAAAATGTCTCAGAATCTCAGAATTTTTCTATATAGAAAAAATGTCTCAGAATCTGAGAATTTTTCTATATAGAAAAAATGTCTCAGAATCTGAGAATTTTTCTATATAGAAAAAATGTCTCAGAATCTGAGAATTTTTCTATATAGAAAAAATGTCTCAGAATCTGAGAATTTTTCTATATAGAAAAAATGTATCAGAATCTGAGAATTTTTCTATATAGAAAAAATGTATCAGAATCTGAGAATTTTTCTATATAGAAAAAATGTCTCAGAATCTGAGAATTTTTCTATATAGAAAAAATGTATCAGAATCTGAGAATTTTTCTATATAGAAAAAATGTATCAGAATCTGAGAATTTTTCTATATAGAAAAAATGTCTCAGAATCTGAGAATTTTTCTATATAGAAAAAATGTCTCAGAATCTGAGAATTTTTCTATATAGAAAAAATGTCTCAGAATCTGAGAATTTTTCTATATAGAAAAAATGTCTCAGAATCTGAGAATTTTTCTATATAGAAAAAATGTCTCAGAATCTGAGAATTTTTCTATATAGAAAAAATGTCTCAGAATCTGAGAATTTTTCTATATAGAAAAAATGTCTCAGAATCTGAGAATTTTTCTATATAGAAAAAATGTCTCAGAATCTGAGAATTTTTCTATATAGAAAAAATGTCTCAGAATCTGAGAATTTTTCTATATAGAAAAAATGTCTCAGAATCTGAGAATTTTTCTATATAGAAAAAATGTCTCAGATTCTGAGACATTTTATGGTAAAAATGTCTCATATAGTAAAAATGTCTAAGAATCTGAGAATTTTTCTATATAGAAAAAATGTCTCAGAATATGAGAATTTTTCTATATAGAAAAAATGTCTAAGAATCTGAGAATTTTTCTATATAAAAAAATGTCTCAGAATCGGAAAATTTTTCTATATAGAAAAAATTTTTCTGAATCTGAGAATTTTTCTGAGAATCTGAGAATTTTTTTATATAGAAAAAATATCTCAGAATCTAAAATTTTTCTATAGACAAATTGTCCCATAACTGAAAATATTTTTATATAGAAAAAAAAATGCTCAGAATCTAACAATTTTTCTATATAGAAAAAATGTTTCAGAATCTGAGAATTTTTTCTATATTTGAAAAATATCTCAGAATCTTAAAATTTTTCTATATAGGAAAACGTCTCAGAAGCTGAGAATTTTTCTATATGGGAAAAATGTCTAAAAATCTGAGAATTTTTCTATATTTTTTTCTCTCCTGAAAAGTTATGTTTTTTCTTATTATGTATACATATATTTAATTTGAATATATGACGATGACATTTCCTTTTTTTACAGGATGGAAATCCTTATAAGTGGTCCCGCTTAAGAGTGGCTGAAAAAAAAATCGATTATGTGGTCAAAGCTTTAAACTATCATCCTGGTAGTGATGATTTGTACAGAGTTTATATATCAATCATAACTTCTTGTTATACTTCTCACGATGTTAGTAAAATGTTGGAAACATTATTAACCAAAGATCCTTACAATCTTACGTTGTGGCAGGCCTTAATAATGTGCACTCAGGGAACGATGGCTAGATGTACCGTACCAGAAGTTTTAGAAATCTATGAAAGATGTATGAAGAAAATGTTTCATAATCAAAAACAAGCACTTAACACACAAGTTACCGATACGGTAATGATGCGTTTATTTTATAATTGCTCATTATTTTTACGACAATCCGGATTATATGAACAATTCTTTGCTTTAATTAAATTAGCACTAGAACTAAATATATCGATAAATTTTAAACTATTGGAAGATTTACAACCACAACCTGACGATGAACATACACTAATGGAATATGAAGAATTAATATTGCAGTCGGGTTTGCCCATGAATGAAATATGGCTAAGAATAGAAAAACTAAGACAAGGATTTAATTTTTTACCCTTTCCTGGAATAACAGAAAAATGTAGTGATCCTCAACGTATCGTATTTAACGAAGATGTTTGCCATTATGTTTATCCTTTAAAGTCAGCAGAAAATTCCTTTAAACTAATTTTAATTATACTTAAACTATTTAAATTTCCATTTATCTCAACCCAAGGACTGTTTTCACAATTTGAGGGAGATACAGATGCTATAGAAGATTTATTAGCCGTGATGGTAAATCATCATTACATATCATCTGTGGATCATTTAGAATTTTTCGAAAGCATTTTAGAGTTGTCAAAAGAAATGGTTAATACTCCCTCGTTTTTAACAAATTCTATAGCTCATGAATTATACTCAAATTGTATAAAAAAGTTTCTACTAAATTGTTCTCAGTCATTTGAACAAATCAAGGAACGAAAACGTTTAATATTTCTTATACAATGGTGCCGTTTTGAACGTTTATTATTGATAATGGAAAAATTAAATAAGAAACTAACTCCGGAGCTTATCCAGAAAGGAAGAAAACGTTTTAAATCTTTACTTAAACTACCAAAAAATCGTAATTGTTTATTACTTTATGTAGAATTTGCTTTATATGAATTAGAAGCTGAAGCCGACAGAGAAAATATTGAAAATATTTTTAAAAATCTTTTAGAAGCCTATAAAAAAGAAGAAAATCTTAAATCTGAATTGTCTTATGTTTATTTAACTTATGCACAAGTCCTACTGAAATGGCAGGAACTGGAAAAACTATCACAATTATTAAGTGGATATGCACTACATACGGATTTAATACAATTATCATCTATAACAAATGCTAAAAAATTAGTTGGCCTTAAGACTATTCAAGAAAATTTAGATCAAACTATAAAAATTGAACAAAATGTAGAAATTATTACTTTAGAACAACATTTTGTTCCTGACTTTACTCTAACACAAATCAATATCTATTGCTTGCTATCCTACTCGCTATTACAAAAACAAAAAGCTTTGGAATATCTACAAAAATTATTGAATATTTTTAAAACTTCTTCAAATGAACGTCATCAATTTTTAAGGGAACATATTTATGAGCTGTATATACATATATTACAATTGCCTAAAGGTAATAGTTATGTATCCCATTCATTACTACAGCAATCAATATATCAAGGACTAAAAGATTATCCCGATAATTTGTATATTTTACAAAAATGGGGTTGTCTTCAATCTATGCCCTGGTATAAACTAAGAGCTGGTTATTTAAAATTAAATCCCTCTATTAAATCAGTTATATATCTAATAGCCCTAGCTCGTTGCAGATTTATAAACATATTATCATCACCCAGCTCAATTCAAAGTCAATCTTTAAATTCTCTTAATCAAAACGATGTAAAATATCATGAGTTATTGGTTAGACAGCGTATATTAAATCTGTTCAAGGTTTTAAAGCCATCAGAATCTAATACATCCTCATCATCAACTTTATCACTTTATTCCACCTTACAACGGAATTCATTATATTGGCGCTGTTATTTACGTTGTCTATCGGATCAAAATTGTTCATTTGATTTAAGTAAAAATTGTTTATTAACTGCTTTAGATGAATGTCCGTGGAGTAAAGCTTTATATTTAGATGGTGCTACCTACATTCCTCAAGAATTGTCTCATTTACAGGATTTAATAATTGAAAAACAGTTAAGAATCTATGCATTGCCAGAAGAATTGGAAATATTAAGAGAACGGTAATTTTATACAAGTATACTCAAACAATTTTTAAAACAGTTATGCTTTTAGTTAAAGTTTGTAATATCTAAATAAAAATTTATATTAAAAATTTAACCAAATGTTTTTCTATAAAAAAAAATCTCATTCAGAGACAAAGAAACAAGTTACGATATATTTTTTCTATATTAAAAAAATTTTCAGATTCTGAGACTTTTTTAGAGAAAAGTTCTCACATTCTGAGATTTTTTTCTGAAAAGAAGTCTTTTTTCTATATTCAAAAATTCTCAGATTTTGAGACATTTTTTCTATATAAAAAAATTCTCAGATTTTGAGACATTTTTTCTATATAGAAAAATCTAAGATTCTGAGAATTTTTTTTTCTATATAAAAAAATTTACATATTCTGAGACATTTTTTGTTATATAAAAAAATTTACAGATTTTGAGAAATTTTTTCTATATAGAAAACTTCCCAGATTCTAAAACTTTTCTATATAGAAAAATTCTCAGATTCTGAGACATTTTTTCTATATATAGAAAAATTCTCAGATTCTGAAACATTTTTTCAATATATAGAAAAATTCTCAGATACTGAGACATTTTTTCTATATATGGGGCATTCCATGTGAAATCGGACACTTTGAAAAACTTTTTTTTTAGATTTTCCCAATATGTTTACAGTTTTTAGTACCCTTCGAAAACTCCTTCGTGGTAAATTTTCAGATTTTTTTGATGACCCGTTCAAAAGATATCGAATTTTTAAAAATTGGCAGTTTGTTCCTTTACTCAAACTTCTTTTAATCATAACTTCTTCAATAATGGTCCAAATTTCAAATTTTTTTTTTCAAAATTTTTGTTTTTTTACGTACTTTCTAAAAAAAAATCCCAAAAAATTCTTAAAAGCGCTCTAGTATGCGATTTTTAAGTTTTATAATTTAAATCTCATTTTTGAAAATGTTTGTACTTTTCGATTTTTTTGAAATTTTTTTGTGTAAAACTTCTATCAATTCTACAAATTTTTTGCCCAGGAAGATCATGGGATAACGATTATTACTATTTTTAAAATTTTTTTGAAAAAATTTTATTGTAATTTTCCAATCTTAAAATCACTTCTACTGCTCCAATGGTGCGTCATAGAGGGGTCCTTTATAAGACCGACCCCCATTAATTTTTACGTCTTAACATTTCTTTGGAACAAAATAATACCCTATCTCCAATTTCTAAGGGGGCTCCCACACAAAACGACATTTTTTAAAATTTGTTCCAACCGCTCTAACTGCCCAAATAATGCCCTTAGAGCAACAAAATGTATGACCGACCCACAATATTTTTTCAATCCAAACATTTTCTCTGAACACACCTACCCTCTATCTTTAACTGATAAGGCGGTCCCCATACAAATTTTTTTAATTTTTGGAAATTTGTTTTATTTAATCAGCTTCTACCGGTCCAATGATGCGTCCGACAGGGGTCATTAGTGAGACCGACCCCCATTTATTTTTACCCTACAACATTTTTTCAAAACATACCTACGCCCTATCTCCACTCCCTAAGTAGGCTCCCATACAAAATTACATTTTTATAAAATTTGCTCCAACTGTTATTTGTATGGGGGCCTACTTAGGGAGTGGAGATAGGGCGTAGGTATATTTTGAAAAAATGTTGTAGGGTAAAAATAAATTGGGGTCAGTCTCAATAATGACCCCTCTCGGATGCACCATTGGGCCGGTAGGAGCTGATTAAATAAAACAAATTTACAAAAAATAAAAAAAATTGTATGGGGACCGCCTTAACAGTTAAAGATAGAGGGTAGGTGTGTTCAGAGAAAATGTTTGGACTAAAAAAATATTGTGGGTCGGTCATACATTTTGTTGCTCTAAGGGCACTATTTGGGCAGTTAGAGCGGTTGGAACAAATTGAAACATTTTTTCTATATAGAAAAATTCTCAGATTCTGAGACATTTTTTCTACATATCGTTTGCTTATTTTTGGTATGACCCAAAGACCATTTACTTTGTTTTGAGAAAAACGAAAAAGAAACTTCTCATCAACTTTATTAAAAATCTACACGATAGATTTGTTTTTTACTTTTGGTATCGATTGCTTAAAATGTTTTAAGAAAAAATATAAATTTGTATACGTTTTTGCACAAGATATCAAAAGTTATTATGATTTTAACAAAAAAAGACTTGGTCGCGATTTGCTCCATATCCCGTTTAAATGAATATTTTCTTAAAAAAATTGAATTTTCTTTCACGTGGGTCAAAGTCAACCTGAGTTTACCTTATTAAATTATCTTTAATTTTGGCTATAATTAGCAAAGTTGGGGCTGGATATCTTTTAATTCTTACGAAAAATTCATTCCGGATGAAAATAAAGTGCATAACAATCATAAACAACTGATTCCTAATTCCATTTGGCAAATGGTTTATGGGTCACACCAATAACCAAGCGTCAATTTTTAGTTTGTTTTGATATGCACCCTTTCAACGTTGTATGCATCAAAACAAAAGTAGAGAAAAATATTTTAACTTTTAGGTGTAAAACTTGCTGCATGTGCAGAAAATTGGGGTATGCAGCAAACCAATGTTAAGACAATGTTAATATTGGGGATATGAAGCAAAGTTAGGGCTGGATATCTTCTAATTTATACGATATATAAAAAAATAGATTACGGATTTGGAAAGAGGACATATTAATCATATACAATTGATTCCTAACTCCATTTTCCCAAAAATGGTCTTTGGGTCATACCAAAAATAAACAAACGATATAGAAAAATTCTCAGATTCTGAGACATTTTTTCTATATATAGAAAAATTCTCAGATTCTGAAACATTTTTTCTATATATAGAAAAATTCTCAGATACTGAGACATTTTTTCTATATATAGAAAAATTCTCAGATTCTGAAACATTTTTTCTATATATAGAAAAATTCTCAGATTCTGAGACTTTTTTCTATATATAGAAAAATTCTCAGATTCTGTGACATTGTTAGCTTAACAAGGCAGAGAGGATGTGTTTAATGCTTGGAGTTTGTAATCCCTAAGCACGGCCAAAGGCGCAAAAAAGTGAACGTAAACTTGGCTTTTTCCCAGATTTTGAGTTTTCCTAGATTTTTTTTCGCATATATGTAAGTTGTAAGCAATAAAAAAACACATACATTTTAAGATACATACATTTAAATTTTATTTTAATATCAGTACAAAAGTTTTTAATATTTTTGAAACTACACAGTAGTATAATTTAGATGAAAATTAAAGTTAAGGTTAAATAACTAAATTCTAATGATAAAAAATAAAGGAATTCATTTGAAAATACACATTCTACATGTACAAATGAATGTGAATTATAAAAAAATGAGGTTAAAAAGAACGACTTATTTGGCAGCTTCAGCTTTTTCGCCGGCATTAGCACCATTTGATTGTGCTTGTTTAATAGCTTGAGCCTGGTCCGGTTGCTTAAGGTTCAAATGAGCCGGTCCAGTTTGTTGAATCTGGACGACACGTTCATTGGCAGCAACTCGATTAGGTGGTGGTGGTGCCTTAACGGTTAGTACGCCATCCGATGAGATGGTGGAAACAACATCCTTTGGATCATAATCTTTGGGCAAAGTATATTTACGTACAAAATGGCGTTGAATTAGGCCATGATCATCTTCGCGTTCCTCATGTTTGCCTTCAACAATGACGCAATTATCAACAGTTTTAACTGTCAATTCACTGGGTTTGAATTGTGCAACATCCATGCATACTTGGAAACCATCTTTTCCAACTGTAGGTATCAAAGCATTGCCTTCGGATTTTTCACGATTATGACGATGAATATGGCGTCTGTTGCCTAACAAATATGGCGCAATTGATGTACGTCTAGGTTGCAAAGCAGCTATGCGTGGACGGAATATATCAACGGGATTAATGCCCAATGCAAAATCATCATCCAATAAGCCAGCCCAGTCGTCCAGACCTCCACGATAATCGGCGGTTTCAAATTCACGAGCCAAGTTTACTAATAATGGTACAAGCGACATTTTGTTTTTTTTTCTTGAATACAGCAAAAATGCAATTTACAGCGCGCAATTTATGTGATTACTGTTTAAATTTTTTTTTTTAACTGAAAAAAGTTTGAAAGAGCATCCCTTTTTATATACGCGTCGTCAGTGTTGCCATAACTCTTAAATAGGAATATGCTAAAATGCTAGATATAATCTGCTAAATTGAAATAAAGCTGCAACCAATATTAGCCCTGTTTTTTGCAGACCGGATTAAGATTTGGATTAGCTTTATTTAGTTAAAAACGGGTCAAATCAAGTCCAATTTTTTTTTTATAATTTTTTTTTTAAATTACATACAATTAGTAAATATGTATAAACAGAAAAACAAATAAAGTTTTATTCAAAATGTAAAGAATGAAAAATAAATTTAGTTAAATCCTAAGATTAACTCAGATTTATTTATACCGTTTTACATTTTGGACAACGCTTAATTTTTTTCCTGTTTATATTTACTTATTGTATGTAGAATCAGAAAAAAATTATAAAAAAAATTTCTGGACTTGATTTGACCCATTTTTTAACAAAATAGAGTTAGTCCTAATCTTAATCCGGTCTGCAAAAAACAAGCCTATTGTTAATTTTTGAAGACCGGATTAATACGCTGTTCACACGTACAGCTAAAAACCGATTTTAAGGTACCTACAGACTACGCAATATTACATATCGTTGGCTTAGTCGGCAAACCTGTCAAGTCCATTTTTAATTTTTGATTTTAGGAGGGACAAAAAACTTTCTAACTTTTTTTTAGGTTGACTTTTGTTAATTTTATAAACGTAGTTTTTTTCTTTAGATCACCATACTTAAATTTATATTTATTCATTTTTTTTTTTCAAATGTTGTATTTTGAGTTACACAATACATACAACATTAAAATCTCAATGTTTATAAAAATGGACTTGACAGATTTGCCGACTAAAGGCCTCTACAGACGATTCAATATTATGTACAATCTGTATGTATTTTTTTCAGTTCAATATTTCATACAGTATTTTTATGTATGCAATTTGTGGGAAAACGTCAAAAATATTGTGCATTATATTGCGTCGTCTGTAGGCACCTTAAGCCAACGATATGTACAATATACAATTATATTGATGGTGTGGGTTACCCAGGGTAATATTGACCATTGTACAATCGTCAATATTACCCATACACCATCAAAATAATTGAATATTGTACATAATATTGTATTGAATATTGTACTGTAGGTACCTTTAGCAACTTTTTCGTTGAATATACTGTAATAGAAGAGTGCTAAAAATATTGCTGCTAAAAACGGTTTTTTATCTGTACGTGTGAATAGGGTATAAGATTAACTTTATTTAGTTTAAAAATGGGTCAAATCAAGTTCAGAAATTTTTTTTAATTTTTTTCTGAATTTACATACAATTAGTACCTAATTTTTTCTGTACAAAATGCCCGGATATCTAAAGCATTTTTAATATTGATAATGTTGCTGAAGAAAAACTTCCACAACTTGTAACGATATAAAAGTAGCAGTCACAAATCAGATGTTTCGTTTTTGTAATTTTTAAAGAGTTTCTGCAATTGTAAAAGCAGTTAGCATTTGACAAAACTTTGTCAGCTAAATCTAGCAAAAATAATATGGACGACTGGCAACACTGCTCGTTGTTTGAGAGTTCAAAGAGACAAAGTTTTCGTTTTAGTAAAAATTCGAGAATTTTCAAGCACTTTTTAAGAGAAAAATTCTAGAAGATTTGTTAATATAAGAGAGTTGAAAGAGTAAATGAAACTTCGAGAATTTTCAAGCAGTTTTAAAGAGAAAAGTTCTAGAAAAAGTTTTTAAGCAGGGTTGTCAGATTTTTTTTACGTTCATCGCCAAATCTCATGTAAAAAATCGCCAAAATTCAATTTTATTCTGTTTTCGTCAATAACAAAAATATTTTTTATTTTTTAAAAATAATTTTTGTTTTTTAAAAATAATTTTTGTTTAATTTATTATAGCCAGTAAAAAATAAATGTCAAAAATCGCCAAAAATCTCGAAAATTTTCAAAAAATCGCCAAAAGTCAATTTTTTTTAGTTTTTAATTTATAAATTAGAAAAAAATTATAAATTGAAGGAATGTAAAAATCGTGTGAAAATAATTAAACTTTTATTAGGGCACTTAACATTGGCCGATAATCCAAAATGGACTTAATAAATTATAGGATTAAGTTTGATTAGTTTATATCTTTTTTCATCTTACAAATTTTTCTTATTTTTTCGGATTATTTTATTGCATTATTAAAAAAAAATATTCCAAATTTGTTTTGACATTTTAAAATATTTTTTTTTAAAATTCGTTTTGTTTCACATAAATAAAATTTGGTGAAAGTAAAACAAATGCACTTTTTTTCTTATAATTTTTTAAATTTTAATTATTCGATTTCAACTTCGAATGAAATGTGATCAGCAAAAAAACTACACTTGGGCCTCTGTTCTGTCTTTCAAAACTTTTCAATTCACATGAAAATTTCCGAATCACATGAAAACATGTTTAGTGTTTTGTTGATCACGTTTCATTCGAAGTTGAAATTAGAGATGCGCGCGTGACTGTTTAAAATAGAAAACAAGTAAAAAAATCGTCATTATATTGAATTTTGAGGGTACCCAGCAAAAAAAGTGCGGAGTACTTCTATTTGGAGTGCTTTAAAACTATAACAAATGTAATGAAATACAACAAGAATAACAAAAAACACAAGAAAAAAATGCAAAGGCATTCTTTTCTACTCCATAAAAAGTTGTTATTCAGCACTTAACTCATTACATTCCGCGACACTCCCATACAAAAGTAAGTAGATATTCAGTAGATAAGAAGTACTCCGAGCTTTCAAACAACTTCCAACTACTTCCCTGGAGTAGTTCTTATCTACTGAATATCTACTTACATTTGTATGGAGGTGCCGCGATAGGTAATGAGTTAAGAGCTGAATATCTATTTATTCTGGAGTAGAAAAAAATGTTTATGTGTTTTTGTCTTGTGTTTTTTGTTATTTTTGTTGTATTTCATTACATTTGTTATAGTTTTAAAGCACTCCACTGAGAAGTGGTAATGACATTTTTTGCAGGGTAATTAATAGAAAATTGTGATTTAAATAAATTTTTATTATTGTTTTAAGGAAATTAAATACTTTTTGTGGAAGAAATCCAAAAAAAGTAAAATAAAAATTTGTTAATTTTAATTTCGTGAGTCTTCGTGAGCGTGAGAACAATTTTAGTTACTCACGTGAGCGTGCGTGAACAGGAGCAGAAAAAAAAACAATTCCGTGCGTGATCATTATTTTTTTTTCGTGAGCGTGAGTCAAAATTCACTCACGCGCCCATCTCTAGTTGAAATCGAATAATTAAAATTTAAAAAATTGTAGGGAAAAAGTGCATTCGTTTTATAACGTATACAGACTAGCGTGATTTTAAAATCACCATGT
This sequence comes from Pegoplata infirma, assembly GCA_963921195.1. Taxonomy (NCBI): domain Eukaryota; kingdom Metazoa; phylum Arthropoda; class Insecta; order Diptera; family Anthomyiidae; genus Pegoplata; species Pegoplata infirma. The sequence goes on from OY992539.1 coordinate 55,173,182, forward strand.
GATTTTCCTTTGAACAAAATCACATAGTGATTTACAAAATCATCTCAAATTGTACTTGCATAAAGAAAAATTGCAAAATCATCTCAACTTACCATGGTAAGTTCTTGTAGTGTGAACATGGCCTTACTTTTACCATTTTTTTTTATGTGAAACAAAACGAAAAAAAAAAAAAATCGGATGTGAAATCTAGAACACCAAAAAAATTCTAAAATTTCAATTTTCACATTTTTTATGTGACGCACTTTTTTTGGAACAGCGGCCTTGATTTCATGTGATTCGGAAATTTTCATGTGAATTGAAAAGTTGTGAAAGACAGAATAGAGGCCTAAATAAGATTAATCCGAAAATAAATCCACTTATTGAAAACTTCAAGACGAGATAACTCGCTTAATACTTGTCGTTGACAATGTTCAGCAAAAAAAAGTTATGTCGTGTCAATATGAAATCAATTGCAGAGCATTCGCCCTTAGGGCACTATTAAATAACAAAAATAAAATTTGAGTTTTTTCAAAAAGTGGGCTTTAGGCATTATCAAATATTGAAAATATCAGCATTTTTTGCCTGAGTATCTTGATTTCAATATTTATGTAAATTTGATGAAACACAGTAAAGTCACAGTATATACTGTGGTAAAGTCTTAAAAATAAAAGTTTTTTTTATAGATTTTTGTATGCGCTATCGATTAAAAAAATAAAAATTGGAAAATTTTCAGAAGATGTTCTGAATTTTTCAAATTTAAACTTTATTTTTTTTTTATTGATCACATTTATTGCGAAAAAAACAATGAAAAACGGGATAACGATATGGAAATTTATTTTTGACAATAAATATTTTGATTTCAAATTGATGACAAATCATCTGGAGTATAAATTTTCGATAATTTGGCGATATTATCTACTGTATAAATGACGAAAAAATAATTATTTTTTAAATATTGCTAAAATATCCTCAAAATGATAAAAGGAAGATTATGAAAATATACTACTTTGATGATTTTTAATTACGATGAAAAGAAGATATTGCCGCAATTCTCTTAGGCGATATTTCTTTCAAATGTTTGCAGGGGAAGTAAAACACATTTCGTATTAGTTTTGTTATCTTGGTTTTATTAAAAATCTAAACTGTTACAACACAGTACGACTTTTTTTTTAATTTTTTAAAAGAAATGCTATTGTAATATACAAATGAAAATTACTTAAATTAATCTTATATTTTAATGAGTGGGGAAGCAAATATTGTATGTATTTTATTTGGTTTCCATTTTCTCAGTTTCACCATTCCTAATTTCCTGGCCAGACTTTTTGGTTTGTTCCGGTTGTTTGATACTCAAATGAGCTGGGCCCGTTTGTTGAATTTGAATGATACGTTCGTTAGTATTTTTAGCTTTACTAGGCGGTGGAGGAGCCTTTACAGTCAGGATACCATCCGATGATATAGTGGATACTACATCCTTGGGATCATAATCTTTGGGTAAAGTATATTTGCGTACGAAATGTCTTTGTATGAAACCATGATCATCTTCTCGTTCTTCATGTTTTCCCTCAACCACAACAGTTTTGTCTACCACTTTGACGGTCAATTCATTTGGAGTAAATTGCGAAACGTCCATGCACACTTGAAAACCATCCTTGCTTATTTGTGGTATGACATCAGATTTTTGGAAATCAACTAATTGACCAAATTTGCCTTGATTAGGGCGTTGACACTTGCCCACAATGTACGGAGAATAGCGACGACGTGGATGGAAAATCAATGAACGTTGACTTGGACGAAATATGTCTACAGGATGCAAGCCAAGACCAAAAGAATCCTCCAATAGATGGTCCACATCATTGAAGGCACCAAATTCACTAAATAACGGCACTAACGACATTTTATTATTTTTCTTTCTTTTGTTAACTTTACAAATTCACTGTATTTTAAAACAATCCTTTTTTTTATAACTTTTTTTATTATTGTTGTTTTATTTTATAACTGTATTGTTATTAACTGTAACTTTTTTGTTTTTGCACTTTTTGTTGTTTGTTGTTTAAAAATTCAATCTGAACTGAAGAGTACACAAAATGTTTGAGGTTTTTATACTCTTTGAAATTAGTATCGAAATAAAGAGATAATAAGAGAGATTTCGAGAAATTTCTTGTAAAATTGAGAATACACACCAGGGATGTTAAAGTTGGTACAATTGTACTATTTTTTTTTGGTACATTTTGACCTTCAAAAGTACCGTGGTACTACCGCGACTCCTTCGGTATAATTTAAAAATTTCCAATTTCATCAAAATATCGGCGAAGGAACCCAAATTATTTTTTTATAAAAAAAAATGCTTTTTTTTTAATAATTTTTTTTTTACATTAAAAAAAAATTTTTTCATCAGCATTTTTTTTCATCAATTTTTTTTTTCAAAAAATTTTTATTTTTTATCAAAATTTTTTTTTTTCATTAAAATTTTTTTGTTTGAATCGAAAAAAAAATTACATTAAAAACTTTATTTCATTAATTTTTTTTCGGTAAATTTCATTTTCATCAAGTTTTTTTATCGATTTTGTTTTTATAAAAAAAAAAAAAATTTTTATTAATTTTTTTTTACATTAAAATTTTTTTTTTTTATTATTTTTTTTTATAAAAATTTTATTTTTTTATCAAAATTTTTTTTTTTTTATAAAAAAAAAAATTTTTTCATCGAATTTTTTTTTTCATAAATTTTTTCTTTTCTTAAATTTTTTTGTTTTAAATATTTTTGCTGGTTATTGACAATCGTTGCCTTACTAGTATAGTACAATTTCTTCGTCTTTCTAATTCCCATTGCGGATAGAGTCGAATATGTATTAATATTTTAGTTTGTGTACAAACGATTTGTCATTAGACTCGTTTCTTACTTTGTAGTAAATCGTTTCTATTTTTTGCTAAATAATCTTGACAATGGAATCTGACAAATTCCGAAACACGTGTCGATTAAGTCTTGCAAAAATGACCAGCGTAAATAAATTTAAAACAAAAAAATAATTTTCTTGAAAATTTTGCTATGAGAATATCATGGTTTTAATTAGTAAAGAAAATAATGACCTCGAGCCAGAATAAACATCCTCAAAACAGGGATGGAAAAGTTAGTACTTTAGTACTTTTTTCAGTACTTTTTCACTATCAAAGATACCGTAGTACCCCCGCAACTGATTTAGTACCTTTTCTATACCAGACGATTTTATACAATTATTCAACCACATCTAAAAAAATTCCCCAAACTCTACTGATTTTCATTGGAAAAATTTTTCAAAAGCTTATTTAAATGAAATTTTTGATTTTAGTCAACCTTTTATGGAGTTTTCTCTAAAATATAAATAAATGTATAAGGATGTCCTCAATTTAAAAAAAAATATATTGTATTAGCCCAGTTTCTGTACGACGAACGGTATTCGTCTGCGACTAATTTGCATGTATTTTGTTGCAATAACAATAAAGAATGGCGGTTGTCGTACAGAAACTTGGCATTTATTTTTTTTAGTACCGTTGAGGGCATAAAAGTACTTTTTTCGTTAAGCTCCAGTACCATTTCAAAATTCCGATTTTCCATCCCTGCCTCAAAATATAATATTTTAAAGGTCGAATAAAACAATTTTTATTGTTTAATAAAAATTAATGAGAATTTTTTTTTTCGGTAAATTTTTTGGCAAAAGTGTACTTTTGCCAAATTTTAAAGTTTAATTACCCATCTACAGGTTTATGTGGGTACTTAAATTAAAGGTAATTGGGTAAAAATATATATAACCATCTGACCGATCTGCATCACCCTTTCAGAAATGGATAAAAATTGGTAGAAATATTGGGCAACATTACCAAATAGTTCCAGAGATACAAGGGTTTGAAAAGCGAAAAAATCATAAATATCTTCCAAAAGTTGTCCAACGTTTTTGACCATATCTCTGTCAATCTTAATGATACGAATCTGAGTGATATCTGATTTTAAATGTAATGGCGTCCACATTAAAATAAAATTTAACAAGATTTTTTTGTTGATGCTCAAATGTCATATTTAGCAAATCCGTGGTTTAAGATGAAATATCTCAAAAAATGGTATTGTAAAATCTTTTAAAAATATATATGTTAATCCTTTATATCTTATACTTAAGTTCAAATCGTAGAGTGGAGTCTCGCTTGGTTCTCGAGTTAAGGCTGAGTGAAGGCTGAGTTAAGGCCCAGGCACTTGAGCGCTACTGTAGCGGTGCTGTAGCGTGACGGGCTGTTGTATCGTTTAAATGTACGGCCACTACGCCACCGTCACGTATTCGTTTAAGTACCTATTTCCATTTATTTTAATACAAGCTAACGTATCAGCTGACACGTCTCCGAACCGTATTCGCTCAAGTAATTATGCCTTTAGGCACCCGTAACCGTAAACTAGCGTAGCGTAGAGAGTTTTTCGTTATATGAGAACAAATGAGAGCAGTTATTCTTCTTTGCAGACGTCTACGTGATTTTCTATTTGATTTTGATCGCTACGCTACGCTAGTTTACGGTTACGGGTGCCTAACTCAGCCTTTATTCTTCTTTGCAGACGTCTACGTGATTTTCTATTTGATTTTGATCGCTACGCTACGCTAGTTTACGGTTACGGGTGCCTAACTCAGCCTTTAGGCACCCGTAACCGTAAACTAGCGTAGCGTAGCGATCAAAATCAAATAGAAAATCACGTAGACGTCTGCAAAGAAGAATAACTGCTCTCATTTGTTCTCATATAACGAAAAACTCTCTACGCTACGCTAGTTTACGGTTACGGGTGCCTAACTCAGCCTTCAGCCTTTATGCAAAAAATTGTTACGCTACATTATTTTCAGGGTAAAATTTACAAAAAGTTTTAAAGTTGACGAGTTTGTGACGGTTTGTACGTAAGTATAAAGAAGGGATAGGGTCATTCTTAGTGAAATCAATAATGAATATTTTTGACCCCCTCCGATACTGATGAAATTTGGTTTAGTTCTTACACTACGTAAAAAACTAACAAATGCAAATTTTCAGCCCTCTAAGTCAACAGGGGCCTAAAATACGGAGGGTCAAAATGTCCCCAAAATCTCCCAGTCGCGACACTTTGCACCAGGGATGTTAAATGGGGTTTTCAATTTTGTACCAACTTTCAAAAAAAATTGTACTTTTTGGACCCTTACGGTACCATTTTTTTTTAAAGTAATAAAAACTTAACTAAAACAAATGAGAGGGTAAATTCGGTTGTACTAAATCTTATATACACCCCCTCCCCCTCAGAATTCTGGAATTTTTCGACAGGAAAAATGTATTTGAGTGTGTAAAAAAAATTTCTTAGAATTCTTCCAAAGATGAAAGGTGTCAAAATCTGCGATTAATATAATCTTCATTAATTGTCTATAAATAACTGACTGATTCTTCTGTGGAAAATTCTGAGACTTTTTGTTTGGTAAAAGAGAGTAAGATTTTTTTCTCAAGTGTCTAATTCTGATAACTTTTCTTTTTTTGTAATTTTTTTATTTGAAAACTACTTTAAACTGTTTTAAAACAACTAAAAAAAGTGTCTCATTTATGGTGTAATTCGGTCTAAATAAATAACTGACTGATTTTTCTGTGGAAAATTCTGAGACTTTTTGTTTGGTAAAAGAGAGTAAGATTTTTTTCTCAAGTCTCTAATTCTGATAACTTTTCTTTTTTTGTAATTTTTTTTATTTGAAAACTACCTTAAACTGTTTTAAAACAACTAAAAAAAGTGTCTCATTTATGGTGTAATTCGGTCTAGCATTAGTACTTTTGTGAGAATTTGTTTAAAGTAAAGAAAAATGATGGGGTCTTTTTTCGATATTTCGATGAGTTATAAAGAAATTGAAAATTTTAAAATTGTACCAAATGAGTCGCGGTAGTACCACGGTACTTTTGAAGGTCAAAATGTACCAAAAAAAGTACAATTGTACCAACTTTAACATCCCTGCTTTGCACCTTAAAAACTTAATATCGTGGGTTCTAATATAGCTAGAGAGCCCATTTTTGTTTGTTTTTCAGTGTTGCCACTTTCTGGATAATTATCCAAAAGTGGGACAATTTCAAAATCCTTGGATAATTTTTGGATAATGAGATTTTTTTTGTAATTTTTGTGTAATTTTACCTCAATAAAGTTCCAACTTTTTTTTATCATTTTATCGACGTTTTTGAACTAAAAAATCATTGACAACATCGACTTTAATTTTTTTTTTTACTAAATACAAGATAATAAATGAAGTATATGCATATTTGGACCATTAAAACCTTAATTTTGTTCATGAATTAGATGTTGAAATAAAATGCTCTAAAATTTTTTACATTAAAAATTGTTCTGGAGAATCCCTATACCCAAATCTGAAAATTGTTATTCAATATCTTTTAATACTTATCTTCATATTGGGAGACACTTTTCCCCACGCGATAAATGTTGACAAGTTGATTTATAATGATTTTTGCACTTAATTATTACAATTATATCAATATTAAAACCATTTTATCATTATTAAAATTATTTTTTTTTTTATCCACGCCTACAAAAGGAGGAGGACTGAAAATTGTTTCATTTATTGAACAAAAATACAATGAAGTCATTCCAAAAATTTCGTTTTTCAGAGGTTGGTTTAGATTTTCAAGGGGAAACATTTTTCCACCTGGACCGATTTTGCCCATTTACGAACTTAGCCTAACTATGACCATAAGACAAATTCGTTCCAATCTCTAGCAGTCTAGATTTTTTTAGTTTGGAGTGCAGTATGTTTTATATAGACGGACGGACGATCATTCATAGAATGTCTTAGAATCGATCAATACTTTTAGGGCTCTTTGGCCGATATTTTGTGTCCAAAACTGATATAACGTCAAAATTTTTATAGCAATAATTGCTTGGAAATTTTTCTGAGCAACTATTGCTGGCAATTAAACATCAAAATCGTACGACATCTTTGTTTGGAATTCATCGAAATAGACACTAAGCGGGGTTTTTGTTCATTTTGCATTCGTTATTGTTTGTTGCCCCCAATAAAAATCAGGTGTAGACCAGGGGTTACAAACGGAATGGCAAAATAAAAAATTTTGTGTAATTTGCGAGATTTTGGATAATTTTTTGTGTAATTTCCAATTCCATTGGTGGCAACACTGTTGTTTTTAAGCTCATAATATACTCTACAAGACAAAAATTTTTCGAAAAAATAAGGGTTACCTCCCTTATTATGAGGTTGTGATAAAGGGAGGAGAAAATGGGGAGGATGGTATACCCCGATTTTTTTTTTACTTGGTAATTTTGTAGAGAAAGTCCTAAAGAATATATTCTAAAATTTTTATGTTAGGGCAACAATGGGATCGCTCATAATCAAAAAATGATATTAAATTTTTGAGGTGCAAGAGTGTCTCGATTTATTGATTTTGGGGGAAATTTTAAAAAATTTTGATTTTGTGCGATTCCATTGTTTTCCCATGATAAAAATTTTAGGATATGTTTATTAGGAATTACACTATGAGAATACCAAGAAAAAAATAAATCGGGGGATACTCTTTGCCACGAACTTTGAATAAGGGGGCACCCCTTTTTTTTGGAAAATTTGTTAGCTATGGTAGGTCGTGTAGAGCGTATTATGAGCCTTAAAACAACGACCGTAGAGGCCGCCGCGCTTATAAAGATGTCAAAAAGCTGTGGAAGTTGGCCACCTTTCAATATTTCTAAAAAAATACCTTTTTTAAGTAGTAGCGGGTATTTCGTACCATTCTGCCCAACATTTTACGTAGTAAACGTTGATTTGTTCTCCACGAAATTTGGAAGCCAAATTTGGCAGCCTGAATTTGGCCACATTCCACAACTTTTTGGTATCTTTATAAGCGCGGCGGCCTCTACGGTCGTTGATGGTACGAAATACCCGCTACTACTTAAAAAAGGTATTTTTTTAGAAATATTGAGAAAACGTCAGAAAAATTTCAGAAACAATTAAAAAATTAAAAAAAATAATAATAATAAAATAAAAAAAATTATTTTGTTTTTGAAAAAAAAAAAAATGATTTCAAATATAATAAATACAACAAAATTCTGATTTTATTGTTTTTATTATTTTTTCATAATAACGGTATTTTTTATATAAAAAACAAAAAAAAAAAAATTAAAAAACCGAAAAATGTACTAAATATTAAAAAAATGTACTACATGTTCACACGGTAGGGTCCAACATTTTACGTAGTACACTCAGAAAATTATGTAAGTTACTACATGTTAGTTGTTTGTATATTTTACAGTAGTTAGTTGTTTTCAACTACAAAGTCAGTTGTTTTTGTATGAAAAATATCAAACAACTATTTCTGTTAGTTATTTTAAGTCGTTTTTTTTGAATAACTAACAAAGAAGTACTGTAATGTAGTAACAGTTATTTAAAGTAGTTAATTTTATTTATCTCTGAAAAATTTTCAAAGTTTTTTCCAAAAAAATAAAAATAATTTTTCGTTTTTATATTTTTCACAATTTAAAAAAAAAAAAACTGAAAAAGGTTTTTTCTGAAAAATTTTTTGAAAAAAAAAAATATGTATTGTTTATTTTATTTTTACTGCATGTTTGTTGTTTTGACTACAAATGTAAGTAGTTTTTACTACATAAGTCAGTTGTTTTTTGTCAGTTAAAATAACTAACATTGTTAGTTGATTTAACTGAAAAAGTAGTTGACCCCAAAACAACTTACAAAGTAGTTATTTTAACTGACATTTTCAGTTGATTTTACTAACATAATTTTTTGAGTGTAAGAATTCCAAGTAAAAAAACCGGGATACCATCCTCCCTATTTCCTTCTCCCTTTACCACGACCTTAAAATAAGGGAGGTAACCTTTATTTTTTTTTGAACATTTTTTGATTATGGTAGGTCATGTAGAGCATATTATGAGCTTTAAAACAAACCAAAAATGAGCTCTCTAGCTATAATAGAACCCACGACATTAACTGGGCTATTCATGAGTAAATTAAATTTAATGTAGGTTTATTTGACTGATATTGCATGAATATTTGTCAAATAAACCTACTTTAAGTACACTTTAAGTATTATGAATAACCCCCTAAGTTTTTAGGGTGCAAAGTGTCGCGACTGGGTGATTTTGGGGGGAAATTTCGACCCTCCGTATTTTCGGCCACTGTTTACTTAGAAGGCTGAAAATAAGTGTGCGTCAGTTTATCACTTAGGCCTGGTAACTTACTACAAGATAATAATGATAAGTGCTAATCTAGGGGCATGTCACAGACTCAATTCCGTTCGGATTTGAAAAAAGTGGTTTTCTCGTAAAACGTAAAGCAAATATTTTTTTTCGGAATGAAACCACTTTTATGCAATTCAATTCCACTTTGATTTTTGAAAGTGATTTCATTCCGAAAAAAATAATTTTCGTTTTGCGTTTTACGAGTAAACCACTTTTTTCAAATCCGAACGGAATTGAGTCTGTGACATGCCCCCTATGTTCCCAAATGTCAAGTTTGTATGGAAATAATCAATGTTTATTGTTATATACAAATATACAAATAAATTTAAGAAAAATATGAGAAAATTAAATTTTGTCTGGCACTGGCTGGGCTTAATATTAGGTGTGTTCCAGAACTTTACCGCGGGTGCCCGCGGGTACCCAAACCAGCCCGAAAAGCGTTCCCGTACGCAAAAATTGGGTAAATGAGAGAGTTTTTGAGAGAATAAATTACTTTCTCATTTTACCGAATTTACCCGCACTTTTTTTTTCGGGTAAATTGGTAACAGTCAGATGTTTAAAAAACAGCTGATTTTTTTTGTGAAGCTAAATTGGAAATTTAAATAAAATAAAGAACTAAACCAAGGAAATGTGTTTTTTCAATACAAAAAAATATAATTTGTTATTAAAATAAACTTTTACAATTTGTTTTCTTGTTTAAAGTAATTTTTCTTACGAAAATATTTTAGCGTTATTGGTTTGTTTACATTTTCTATTATTTTGGGCTTGAAATGTGGTTTTTAGCGTTCCCGTACTTTTGTGCATTTTTGTGGTATCGTGAGAGGTTTTTTGATTTTCTCTCATTTTACCGAACTTTACCCGGAAAGTTCTGGAACACACCTATTAAGAATATTTAGATATAAGATATGAAAACTTATTGTTAGTTCACGGAAATAAAGTGAAGATTCAATATGTAAATAAAATATGAAAAAAGTGTTAATCAATGATTAGAATTTGATAAGTTACCAGCCCTTAGTGTTACAAAATTTTTAGCTATTTTTGATTGATTTCACTAAGAATGATCCGACTATATAACTCTACTTTAAAACTGTACACACATTTTTAAGCATTTTCCTTATGCTGGACGAACTTCCTGCCTTTGATGTAACATTCTTTTATCCACTTTTATGCATTTCTTTTAAAATGTGACAAAAATGACACCTTAAACGGTGTTTTTCAGAAAATGTGTCCCAAGTCCAAACGTGGACCGATTGCATTTATTTTTCGATAGATCTTTAAATAGTGTAGAAAAACACACACAGGCCAAATTTAAGTGAAATTGGTTTGTTTTTGTTGTCAATAAACCGATTTAACTGAATATCGGGCGAAATTTTTATATGTGGACTAACAATAAGTTCAAAAATGGTGCAATTATATTCAGATTTGATTAGGCGACCAAAGTATACGTTGAACATTTTTATAAGCTTAATTTTAATCAAATATTTTCTATTTTCATGAATTTTAAGAGATTTATGTGAATTTCAGAAGAATGGTTTGTATGGGAACTACAATTAGAACTGGTCTGATGCCTTTAAAATTTGGAACGATTGTTTGTGAATACAAAATACGATCACCTACCAAATTTGGAAATGATACATATCAAAAAACGGTTAAGTCATTTGCGCAAACATCTTTTAAGCTGCCCATTCACTTGCAATAAAATTGCTCAACTTAAAAAAAAAATTATTTTACAATATTATTGTCGTTTTACCCTACACAGCAAATAAAATTGCTCAATACTTAAACCCAATATATTGTACAAGATATAAACATAAACATAACATAATAAAAGTTGTACAATATAGACAACACACTGATAAAATATATTGCAGTATTCTTGTTTGTACAATAAATATCAAAAGTGTTTTGATATTCTCCAATATATTGCACAACCGTAAATATTACATACACACAAGCGATATTATTGTACAATTTGAAAAGTTGAAAAGTTGCAAGTGAATGGGCAGCTTTACTACAGTGTTGTAGTTATTTACTGTTGTTTTTAAATAAAATAAAAAACAACTGTAACTACATAATTATTTCTTGAAACAACTGTAAAAAATAGTTATTTTGACAATTTTTTTTCATATAGGGTGTTTTTTTTTAGTGTTACCGAACTTTAAATTAAAATAAAGTAAGGAAAAATATTTTTAATATCAATCAAACTGACTTTATTGGATAGATAATTTTATGACATTTCTGTTTGAAAATGATTTGGGGCCATATCGCCACCTCGAATGGCTCGTACATGCAGTAATCTGAACCTCTATTTTCACACAATTTTCACTGAATTTGAGCCAAATTTTGAATTTCACCAATAACTCGCCGAATGTTGATTTCCAGGTGTTTAATTATCTCTAATTTATCGGAATAGGCGAGTTACTTTACATATTCCCAAAGAAAATAGTTCAATGGGGTTAAAACAAATTATTTTGGTAGCCAATTAACAGGATCTTCGAATACAGTTCAATTTTGATAAACAGAACCATTTTTTTGATAGAAAACATAGAGAAACATAGAGGCGAAGGTGAAAGAAAAAACAATATTGCTATCTTTTTCTAATTTCTCACACGTACGTTGTCGATGTGAATTCAACACACAATACATGTTTACAAGTCGTACTTTGTCAACACATACATGTATACAAGTTGTACTTTGACAACTCAATTTTTGACGCCTTCGCCTCTATGTTTCTCTATGATAGAAAATTTCAACAATTTGCAGGTGTTGCTCTTGAGTAAGTCTTTGCAGGATAAAATGTCAAACCATACTTAACAAAAACCAATCATCAGCTGTTAAATTGGTTGTCAAATAAAGCAGTATTACCAAATCAAAGTTGTGAACCTCTAAAAAAAACACCATATACAAAACCAATCTTCTTCCTTTTATTAATTAAAAACACAACATAATTATTTTTTTTTTTAAATTTAGTTAATAATTTATTTGTTTAATGAAATTCAGTACTATTAATTAATAAGATTAACAAGTGTTGTATACATAGAGTTTGAATATTAACTTAAAATTAAACAGACTATTAGCTCTTCAAATATAAATGAAAAATGCCAATTGATAGTATAAAAATGTCTCCTTTAAATCATCTTAAAACTATTACAATTTGGCAGCTTTAGCCTGTTCCTTATCACCTTCCTTTTTTTCTTCTTTGGGATTTTCTTTGACATTCAAGTGTGCAGGACCAACTTGTTGAATTTGAATGTGACGTTCACTGGCCGACTTATCTTCAATCTGTGGCTTGGGTACTCTAAGAGTTAGAACACCATCCGAAGATAGGGTGGACATAACCTTGTCGGGATCATAGCCCTTAGGCAATGCATAGCGTCGTACAAAATGTCTGGAAATATAGCCATGATCATCTTCACGTTCCTCATGTTTACCCTCAACTATAACAGAATTGTCAACCACTTTAACGTTGAGTTCACTCGGTTTGAACTGTTTAACATCCATGCAGACTTGGAAACCATCCTTGCCAATGGTGGATACGGGACCGGTGGTTGATGTTTTATCAAGGCCCAGTAATTGTTGTGGCAGATCATCATCTAATAACGCTAAAGTGGCTACCGGATGGCTTAAATAGTTTAATGGCGATTCATAATGTTTGTAGCGTGGTGAATTTACCAAGGAAAGGCGGTTGAGATCGTTAGCCAAACTCAAAAGTAGTGGTAAGTTTGCCATTATTTTCAAATTACTATATTCCGAGTACTTTTATCTTTAAAAAATTTGTTTAACACTTTTAAAAGTTTTTTCCGTTATAAAGCGAATAGAATTAACAGTTAATTCTTAAATCTTTGGTTTGTTGTTTGTTTACACGTTTTTAGTATTCAACTGATGCCGCTATTGAATTGATAGGCTGTATTTATACCCGCAATGATAGTCGACTGATACTACGCGCACTCGCTCACAAAATTGTTACAGTAGTGAGTGTATACATAGCAAATCACAATATCTCGATATTTCTCGTATAATCGAGTACTATGGGGGTAGTGTAAGTACTAGAATTTTGTTTTTTTATCTACATACATATTTGTTGTGTCAAAAAAAGTGAGAGTATTTCAAATGTTTGTTTATTTTAATACATATGTAATCAACGGATATTTAAGAGTGAGATTATATACAGTTATCACAAAAATTTGTACTTGTAACAGGGATGGAAAATCGGAATTTTGAAATGGTACTGGAGCTCAACCAAAAAAGTACTTTTTCGCCCTCGACGGTACTAAAAAAATTAAAGTCCAGTTTCGGTACGACAAACGTCGTTCGTCTGCGTCAAATAAGAAGAAACTAGGTATAATTCAATATAAAAGTTCTTAAATTGATGACATCCTCCTTATTCGTTTATTTATTTTTTAAAGAAAACTTCAATAAAGGTTGGCTAAAATTAAAAATTTCATTTATTTGAAGCTTTTCAAACATTTTTCCAATGAAAATCGGTCGATTTATTGGATTTTGGTTGAAAAATGTATGAAATCGTCTGGTATAGAAAAGGTACTAAATCAGTCGCGGGGGTACTACGGTATTTTTGAGAGTGAAAAAGTACTGAAAAAAGTACTAAAGTACTAACTTTTCCATCCCTGACTTGTAACGAAAAAGAGTAATGAAATCTCTTTTACTTTGTAAATGTTTTATATAATTCATTATATGCCTACCGGCATACATAAACATCTGATAGACTTTTTCCAATTTGTTCTAGAATTTACGACACTATGCTGTAAAAATGTATCAAGATATAATACAAAAATTCTCCATAAATAAAAAGTTTCTAATTCAAGAAATTTTTCCGTAATAAAGATTTTCAGCTTCTGAGACATTTTTCGTATAGAAAAATTCTGATTCTGAAACATTTTTCGTATAGAAAAATATTCAGATTTTGGACATTTTTGGTATAGAAAAATGCTCAGATTCTGAGACATTTTTTATATAGAAATATTCTCAGATTCTGAGACATTTTTCGTATAGAAAAATTCTCAGATTCTAAGACATTTTTCGTATAGAAAAATTTTCAGATTCTGAGACATTTTTCGTATAGAAAAATTCTCAGATTCTGAGACATTTTTCGTATAGAAATATTCTCAGATTCTGATACATTTTTCGTATAGAAAAATTCTCAGATTCTGATACATTTTTCGTATAGAAAAATTCTCAGATTCTGAGACATTTTTCGTATAGAAAAATTCTCATATTCTGAGACATTTTTCGTATAGAAAAATTCTCAGATTCTGAGACACTTTTCTACATAGAAAAAATCTCAGATTCTGAAACATATTTTCTTTATAGAAAAATTCTCAGACTCTGAGATATTTTTTTCTTTATAGAAAAATTCTCAGATTTTGAGACATTTTTTCTTTATAAAAAATTCCCAGACTCTGAGATATTTTTATATAGAAACATTTTCAAATTTTTTCTATATACTTAGAAAAATTCTCAGATTCTGAGACATTTTTTCTATATAGAAAAATTCTTAGTTTCTGAGACATTTTTGCTATATAGAAAAATTCTCAGATTCTGAAACATTTCTCGTATAGAAAAATGATCAGATTCAGAGACATTTTTTATATTCTCAGAATCTGAGACATTTTTGGTATAGAAAAATTCTCATTTTTGCTATATAGAAAAATTCTCAGATTCTGAAACATTTTTCGTATAGAAAAATGATCAGATTCTGAGACATTTTTCGTATAGAAAAATTCTCAGATTCTGAGACATTTTTTCTATAGAAAAATTCTCAGATTCTGAGACATTTTTTCTATAGAAAAATTCTCAGATTCTGAGACATTTTTTCTATAGAAAAATTCTCAGATTCTGAGACATTTTTTCTATAGAAAAATTCTCAGATTCTGAGACATTTTTTCTATAGAAAAATTCTCAGATTCTGAGACATTTTTTCTATAGAAAAATTCTCAGAATCTGAGACATTTTTGGTATAGAAAAATTCTCAGATTCTGAGACATTTTTCGTATAGAAAAATTCTCAGATTCTGAGACACATTTCTACATAGAAAAAATCTCAGATTCTGAAACAAATTTTCTTTATAGAAAAATTCTCAGACTCTGAGATATTTATAGAAATTTATAGAAAATTTCTCAGATTTTGAGAAATTTTTTCTTTATAAAAAATTCTCAGACTCTGAGATATTTTTTCTTTATAAAAAATTCTCAGACTGAGATATTTTTTCTTTATAGAAAAATTCTCAGATTTTGAGAAAAATTTTCTATATAGAAAAATTTTCAAATTCTAAGACATTTTTCTACACAGAAAAAATCTCAGATTCTGAGACATTTTTCTACATAGAAAAAATCTCTGATTCTTAGACATTTTTGGTATAGAAAAATTCTCAGATTCTGAGACATTTTTCGTATAGAAAAATTTTCAGATTCTTAGATTCTGAGACATTTTTCGTATAAAAAAATTCCCAGATTCTGAGACATTCGTATTGAAAAATTCTCAGATTCTGAGACATTTTTCGTATAAAAAAATTCTCAGATTCTGAGACATTTTTCGTATAGAAAAATTCTCAGATTCTGAGACATTTTTCGTATAGAAAAATACTCAGATTTTGAATCATTTTTCGTATAGAAAAATTCTCAGATTCTGAGACATTTTTCATATAGAAAAATTCTAAGATTCTGAGGCATTTTTCTTATAGAAAAATTCTCAGATTCCAAAACATTTTTTTTATAGAAAAATTCTCAGATTCTAATACAATTTTCGTATAGAAAAATTCTCAGATTCTGAGACATTTTTCGTATAGAAAAATTCTCAGATGCTGAGACATTTTTCGTATAGAAAAATTCTCATATTCTGAGACATTTTTCGTATAGAAAAATTCTCATATTCTGAGACATTTTTCGTATAGAAAAATTCTCAGATTCAAGAATTCTTCAAGAATTATTATATTAAATTATTAGATACACAATGTTTTTTTTTCTTATCGATGTGATACCCCTTACTGTTTCCGGTGTACCCTTAAGCTACGTTCACAATGTCAGAGTCAATCCAATCTATGGCACAGATTGAAATGTTAACCGTGCATAATGTAGAGTGGAGTTCTGTCACATTGTTGTTGACACATTACTTACATGATTTGCAATTTTGACAAAATATCCTTTTAAATTTTGGGTACATAATTCTAAAATTAAAATTATGTATTTTTTTATTTTTTCAAACATTTTATTTTTAAATTAACACATATTTTGTTTTGTTTACTATTTTTTTTATGACATTATTAGAGATGGCACTTTCACAGAGGTGTATTTTTTCTCTGTTAACGGTTAACATAGGCTCTGTTAACTCCAGATTGGAACTCCAGAGTAGAACATGTTTGACTCTGGAGTGAATTGAAAAAAGATAGTCAAATTCAAAATTATGAAAGTGCAAAGGGGAAAGGTATAAAATTTTCCACAGATTGGAGTACTCCAACATTGTGAATGCGGCTTTACTGTTTCCGTGACCGATATAAATGGCTCCCAACTTGGGGCAACAGTTGTTTTCAAATTTTGTTGTCGGGAGACTCCTTAAGGGGGCCATACACGATACTGCATGCTGTACAATTGGATGGATGAAAACGTGATTTTGATCGTGTATGGGCTGGTTGGACGACCATTACAAAAACAAAATGCACATGTCTATCCAGCAAGCTGTACAACGAGACTGCAAGTGTATGGGCACCTTTAAAATTAATAAATTATAGTTTCACAAGAAAATGCTTTAAAAAACTCAGAAATAAGACAAAATCATTTTTACAGGTTTTTTGTGCTTTTTCCGACGTTATTATGTCGAAAGAAGTTCAAAAGTTCGGCACTTAGAACCAGAGGAACAACAAATGGTGTCCCAAACCTTCCGCCAAGCCCCTCCCAAAATTTGTTATACATTTTGGAGGATACATTAAAAAAAAAACTTTGTAAAATTACAAGAAAAATTGTTACTTTTTTTGCTACCTTCATTTTGACAAAAATTCCTAGTAATTTTACAAGCTTTTTACCAATAATTTTGTAATTTTACAAGGTTTTTACCAATAAAATTGTAAATTTAAAAATTTTTTGACACGATAAAATTTACAAGGAGGTTTCGTAACTTTACTAGATTTTTTGTTATCTCCTATTTTACGAGAATTCCTAGTAAAAATTACGATTTTTTTTTTTGTAATTTTACAAGTTTTTTACCAATAAAATTGTTAATTTACAGTTTTTTTGGCGCAATAAAACTTACAAGGAATTCTCGTGATTTTACTAAATTTTTTGTAAAATTATCTTGGAAATTTGTAAAATTACAAAAAAAAATTGTAAAATTACAAAACAAAAATTAAATTTCGATCCAAACTTGTTTGTTAAAAAACAAGGAAAACTGTCAAATATTGGTAAAATGGGATTACGAGACTTTTTCTAGTAATTTGACAGGTTTTTTTTTGCGATATGTAAAATTTTGCATACTTTTTCAACAGAGTTGAGGCATTAATGTATGTATTTTTGCAATTTTGTTGTCTGCCTTTAAAAAAATACATATGTACATATATGCAACAAATTGTTTATTAACTAAAAGCATTTGTAAACATTTAATTGTTTATTTTACTTATTTCTGCCGTATTAACGACAATAAACTTCTAGAATTATTTATAAACTTTGTTATCATTTTACAAAATGTAAAGATAAAAATAATTTCAAAATTAAAGCAACTCACTTTTTTAAAAAAAAAAAAAAAAATATTAAAATTTAAGCCAATCTGAGTAATTTTTTTTTAACTAAACTTTTTTAATTAGACAATACTAGTACCTCAGGGAATGCACTCCTACACGCAAAAAACACACTTATTAATAAAATTTTTGGTAAAAGTACAGCTCACCAAGTGCTTTTGCACCCTGAGATCAGAGCTTTTGGGTATTTCTAGGCCAATCTGAACGATTTCTTAAAATTTTTATTCTACGACCTGGACAAAATGTTAGATTAGAAATTATGTCTAGAGTATGCTGAAAAATTTCTCAACTTTTAGTTAAATTTTACAAAATTGTGGGAAAATTTATAAACTATTTTGAAGAAAATTTTTCAAAAGTTTAAGTTGATTTTTTTTTGAGTGAATAGAAAAAGTCTCAGATTCTGAGACATTTTTCCTTTAAAAAAAGTCCCAGTTTCTGAGTAATTTTTCCTACAATATTACATTTTGCTTTTAAAAAAGTGTTAGATTCTAAGAAATTTTTCTTATAGCAAAAGTTTCAGATTCTGATACATTTTTCCTATAGAAAAGTCTCAGATTCTAAGACATTTTTCCTATAGAATAAGTTTCAGATTCTGAGACATTTTTCCTATAGAAAAAGTCTCAGACTCTTAGACATTTTCCTATAGAAAAAGCCTCATATTCTGCGACATTTTTCCTATAGAAAAAGTATCAGTTTCTGCGACATTTTTCCTATCGAAAAAGTATCAGTTTCTAAGACATTTTTTCTATAGAAAAAGTCTCAGTTTCTGAGACATTTTCCTATAGAAAAAGTTTCTGATTCTAAGACATTTTTCCTATAAAAAAAGTCTCAGATTCTGGGAAAGTCAAGACTCTGAGACATCCTTAAACCTATTCTTAAATGTATCCAATCCTTAAATGTGGCAACAAAGCAATAATAAAAAATAGTAATGCCGCAAAAAGTGCTAAATAAGGATATTTAAAAGTTTCAAACGCAAATATCTCGAAACGGAATGTTTTAGAAGAATTTGGATGTCTGATTTGGAATTCGGTTAGATTTTTTGTAACACAATTTTAGGAATTTTGTAAAAATATTAAATATAGTATTAGTAATTTTTTAAAAATATGATCCTGACACTAAAAACGAGTAAAATGACATACGTATATGATTTTTTTATACCCTCCAACTACAGTATGGGGGTATACTCACTTTGTCATTCCGTGTGTAACGCATCAAAATATCGGTCTAGGACACCATAAAGTATATATATTTATGATCAGTGATCGATTTTAAGACATTCTAGCGATGTCCGTCCGTCTGTCCGTCCGTCTGTCCGTCTGTAGTTAACACGATGCAGTCCAAAATAAAAGAGCTAGACTCCCGACATTTGGCACAAATATGTCTTATGTTAATAGGCAGGTTAAGTTCGTAAATGAGCAAAATCGGACCAGGGGAAAAAAAGTTTGCCCTTAAAGAACTAAACCAACCTCTGAAAAATACCACTTTTTTACATGATTTTTTGTGTTTTTGTTTAACAAATGCAACATTTTTATGCTACAAGAAGTTCAAAGTCCTGCATTTGGACGCATAGAATTAGAAAATGTCGTTTTTTCCGGTCCGCCCCCCCCTTTATGGGCGTGGATTTTTTTTTTTTTTGAATAATGATAAACTTATATTTCTTTAGTGCAAAAAGCATAAGAATGAATTTTTTAACACATATTCGAGAGGAAATTTGCCCCCCCCAAATTACCACTAACGACCCCCCCACAAAAAAAAAGAAAACGCCCCTGCAATTTTTATTTTTTGCGTGTTGGAGGGTATAAAAGATTCGGCGCAGCCGAATTTAACACTCTTACTTGTTTTTTTTAAAGGCGTTTGAAAAAAGTCGAAAAAAAATGTGACTGTTCTTTTGAGCTTCAAATAGTAAAAATTTTTTTCTAGAATATATTAACCCTCTATCTGCCGAATTTATTGGTCATTTAAGTACTTTTCTTAAGAAATCGCTCAAAAGTCTTCTAAGACTTGCGTTTAAAGGGTTAAAATGTTCTAAGAATATGTTCTTCATCAAATTTCTCTAGGGGTTACTGAAGGCAGAAAGTTCGACTGAAAAAAGATAAACTGTAAATTATCATTCATTTTTTTTATATTTTTGCCAGAAATTGTATACAATTGAACAGTTCATGCGAATAAGGACGAATAGACCACTTTTTCGCAAACACGTTTTTTTGCATAAATGCATTTTATTAGCAGAGCCCTACAATCCTATGTAGAAATTTTGGGGAAATTTTGACTTTTAAGGCTAAAAAAATGACTTTGAAAGTGCAATAATTCGTATATTTTTATATTTTTATTTAAACTGGGAGTGAATTAACGCACAATTTTGATTAAATACAACACAAAAACACACAAAAATTTTACTTTCGGTAACAATGTGTTAAAAGAACATTACGAGGAACAAACCACACTTATTATATTGCCAAAAATTTTTTTTAAGGATTGTCCTTACAATCCTTAAAAGAGTATCCTTGAAGTCCTTAAAGTGTTACAAACAATAAATTAACAAAAAAAATTAACAAAAAAATTTTTTTTGCATGTCCTTACAATCCTTAAAAGAGTATCCTTGAAGTCCTTAAAGTGTTACAAACAAAAACCAACCATAGTTCGTCAAGTTTTGCAAGTCTCATGAAAATGTAGTCAAAATCTGCTGCAAAATAACACATTTTTATTAAAATTTCAATACATTTTTTGGATATTCGCCCTTTTTCCATTTAAGCAAAAAATGAAGTCCAATTTTTGGCAAGTTCTCTTTCGAATACCTTACTAAAATTTTGTATATAGGTGGATGTAACTTAAATCTTTAAGCTAATACCAAAAAGTTGACAAAAGTATTATTTTTTAACCGTTTCCTGCGTTTTTACTGTCCCCTGTAAAATTCTACAAATGGTCTATTCGTCTTTATTCGCATGAACTGTTCAATTGTAACTAACAAACAATAGGAAAAAATATAAAAAGTTAATGATTCTTTACAATTAACCGTTTTTATGCATTTTTCGTATACCGGTCGAACTTTCTGTTCTCAGTAACCTCCAGTGAAATTTGATGTTGAAAATAAACGTAGAACATTTTTTCTGAGCCATCTCTAGAAAAATGTTCCCCATATAATTCTATTGAAGACATCCAAACACTATTTTAAGTTCAAAAGAACATTAGCATTAATTTTTTGGACTTTTTTCCAAAGGCATTGAAAAAAAAAACTGAAAAATTCAGTGGGCTATAAAAAAAATTTGAGACGTTACAGAGCTAAACCCTCTAGGGTTATTACTACTTCACATAAGTACTTTCAAACTGTCTTGGTTTAGTTGAGGCCCTAAATTTGCTGTTGCACTGTGTAATTTATTATTTAAATTAGGCGGGCAAAATCTATCTAGTTCATATACAGTGTATCACAAAAGTATTTTGCCTTTGCAAATTATAATGAAATTTAATAAATAAACGCTACAAAAAAATATTTATTTTTAAAAATAAATATATGTTTTATTGCATATTAAATAAGGGAATATTAAACTTTAATTCTGTATTTTTAAACACTTCATTTTAATTTTTCATCCATGAGATTTTTAAGAAAATATCTAATTGTCACTGATTTTTCAGCTCACAAAAGTATTTTGCTTTTTCAATTTTACTACATAATTTTTTTAATTTATTAAAAAAATTAACAATTTTAATATTTTGAATGGTATTTATTGTTAGCCAGAACTGATTCCAGAAGTCTGGGCATTGATTCCACTGAATTCTAAAATTTTTGGAGAGGTATTTTTATATCATTCTTCTTCCAATGCTTGTTTTAAAGTAGTTTTTATTGAAATGTTGTGCTACAGGATTTTTTCGTCCAAATTAGCCCAAAGATTTTTGATAGGATTCATGTAGGGACTTTGGGTGGTGTTGCCAGATTTTTAATGTTGTATAAAAACCACTTTTTAACGTCAAAAGCAGTGTGTTTTGGCTCATTATCACGTTGGAAGTAAAGCCCATTTCGCGATAGCCCCATTTGTTCAGCACTGGCATGTTAATTTTTCCGCAAAAAGCACAAATCTCTACATGACTATCCATAGTTTCATCAATAAACACCAACTGGCCCATTTCAAGGCCCACATAAAGTCCTCAACCATCAGAGAACCACCACCATATTTTACCATTGATTTTATATTTTTTATATTTAACGATTCATTTAGCATTCGCAAGACCATACGTCGATCATCACACCCAAAAATGTTGAATTTGGTTTCGTCAGTGCACATTTGAGCTTTCCGAAACTTAATTGCGTCAGATAGACGACTTATGGTCTGGCGAAAGCCAAATAAATCCTTAAATATAAAAAATATAAAATTAACTGTAAAACATGATGGTGGTTCTCTGTTGGTGTAGGGCTGTATGTCTCCTTGAAATGGGCCAGTTGGTGTTTATTGATGAAAATATGCATAGTCGTGTTGAGATTTATCCTTTTTGAGGAAAAATTAACATGACAGTGCTGAACAAATGGGGCTATCGCGAAATCGGTTTTCTTCCAACGTGATAATGAGCTAAAACAAACAGCTTTTGACGTTAAAAATTGGTTTTTATACAACACCAAACATCTGGCAACACCACCACATAGTCCCGACATTAATCCTTTTGAAAATCTCTGGGCTAATTTGGACAAAAAAATCATATAACACAACATTTCAATAAAAACTTCTTTAAAACAAGCATCGGAAGTAGAATGGTACAAAGTACTTATTAAAAATATTTCGAATTTAGTGGAATCAATGCCCAAACGTCTAGAATTAGTTCTGGCTAACAATAAATACAATTCAAAATATTAAAATTGTTAATTTTTTTAATAAATTTACAAAATGATATATTAAAATTAAAAAAGCAAAATACTTTTGTGAGCTGAAAAATGAGAGACAATTTGATATTTTTTTAAAAATCTCATGCATGAAAAATTAAAATGAAGTGTTTTAAAATACAGAATTAAAGTTTAATCTTCCCTTATTTAATATTCAATAAAACATTTATTTATTTTTAAACATAAATATTTTTTATAGCGTTTTTTTTATTAAATTTCATTATATTTTGCATAGGCAAAATACTTTTGTGATACACTGTATTTAGTTTTTGAAGATTGGATTTTTTTATTTTTTTAATTTTAAACTCGATTTTTGCAAAAAGTGCTTGATCGAAGATTTTCATATTTCTCTATGCAAATACACATTTAAAAATAACGTATCTGGTGTTCGCAGTTTTTTCTATAGAAAATTCTTGGATTCTAAGAATATTTTCTACTTTTTTATCAAAAAACTTTCCGATTCTGAGACGTTTTTTCTATAGAAAAATTACTTAATTCACACTAAGGAAATTTTGTCATTAACTGTTTGTAGTTTACTTAAAAAAGTACACAGAAAAAAATAAAAAAAAATATTTGAGTAAATTTTTAATACTATTGAGTAAAAAATTACACAATTTTGCACCAGTAAACGATTTATTTTTAATAAAAATTTAATAAATATTTGAAAAAAAATTTGAGTAAATTTTTAATTGACACAATTAAAAATGAACTCAAAATTTATCTATTTATTTTTTTAAAAAGTTTAAAAAAGTTTTAATTTTTTTTACAAAAAAAAAAAAAAACAAAAAGCTTGTTTTTTCAAACTTTACCAAACATATTTATGTCTCAAAAACATAGAAACATTTTATAAAGACGATTACAGACTTTCATATACATATATAAAAAACTATAAACTAAACGAGAATTCAAAATACTATGAGAGTTTAAAAAAAATAAAAAAAAACTAGTAATATTAAATTATTTACTTAAATTATTTACTTAAATTGTTAAATTATTTACTTAAATTGTTTTTAAATTTTCTTTTTCCTCCATATTTTTTTCTGTGTAATCAGTAAAGTTATTTTAAAAGAAAAATCACTTATTTTATTAAGAATTTATTGTTTTCCACTTCTTCTGTAGGTTTAAAAAAATTACTGTCTTAAAAATGAATTTTACGTTACATTTAATTTTTCCTTTTTTCCTTAAATTAACTTTACTATTCTTTACATTGTATGTATATGGAAAATTGATTGCATTTAAGTAAAACTCATTATCTTAAAGATTTTTTTTATTTACAAGAAAAAAAAATTAAATTGTAGGAAAAAAAAATAATAATTAGCACGGAACAGTGGGGCGAGATTCACTTTTTTTGTCAGAATTACTCTACAGCCCTTTTAATTTTGTACACAAAAAAAAAACTTTGTCAAATTACTAGGAAAAGTCTTGTAATCCCATTTTACCAATATTTAACAGTTTTCCTTGTTTTCTAACGAATCGAAATTTACATTTTTTTTTGTAATTTTACAATTTTTTTCGTAATTTTACAAATTTCCGAAATAATTTTACAAAAAAAATCTAGTAAATTTACGAGAATTCCTTGTAATTTTAATTGCGCAAAAAAACTGTAAATTTACAATTTTATTGGTAAAAAGCTTGTAAAATTACAAAATTATTGGTAAAAAGCTTGAAAAATTACTAGGAATTCTCGTAAAATAAGAGGAAGCAAAAAATCTAGTAAAATTACGAAACCTCCTTGTAAATTTTATCGCGTCAGAAAATTTGTAAACTTACAATTTTATTGGTAAAAAGCTTGTAAAATTACAAAATTATTGGTAAAAGTCTTGTAAAATTACTAGGAATTTTTGTCAAATAGGAGGTAGCAAACAAAAAAAAAGTTACAAATT
Source organism: Pegoplata infirma (assembly GCA_963921195.1). Taxonomy (NCBI): domain Eukaryota; kingdom Metazoa; phylum Arthropoda; class Insecta; order Diptera; family Anthomyiidae; genus Pegoplata; species Pegoplata infirma. Next base: position 55,197,868 of record OY992539.1, read on the forward strand.
TTTCTTGTAATTTAACAAGGTTTTTTTTTGAGTGTAGTTATCATATGGAAATGATATAAGTCGCAAAATAATGCTACGAAAGTCAATTTGTGTAGTCGATAAGAAGGGGACAAAATTTGTGATACAAAACTGCACTTTTAAAATGCAGTTTTCAAAAATGTCTTTTTTTCAATAAATAAGGGGACAAAATTTGTGATACAAAACTGCACTTTTAAAATGCAGTTTTCAAAAATGTCTTTTTTTCAATAAATTTTTTTTTTATAAAGAAATTTAAGAAAATTAATATTACAATTAATTTAAGCCTAAAGTCACTTGAATCCGTTAACTTTCGAACGTTTTACAGCCAAAAAACTAAAAAAAAATCAAATTTTTTTGAATTTTTCAATAAAAATTAAGTGGGTTAAAGTAAATGGCTTAAAAATCGGGCTGCATAAGTCGATGCGAAATTGAATAAGCTATAAGCAGCAAAAAACAAAATTAAAATCGGTTAAGAATTGAGGGCTGTAGAGTAATTTTGACAAAAAAGTGCATCTCCCACCACTGTGGGGCGTGAGCAATTTTTAAACAGCTACATATAAAAATATAAATACGCAATATTTTTTAGTTCTGTTTTTTTATTAAAAAGATGAATTATTGTAAAGCTTGATTATCTTAAAATTGTTTTCCTACATGATACAAGTTTACATATCCCAGAATCTGAGCATTTTTCAAAAGCATTTAATTTATACAAAAATATTTAATTTTTTTTTTTTTACACGAAAAATATCTTGGCAGCAAATTTTTGTAGTTTAAAATTTCTCAGAATCTAAGAAATTGTATTAAAGGGAAAAATTTTCGGATTGTTTTCCTATTAAAAAAATGTCTCAGAATCCAAGAAAATGTTAAAATATTTTAAAATTAAAAATGTCTTAAAATCTGCGAATTTAACATATGGGGGTTTTCGTATCAACTGACACAACTTTTGAAACCGATATCCTCCGATCGGGATGAAATTTGCCACAAGGTTAGTCCTATTGGATAGTAGTTCAGACACAATTTTTCAACGAGATCAGTCAAGAACTCTCTGAGTTAGAGGTCGAAATTTGACATTTTTGACAAAGAGGTGTTTATTCTCATCCATGTAAATTCTTACCTATTGTTTTTAGCAAAATGTGTCCCAAAGATTTTAGATAGCTATTTCTTCAGTCTTTCGAAAAAAAATTATAAAAAAAATAAAAAAAAAAAATTGATTTTTTTTCTTAAAAATCTAAAACTTTTTTGACTTTTTCCTCAAATTGGGCCCTTTTTTTTGATTCAAAAGAAAGCTTAGGTGATTTTCTTTAAGAGCTATGGGGTCGCCTAGTGGGATGCGAGTGGGATATCTATGAAATTTTTTTTTTTTTAACTTTGGAACATAAAAAACGGTTCTTCAATTTGCACTATTAGGCGTGGGATAGCTAACCAGTTTTCGATTTCGATCCGCGATACCCTCTAATTTTTATAGGTTCGAAAAAGAAAGCACGACCCAAAAAAAATGGGGGCTGTGGTGTTGCGCCATATGGCCCCTCATCGGGGTCAAAGTTGGGCGTAAAGAGGTTAAATACTCAAAAAGCCCCAAAACTGCATTAGAAACGCCCCTGGAGAGGTACAATGTGAGACGAACCTCCAATAATTTTCTGCCCCCAACATTTTTGTTGAACATACCTTACCCCTATTTCCACTTCCTAAGGGGGCTCCCATACAAAACATTTTTAAAAAATTTGATCCTACCATTCTAACTTACCCTAAAGTGCCCCAAGTGGAGCCAAATGTATGACCGACCTTCATTATTTTATTAATTCCAACATTTTTTTCAAACACACCTACAATGTATCTTTAACACTTAAGGTGGTCCCCATACATTTCTTTTATTTTTTATAAATTTGTTTTATTAAACCAGCTCCTACCGTCCCTACCGTGCCTCCTAGAGAGGCAAAAATTACGACCAACCCCTATTATTTTTTAGTTACCAACATTTGGTCCGAACATAATAACACCCTATCTCCACTCCTTAAGGGGCTCCCATACATTATAAAAACATGTACGTATTTTTAAAAACTAATAAAAAATTAAAAAAAGATGTATGGGGACCCCCTTAAGAGTTGAGAATAAAGGGTAGGTATATTCTAAGAAAATGTTGGAGTTAAAAAAATATTGGGGGTCGGTCATACATTTTACTTCTCTAGGGCACCCTATGGACAGTTAGAGCGGTAGGAGCAAATTTTATAAAAATGTCATTTTGTATGGGAGCCCCCTTAGGAAGTGGAAATAGAGGTTAGGTATGCCAATTAAAATAAGTGTCCCGGATCGAAATCGAAAACTGGTGAGCTATCCCACGCCTAATAGAGCAAATTGAAGAACCGTTTTTTGTGTTCCAAAGTTAAAATTTTTTTTTTTTCATAGATATCCCACTCGCATCCCACTAAGCGACCCCATAGCTCTTAAAGGAAAAGATCTAAGCTTTCTTTTGAATCAAAAAAAAGGGCCCAATTTGAGGAAAAAGTCAAAAAAGTTTTAGATTTTTAAGAAAAAAATCAAATTTTTTTTTTTATTTTTTTTATAATTTTTTTCGAAAGACTGAAGAAATAGCTATCTAAACTCTTTCGGACACATTTTGCTGAAAACAATACACAGAAAAAAATAAAAAAAATATTTGAGTAAATTTTTAATACTATTGAGTAAAAAATTACTCAATTTTGCACCAGTAAACGATTTAATAGTATTGAGTAAATTTTTAATAAAAATTTATTAAATGTTTGCCAAAAAATTTGAGTAAATTTTTAATTGACACAATTAAAAATTTACTCAAAATTTATCAATTTATTTTTTAACAAGTTTAAAAAAGTTTAAAATTTTTTTTGCAAAAAAAAAAACAAAAACTTGTTTTTTCAAACTTTACCAAATATATTTATGTCTCAAAGACATAGGAAAATTTTATAAAGACGATTACAAACTATCATATACATATACAAAAAAACATAAACTAAACGAGAATTCAAAAAACTTTGAGTTTTAAAAAAATTAAAAGAACTATTAAATTTTTAATTAATTATTTACTTAAATTGTTTTTAAAATGTTTGAGTAAATTTTAAATTGCGTCAATTAAAAAATTACTCAATTTTTCTTTTTAAATTTAAACAAGTGATTACTCAAATTTGTTTCCTCCATATTTTTTTCTGTGTAGGTAAGAAGTTATATGGATGAGAATAAACACCTCTTTGGCTAAAATGTCAAATTTCGACCCCCTCTAACTCAGAGAGTCCTTGACCGATCTCGCTGAAAAACTGTGTCTGAACTACAATCTAATAGGACTAACCTCGGAAGACATCGATTTCAAAAGTTGTGTCAATTGACACGAAAACAAACCCCCATATATATAAGGATTTTTCGATAGAAGTCTATGATTTTGTTTTAGGAAAAATCTTATTTTTTTTTAAAGAAAATTTCCAAATTCTCTGTGACTTTGTAAATGTCTGCAAATAAAATAATTTAATGCTAATCTAAATCATTACTGTTAAAAATTCCAGTTAATGTTTTTTTTTATTTTTAAAGTCTCACTTTATAATTCCAAGTTTATCAAAAAAAAAGTTCTCTGTTTTTTATATGCAAAATTTTTTTTTTTATTGATTGTGCATATATTCGTTCGTATCTCGTCTGAAACCATAAATATGTATATGCATTAGAGTGTTCAGAAAAATGCAAAATAATTTTTTAATTTTCAACAACTACATGTGTAACACATCGAAATATAGGTCTAGCGTCCATAAAGTATTTTATATTAATAATTCCTTAAGGTTATGTTAGGTCCGAGACGCTTTCTTCGCCTGTTGTTTGCGGTCACCAGCATGTAGTTCGTTTTTTCTACATTTATCTTTAAACCAATTTCCATGGCGTTATTTTTTATTTGTTGAACATTGGAAAATAATGTTCAACAAATAAAAAATAACGCCATGGAAATTGGTTTAAAGATAAATGTAGAAAAAACGAACTACATGCTGGTGACCGCAAACAACAGGCGAAGAAAGCGTCTCGGACCTAACATAACATTAGGAGATGAAAGTTACAAGGTAACAGATAATTTTGTTTATTTGGGCTCTTCAGTAAATAATACCTTGTCGTCTGACGAAGAGATTGGTAAGCGCATCGCCGCAGCCAATAGGAGTTTCTTTGGCCTAAGAAAGCATTTTATGTCAAAGTCGCTTACTAGGACCACAAAAATAAGGCTTTATAAAACACTGATTCTACCTGTTTTGATGTATGCGAGTGAAACATGGTCTATATCTGATAAAAATGAGTCAAAGCTGGGAGCTTTTGAGCGTATGGTGTTACGAAAAATATATGGTCCAGTATATGAAAATGGTTCTTGGAGAAGCAGATACAATAGTGAGCTCTATATACTGTTTCAAGATATTGACGTGGTAAAACGCATAAAGATTAATCGAATGCGATGGGCAGGTCATGTACAACGGCTTGACGACTCGAACCCGACGAAGAAAGTTATGAAATTTCAACCTGATGGACAGAGACAACGTGGCAGGCCCAAGCTAAGATGGAGTGATGGAGTCGATGAAGATTTTCGAAAAACTGGCACGAACAACTGGAGAACAGTAGCAGCAGATAGAGAGATGTTCAGAGCAAGATTGGAGGCAGCCAAGACCCACCCCGGGCTGTAGCGCTAATGATGATGATGAATTCCTTAAGGTGGTATGATACTTGCTAGTTTCTGGATTGGATTTTTTTAGGATTGATCGAATGAAACAACAAATGCGAGAAAGAACAAGAAATACAATAAAATAAAAACAAAACAAAAAAAACAATATTGCCAACTTTTATTTTCAAAAAAACTCGCCCGAAATAGCTAAAAAAACGCTCAAAACAAACGTAAAACCGCTTCATTCGAGCAAAAACTAATAAAATTGGCAACACTGTTAACATTTTATTCTGGAAATGTCAATTTCAAGTTGAAAATTTTTATATTTTTTTTGACAGTCACTGCAAAATTATCGATAACACACGTATATTTTTTGACGTTTGAAGTTTTTTCATGATATTGTCATACTCTTTACACTTGGTCAGTTTTCCTATGAAAATATATTTGCACTGTTCTCCAAAATATAAAAAATACAAAAACTAGCAAGTATCATAAGACCTTTATCGCTTCTAAAATATTCTAGCGTTTTTGGGTTATTCGTAAGAAAAGTAATTCATATTTTCAATTTATTCAAAATTTTTATTTCAATGGCTAATTTTAATCTGACACACATCAAGTGTGTGGTAATCGAAGAAGTGCTGATGATGGAAGCGTAGCATCTTCCGAATGCTATCGACATCTCCTCTTAGCCTGTGTTGTCACTTGATTTTTTCAGATTTTCTTATTGTACAACAATTATTACCCAGCAAAATTTTCTGTTCCCAATAATCGGTTCCAGAACGCATCATTTTACCCTGCAACCGATTCTACTTAACATTCTAGAATCAATGATTTTTGTTTGAAATTGTCCCAAAAGCAATCGTTTTTTAGAGCAAGTAGTTTTTTTTTAAATAATTTTACATCGAAAATTTTGTTGTGGTTACCATAGAATATATTCAAGAATCTGTTGAACCAGGAATTTGTTCCAAAAAATTTTCCTGTGTATATTTCAGATCAAGTCACACATATTGCACTTTGGATTTATATATAGAACTTCAAACACGGAATTGGGCAAATCCCTTCGATTCCCTTTCCGATTCAATTCTTTGAAAATCTTGGAGAGTTGTCCGAATAGTGAAATCGTAGTTGATGATGATGTTAATATCCTCAACTCATTCTGGATTCACCATTCGACCCACAAAACTACCGAGGGCCAATATGCTGAAGTTTTCGTCGCGGTAAATGTGCCTACACACAATGCGTGTGTTGAAGGGCAGTCGCGGAACACTATCCACCTCTTTCTTACTTCCCACCCTGAAAAGTATGAAGTGAAAATACTTGCACGTTTCAGAAATTCGTATCACAGAAGTCAGTAATTTTTTTTTTTCTAACGTAAAAAAATAAAATTTTTGATTAGAAATATAAAAACTTTTTTTTATGTAATTTTTGAAAAAAAAAATAATATTTTTTTGAGTGTAAAATTTTTTTTGGGTGTATTTTTTTTTAGTGTAAAAATATTTTTGAGTGACAAAAATACGTTGTAAAATATGTTTGTGACTTACCAATGTTTTAAAAACATGCTTAACGGGCTTTCAACACATGAATTTAAGGTGAACCTAATCTGAAATGCACGGTTTTGCTAATAACTTTCAAACCACTGCACAGTGCCACATTTGGCCAATCTAGGACGACAAAAATCCAATTTTATTTATATTGACTGGAAATTCGGTACAAATGTTCGTTTTGACTTCAAAAACAACATTATGGAAAACATGGGAGGCCAGTTAACGGCCTCGCCCACTTTTTAAAAAATTTTTAATTTTGGTTGTAATTTCTTAAAACTTGGTATATATACTCTCAAGGACTGTAGAAATAATATCACAAAAAAAGGGGGCGGTCAGACAACTGCCACGCCCACTTTTTAAAAATATGTTTAAAAATATGTAAAAACAAGGTTTACATATCGCCCCACTGTAATCGGCGTCGCAGACGGTCGCAAAAGTTAGCCGTTGAAATAAGTACTATGGATATTGGTCAATATGCCTGAAAAAGTCCGGCGACCAATAGAGACCAAACACAAAATTTATATTCCATCAAAAAAAATAAATACATAATTTTCTTTTCAAAATTTTTTATTATGTTAAAAATTTAATAAAAAATAGAAAAAATTGTTTAAAAAAAGAAGAAAAGATATAACTTAAAGCCTTTGAATATCCTTTAAAATCACCACAAAAGAGTGTATAAATATCTTTTTTTGTTAAAAAGTTATAACAGTTTAAAATCGACTTAATCATTGCGAAATAATGAACACAACTTTCAGGAATTTACAAGATGCAACTTTATGCACCCACATCTTAATAACGAATAGAATTATAGTTCTTATATGAGTATTTCCGTGTTATTAGGAATGTTTTATAATACATACAAACAAATCATAAAAATCGGCGAACTTTTTTTTTTTGATTTTTGTCGTGCTAGATTGGCCAAATGTGGCACTGTGCACCGGTGGCGGATGGTATATCAGCACTGGGGGTAAAACAGTTATCTTGTACGTTAGTAAGTCCATTGGGAAACCTTTTCACCGTAGGGGAATCTTCCCCTCATGATGGAAGATAACCAATGTCCAGCTAATCTCTAAGAAGGGAGCGGTTACCAACGCTGTTAGCAGCGCCCAATCGCAATTTTATGACTAACTACCATCTTGTAAATTATTTAGAGACTAATTCGCTTTTAAATGATATGGCTTCCTTAGCGGTCAATCTACGGGAGACCTGTTCGAGTTTCTATATGAACATTAGAGTCAGTCCTTTCACCAATTTGGAGTAAGTAGTAAAGAGTTTGCTCTAGATATTTTTAAGGCGTTCGATTGTGTGTGGCACGGTACACTCATGGATAAGCTTGTTGCTTCTGGTGTTAGTAATGACTTCTTATCGATTTATAACGAGTTTTCTCGGGAACCGCACCATACGCGTTGTTTTAAATGGGGTCTCATCAAACGAATTTCAGCTTAATTCTGTTCTTTCTAGTACCCTTTTTCTTATTTTTATTAATGACCTTCTTGGTAAGACCTTCAATTCTACTAATCTATTTTTCGCAGATGACAGCAACAGCTGTCATTCTTTTTCATTCGAACACAGACCAAGTTCTTTGGAAATACAGTGTCATGCGGCAGAACATAAATGATACACTCAACCTTAACACTTAACCAGGACCTTTCTACAATCTCCGAGTGGGGTCGAGCGAATAAGGTCTATTTTAATGCATACAAGATCAGTGTTTTATGTTAACTTTCGGATGTGCTGTGGACATTGTCATTTGTAGTTAAGGATGGTATAGGTATTGGAGAATCGGATACTCTTGATAAGACTTGGGCATGTGACTCACACAGTAATGAAGAATCACATGATTTTCCTTTAGAGTGTGAGTCACAGGCCCAAGTCTACTTTTGATGTTCTGGGCATGAGAATACAGTGTGATATCCCTTGGAATAAACACGTATTTCTAGTGTCGAGAGAGGCATTCAAGTGTATAGTTTCTCTGAAACGGTACAAGACTTACTTCATTCACTCCATCCGATCTTCATATTATTTATACTAGCTATATCCGGCCGAAAATGGAATACAACTCTCATATATGGGCAGATTTTTAGTGTCTATTTTGAAGCTTCTGGACCTTGTTCAGGGGAGGGCGGGGAAGCTTACCAGTGACAGTAGTGTTAGAGGTAGTTCAAATGCGACCCCCCACCCAAAAAAAAAATGGCCCTGACAAGCTTTTTTTTTATTTTTTTGAAATTTTGGAGGGTATAAAAGATTTCGCACAGCCGAATTTAACACTCTCACTTGTTTTAATTGCTTTTTTTTTTTGATATTTTATATGTTGGAAGAAGTGTAAGATTAGGCACAGCCGAATTTAACACTCTCATTCGTTTTTTCTAATCCAATTGTTAGCGAGAGAATTCAATTAAAGTTGTGCAAAATAATTACAGATTTTTAGTTTCTCAAAAATTTTAAAGAATTGGGAATTCATTAATTTTTTTTTAAAAATTCGGAGCACTCTAATGTTCAACATGTAAACATGTTTGTGCATTCTAAAAATAGTCTGTATTGTAGTAAGTAGTCTCAATGCGATTGCGTTTTACATGTAGGTACATAAAAATATTCCAGAACTCTCAACGCCCTTATTTAAAGGAATATAAAATTGTGTATACATACTCCAAAGTACATATGTGAGCATGTACATTTAAAAATTTACAAGCAAAAGCAGAGTCTCCCAATCAGTGCACCCAAAAAATTACATAGTTGCTAATTACTATTTTTTCAACTATGTCATCGGTGAAATAACCCCAACTATTCCATAGTTGATGCGACATAGTGGTTGGTAACTATGTATGTTTCTTTCAAATCTAAAAATCAACTATGGAAAAAGTTACTGACAACGATGTGTGTTATAAATATCAATCATAGTTAATATTTACCATGTAATTTTAGAAATAGTTATTATTAATGACCTAGATTTTTTTTTAAATAAAAATGCATTTTTGGTTTATATTTTTGAAATTGATTTATTATACATAATTCCATAATAAACTTTGTACGCCAATACCATACCATACGATGCTTTTGGTGTTATTCAAAATTATTTTCTACATTTGATGTAGTAAATTTATATGCACTCAATTTTATGGTTCTTCTTTCCCGTTTGTGTAAATCCATATGCACTCCATTTCATTATTTTCCTCATACAATTTTTAAATATTTATTGATTTTAATAAATTAATTTTAACTTCTGACATTTTTAATTTTGTTTAATATTTTGAAGCTTTCAAATTAAAAAAATCGTTGTTATCAACTTTGTCCATAGTTGATTTTGATTATAAATAGTTGATTTGAAAAATATTTAAAATAACTATGGATTTTGTTAACTATGCTACTATGTAATTTTTTGGGTGTGGGAATAAATTTTTATTTTAAATAAAATTTGGTAATAATTCCTATTCTCATCTGAAACTCAAGATAAGCCTATTTGACACATATTTTTTTTTAATTATTTTCAAGTCCTTTAACATGCTACAGGTCGAACTATTTAAGAAATTTGGATAAAATTTAAATGACCTTAATAACCGTGTCCTTTCGAAATAGGGACGGACGATATTATTTTGTAATATTAAATCATAATCGGAGTTTCAGTTTTGTGGAATCTGCCAACATTGAGGGACATTCTTCAAGGTTATCTGAAAGATCTGTCTAAATGGACAAGAGGCTGTGGTCTGGGAGTAAATCCAAGTAAAACAGAGTTTTTTTGTTTTCAAGTAAAAATAAGATTCCTGCTTTTGATTCTATTTCTCTGGACCAGAGATACAAGCCGACCCATAATTTTCGGCGGCGCAAAGATTTTAGGTCGCCGGCGGCGCGTAATATTTCCTGAGTCTGGAGGGCACTGAAATCACCTTCTCAGATGGAGCCAAGTATCTTGGAGTATTTCTAGATAAGAAGTTGAGTTTCAGGCGTAATATTGAGGAACAGGTGAGAACATTTATGTGTCTTCATCACGAAGGTATAGAGAATGGGGTCGATGTGCATCACTGGTGCTCTTCGTACTACACCTACGGCTGCATTACAAATCCTCCTTCATCGGATACCATTGGACATATTGGGTAGGCAGTATGTGGCTACGTCAGCAATTCGACTTAATAGCACACTGCAATGTGGGAGCAGCGATTGTGGCTATAGCGCGAACTTAAAGAAGATAACAATACCACAAAATGGGGACTGTGTTTCCTTTTTGAGCCTTTTTGACCGCCAAAATTATACCATTCAGGGAGTCTTGGATGAGGGGATCAGGGTAGTGGAGCCTCCATAAATTTTTACACGGATGGATCGAGGCGGCACGAACAAGTGGGCTTTGGAGTCTATTCGGAGGAGCTTGGGTTGATCCTGGTTCGAAGATTGACGGATCATTGCAGTGTTTACCAGGCAGAAATGCTGGCAATAAATGATGTGGCTGACTGGTTGACAGTCAAGATGCGGTCAAGTCCCTGCAGTCAATGTTTCTGAAAACAAAATCTGTCCTTAACTGCCGCAAGTCTTTAAATAAGATGGCCAAGCAGTTTGACATACGACTCATATAGGTCCCAGGGCACAGAGACATTCTAGGGAATTGCAAAGCCGACTAGCTTGCAAAACTGGGAACTACCTTACAATCCGAATGGGAGAGGCTGGAAGAGTCTCTGTTTTTCAGGAGTTCATCCGAACACAAAGTTGGCATTTGCCCCCATGTCTTTGAAATAAGGGAAATAAGAGCTTCGAGAAACATATCTGATTTGGTCAACAAAACAACCGATCTCCAAAAACTTTACGACTCAGCAACACGAATGGACTTCATCAACCTCGGTTTGTTCTCCTGCATTTCTTATAATTCCTGCGAAAGTTTATTGAGTGAGAACTTAAGATATATGTATGTAGATGATTTGACCCATCCATTCATGTTCACAAAACTAACGTTAAAAACCTCAATTCTGATACTCTGTCTGACAAATTGGGTAAGGTTAGGGTGGCGGTGCCAGATGGGCAATCCGCATAGACCAATTGGTCCATTGCAATACCACAAAATTTTTGCCGTTTATCGACGTAAACTAAATACATTGACCTTCATTGCGAAATGTAATTTCCTCCAATGTCTCGAACTGCGAACTCTCTATAATTGATATTCGAGTTCGTGCCAAAGCCGGGCTGCGATACAGGATGTGTTCAATGGCCTCCTCAACGCCTGATGTCTCGCACCTTTTGCAGCTTGCGTCCGTTATAAGATTCATGTGCTTGGCATGTTTCCCGGCAAGACAGTGCAACAGATTGGGACCTAACAAAAAACTTTACAAGGGTTTTTACGATAGTGTTGGTTCTTTTCCAGATTGGATGATACGCATTAACAATGGGTACGTTCAGCAGAGAAAGCTGCTACTCAGCTGCTCCTCAACATTCTGCTGAACGGTTGAATTTTTGACATTTCAGTCAACATGTTGAGTGAGCGCTTCTCATCACTGGTAGCGTAGAAAAATTATGCTACATTTGATCACAAACTGATAAATAAGCTGTTTTATTGAAATTATTTTTTTTTTTTCTTTACGTTATTCAAAGAAATAAACAAAAAAAACATAAAAAACTGATAAAAAAGTATTTTCCACAGAAAAAATAAATGAAAATATAAAAAACAATAATTTATTTCAATATTTCAAAACATTCATAAAAAAATGCGTTCAGCAGAGTCAACTAATCAAAACATGCTACATCTCAACTGTTGAGTAGCAGGTTTCTCTGCTGAACATGCTCATTGCAATTCATGAACAGTTGTTTTTTTTTTAGATTCTGACTTTCGGATCTGATACTTCGGATGGAAGAGTCTGGGATTAGAGAAATTGACGCAAGCAAGCATAGTAGACTTTCATCTAAAGATTTTGAACTCCAATATGGAGATTTATCAGGATATACATTTACGGGAAGTGGAGCCTGAAGTCCTTACTGCATTAATTTAATCAAAATTTTGTTGGCTTCGTTCTCTAAATATGTCGGTCACATGATCCTCCTGTTTTAAAGTCACGTTTAAGACTCATAATTTACCGCCACCTCCTTTTCTTTGGTGTAGCAATGTTACACTGTGTCCATGAATGGACTGATAAAACAAGTGGGAAACTACGGACTACGGATTTATGAAATAACTTCAGGACGAATTTATTATATAATATAAGACTCCCACCTCCCCAAAAAGTTTTATTTAAAAATTGCATCCAAAACTATTCTGACAGAAAAGAATTGATACATATTAAGAACTTCTGATTTTGAGTATTATCTTCAACCAGGCAAAATCATCTACAACTCAGCCAACGAAACAATCAGCCGAATAAACAGCTGTTGTTGTTGGTATTGTATATTCGTTTCTCGATTTCATCGTCGTTTCATTGCAATCTTTTTGCCGGTACAATGACCGGTTGTTTATATTCGTATTGTTATTGTTGCTTCCAACTCTCAGCTGTTTTTTTTGCATTGTGGATGATTGTCTGCATTTTATTATCTTAACAAATATGTGTGTTTTTTTTTTTGCTCACGTAGAACCAGTTACAAACACACGAATACAAATGTATTCCAATACAAATACGTTTGGGTAGATACATAAAATAAACATGTAAACTTCCAGTCATTTTCCATGTAAAACCGGTCTTCATTTTGCCGGTATCATTATAATATTTTGCAGGAGACATGAGATTTTGTAATGAAATTGTAGCACCCTACGCCAACATTATGTGGAGAGGGCATATAAGAATATGCAACTTGCAGATGTAAATACAATTAATAAAATTTTAAAAATGAGATTTTTTTTTGCAAAAAAATTACTTCCTCAGACGTTAAGTTGGAATAGGAAAATTTGTTACGTTTTTAAGCGTCCCAGTAGTTTACTTGGTAAAATGCTATCCTAAGAGTATAGAGATCGTAGGTTCGATTCCTACCAGAGGCCTTAGTCTTCTGTTTCTCCGCAAAGAGACAATGTTTATTGTCAGCAGTTTTCAGTTAGGTAAAATTGATATAAGTCTTGTAATTATATTCAATAAATAAATTTCATGTTTTATTATAATACTTGTTTTAAATGTAGGGTTTTCAGTAAATCTACCACGACCGCTTTAAAAATTTTCATTTTTTTTTTTCAAGTTTTTCTTTAAAAGAACAAGTTAAAATTCCAACATGAATTGTCATGGATTGTTAAATTTAATAAAGCGAACTTGAATTTAAGTCAAGAAATTTATTAATACAAAGTATGAATACGAATTTCCACACTTTAATTTTTAGAATAAAGTAGAAATTATGTTATTCGCAAAGTAGTCCTCGCGACTCATGTGAATTAACCCTTCCCTAGTTAGCGCAGTGTGGGGACGCTGATTTTTTTTTGTTAACTTTCTGCTGCGAATTTGTTGGCAAACGATGAAGAAAAAGAGAAGAGAACGAAGAAAATTCAAAGTGAATTAAAAAAAATTTAAGCAGAAAAGTCATCGTCGAAAACCCTATTGTGTAACCTGATAAAGATATCGAGAAAAAATGAAAAATTCTCACAGAAGTTTCATTAGCTGTTGAAAAATTTTTGGAGGTGATTACCGAAACAACAGAAGTTCTTAACTAATTTTCTTTACCGAACCATACAGTTTTTGCTACCAAATTATTTAGTTGGTTCCAAAAACCGCTAGCAGAACGGACCTCTATGTGGACGCCAAGGTCAGTTACGAGAATCTTTGGAAACTATAAGGGGTTACCAGAATATAAGGGATTAGATGGAAACGAGAATGCGGTTGAAGTTGCAAAGCTGGTTGCAGATGGGGAAGGAGTTTTTGTTCATATCGAACCCCTGATTTTATACAGATCGAGAAGTGATTTCCATGGTGACAGGAATTCGAGAGAGTTAAGTACAAGCAGAATAACCAGTATAAACTGGTCGCGATGCGACCTCAAAAGAACTCACTACCTACTTTCTCTTAACAGAAGGGAGTGCTGTTTACTTACGGGAGTGGTTACAAGACACTGCCATATCAATTTTCACGCAAAAACAATTCATCTCTGATTCTAGTTTTTTTTTACTTTGAGCCAACACTCAGGGGATGCCCCTTACTAAAGCAGGGCATTGTGTTGATTTTAGGAAAATAGGTTATGAGGAGGAGGAAAGAGGCAGCAGTGTTTTTGGACATTTAGTTTAACTTTTCCAAATCGTAGCTGACTGGAATGACTTCTGCGGGGAGTGAATTCTACATAAGACTAGTTCGACTGATTGTGAGAAATGAATTTTCTCTGGAATGCGTTGCGCGATTTATTGGACTATCGACAACAAATGGATGTGATGTACTGGATTGACGAGTATTGCGAACGTACATCCGAGTCTCTGGGATAAGTTCACTTATCTCAACAGAGCGCTTACCATGGTAATAGCGAATATCGAATACGGATGAAACAGTTGAACATATACTGTGCAAATATCCCGCATTGGCCGAGCATCGCGAGCGAATATTGGGCAAAGCAGAACTCGAAAATCTGGAAGAAATGACAGTTATTGACCTTTTGTTAGTTAAACTGTTTGCAACAACACTTTTTCTTATTTTCTTAACGACAGCAACATTTGTCATTCCTTTAATCATAGACCAAGCCTTATTAAGGTTGAAGCTATGAGGTAGAACATGAATGACACACTCAATCATGACCTTACGACAATCTCTGAGTGGTGTCTTGCGAATAGGGTCGATTTTAATGCTCGTAAGACCCAATTTTGTATATTGACCCACAGACGGCTGTATCCATGGGGGTTGTATAGCCATTGAGTAATAAGAAACTCTTGATGTTCTAGGCATGAAAATCCAATGTGATGTTAGTTGGAACCAACATATTTTTCAAGTGTCGAAAGAAGCATTCAAGTGTCTTGTTTTTTTAAAACAGTGCATGAATTACGTCACTTCGTCTGATGTCCCCACTATTTAAACTGCCTATATCCGATTGAAAATGGAAAATAAATTCCATATCTGAGGAGGTGGTTCAAGGTCTATCTTAAAGCTTCTGGATCGGGTGCAAAGCAGTGCGTTGAAGCTCATCAATGACAGTAGCCCAGTCGGCAAAAAAAAACACCCCTGACATATTGCTGACTCTCCCTTCAGAAAGTTGCTGACATCTTCATGCAATTTTTCAAAATGTCCCCAATGACATGTCAGTAGTTGGTCAGCGGATGCTGTTGGCAGCCACCGATACTGGTGGACACTGCTGACCAAATGTTGACATGTCTTTGGAGACATTTTACAAAATTGTATGAAGATGTCAGCGATTTTATAAAGGCAGAGTCAGCAGTATGTCAGGGGTGATTTTATGGGTTGTGCGTAATTTTTCTATCGATATTACCAAGTGTTCAGCTAAGATGCGGGTGCATACTCGGATTGAATTTTTAAGAAACTACTTATACTTCAGGATAGAAAGACAGTGGAACACGTTCTTTCATACTTCCTAGCAGAATGTTTGGGATGGATCAAGAAGAAATCTGGGGGCTAATCACGTAAAACGAAAACGATAGACGATGCATAAACGACATCAAAATACATATCGTTTTGAAGGGAAATTTGAAAGTTTTTCTTTATTAAATTATTAAAGAGTGACGTCTAATCCAGAAAAATTACAAAAATTGGAAATATTTTGATTAGTTTAGGAGCAACAAGGCTTCAAAAATCGACGATAGTTAACTATCGTATTACGTGATCACAGTCCAAAACTCGAAATTATGGGATGCTAAAATTCATTTCATTTGCAGTCTCGATTAACTGTTTTTAGACGACTTTCTATTGTAAATCCTGCTTTGAGGTACTGTTCCACTTATTGTTTTTTTCTGAAAAAAAAAAACATAGAGCCAAGTGAATCGGTACCTAATTTTATGGTGAATTTTGTCCGACTACAACCCCTTGACGATGATTTTTTGTGTTCTGCTTTGCGATTCGTTATAGAGCACCAGCTTGGGCGCCATTTGCTGTAATGTTCTGTTAATATTTATTTTGTATTGAATAATTGAGAAACTCTACTTGGGAATAGAGAGATTGGAACATATTCTTTGCCAATGTTCAGCACTTTACACCTTTCTAACGGAATGTCCTGCTTTTTGATACTGTTCCACCTATTGTTTCCTTCTAAAAAAAATAGGTACCTAATTCTATGGGCAATTTTTTCCGACTCCCAACCTTTGGCGATGATTTTTTGTGTTTCTGCTTTGCGTTTCGTTTAGAGCCCCAGCTTGGGCGCCATTTGCTGTAATGTTCTGTTAGTATTTTTTTTAGTGCCTACGGTCAGTACCGTAGTACCGGGAATACCGGTATTCCCGGTTCTCGGTATTACCGGGAAATGGTACCGGTTTCCCGGTTCTTAATTCATTCCCGGTATTCCCGGGAATACCGGTATTCCCGGTTCCGGTTCTGACGGTATTCCCGGGACTACCGGTATGTATGTTTTGTAAAATTTTGTACAATTAAAATTTTTTCTTTGCTTTTACCAAAAAAAAAAATACAAAATATGTGAAAAATACCATTTCCATTATATTTTTTTAATTTAAGAAAAAATAGTTACATAATTTTTCAATAATTTTACAAACACAACTAAATATTACTGAAATACTGATTAAATAGTGTAATTTAAATATTTTATGGTGTAGTATTTTTTTGGTTTTTGAGAACCGGTACCAGGATGAGAACCGGGAATACCGGTATTCCCGGGAATATATCTAGAACCGGGAAACCGGTTCCAGAACCGGGAATACCGGTATTCCCGGGAATACCGAGAACCGGGAAATGGGGGGCGCTAATTTTTTTGTATTGGATAATTGAGAAACTCTTCTTGGGGATAGAGAGACTGTAACATATTATGTGCTAATGTGCAGCACTTTCAACCTACCTAACGGAATGTAAAGGAGAGATTAGGAAGATATATCTAAACTTAAAATTAAGGAGTGCTAGAATTTATTTCCTAATATCATATCGGGTATGAAACTGATAACAAGAAATCACCATCGAGTTTGAGATATTGACCTTAAAGACTGTATTGACCCTAAATCCTGTGTTCTGTGTAAATCATGCTGAGCACTCGAGCGTTTTAGAAAATACACACAATTGTGTTCTTCTTCAATAATTTAAGTAGACACAGTTTATTTACCTGTCTGAAGTTTCGCAAAACATCAAATAGTTTCATAAGCTGCATCAGGTCTTTTCTTAGTTTTAAAATATACCAAAAAGACTTGAAGGCTTAAGATTTGATAAAGACGTTGTTGTTTCATTGATCTTCTTTCTTTTGTTGACAAGTAAATACAATAATACTGAATTATACATGTATCTGAATATAAACTGTAATCCATACTTCTTTACTTTACCTACATATACAAATGGATCTATTTTTAAACTACCTGAGAAGTTTTAAATTTCACAAATAATGTTGTAACTGCCAGATTACATGAAACACTCTACTTTCCTTAACTTTCGTTCATTTGCAGACAGATGTATTTATGAAATAAATCACCTTTAGTTGTAATATGAAACTCGTAAAGGTTTTAAGCAAAGTTATTGTCTGTCACCATAAGCTATATTTCGTTTAATGATTTCGTATCCGTCCGTCCATCCGTCTATTTGCATTTAATTATGAAAATTTCTAGTTCATTATTTGAAAATGAAGAAAAGTGTTAAAACAATTTTGAATTTAGAAAATCGATATTTTCTTCGACAGCATCAACATATAACTTTCGTTATTTTCTAGCAACAAAATGTGGAAGTGAAGGTGGAATGGATGGTTGGTGCTAGTGAGAGAGATTAAGTATAACAGAAAAAGGGCCACAGACAAAAGGATAGACGGACAAATAACGAATACTAAACTATAACAACAAAATTTTTATGTACATATGCGAGAAAAAAAATTTCATACACCAAAAAAAAACAACTACTGACAAATACACATTTTTTCTTGCAGACGACACATGGAAGAACGAGCAAACGAACCGGCATCAACCACCGCACCACCGTTGTATATTTCGAACGAAACACAATGAAAAAATTGTCATGACATTCCCCACAATATAATCAGTGTTGCCACTTTATGTGTAAATGCACATAAATCCTTAATATGTGTAGTTTTCCACTTCGTATGTAGTCCATGTTTGAATTCTTACACCCAGTTTCTGGATGACGGACGCACAGTGGCGCCTTTTGACTTTTTTCGTTGCAAAAATCATAACTTTTGAACTAATGAAGATATTTTAAAAATTTAAAGAGCATTCGAAAGAAGACTCCCCTAGCTTCAAAATATATGAGCCGCAAGGTAATAGGCCAGCCGCGGCACTGTGCACAGTGTCGTATTTTGACTTTTTTCGTTGTAAGCATTATAAATTTTAAAGTAATAAAGATATTATCAAGATTAATAAAGCATTTGAAAGAAACCCCTTAAGCTTAAAATAAGTAGCCCGCATGGCCATTGGCCCACTGTAGCACAGTACCTAGTTTTGACTTTTTTTCATTGTAAAAATCATAAGTTTTTATGTTATCAAGGCATTTTTACAATTTTACATTTTTACAGAAAACCATTTGATATTTAAAATTTAATAAATGTTTACCAACAAATTTGAGTAAATTTTCAATTTATAAAACTAAAATTTTACTTGAATTTTTTTTTGTTTTTTTAAGGAAATTTTTTAATTGTGTCAAGTAAAAGTTAACTTAAAACTTATATATTTAAAAAAAGTTTCAACTGGTAAACTAAACAATTATATTTATGTCTTAACATAGGCAAATTTTAAGAAGCTGATTAGAAACTTTCAAATACATAAAAAAAGAACTATAAACTCAATGAGAATTCAACACTAACAAAATTTAAGACTTTTTTAATTAAAAACTTATTAAAAATCTTGTTAGATAACGTTTGTTTCTTCCTTTGTACACAAACCTTTGTCTATTAAAAAAATTCTTAAAAATTTCGAGATGAAACATAAGTTTTTCGCAATTTTTATGTTTAACTTTGTTTTATTAAAAATACAAAATTTTAACTTTTAAAATATCTTAATTCGTTCAGGAGTTACAGCTCGTCAAAGTGGTTACATATAGAAAAAAAAAATCCGCTAGGGGGCGTTATAAGCAAATAAAAGAAGCCAAAAAGCAAAATAATAAATTAAAAAACAATATATCTACTAAGCTTGGTAAAAAATTCCAGTGGATCTCAAAACTGCCCAAAATCTATTAGGATATTTTAAAAAAATCTCCTTTTCGTAGTAAAAGTTGTTACAGTTTCTTTGTTTTTTCATGTGCACGGGCAAGTACGGGCACCCAATTTTTATTGAATAAGTTAGAGTATTAAATACTTAACATCTTCTGTTTAATAGATCCCGTCACAAACCGTCACTTTTTTAGTTCTATTCTATCAAATATAAAAAAAGATCGAAGTATTGTGTGTTTGCAAAACTGCTCCTAAAAACAAAGTATTCGACCAAATAACCCGTTTTTTATATCGTTTCATTTGAATGAATATACCTTTCAAACGACACCAAAAAAATAATGATCGGTTGCATAGTTTGCCTGAAATTCAATTTAAAAGATGATATATTTTTTTAAATTTTAACTTTTTTCAGCAGACTGAAAAATTGCCAACTTTGGGTGGCTCTATAATTCATAATTTTTATCCGATTTCAAAAATGTTTTTGGATTCATAATCAGTGAGGAGTTTTCAATCAGATGTAATCATTCATTTTATCAAATTCTTCTGTCAATTTTTGGATTTTTGCAACGCTTTTAGGGAAAAGGCGCCACAGTGGGACGTCGCGAATTTGAATGTTTATTTATGTACGTCATACAAAAACTTGGGGTTGTATGTTACAATAACAAAATACATGCGAATTCGTGACGTTCATCGTACGTTCGTCATAGAAACTTGAGGTTAGTCTTAGAGTTGGGTGACTAACTGACTCACTGACTGAATAGTTAACTGACATACTCATTAATCGTCACACATCCTTAACCACTGAAGCTATAACACGAATTTTTTTTTTTTGGCTCACGCTCATGTAAGTAGAAAAAATTTTAATCACGCTCACGATATATTCACGATCACGAAATACTCACGAATTAAAATTATATATAAATTTGTTAATGCTTTACCCCCATACTGTGGTTGGAGAAGTTATTTTTTACGAATTCCACTTTGGCGCTATTTGGGATTTGTAAAACTAGATACCAAAACGATGTGGTTAAAATTTCAGGAAGATTACACTTCATGTTGGGGTGGGCAGTCATTATAGCTGATATTTAAAATCTAAATAGTTGTGTTTAACAAGACCACATAAAAACCAAAATCAATAAGATCTGGTCAAATTTTAATTTTTGAAATTTAAAAAAAAATGCTCTTTGGCTTAGAAGAAATTTCAGCGCTAAATGGGCACCCTAAGATAAAGTGCGATCTTACTGAAATTATATGCGAAATTCGTGAAAAAAACATTTCTCTCTCCGACCTAACCCTCATTCTATGAATCCCTCCAACCAAAGTGTATGGGGTAAAACATTAACAAATTTTTATAAATCTTCTATTCATAAGTATTTCGTGAACGTGATTATATCGTGAGCGTGATTAAAATTTTTTCAATCACGTACGTGATAAAAATGTTTACTTTTGTCCGTTTCGCTATACCTTGCTTACTTTTTGAGATACGGGATATAGGAGCCTGATAGGGTCTTGAGAATTTTATAAGCTGGAAAACTCAAAAACTGTCGTTCGGAGGCCCTCGAGTATTTTGCGATAGAATTCTAAAGGTAAATTCACAATGACGGAGTACTCTGTGCCGGGGAGTGGATTTTGCCCCTTTCTCTTTCGCACTTAAATGTTTTTTGTATGATGTCGCCTCTATTTTTAGAGATGGTACTCTGTAGTACATTGTGTCGAA
Organism: Pegoplata infirma; assembly: GCA_963921195.1. Classification (NCBI taxonomy): domain Eukaryota; kingdom Metazoa; phylum Arthropoda; class Insecta; order Diptera; family Anthomyiidae; genus Pegoplata; species Pegoplata infirma. Next base: position 55,218,974 of record OY992539.1, read on the forward strand.
GCCTTAAGAGTCAAGAGCTACAAAAATGCGGTTGGACCTTATCTTGTGTCGGCAGTACTTATTTACCGAAATACAGTATGTAAATAAATCCAGTTAGAGACTTACAGTATTATAAATCGGCAGAATAGAATGAGAGATAGGTGGATATCACTGACTACGTGAAGGATATCGCGAACCATGTGGCTACTGCCAAATACTGAGAGGACAAAAATGCTTCTTACTTTTGGCAAACGGACGGTTAGCCTATTAGTGCGCATGAGTATTTCTGCACTTGCTATGTGAATGTCCTCTGATGAGAAGCCGTCTTAAGCATTTGGGGCAAAGATTATTCGATGACCTAGATTGCCTAAACGGTGTATCATTGACATCTCTAGCCGAATATCTTAGAGAATCGGGCTGGTTCAAAAAGTAACAAAGTTTTCGTATCAGAGTGGAGTAGGGAAATGATAATTAGGGGAATCACAATGGGCCTTATGGGCTCCGAGTGAATTCGCCAAATTGGCGGACGCCCGTCCTACCTAACCTAACCATATAATTGGCAAAGCCTTTTAGCTACTGGCATGTGGTCGGTAAATTCTTCAAACAGTTTTTGAGAACAGCTTAAACGACCACAGTTAAATAAAACAATGATTCCTTGGGAACTCAAATCCTGATCGTTTTGTTCGGTATTTAGTATTAGCGTTAACGAAGTGCTGAAGCTGTCATACTTGTTAAACTACTTTTAAATATTCCCTGAGGCAAATCGATTGATGTGTACTGACAGCACATTGTATACTTGAACGAATGGCTATGAGTATGGGACTTTCTGACAGGGAAGAGAAGGAGCCCATACAGTATCTGTTGTGTAAATTTCCGGGACTGCTGGAAGCCTTAACTATCTGGTAAGGTGCGTTCACACGAGGAAGAAATCTCGATAGAAAAATCGAAAATTTGTCAACTCTAGCATTTTTAAATATCATCTCTAAAAAAAAAAAATTTTGTTTATGTTGTAATTTTTTTATTAAACAAAATACAAACTTCAAATAAAAAATAATATCAATATCTTCCAAAAATCTGTAACATTATCAAAAAAAAGGTAAGAAATAATACGTTTTAGAGGAATTTGATATGACACAATTATTGAAAAAGTCAAATTCACAGGTACACAGAGTCGTTTTTTGGTCTTTGTCTAGCAGTTTTCTCTCCCGTGTAAACGCGCCTGTACGAAAATTTGTCGATAACTGCAGTAGTCTTAAGGATATCTCTTAAACAACTCTAAAGGCGCGTTTAAACGAGAGAAAGCTTCTAGATTTAAAGCAAAATAAAACTCTGCCACTAGAAAAATAAATCTTTGTCTCTGCTCTCTCTCTCTCCTAGATTTATTTACCATGTAAACACTTTTAAATGAACTCTATCCAAATAAAATTCAAAATAGGTATATATCTAGAAATAAATCTGGCGAGAAATCTCTCTCATATACACACTTATCTAGAGTATATTTGTAGACGTACAGCGATACAATTGGCTATAAATCTTCCAAATTTTAGTGCCATTTTAACGAGCATTAACAGAATATTTTAGGGAATCGAGAAGGTTTAAAAAGTAATATTTTTAGTATAGGGGAAGTAGGGAAAATAAACAAGGGAATCTTAAAGGACCGCATGAACTCCATGTCATCTTGACAAACGGCGGGCACCTATCTAACCTAAGTCATTCTAGAGATGGTACTACAGAGTACCATCTCAAAAAATATGTAGGTACAAAAGAAATTAAATCAAACCTGTAGTCCAAAGTACTTCAGCATTAAAAATTTAGCTTAAATAATAGAAAAAAAAAAATACCTACTAAACCCATTTTTTTCTCAGAATTAGAAATTTAAGCTGGATTCACAAAGATTATTTTATGTACTACCGAGTACCGTATGAAAGTGCGAAAGAGAAAAAAACTAAATCCACTACGCCACCAGCTTTAATTTAATTTGCATGTGTAAATTTAAGGTACACATGTGTAATTTTGACTACCTTCATGTGTAATTTGGAATTTCTTTGCTGGCAGCACTGCCCACAATACACACAACTGAAAATTTCAATTCCATTCAGCACTGCAAACTGGTTTTTTGTATTTGCAAATCATAAAACAACCATTCAGCTATAGGAGCTGCAAAATGCAAAACCAGTTAAAAGAAATCACACCGGGCGTGTGTATTTTTGGCGACGACGACGACGCATCACTCGGCGATTGCATTCAAACGGTTTCAGACCCAGACGGAAGAATAAACGCGAATAATTCTTCCCATTTAAGAAAATAAAAGAAAGAAAAAAATTAAATTAAAACAGTATTAAAAGTTCAAGTGTTGTGTAAAAGAAAGAAGAAAAAAAAAATAAAATTGAGATAAGAAAAAAAAACTTTTTAATTTTAAAGAAAAATAAAATGTCTTTGATACCATTTATTTTGGATTTGGCTGATGAACTCCATGAGTTTAGTCGCTGTCTGGCTAATGGTATCGATATAAATGATTTCGGTTTTGGTCTCTATACGGGTTCCGAACAACAACAACAACAGCAGCCTCAGTCTCAGCAGCAACAACAACAGCAGCAGCATAGTCCCAGACGTAATAGAACTTCTTCATTTTCATCATTATGGATGCCAATGAAACGTCATCATCCCTATAATCGTATTAAAACTGCTTGTTGTGCCAAGACTAATGTCACCACGGGTGAAGAGGCTACTGCGGCTAATCCAGCTAATCCGGATGTGGCCAGTGCTTCATCGCCTGGAACACCGGGAAAATCAGCTTCGTATTCGGTGGTTAACAAAAATGGTTTTCAAGTAAGCATGAATGTTAAACAATTTGCACCGAATGAATTGTCGGTTAAAACAATCGATAACTGCATTGTAGTCGAAGGTAGACATGAAGACAAAGAGGATGGCCACGGGGTCATTTCGAGACATTTTGTACGCAAGTACATGCTACCGAAGGGATACGATCCCAATGATGTGCTGTCGACTTTGTCGTCGGATGGTATTTTAACAGTGAAGGCTCCACCACCACCACCGCCGGCTACGAAGAATGACGAACGTAATGAGCGTATTATCGAAATACAGCCGACTTCTGGACCAACCCCAGCAGTAGTTGTGGTGGTTTCTGCAAAAGAACCAACAACACCACAAATAAATAAAGAGCAGCAGCAGCAGCAGCAACAAACAAAAAAAGTTACAGCACCTCCAACTCGTTTAGAGTGTCAATTGCCCGAAAAGAGACAAAAATTGGATGAGCCCAATGATCAGGTCATCATCATGACAGAACCAGCAGCAGCAGCATCACCAAAATCCCCAACACCGCCAGCGGTTGCAGCTACAACAGAAACATCATCATCAATGGAAATGGAACAAGCCGTTGGGGAAGGTGTTGATGATGAAACAACTGAAAATGACATAAAAGAACAGCCTGAAGAAGAACCAGAAAAAAGTGTCGATAATGAACAAGTTACTGAAGAAAACATAACTGAAAATTGTGAAACTAATGAAAAATCATCACAGGAAGAAAAGAATGATGAAAATTTAAAAAATGACGAGACTGAAAAAGAACTGTTAGAAGAAGAAAATATTACAGAAACTAATGGTGACATAAAAATTTCTAGTGAAAATTCCATAGAACAGGAATTGATTGAAGAATCTTGTGATGTAACAGATAAAGATGTTCCTGCAGAACTATTGTCTGATAGTGAAATGAATAATGAAAAATCTATAACTTCCAAAATGGATGTTGATGACGAAGAAATACCAGCAGACAATACTGAAGAAGTTGTCGCCACTATTATAACTGCAGAGGAGGATGATGAAGACAGCGCTGAAAAAGGTTCTGCTGACAAAGTTGATGAAACTGACGAAGACAGCGATAAAACTAAAAATAGTGAAACTACCACCACCACCAATAACGCCACAGACACTGTAGTAGCTACAGACAGCGCTGCTGATACTTTAACAACAGATGATGTAGAAGAAGGTAATGGTATTGTAACCGGCAAACTTCCAGTTGACATTCCAGATTCTAATGATGCTGCCAGCACTGACGCAAATGATGATACTTCCACTGCTAATACGGTTTCAGCTGAATCTGTATTAGATGGAGACATAGATATAGAAACAGCTGTGTTAACCACCACCAAGAAAAATAGCAACACCACTACTACTACCACAACAGAAAAATCCAACAACGTTGTGGATGAGGTTGCCCTACTCAAAGCAGCTGTAACAGCTGATGACCCATCAGAAATCTCAGCTGCTGAAGAAAATGATATACTCTCCGAACCAATGGAAGGTATAGAAAATGAAGAGGAGTCATCTACGAAGGTTGACAAAATCGAGGAATGTTCGCTGTTTAAAAAATCTCACTTAGGTAATGGTAATAATACATTGGTGGCTACCGAAGAAATGGCCAATTAGAATTTTTCCCTTAAATAGAGAGAAAGAGCGAGATGGAAGAAGAGAGCAACTGACATATACAGAAATAGCAAACAATGAGAGAGACTTTTTTTGAAAAAAAAAAAACGCCAACTTTGCAGTTAAATTTTTTCGCAACGAAAGCAAATCTATAAAAACGATGATGAAGTACGACACTTAGATACATACTAGTTCGCTGCTACACCATTAAAATTTTTTTTTAAGAAAAAAATATATTTCAGGGTTTTTTTTTTTTAAATATTAAAATTTTTTTTTTAAATTTTTCATTTTAAATTTTTTTTTTTTAATTATTTTTTTTTTTAAGATTTTTTTTACAAGTACTTTTTTGATTTAAGTTAAACATTTATTTTTTTACAGAAATTTTTATTTTCGTAATTAAAAATTGCTACAGTAAAATTGTATAATAAATAAAAACCGAGGCACTGATATAGAACGGTTTGCAAACTACATAAAAAAAATCGCTTTACTCATAGTTCTTTTCAAATTTACAACTGTAAAATTTTTACAAAAAAAAAATCAAATTTTATTTAAAATTCATAGAATATTTGAAATAAAATTCTTGATTAAATAAATTTTCTTAAAAACATTTGAATTTTATAAATTAAAAAAAAAAAAAAAATAAAAATCGCAAAATTTAAATAGTTAATTATATCAAAGAGAAAATTTCAAATACCCGAGTAAAAACATTTTGATACAGTCATATATAATTTTATAAAATTTTATATTATTAGCCAAAAAGATTTAATTATATAAAATTTTATAAAATAACAAATAATTCAAATAACAAATAATTCAAATATATCAAATTATATAAAAATATATAAAATTTCGTAAAATAATATATAATTATATAAAGTTTGATATAATTATATATAATATATAAAAATATATTAAATTATTAAAAATTTCGTAAAATTATATATAATTATATCAAGTTTGATATAATTTAATGAAATTATATCTAATTTCAAGTAATTTCATATTTACCGTAGTAAAAACGTGTTTAATACTCTGTAAAATGACTGTAATCTCAATTCGACAGATATTTGACAAAGTTATCTGTCGAAATACAGATTAAAAAAAAAAATAATTTGTATTTTCTTGTGACCGAAAAACAAAATTTTGTTAAATTGGAGTTACTCGTTAAAAACTCGTAATTTTCACAAAAATAAAAAGTAAATTTACAATTTGGAAGCATTAAAGCGGGCAAAGTTAACAAAATTTTAATTTTAATTAATTTAATTTTAATTAATGTTTTGAAGCAGAGAAGTTTTACTCATAAAATGGATTTAAACAAAACTTTGTAAATTTACTGAGTTTTTTTTGTAAAATTTTGAACTCATAAAAAGCATTTAACTTAAACTTTGTAAATTTACAGAGTTTTTTTTTCGTAAAATTCTTTTCGGTTTTATCAATATTTTACAGATAATTCTGTAAATTTACAGTGTTTTTTATCAAAATCATTTTACAGAGTTTTCTTAGTAAAATAACAAAAAATCTTGCTGGTTGGAAATCTATGGTATTTTCTGCTGGCTCAGCAAAGTATCTCTGTAATTTAACAGATTGATTATTTTGAGTGTACTTATATATAATTTGATTTAATTATATATAATTATATCAAATTATATATAGATGTTTCTGTTGTCAAAATATTTGATAAAATTAAATGTAATTACATCCGACTTTTTTTATATAAAATTTTATGTAATTTTATAAAATTATATATAATTTGATATAGTTTTATAAAATTTTATATAAAAAAATCGGATATAATTATATATAATTTTATCAAATTATATGTATTTAATTTTATCAAATTATATATAATTACTAAGGATGAGATTTTCATGCTCTAAAAAACCTAAAAATATGCACTAAAAAATAAAATGTGTGCAATAAAAATCTGATCATCATACGAAAAACTTCTTAAAAAGCAAAAAAATAACGCCGGGTTTAAATAGAACATTTAAAAATTTATGTAAGCAAAATTTTTTTAGAAATTAGGACAATCTAAAAAAAAATAAAAAATAATTTTTTTTTTTTTATTTTTAAAATAAATTTTCAAAATAGTTTTTGAAAATTTTAAATTTTTATTAGTGTTTTTGCTTATTTATGCCAAAATATGCATAAATATGCACTCAAAAGTTGGTAATATGCACAAATATGCAGTTAAAACTAAAATATGTAAAAATATGCATTTTCACCAAAATATGCAAAAATATTCCAAATTGTCTGTTCCAAATAATCGGTTCCAGAACGCATCATATTACCCTGCAACCGGTTCTACTTAACATTCCAGATGTTTGAAATTGTCCTAAAAGCAACCTTTTTTTAGAGCAAGCAGTTTTTTTGAAAAATAATTTTACATAGAAAATTTTGTTGTGATTACCGTAGAATATATTCAAGAGTCTATTGAACCAGGAATATGTTCCAAAAAATTTTCCTGGGATGCAAAAACAAATCGATGCCATTTGAACGCCAAATTTCTTGATTCGGAAAAATAATTTGTCGATGTTGTTCTTAGATTATTGACAGAAAACATGCATTTGCATGAAAATTACATCCCTAATAATTACATATAAAATTTTTTACTCGGGTATTTAGGTATTGATTGAATTTAACACATATCGCCAGTTTCTACATTTCGAAGTAATTTCAAATCGAAAGTGAAAATGAAATCGATATTACTTTTTCATTATTTTATGAAAATCTAATGAAATTCAGTAGCGCAATTCACTAACTTTTTAACGACAAAAATCGGTTGTTATAATGTCAAAATCGTTAGTTATCGACAATTGTCTTTAAAAGCTATTCTATAACATTTTTCTACCGAATTTTGTCGTTATTGAAAATCGTTAACTTATCAACAAAAAAATTTTAGAAGTAAAGTTAACGAAATTTTTCGGTTCTCAATACAAATTCAAAATAAACAAATTTCAAATTAACTATTTTTGTCGTTAATTCCTGTCGTTAATTGAAAAATTTATAGAATCACATATTCGTTAAAACAACCGACAATTCTCGTTAGTTAACGATATTGATAATTTCGTTAAAAAAATTACTGAATCGCAGTAATTTTCATCGATTTCATTTCAACTTTGTTTCTTCAACAGCTGTTGTAGAAACAGCTGTTGTAAAAAATCAAAACAATCTAAACTTTTAGAACAGAACCGGTTTACCGAAGTGGCTCCAAATTTAATGAAACTTTCTGTATCGACTAAGGGGTCCTTACTTATTGTTAGTCTTCTCAGTTTGGATTGGTCACGCCCTCGTTTAAGTAGGCGGAGCTTTAAAGTTAAAAATAATTTCTTTAATATCTTAAAAAGTACTTATCCGATCTGGTCGAAATAAGCACTATTCGAAAGCTTTTTATTTTTTAAAACCCATTAACCGCCAATAAGTGATTTTTTTGGGTGTATCTAATAAATTAGTATTTTATTTGAGCTTTAATTTGACTCTCTAACCCTTTCAAACCAGCGATATAAAGTACTCGGATTAGCCATTTTTTAAACATTTTAGAAAAATATTTTAACTTTGATGGCTGCATTCCCGAAAGAAGGCGTGACCCATCGAAAGCGAAGATCCCTTAAATTATTTAAAATTAAAAATAGTGTCTAGAAAATTACAAATTACTATTGCGTCCGAATAACATGTTATTTTCCGAATCACATGAAATCAAATTCGGTGTTCGGTTGTTCGCACTTTCATTCGAAGCTTAAATCGAATAAAGTAACAAAACTATAACGAAAAAATTTGCATTCGCTTGACTTTCACCAAATTTTATTTATGTGAAACAAAACGAAAAAAAATTTCGGTAGTAAAATTTACAACACCAAAAAAAAACTGGAAATTTTCACATTTTTTGGAACAGCGGCCTATATCTAAAAGACGTCTAATAAAAGACATTCCGTTGGCGGGTTGGGACGAAGACGCAGGAAATACGTAAATTCATTCGATTTATAAAATTTTATTCGTTTTATAAATTATATTTGCAGCAGAATCATCACCAATGCTTTAAATTTTTTCATTAAAAATTTTGTCTTTTTTTTGGAAATTAAAAGCTAATTGAACCCCTTTGACTATATTAAAACTTTTTTTCTTGGGTATTTTAAAATATTATTTTTGACTAGATTTTAGCTGCTTTTGTTTTAAAAAGCAGATAAAAAAATATGTCGAGGGCGAATATTCAAAACTAGCTATCTGCAGTATTATATCATAGAAGAAAACTATATTTGGAAAATTTTAAAATACATTTGGACAATTGTTTAAGATATATTTGGAAAATTTTTAAATAGTACAATTGGACAATTTTTTAAAATATATTTAACAAATTTTAAAATACAATTGGACAATTTTTAAAAATACATTTGGAAAATTTTTAACTACATTTGGAAAATTTTAAAATACATTTGGACAATTTTTTAATATACTTGGACAGTTTTAAAATACATTTGGACAATTTTAACATAAATTTGGACAATTTTTAAATTCCTTTAAACAATTTAAAAATATATTTGGACAATTTTAAAATACATTGGGAAAATATTAAAATATATTTGGACAATTTTATAATTCATTTGGAGAATTTTAACATATATTTAGATAATTTTAAAATACATTTGGACAATTTTAAAATACATTTGGAAAATTTTAAAATACAATTGGAAATTGTGTAGTTTTGAATATTCGCTCTCGATGTAATATTTCTATGAAAATAAAAATCATTTATTTTTGTTTTAAATTTTTTTTTTTAAATTTCAAATACAATTTTTAAAAATTTTATTTATAAAAACAAAAAAAAATTTAAATAAAATTTTCAAAAATTTCAAAAATTTCATTAAAAAATCTATTGAATTAAAAAAAATATTTTATCAATAACGAATTTAATATTTTAATATTCTCCTTGTCTTTGTAAAATGTTTATAAAGCACTGGCAAAGCGTTGGCTAAAAACACTTTGTTAGCTTTTTTGAACAGTTACTTTGAGTTTACATACAGCCTTATGCCATTATTCATAAAATTTAAAGTGTAGTAATATATTGAAGTAAAACAAAATTAAAAAATCAACAACTTTTGACAATTCTAAAAAAAAATTCTTGAGTTTTAAATTTTTTTTTAAATGGAGTTAGACATATTTCACCGTGAAAACAAAAAAAATCAGTACACTAAGAAAAAAAATATTAAAATCAAACAGAAACAACTTTAAATTAAATATAAAACAGTGACGAAATAGAACAAAGTTTGTTTTTATTTAATTTAAATATGTTTCTAGTTGTTTTTAACATGACACGATTAGTAGACAACATTTTAAAATTAAGATGAAACAATATTGTTTTAAAATTGGCCATGCTAAATTTAAATATGCAACAAATTTTAATTTAAAGTTGACCAATATTAATTTTAATATGCGACATTTTTTTCTTTTGCAGCTTTTTACTTACCTAAAAACCATGAAACTTAAAATAAAACAATACACATTATTGTTTTAGTTTTTTTTTATTATTTTTACAATATTTTTTAATAACACATCAAAAAAATTAACACTACTCTAATTGTACATCTAAGGTAGAATTACATCCAAGGCTTTGGCTTTAAATATTGCTTGTTGGCTTTACTTTTTGCTATACATAAAAAAATCAAAGCCAAAGCCTTGGATGTACTTCTACCCTAATTGTAGCACTACATCTAATTACAACAAATGTAATTAAATACCAAAAATAAAAAATAAACACACTTAAATTAATATTTTATACCATATATCAAAAACTAAAATTAGAAGTTTTAATTTTCTGCCAATTACGTACATAGACACATCCCCTCCTCGCAGCATATTAAATTTAAAGTGATCAATTTTAAATTAAAATTGTATGCAATTTTAAAACAAACATATTTTGTTTAAATCAATCAAAAACAATATTAAAATTTAAATTTTTCCAAAAATATGTAGCATAATTAAAATAAACATGAAAATATTTGATTTAAATATGTTTTTTTCCCTCAGTGTAGTGACAAGAAATGGCCTTAAAGTGTGTTAGAAAATTTTCTGAGGGAAAAGTTACCAGTTCTTGATAGGTAACTTGACATCTTTCATATTAAACACCAGTCACTTATGTAAGAAAATGTCTTAACCCCTAATACATCACATGTGTCGTGTCACTGGGCCGGTCCAGTGACATGTCACTAAACACATCACATTTTTTTATTTTATTTTTTTTAAATTTGTCCAAAAAAAATCCTTCAAGTATTTTTAATGATTTTTAATATGCCTGTGCAAATATATTCGTACTTTAGAAATTTTTTCAAAAGCATTTTTAATGATTTTTTACTCTAAATCGCCAAAATAGCCAAAAAAATTTTGTGGTCTGAAAAAATTTTCAAAAAAAATTTCGGAGCTCAGAAAATTTTTTAATATTTTTTATCTATAAAAGCCCTTTTAAGAAAACTTTTTACTCCTAAGGCAAAAAAAAAAAAATGCCAAAAAAAATTTGTGTCTGGAAAAATTTTCCAAAAAAATTTCGGAGATAAGAAAATTTTCAAAAAAATGTTATCTTTGAAAGCACTTTTAAGAAAACTTGTTACTCCCAAGGCAAAAAAAAAAAATTGTACCCGACTCTAAGAAAATTTTCAAAAAAGTTTTTGGGCCTTAAATTTTTTCTAAAATTTGTACTTTTTTTTACGAAACGCGAAAAAAATTGCCAAGAATTTTTTTCCACAGGGATATTTTTTTGGAAAAAATAAAAGTTATTAATTAATTTTGTTGTTTACTTTTCTAAATTTTAATTTAAAAAAAAGTAATTATAAATGTTTAAATAAATATATATTTTCAGGCTCGAGGCTAGTGTTTTTTTAAATAAGTAAGGAGTAAAAGTGGATGATGACCCTCAATGAATTCTTAATATTGGAAGAGATTAAAGAAAGATTTATTTTAAATAACACTGGCCTCGAACTTGAAAAATCCATTTATTTAAATAAAATTTAAAAGGACGAATATTTCCAACTAAAAAGGCTTTATAAAATCGCAAACTAAAAAACAAAATACTTTCAAATCTCCTAAAAACATGAAATATATATTTTTTTTCTAAAATAAATTTAAATATGGTGTAGCACTAACTTAAAAAAAAAATAAACAAAAATCTTCATGTAGTGGCAAACTGCCTGCAAATTGATAGCAGCTGTGCAGCAGCAGTGTACGCTTGTTTTTTTACTTGGCTCAGTCAAAAAAAATACTCCAACTACAGCCAATTTTCCTACAATATTTAAAAAAAAAAATATTATTAATTCCTATTTTTTGTTTACTTTCATAATTTTTTAAAAAAAATATTATTTTATGTATTTTTAAGTACAATAGGTTCCATTATTATTAATAATAATGATGAACATGATGCAAAATACTTTAATAAAATAAAGAGAAAAAAAAATATATAAACTATTTCAACTAATTATTTTTAAGTATTTACCTTAAAGAAAATAAAAATAAAATACAAAAAAAAAAAAATGATATTAATTATGAAATAATTAATGAAAAATAAAATAAAAATAAAATCAATACTTTTGATTTCCAATATAATTACAACGTACTATATAATGATGATGAATTGAATCAATGCATTCCGAAGGATAATAAAAAAAAAAATAATAAGCATCTTAATTACAGACATAATATATGTGAATATAAATAAATTTTTATTTGTGTTTTATTTATGAAGTCTCAGGCTCTGAGAAATTTTTCGAATAGAAAAAGTCTCAAATTCAGATTCTGAGATATTTTTCGTCTAGAAAAAGTCTAAAATTTTTAGATATTTTTCATAAAGAACAAGTCTCAAATTTCGAGATATTTTTCGCATAGAGAAAGTTTCAGATTCTGAGACATTTTTCGAACAGAAAAAGTCTCTGATTCTGAGATATTTTTTGTACAGAAAAAATCCTAGATTCCGAAACATTTTTCGTATAGAAAAAGTCTCCAATTAAAATGCTCAGATTCTGAAATATTTTCGTATAGAAAAAATCTTTGATTTTAAGATATTTTTAATAGAACTAGTTAGTATCAGATTTTGAGATATTTTTCGCATAGAAAAAGTCTCAAATTCTAAGACATTTTTCGAAAATAAAAAGACTCTGATTCTAAGATATTTTTCGTACAGAAAAAGTCTGAGACTCTGAGATATTTTTTGTATAGAAAAAGCCCCAGATTCCGAGACATTTTTCGTAAAGAAACAGTCTCAGATTGTGAGATATTTTCGTATAGAAAAAGTCTCAGATTCTGAGATATTTTTGTATAGAAAAAGTCTTAAATTTATTTTTCGTATAGAAAAATGCTTTGATTTTAAGATATTTTCTTAGAACTAGTATCAGATTTTGATATATTTTTCGCATAGAAAAAGTCTCAAATACTAAGCCATTCTCGAAAATAAAAAGACTCTGATACAGAAAAAGTCTCTGATTCTAAAATATTTTTCGTACAGAAAAAGTCTCAGACTCTGAGATATTTTTTGTATAGAAAAAGACCCAGATTCCGAGATATTTTTCGTATAGAAAAAGTCTCAGATTCTAAGATATTTTTCGTATAGAAAAATTTTGAGATTTTGAGACATTTCTCGTAAAGTCTCAGTTTCTGAAACATATTTCTTATAGGAAAATTCTCAGTTTCTGAAACATTCTTCGTATACAAAAAGTCTCAGATTCTGAGACACTTTTCGTATAAAAAAAGTTTCAAATTCAAAGAATTTTTCCCTATAGAAAAAGTCTCAGATTCTGAAACATTTTTCGTATAGAAAAAAATCTTAAACTTATTTTTCGTTAGATTGTCAGACTGTCAGATTTTAATAAATTTTTCGAATAGAAAAATTCTCAGATTCTGAAATATTTTTCGTATAGAAAAAGTCACAGATTCTGGGACATTTTTCGTATGGGAAAATTCTCAGTTTCTGAAACATTTTTGGTATAGAAAAAGTCTCAGATTCTAAGACATTTTTCGTACAGAAAAATCTCAGATTCTGAGACATTTTTCGTATAGAAAAATTCTCAGATTCCGAGACATTTTTCGTATAGAAAAAGCCTCAGATTCTGAAATTTTTTTCGTATAGAAAAAGTCACAGATTCTGAGACATTTTTCGTATAGAAAATGTCACAGATTCTAAGACATTTTTCCTATAGAAAAAGTCTCAGTTTCTAAAAGATTTTTCGTGTAGGAAAATTCTAAGTTTCTGAAACATTTTTCGTATAGAAAAGGTCTCAGATTCTGAAACATTTTCGTATAGGAAAATTTTCAGTTTCTGAAACATTTTTCGTATAGAAAAGATCTCAGATTCTGAGACATTTTTCGTATAGGAAAACTTTCTGTTTCTGAAACATTTTTCGTATAGAAATATTCTCAGATTCTGAGACATTTTTCGTATAGAAAAAGTCTTAGATTCCAAGAAATTTTTTGTATAGAAAAAGTTTCAGATTCTGAAATATTTTTCGTATAGAAAAAGTCACAGATTCTGAGACATTTTTGGATTTTTTTAGAAAAAGTATCAGATTCTGAGATATTTTTCGTATAGAGAAAGTCACAGATTCTGAGACATTTTTCGTATACAAAAGGTCACAGGTTCTAAGACATTTTTCCTATAGAAAAATTCTTAGTTTCTGAAACATTTTTCGAATAGAAAAGGTCTCAGATTCTGAAACATTTTTCGTAAAGAAAAATTCTCAGATTCTGAGACATTTTTCGTATAGAAAAATTCTTAGTTTCTGAAACATTTTGAATAGAAAAGGTCTCATATTCTGAAACATTTTTCGTAAAGAAAAATTCTCAGATTCTGAGACATTTTTCGTATAGAAAAATTCTCAGTTTCTGAGACATTTTTTGTATAGAAAAATTGCCAGATTCTGAGACATTTTTCCTATAGAAAAAGTCTCAGTTTCTGAATAATTTCTCGTATAGGAAAATTTTCCAGATTTTAAGATATTTTTCTCATAGAAAAAGTCTTAGATTAATTTTTTGCATAGAAAAAAATTTTAGATTCAGAGTTATTTTACGTTTAGAAAAAGTCTCAGATTCTGAGACATTTTCGTATAGAAAAAGTCTCAGATATTGAAACATTTTTCGTGTAGAAAAAGTCTCAGATTTTGAGACATTTTTCGTATAGAAAAAGTCACAGATTCTAAAACATTCTTCGTATAGAAAAGTATTTTTCGTATAGAAAAAATCTCAGATTCTGAAATATTTTTCGTAAAGAAAAAGTCACAGATTCTGAGACAGTTTCTGACATTTTGGATTCTTAGACATTTTTCATATAAAAAACTCTCAGATCCTGAGATATTTTTCATGTAGAAAAAGTCTCAAATTAATAGAATTTTTTTCTATCGAAAAAGTCTCAGAATCTGAGACATTTTTGGCATAAAAAAATTTCAGATTATTTTTTTGCATAGAAAAAATTTCAGGTTCAGAGTTTTTTTCGTATAGAAAAAGTCTCAGATTCTGAAACATTTTTATTAAAGAAAAAGTCTTAAATCATTTTCGTATAGAAAAAGTCGCAGATTCTGAGACATTTTTCGTATAGAAAAAGTTTCAAATTCATAGAAATTTTTCCTATAGAAAAAGTCTCAGATTCTGAAACATTTTTCGTATAGAACAAGTCTAAAATTCATTTTTCGTAAAGAAAAACTCTCAGATTTTGAAAAATTGTTCGTATAGAAAAAGTCCCAGATTCTGCGATATTTTTCGTATAGAAAATATCTCAGATTCTGAGACATTTTCTATTTAATATATTTTTAACTTTTGATGAAACATAAAAAAAAATATTACAGAAAAATACTTTATTTTGAACATAGTTGGGCAATGATAGAAATTTGTATTGAATAATGATTCAATGAAATCGATTTCATTGAGCATTTTATATGAAAAAATCAATGACTCAATGATTCGGGCAAACAAAACGATACGACATCGATTCGCCGGTTGTATTGTCGATACGATAAATGTTACTGCAGCAATTATCGAATTCGTATCACCTTTCGGGAGAAACTGTTACCCGACGGCAATACATCCTGGTGATACGAAAACGATTCGTCTTGGCGATAAAATTGAAATATCGCCAGATAATCGTATAAACGAAAAATAATAGATTTGTATGTATCGATTCCCTGAAGCTGAAAATATACATTATTTTTTTCATTAATATTTTGGTCATGTTAACAGGACTAAAAACATTTGCATTCACCCGAAAAATATATCTGAAACTTTCGCTGAATTTTTATATCCTACACCACTCTGTGTGGTACAGGGTATAATGAGTTTGTGCTGATGTTTGTAACTACCCGAAATATTGGTCCTAGACCTACCTTGAAGTATACCGATCGACTCAGAATTACTTTTTGAGTCGATTTAGCGATGTCCGTCCGTCTGTCCATCTATCGGTTTAAGCACGATACAGGTCGCAATTTTCAATCAATTGACTTGAAATTTGAAACTCAAGCAGCTTTTGGCCCAAGGACGAAGCCTATTGGAATTGGAGAAAATCGGTCCATGTTAAGACCTATCCCCCATACAAACGCCCCCTTTGGATTCGGCTTGAATGACTCTAATAACCGTATTATAATAGTTATCGCTTTGAAATTCAGCAGGTAATAAAATTTTGTATGCACAAATCACCATTCCAAATTTCAAAGGAATCGGTTCAGTCCTTCTGGTAGTCCACATACAAACCACCTTCCCGATATTCACATAATTCCCTCAAAATTCATAAATATGGAAATATTTGATACAAATTTTATTTTTAGGTGTTAAACGTGTACTTTAGTAACCTAATCAAATCAGATTCTAATTGGACCATTTTTGGACTTATAAAAATTTCGACCGATATTCAGATAAATTGGTCTATTGACAAAAAAATAAACCAATTCCACTAAAATTTGATCTGTGTTTCTTTTTTTTACAATAAATAAAGATCTAACAAAAGACAGACACAATTGGTCCATGTTTGGACTTGGGACTCATTTTCCGGAAAACACTGGTGTAGGGTATCATATAGTCGGTCTTGACCGACTATAACTTTCTTACTTGTTTATTTTATCTTTGAACGCATATTTGTGTTTTTCGGCCAAATTAATATTCTTTTAAAGATTTCTTGTTGCGCTTGATAAATTATTTTATATTAAATTTACAAAGAAATAAAAATTTTCAATTTTTTTTTTGTTTATCGACGAAATATCGTTCGTATGAGAAAACGGCGATATAATAAAAATACTACTTTGATTTTTTATTGAAATGATAAATTTCCTTATCGCCGCAATATCATTTCGGCGATATATCGCCCTATTGTTTGCAGGGGTGTGATTGATTTTTAAAATCCGGTGTCTGAAAAATTTTTTAAGGTGTTTGACTGGAAAAACAAGAAAACTCCTTAGAATCGCACAAAAGTAATGGCCGTAGTCATAGGTCCTTACAACCGTGCTGCACTGCATTAAAATTACTGCAATATTTCTTTTAAGGTTTATCTAAAAAAATATTCACAAACAGTTTTGAAATTGCGCAGAATTTTTTTTTATTTAGTATATTTAAATTTATCTATCCATATTTTTTATACAATTTATTTGACGAAATTCGATTTTAAATTTAGATTTATAACCTTGAATTTACATACATATGTTAATTTCCTGTATGTGCATAAAATTAAAAAAAAAATAAACTTTTAAAATAAATTTCACAGTCATATTCACTTGCACTTTTCGTCTTGCACATATGCAGATTTTTTTTTTATTAATCTAATAAATTATAGTGTTATGCCTCTGTTGATTTTGTTGTGAGATTACACCATGAATTATTTCCAAGGTAGGGCGTATTTACCCGTTTCATGGACTTTTACTAAACGTTCACTTGGTCTAAAGAATTTTGTTGGCGGTGGAGGTGGTGCCTTTATGGTCAGCATACCATCCGAAGATAAATCCGATATAACTTCATTAGGATTAAAACCTCTAGGTAAAAGATATTTACGTAGAAAATGACGTTCCACAAAGCCATTACCATCACTACGTCTACCATGATTTCCTTGTACAATGACATAATCATCATTGGTTTTCACAACAACTTCGTGTGGTTTAAATTGACGCACATCGATGTCCACCTGGAAACCTTTTTCATCAATGCGAACACGTTCTCCATTGTAGTAGTTGTCCCAATTTAAAGGATATGACCAATCCAATAAATGATTTTGTATAAACTGATTACGAACGCGACGCGTTACCAACTCATCCATCGGTTTCAACAACGAATCTGAGGGCCAACCAAACAAACGCGGATCATCCCAAAGGTACGGATACAAATGAAAATCGTATGGTGGATAATATCGTGGACGATCGAATTCACGGGTAAGATCGCGCAGTGTTGTTGGCACTAGTGTCATTATTGTACTTTGTTTAGATATTTTTTTGTGATTTCGGTTTTTTTTTTTAAATATTCGGATGTTTAACTAATTATTTTGTCAACTCGTGTGTGGTGATTTAAAGGTTTGGCAACTGAATGAATTGTATTTCCTAAAGATATTTGCATAAGGTAAAAAATATTGCTTTAGTTTTGTTAGTTTAACCCTTTAATGTGAATGAGATTTTTCTAGAGATGGACTATTTTTTACCATAATAATGACGCAGTATACCACCTCGGATTGACTTTATAAGCGAACGAACAAATAAAAAGAAATTCTTAAAACCAAAGAAGTTTGTAACTTGGATAACAATTCACCTTCTGGTGAATAAAACAAAATTCACCACCTTATTTTAATTACACTACTCTACACGGTTTTTGCACAGACTTTTAGAATACATTTTCTGAAGTATTTTGGCCTACTAAACACGATGCTGTCATCAGAAAAGTTGTATCAAACCGCCTTATCGAGATATAGACATTTTAATATTTTGTGGAACAACCCTTCAAAACCGAGAAATTTTTTATACCCTCCACTCTAGTGATAGAGGGTATATATAAGTTTGTCATTCCGTTTGTAACACCTCGAAATATTGGTCTAGGACCCCATAAAGTATATATATTCATGATCCTCGATCGATTTTAAGACGATCTAGCGATGTCCGTCCGTCCGTCCGTCCGTCTGTCTGTCTGTCTGTCTGTCTGTCTGTCTGTCTGTTGAAAACACGCTAACTTTTGAAAGACTTTACGGAGGCTCCTGAAGTTTGGCATATATGTTGGACATTTACCTGGTCAGGTTGGTATTGCAATCCAGCGAAATCGGTCCAGTGGTTCAAAAGTTATAAGCATATGAGTGAATTTCGGCAAGGGTATTTTTCGAATTTACAAGATTAAAACCACTATAACTTTCGAAAGACAATTTTGAGCGGGCTGAAGCTTAGCATATATATTTGTCGTTCCCCAAGGGTGTTTGGTTTTGAATTTCAGCAAAATCGGTTAAGTGGTTCAAAAGTTATAAGCAGAGCACTGAATTTCAGATTTGTTTCACCTTAAACTGTTGAAAACTCGTTAAACAAGTTGTAATAGCATGGTGAAATACCAGTTTTGTAAAACTTGTTGTTGTTTGTTTTCTTGTCGTGGGGTGCAGTTTAGTTGTTAGACAAGTAAATATTTGTTATTGTTTTGTTATTGTTAGTGTAACTGTATGTAACGGGAAAAAATCAAATGAAGTATGTGTATGATTGAATGTTAATTTGTTTTTGGTTTTTAAAGAAGAGGATGGTAATATAAAAAGAGGAAAATATGTGAAATAGTTTTTTTTTTTGTATTACATATAGGTATAAAACAACAAAAATATTTTACAAAGTAATTTGTTACTCAAAGAAATTGTACACTAAAAAAATATTTACACTCAAAAAAAAAATGTTACACTCAAAAAAAAAATGTACACATTATTATTATTTTTTTTTAAATGAAATGGCAGACTCAAACAAATGTTGACAGTCAAAAAAATTTTACACTCAAAAAAATTTGATTGATTAAAAGAAAGTTTGACTCAAAATAATATACATATTTCTAATAAAAAATTTGTAATGCAATTTTTTGAAATTTTTTTTTTAGAAAATTACTATCAGATAACATTGTGGAGGGTATTCATAGATTCGACCAAGTCGAATTTAATTTTTCTACTTGTTTAATATTGGAAAAGTGTATATTAAACTTAAACATATTTTTTATTCAAATTCCCAACAAAAGTATCTAACTTTTGCAAGAAATCCGAACTCGATACTCGAATGGCAATAAATTCAATCTAGCTCGAGGTCATTTTTCTTTACTTATTAAAACCATGATATTTGTGTAGAACCAACTTGTTTTAATGAGACCTTTTCTATCTCAGAATCTGAGACTTTTCCTACAAGAAAAATGTCTCAGAATCCGAAACTTTTTCTAACGAAAAATGTCTCAGAAACTTTTTCTATATGAAAAAGTGTCTCAGAATATGAAATTTTCTCTATACGAAAAATGTCTGAGAATCTGCGACAAAATCTGAGAATATATTTGTACGAAAAATGACTTAGTATTTGAGATATTTTTTTTTCGTACTGATACTTCTTCAGTACGAAAAATTTTTCAGAAGAAAGGAAAGTATCTCAACACTTATGAACCGATTTGACTGAAACTTAAAATAAGTATATATAAATATATATCTCGGCTTATCGGCCATATCAGTGTTTCAAAATTTCGTTGTCACCTTACGAAACAATATGGACCTCCAGGAAAATTTCGATAACTCCCGAACCATAGGCGTAGATAGCCCTGTCTGGGGGGGGGCTTAATAATTTTAGCCCCCCCCCCAGAATTTTAATCATTCACAATTTTTTTTTTTTTAATAATTTAATGATTTCATTAATTTTTGCAACACTAAATAATAATAATATGTAATGATTCTTTAGGACTCGTTATGATTATTCAATGAGTCTTAAGGACTCGTAATGATTATTATATAAGATCTAATAGTTTTCCCATTAAAAAACAGTCTGAATTATTGAAAAAAGTTTTTATATGAATCTGATGTTTTTGTCAGTAATAAAAACTTTACCGAATCTTAGGGTTTTACCTTCAGGAAAATATTTTAACTTCTTTGAATTAAAAAAGTTTCTAAATTCTAAGGTGTTTTTTATAGACAAAAGTTATTGAAAGAAAGAATCTGAGAATTTTGACTAATAATCATCAACTTTTGCAATCATTAGAACTTTTTCTTGAAAAAAAATCATAGTAATCTAATGAGTTTACTACATATAGGAAAAACATTAAAAATCTTTCATTCTCAAAACATATCTAGGAGTTCTGAATTTCCGAAAAATCTACAGAATCAAAATTAAAAAAAAAAAAATATGAATTTTTAACCGCTTTCGGGGGGCATTCGTTTCTAGGACAATTATACGCATGTTAAAGGGAACGCTTTAGGAATAGGTCTGGATTTTCTATTAAAAAAAAAAATACCAAAAAATTAAAAAAAATCTAGGGGGGGCTTAGCCCCCCCCCAGAAATGTTGGCTTCCTACGCCAATGCCCCGAACTAACAGATATATCCTCTAGAGCAAAAATACGTGTCGAATTAAATTTAATAAAGATTATTTTGGTTTCATATGAACATCGTCGGTCTAAGTCTTCATATAAATACCCAAAATTTACACATTTTCTTGAAAAAAAAATTAACGAAGCTAAACTTTGACAAGTTTATCAAACCGTTGGATAGGCATTAAAAAAAACTTTCTTCTCATATGTAAACATCATATAGTTTCCTAGAAAGAAATGGCTGAAAAATCAAAAAAACGATTTTTTAGCCATTTTTTGCCCTATATTTTGAACCCCTTAATCCCCGATATGGCCGATAAGCCGAGACACCCCAACCTTAGAATTGTCTCTTTTATATATATATATTACTTTTCATGCAAATCGGTTCATAAGGGTTGAGATACTTCCCTTGTCAGAATCTTTTTATATACATATGAAAAATGTAGGGCTGTCAATCCCGAATCCCGAAATCCCGGGATTTTGGTCATAAAATGAATCCCGAATCCCGGGATTTTTAAGCTCGAATCCCGGGATTTTTGAAATATTAAAAATGTATGAGAATTTATTTTTAAAAATACAAATTTGTTCAATTATTGTTACATTTACATAAACAAATTAAAACTAAATTTGTTTTTAATTTATAAGGTAGCTGGCCACGAATTTGGCTGAGCTGAGAATTCTACCCAGGCTCGCTGAATAATAGTCTAACGCACTAACCATTAAGCCACTTTGACCAAAGTTTGCAGGTTTTGGCGAAAATTTTCTAAAAAACCGAAACTTTGATCGAAGGGCGCCACGGTAAAATTTAATCCGATTGGCCTCAAATTTATACCACATAAGTTTTAGGTGTAGGAGAATAAAAATTTTCCCGAACGTTCAAAATTAGAAGAAAAACTTTTTATACAAAAAAATGCAAGTCTAATGTATTATATTATTACTTTTCTCCTTTAAGGGCGGATTACTCAATGAGAAGTTAGTTGCTAACTGCCGATTTAACGGAGCCTTATGTCAAAATTTGTATGAAAAAGTTAAATTTAACGGAGAGTTACTATTTTATAAAGAGCATTGAGTAATCCAGCCTTTATTTTTTTATTATTTCAAATTTTCTTTAAATAAGTTTTAAAATTATACAGTGCAAGAACCAAAATCGGAATGAGATGAAACTAAAAGCAAATAAAAGTTGTCATTTTCCATAACAAACCTCTCAAGGCTTTTTTAGTTCCTTGATAAATATTTAATAATAATAACTACTTGAAAACTGTATAAGTGGCGTATACTTAATTTTTGAATTGCCTTTAAATAACATTCAGAATAATTAGAAATAATTTTTTTAATAATTCCGTTGTAGCGAAATCGACCCAAGGGGTTTCGTGGGAATCAAACCCACAACTTACTGCTTAATAGGCTAGCACGCTACCAACAACCCACAGTAGCCCCCTTAATATGCACAATAAAATTGAAACATAAAGAGTCTACTATTTTTTTACTTTTATAATCAAAGAAATTTAATACCAAAAAATCCCGAAAATTCCGGGATCCAGAAAAATCCCGTGATCCCGAAAAATCCCGGGATCCCGGGATTTCGATTTTCAAATCCCGAATCCCGGGATTTTAAAAAACCGATCCCGTTTGACAGCCCTAGAAAAATGTCTCAGAATGTGAGATTTTTTCTATACGAAAAATGTCATAGAATCTGAGACTTTGCATACAATTAGTGTCTCAAAATCTTAGAATTTTTATTTTGGCAAAATTTCTATGAACTATAGACTTGTCTTAGTATTTGAGATATTTTTTATTCGAAAAACGGTCTGAGACTTTTTATATACGAAACATGTTTTAGAATATAAGCCTTTTCTATGCGAAAAACGTTTTAGAATCTGATACTTATTCCATACGAAAAATGTCTCGTAATCTGAGACTTTTTCTATACGAAATATGTCTCTGAATCTGAGACTATTTCGATCAGAAAAATGTCTCAGAATCTAAGACTTTTTACGAAAAATGCTTTAAAATCTGAGACTTTTGTTATACGAAAAATGTCTCAGAATCTGAGACTTTTTCTATATGAAAAATGTCTCAGAATGTGAGATTTTTTCTATACGAAAAATATCATAGAATCTGAGACTTTGCATACGATAAGTGTCTCAAAATCTGAGAATTTTTATTTTGGCAAAACTTCTATGAACTTTAGACTTTTAAAATCTCAGAATCTGAAACTTTTTTTGTACGAAAAATATTTTACAATCTGAAACTTTTTATGTAGGAAAAATTTCTAAAAGGACTTTTGATATAGGCCAAATTTCTCTTATAGAAAAAGTCTCAGATGTATACGAAAAATCTGTTAGAGTGTGAGAATTTTTCTGGGAAATTTTCTTTAAAAACAAATTGAAACAAATGTTGCTCAATTTTCGATTAGGCGAATTTATTGGCATATTGGGCGTGTGCCCAGTGTGCCTTAATGGTTGAAACTAGTGCCCCCCATTTCCCGGTTCTCGGCATTCCCGGTAATACCAGTATTCTCGGTTCTGGTACCGGTTTCCCGGTTCTAGATATATTCCCGGGAATACCGGTATTCCCGGTTCTGATCCTGGTACCGGTTCTCAAAAACCAAAAAATTACTATACCATAAAATATTTAAATTACACTATTTAGTCAGTATTTCAGAAATATTTCGTTGTGTTTGTAAAATTATTTGAAAAAAATGTAACTTTTTTTTCTTAAATTCAAAAAATAAAATGGAAATGGTATTTTTCACAAGTTTTGAATTTTTTTGGTAAAAGCAAAGAAAAAATTTTAGTTGTACAATATATTACAAAATATACATACCGGTAGTCCCGGGAATACCGTCAGAACCGGAACCGGGAATACCGGTATTCCCGGGAATGAGTTAAAAACCGGGAAACCGGTACCAATTCCCGGGAATACCGAGAACCGGGAATACCGGTATTACCGGTACTACGGTACTGACCGTAGGCACTAGTTAAAACGGAACTGGTAACTGGTATTTCCTGGAAAATGGATCCCAAGTCCAAATATTAACCGATTGGATCTTTTATGTTATGTTGGATCTTTAATTACTGCACTAAATACTCAATAACCAAATTTGAGTGAGACAGGCATCTTGTTGATGCCAATTGACCGATTTATCTGAATATCGGGAAAAAATTTTTAATGGACTGAGTCCAAAAATGGTCCAATTATAATCAGATTTGATAAGATACAAAAGTACTTGCAAGGTGTTTAACTTGACAAACAAATATTTAATTTGTTCATAAATTTTAAGAGATTTATGTCAATATATATACTAGAGATGGACACATGAGTAGATAAGAGCGTGATTCACGCGTAATCACGCATGAGTGTGACTGAATTCAATTTTACTCACGTGATTGTGAGTGAGTGTGAGAGGAGAAAAAAATTGCGTGAGTGAGTGCGCGTGAGCACGATTTTTGCGTGAGTGAGTGTGCGTGAGTCGATTTTTTGGCGTGAGTTTGCGTGATTTATTTTCTCTTTCGCTGAACTTTAAATTTTGCTGGAAATTTTGAAATATTAAATAAATAAAAAGAAGTATCTGGCCTCGAGCTCGAAGAAAAAATCTGTATGCCTACTTTTTTATAATTTTTTTCGCTGAAGAACTCCCTAAAAACTCATATGGAAAGAAAAATTATGACGAATATTTTATTACTCAAAAAGCTTTGGTTGTATTTTTGCAGAAAATGAAACTCGTTACAGATATTTTTGAATGGCATTACGAAGACCTAGTTCTTTTGAGAATCGCCCCGATTCTCAAGTTCTGAGATATCTATCTCTTCCTTTTAGAAAAACTCCCAAATCATGAGTACATATTTTTAAAAAAACTCTTGTGCTTTTTGAACTTTTTTCCGATAGGAAAAACCTCAGATTTTGAGTCCATTTTTCGGGATAAAACCCCGCAAATACCAATGACTTTACCACACAGAAAAAAATAAAAAAAATATTTGAGTAAATTTTTAATACTATTGAGTAAAAAATTACTCAATTTTGCACCAGTAAACGATTTAATAGTATTGAGTAAATTTTTAATAAAAATTTATTAAATGGTTGAAAAAAAAATTTGAGTAAATTTTTAATTGACACAATTAAAAATTTACTTAAAATTTATCTATTTATTTTTTTTAAAAGTATAAAAAAGTTTTAAATTTTTTTACAAAAAAAAAAACAAAAAACTTGTTTTTTCAAACTTTACCAAACATATTTATGTCTCAAAAACATAGGAAAATTTTATAAAGACAATTACAAACTTTCATATACATACACAAAAAATTATAAACTAAACGAGAATTCAAAAAACTATGAGAGTTTAAAAAAAATAAAAAAAACTGTTAAATTTTTTATTAAATTATTTACTTAAATTGTTTTTAAAATTTTTGAGTAAATGTTTAATTGCGTCAATTAAAAAATTACTCAATTTTTGTTTTTAAATTTAAACAAGTGATGTCTCAAATTTGTTTCCTTCATATTTTTTTCTGTGTATTTATGTCTTAAAAACATAGGAAAATTTTATTAAGACGATTACAAACTTTCATATAGATACACAAAAAACTTTAAACTAAACGAGAATTCAAAAAACTATGAGAGTTAAAAAAAAAAATAAAAAACTATTAAACTTTTATTAAATTAATTACTTAAATAGTTTTTAAAATTTTTGAGTAAATTTTTAATTGCGTCAATTAAAAAATTACTCAATTTTTGTTTTTAAATTTAAACAAGAGATTACTCAAATTTGTTTCCTTCATATTTTTTTCTGTGCACATCCACACATCTAATTTTTATTTGGACTCATCGAATTAAAATTTCTTCCTAAAAATATAGAAAATCTATCATCTTGAACTATTCCCTATAAAAACCAACTCACAATCAGATTATGTGCGCTTTTTTATATACAAATTAATTTTCGTTACGATTTTTTTTTCGGACTCACAAGCTTTAAGATTCCTAGACATTTTTTAATAGAAAGTATTTCAGACTAAGCTTTTATAAAACTTCTCTACTAAATTATTTGATGGAAATAATAGTTTTGGTACAGAATTTTTAAAATAATTTTTTATTTGGAAATGTCCAAAAATCAGTACAAATCAGTACAAGGTATTTTGATCAGTACACGAGACAAAAAATCAGTACATGTACTGATCAAATCAGTACGAATGGTCAGCCTACATTTAAGCCAAATTTAAAGGGGACGTTTATTTGGCAGCTAAGTCTAAACATGGACCGAATTCCAATAGGCTTCGTCCTTGAGTCAATATAAAACAAAATTTTACAGTTAAGCTTTTATGAATTTCAATTGCTATTCCTGAATTACAATTGATTTGTTCTGAATTTCAAATTTTCTTTAAGCTGACTCTCGAAAACAGTCTTAAATTCAGATTTCCCTAATGATTCAAAATTAGTTAACACATCCCTGGCTACTTAATCAATTTTGAATTGAGTTATAGTTAACCTGACCAACTGTTTTTGGCTGAAAAGCGGGATGGAATGGTTGAAAAAGCGGGATTTTGACCCAAAAAGCGGGACTTTTTTATACCCTTCAATTAGCAATAGGGAATATATATAAGTTTGTCATTCCGTTTGTAAGTGGTCGGAAATAGGTCCTAGGATCCCATAAAGTATATAAACTAATGATTTTCAATCGTATTTGAGTCGACATAGCGATGCCGTCCGTCTTTCTGACTGTATGTCTGTTGAAAATATACTTGCTTTCGAATGATAAATCTGAAGCATATGAAGCTTTTTATTTCAAACGTACCACGAAAAAAAAGTTGCACTCAGAAAATTATGTAAGTTACTACATGTTAGTTGTTTTTATATTTTACAGTAGTTAGCTGTTTTCAACTACAAAGTCATTTGTTTTTGTATGAAAAATATCAAACAACTATTTCTGTTAGTTATTTTAAGTAGTTTTTTTGAATAACTAACAAAAAAGTACTGTGATGTAGTTACAGTTATTTAAAGTAGTTAATTTTATTTTTTTTTATCTCTGAAAAATTTTCAAAGTTTTTTTCAAAAAAATAAAAATAAATTTTCGTTTTTTTCACAACTTTAAAAAAAAAAAAAAATTGAAAAAATTTGGTTTTCATATTTTTTTCTGAAAAATTTTTTGACAAAAAAAAAATTATTTATTGATTATTTTATTTTTACTACATTTTAGTTGTTTTGACTACAAATGTAAGTAGTTTTTACTACATAAGTCAGTTGTTTTTTTGTCAGTTAAAATAACTAACATTGTTAGTTGATTTAACTGAAAAAGTAGTTGACCCCAAAACAACTTACAAAGTAGTTATTTTAACTGACATTTTCAGTTGATTTTACTAACATAATTTTTTGAGTGTGGTTAATAAAAGTCATACCTACGGAGCTTATTGCCCTATATGGAACTAACAAATTGTGGAACAAAAGTTTAAGCTTTTCGGAAAAATGGGCGAGATGGGCGTGATAAAAAAATTGTAAAATTAAGCGATTTGCTTTATATAATTTTTTCTAAATTTTTTCAAAATACATTTTTTTTTATAGTTTTTTTGGGCTAACGATTGTCTGAATTTTCCAAATTTAACCTAAAAATCGATGTAGCAAAAAACATGCCATTGTTATTATTTTTTTTAATTTAATAAAAGTTCATTAAATTCTCCAGAAAATGTAAAATTTTTAGAGGGCAGTTATTTTTTGTTTTTAAGAAAAATTATTTTGAACTTAAAATTTTCGTAAACTTTTGTAAAATTGTGCGTGCAATTTTCGCATGACATCGCTTAATTTTTTTCTACTGTAACTCAGCAATTCTGAAGTTTCCGAAACAAATCTATTTAATAAAGTTTTGTAAGGGCAATCGATTGGCATTATTTGTTTTTGGAAAAAATTCAGAACTGGTTCTGAGTTTTTCAAATATTGGATATTTTTTTTTTGAAAACACGACAATTTTGATTTTTTTTTTATTATATTTCAGTTCATTATGTTCTTTACAAAATGTCAAAATTTAAGAGTTACTTTTTGTTTTTGAGAAAAACGACTTCAAAGATTAAACTCATTTTCCCGAAAACAAAAAATTACTGATTTGAAAATTTTAAATTTTGTAAAGAATTCAAAAAACTTTTATTTTAAAATATTTAAAAAAATAAAACTGGCGTGCTTAAAAAAAAAAAAAAATTATCCCGATACAAAACTATTTAATAAATGTGTTTTGGAAACTGCAGAAATGTTGATTTACAGTAGAAAAAATTAAATATAAAGCAATGTCATGCAAAAATTGCTCAATTTTACCTATACTACGATACCTTGAAGTTCAAAGTACTTTTTCTTGGAAAAAAAATTAATTTCTTTCCGAAAATTTTACATTTCTATAGAATTTAATGAACTTTCATTTAAAATTAAAAAATAAAATGGCGTATTTTTTGCTACATCAATTTAAAAAGTCAATTTGAAAAGTTTAGACATACAATCGATAACCCATATAAAACTCTATAAATAAATGCGTTTCGAAAATTGCAGAATTGTTGAATAACCGTTAAAAAATTAAATAATGTATTGCAAAAATTGATCAATTTTATCATATTTGGCCACGTCTAAAAACTTAATTTTTTCGGAATTCAAATTTTTTTTTTTTTTAAATTTTCAAATAAACATTTAAAAAATTTTGGAAATTTTTTCGAATTCCAACACAATTTATGAAGTAATTTCCTTCTTTAAATTTTTTTAAATGGTAAAAAATTCTAAATATTACCATATTTATATGAACAAAAATAAATAAAAAAAACTACAGAACAATCATACTCAAAATATTATTTAAAAAATTATAAATTGTACGTAACTATTCTAAAAGTCAAAAAGCGGGATAAAGCGGGATGAATCGGGACTTTTGCTTAAAAAGCGGGATGGAAAATCAAGGCGGGATGAGACTTCAAAAAGCGGGATAATCCCGCCAAAAGCGGGATGGTTGGTCAGGTTAGTTATAGTCAGCGTTGCCAATTTAGCTTTTTTCCCGCTAGATTTAGCTTTTTTTTAAATTTTTCGCGGGAAAATTTTGCATTTAGCTTTAAGCGGATTTTTTAGCTTTTTTTGAAAATTTTTTGGCTTTTTTTAGCTTTTTATAGACTTTTTTTAAACTTTTTTCATTAAATATCAATCTAAAAATAGAAGAAATATAATTTTTTACTTTAAAAGTTGTGTTCAAAACACAATTATATTTCAGAAACATCTAACTATTTATATTTTAAAAAAATTTTTAAAACTTAAATAAAAATGTTTAAAATGTATTTGGAAATTTCTTAAATATAAAATTTTTATAAATTTTTTGGAACAAGTTTCTTAAACATATTTAGTATTTTGCGAAATAAAATTTTTAAATTATAAATGAAGATTTCAGAAATGCATTTCTAATTTTTTTTTAATATTGTTTGTATTTCCTGAAAAATTGTTGGGAATAGTGTTGATTTATTTACAAACTGTTTTTTTAAATATTCACAAATCTTAGAATGTAGAAATTTCCACTACTAATTTTTCTCAAATTTCTAAACTTTATTTGAAAATGCAATTTAAACAATTTGAAATACATTTTGGGAGAAAATCTTAAAATGCAATTGAAAAAAATCAAAAAAAAAATCTGAATTGTATTTGAAAATTTCTTTGATTTATTTGGAAATTTATACACAACGTTTTGAAATTTCTGAAATGCACTTTGAATTTGTAATGTTTAAGATTTTCGTGAATGTATCATTTTTAATCTTCATTCGAAATTTTCGGAAACATAGAAAAATAAAATAAATTTGTAATCGACTTTTTGTTTTGTTTCCATACGAATTGTTTTTGTTTTTAAAATCGACTTTCAAAAAATGTATTGATAATTTGACATTTAAAAAAAAAAACTTTTGTTAAAATAGACTTTTTATGTTTCATTGGTACGGGCCATTTTTTTTTAAATTTATGAAGATTTGTTATATTTTAATATTTTGTTTATTAATAAGCATAGTTTTAGTCCCAAATACGCTATAGAAGGAATAACAGATCCCTATTTTGGAATTCAATTGAAAAATCGAAGAAAAAGCTAATTTTAAATTAGTTAAAAAAAATTTAGCTTTATTTTTTAGCTTTTTTTCAAATTTTTTAGCTTTTTTTAGCGGGTTTTTAGAAAAAATCTAGCTTTTTTTGTTTTCAAATTCTGGCAACGCTGGTTATAGTATAAATTTAACCAACAAATTTTATCAAGGGGCGTAAGAGGGTTAAGGTTTTTTATTTTCATTTTTCTTTATTTATTTTTTCAAACTTTTGCATTAATTTGGTTGGGTACTTGGTGAATTTTTAATTCATATACTGTTAAAAAAAATTATAATTAAACATGTTTTTATTATAAATTTGTATCATCACATTTGAATTACTTTCACTGAATTATTTTGGTAAATTTCTTTCAGTGTTTCCTTTTGACGTCGAATTTACGACGTTCCCTACTAAGCAGGTTTAGTGTAGACAATTATAAATGACTCATTTGTTTTGATCTGTTCGAATTTACATTTATGTGCATACAATATATAAATATCTATATATTTTATAACAAGGGGGATGCTGCATTTCCTACATGTTATTGCTTAAAAAGAATTGTAATTTTTGGCACCATAATGGGTTAAATTGTTAAATAATTTTTAGATTTTATTTTAAAAATCAT
This sequence comes from Pegoplata infirma, assembly GCA_963921195.1. Classification (NCBI taxonomy): domain Eukaryota; kingdom Metazoa; phylum Arthropoda; class Insecta; order Diptera; family Anthomyiidae; genus Pegoplata; species Pegoplata infirma. Next base: position 55,249,580 of record OY992539.1, read on the forward strand.
TGACCATAAATTAATTTTAGTAGAGATGGTTGCATGACATGGGAAAATTTAGTTAATTTCGTAGGATCGTGAGTAAAAATTCATAAAAATTTGGCCTTAAATGATTTTGGGCTGCTTCTTTAAGAATGTCCCCAATTTGCATCTTCCAGAATCTGGGCAGTTAAAGGTTTTATGATGTTCAAAATTCTTAGATTGAAGTTTTAAGAGGTTACAATACTTAAACTGCAGTCCATAAGTAAACAAAAATATAATGAGTCAAACGTTTTGACTCAAAAACCGACCGATTTAGTTAGAAATTTAACAACATTATTTACAGATGTAATTCGTAAAAGATCAATTTTAAATTGAAAGTTCTTCTTGTAATTCCAAGATTCCATTTCTAATTCCAAAAAGATCAATTGTAAATCGAAATAGATCAATTGTAATTCGAAATAGATAAATTTTTATTCGAATAAGATCAATTTAATTCGAAAAATATCAATTGAAATTCAAAAAAGGACAATAGTAATTCGTATAGGTCAATCGTAATTCAAAAAAAAAAATCAATTGTAATTCGAAAGAGATCAATAGTAATTCAAAATAGATCAATTGTAATTCGAAAAAGATAAATTCTAATTCTAGGGGTTTGAGTTGCGCTAAATCTGAATCTGTTCTCAGAATTTGTCTATCACATCAGGTTTTTGAGATATCTTAGCTTGAAGTTAAAAAATAGCCTGTTTCGCCATATTCGAGATATTTTGCGATATTTAGTTGTAACGGCGAAAATTCACCTTTGTTTATAAAACCTGATATGTAGCCTGAAAGTCCTACAAATTACCTTTAAAATGAATGTTTAACCTTTATAATATTATAAGTTCGTCGTAAATTAAAGGCGAAATGTAGCAAATTTGTATTCATAGGAAAAATACCGTGAATATAGCGAAAACCTAAAATTTTTAAAACTCCGTGTTAAGATATCTCAGACAGGAAAAGGAATGAAGCAGGACTTTCAGACTACATATCAGGATTTATAAATTAAGGTAAACTCGCGCAGTTATGACGTCTCGAATATAGCGAAAAACAGGGTTTTTTCTAACTTTAAGCTAAGATATCTCGAAAACCTGATGCAATGGACAAATTCTGAGTACAGATGTGGACTCAACGCAGCTCAACCCCTTAGAAAAGTATATTCTAGTCCCTGGGTTTTGACCTTTTTCAAATTTTGTTGGCCTGTGTTATTATTCGAAGAAGATCAATTGTAATTCGAAATAGATCAACTGTAACTCGATAATGCCTACGGATTTCGAAAAACATCAATTGTAATTCAAAATAGATCAATTGTAATTCAAAATAGATCAATTTTAATTCGAAAGAGATCAATTTTAATTCGAAAAAGATTAATTGTAATTCGAAAAAGATCAATTGTAATTCAAAATTAATAAATTGTATTTCGAAAAAGATCAATTATAATTCGAATAAGATCAATTGTATTTAGAAATAGATCAACTGTAATTCGAAAAAGATCAATTGTAATTCGTAAAAGATCAATTGTTGTTCGAAATAGATCAACTGTTATTCAAAATAGATCAATTGTTATTCAAACAAGATGAATTACTTTATCATTTAGGAGATTTAAATGTTTCGGTTCTTATATTTTCAGTATTTTCCGGACCTACGGGGTATAAACCCATGGCTGATAATGGCATTCATTAAATTGTCGAAGTGGCAAACGTAAAAATTCGTTTTTGGAGCAACACAAAATTGGATAGAGAGAAGGAGGGAAAACAACAACAGGAATCATAATGTGCCAAACATGGCCTCTATGGATGTCATTCTCAAAAATGTATTTTTGATGATTGGCGTCATCCACACTTACCTAAAACAGAAATCCCTACTGAAATTCAGAAATCCCAATTGTTATTAAGAAATCCCAACTAAAATTCAGAAAATCACAACTAAAATTTAAAAAAGTTCAATTAGAAATTCAGAAAAGCCCAAATTAAATTTAAAAAAGTACAATAGAAATTCAGAATATATCAATTAAAATCCAGAACAGCCCAATAGAAATTCAGAAAAGCCAAATAAAAATTCAGAAAAGCACAATTGAAATTCAGAATAGATCACTTGAAATTTAGAAAGCATTAATTTTATTTATAAAAAACTATTTGTAATTCAGAATATATTATTTGTAATTCAGAGAAGTACAATTGTAATTTAGAAAATCCCAATTTTAATTTAAAAAATCTCAATAATAAATTCAGGAAAACACAATTGTAATTCAGAAAATCTCAATTGCAAAGCTGAATTCACAATGACGGAGTACCCTGTGCCAGAGAGTGGATTTTGTTCCTTTCTCTTTCGTACTTACACAATTGTTGTATGATGTCGTCTGTATTTTTAGAGATGGTGCTATGTAGTACAGAGTACTCCATAACAGAGTACTCCATAGCGCTACTGGAGCGGTGCTGTAGCGTGACGTGCTGTTGTATTTTTTAAGCACTTACTGAATCCGTTTAAACGTGTCATATTAATTTGGAAATTTTATTTTAAAAAGTGGGTATTTGTGATTTTTTTTATTTAATATTCATAGGAAAACATTTTTTTAACGTTTATTAATATTTATTTGTCAATTGTGCAACACAAATAAAAACAATTCAACACAAAATAAAAAATAAAATCAGCTGACACGTAAAACGTACGGAAAATCAAAATTTTTTAGGTTCGGCCGCTACAGCACCGTCACGTATTCGTTTAAGTACCTACTTCCATATATTTTAATAGAAGCTAACGTATCAGCTGACACGTCTCCGCTTCGTATTCGCTCAAGTAATTTTGCCTTAAGTGCGTATTTATATTTGGCAATTCTGATTTTAGGTGAATTTTTTTGCTAACGTGTATAAATTATTCCATACACATTTGACATAAATTTGCCGTATATAGTTAAAAAACGTCAAATTTGTATGGGATAATTTATACACGTTAGGAAAAAAATCCAGCTTTTATAGTTTATCAGAGAGAGATAGAGAGGTAAGATTCTTCCCTCTCTCTCCGATACACTATAAAACAGAATTGCGGCAATTAAAATTGTCCTGCCTGAATTGGGACTAAAATCCGAAAAATCCAATTGAAATTCATAAAAGATCAATTAAAAGATTCAGAAAAGCACAACTGAAATTCAGAAATCCCAATTGAAATTCAGAAAGAAGCAAGGCCCCATTGAAATTATGAATTTCAATTTCTGAATAAAATTAACATCTGGAATTCATTTCCTTATCACCGATTAAAACACCAAACTTTTTGTTTTCCTTTAAAATTATACTCTTAATTTATTTTTTGGTAATTATAAAACTACTTTAACAATAAATTACTACGACTAGAGATCAGTCCAAATTTTTTTAACTTTTTATACATTCTTAAAATTAATTAGCGCTGGTGGTACATATTTAATTTTCCTTTGGTGTTTTAGTTGCCTCTTCAGAAGACAATGACGCTAATTTTTCACTATCTTTTATTGAAGGTGTTTCCAATTGTTGAATAGGAATTTCACGAGCTTTTTCTTCGATTTGTGGCTTTGGAACACTGACAGTCAAAACGCCATCCGATGTTAATGTAGAGATGGCATTATCCGCTTCAAAACCATTTGGCAAGGCAAGACGACGTATAAAGTGACGAGATACATAACCATTATTGTCATGCTGTTCCTCAGCTTTACCTTCCACAATTACATTATTATCGACTACTTTAACGGATAGTTCCTCAGGTTTGAATTCGGAAACGTTAATTTTAACTTGATAACCATCTTTGTTGATTTTGGCTAAATCTTCTTCCATCAGACGATTCAATTGACTCCATGGTGTGACACGATGACTGGCCACAAATGGATATTCAAAGAATGGTGACGATGGCAAAGCCAAACGTCTTAAATCTTCCGCCATACGCCATAGAATTGGTAGAGAACGCATTTTTCTTGATGTAGTTTCGGTTTGTATAAATTTGTTTACTGGGATATAAATAGCTTTTTTGTAAAGCGAATGTTCACTGTTTTACAAGATTTGAATTGCTTTTTTGTTTGTTATTCACTGATGGCAGAGTGGCATATACCGGCACTATTTATACCATCTCATCCAACATGTGAGATACTCAATTTGTTTTTGTAGAGCTTACGAGAATGTTGTGGAAGTTCGTACAGATGTGTATCAGGGATGATAAAGTCAGTACAATTGTACTTTTTTCAGTACTATTCGAAGGCCAAAAGGACGGCAGTACTCCACTGACTGATTTAGTACAATTTCAAATTTTTCATGATTCTCTTTTTTTACTTATTGAAAATGTTTATTCCCAATCACAAATTTTATTTCGACTCGTTAAAAAAAACTACGAACTTTGTAGAATAATCTTCAAAATCAGCACCATATTTTCAAAAATCAATCAAATATATTTTTTTTTTAATTTTCTTTTCTGTTAGCACAGATCGAGTACGGGGCTCTAAAACTATTTTTAAGGCCCAGGCACTTGAGCGCTACTGTAGCGGTGCTGTAGCGTGACGGACTGTTGCATCGTTTTAAAGTTCGGCAGCTACACCACCGTCACGTATTCGTTTAAGTACCTATTTCCATTTATTTTAATACAAGCTAACGTATCAGCTGACACGTCTCCGAACCGTATTCGCTCAAGTAATTATGCCTTTATACCCTACACCACTTTGTGGTATAAGGTATGTATATTGAGTTTGTGGTGATGTTTGTAGCTACTCGAAATATTGTTTCTAAAAATAAATAAATTCTACTGACCGAATCAGAATCACTTTTTGGGTCGATTTAGCGATGTCCGCCTGCCTGTCCATGTAAACGATGTGAGAACGATACAGGTAGCAATTTTCAATCAAATTAGCATAAATTTGAAACCTACGCTTCTTTTGGTTCAAGGACATGAAACACATTGGTCTACGTTTAGACCTAGCCCCCAAAAAAATTTCACCTTCAAAATGGACAAAAATTACTATTATGAATGTATTGTAACAAATATGCTTTCGAAACTTGGCAGGTGGACGTATTTTGTATTCACGCATCACCATTATTAATTTTAAAGAAATCAGATCAGTTCCACCTGTAGTCCCCATACAAATCACCTTCCCGGCTTTCATATAAATCTCTAAAATTTCATAAAAATAGAAATATTTTATTAAAATTTTGTTTGTACGTGTTAAACGCTTTCTTTGGTAACCTGATCAAGTCCGATTTTTAATTTTTGGACATATGTACTAGGGTATTCAATCGATTAACCGTTAATCGGTTAACCGATTAATTTTGGTCGATTAACTGTTCGAATAATTTAATAGTGCATTCACATTGGCATCGAAAGCCCGTTTAACGAGGTTTCGCCTCAAACCTCATTTGAAAGTACGTATTTTCCCATACAAATTGAAAACTTTTTGTTATGAGTTTTCAACGAAAGAACGTACTTAAGCTCTTAAATTTCATAAAGAAAATAAATTAAAGAAAGTGTCAAAAATAAAAAAATAAAAATATTTAAATATTTTCATAAAAAATAGCATTAAATCAAAAGATTTAAATAAATTATTGTAAATTAGTGCGAAAATTAATTAATTGTATGCGATTAATGTCGGTATGTTCGCAAATTTTATTCGGTAATTTTCGAAAACGTGATAACCGTCAAAAATTTCGGGTGTGAACGGGTATGTTTTCAAAATGAAAGTACGTACTTTCAACGAGGTTTCGAGCTGAGTGTGAATGTACTATAAAATTGCCAATTTTCAAATAACAAATAAACCGATTAATTTGTGTCGATTAACCGATTAACCGAAATTTCTTTTTTTTAGTACTTTTGGTTATTTTTTGCTGTTTAAGGTTCTGCAAATTACGGTTCTGCTTAAAGAAGTTAGGGTATAAAAAAATTAATCAAACTCTCTTTTATGAATGTGTAAAATTGTCGTCAAGAAAATATTTTATAGAGGCCCTAAAAATTTATTTCGGCTTAAAAAAAATTAACTTGGTGACCCTAGCCAATTTGTTATGCATTTCCAGCACAATAGATTTTTCTATAGTTTTTCATGCGCGTAATCTGAATCTGGCATTAGAACTGATCTATCTCATATTGAGATATTTAGGATTTCGATTTACAATACAGCACTCTAGAAAAGTGAGTCCAGTTTGCAACTATTAATTGGTAAATTATACAAATTCAAATAATTTACTACTATAAATTGTGTAAATTTTCAATAATTTTAAGTGGAATTACGCAATTTGCGTAAATTTACCCAATAATAGTAGGAAACTGAAATCATTTTAATAAGAGTGTGAATAAACTCAGATTTTCGTAATGTTCGGGACCCTATAAAACCGCAAAATATTTTTAGATGTGAAAATAGTTTAGCACATCTGAAATCGGAATCCTTCAGATATCTTTTTTAGTCACGGAGATATTGACCGATGAAATTATTGTAATTTTAGCACTAAAAAATAAAAGAAAACAAATTTGGAAACCAAACAATTTTTTTAAAAATTTTTTAGGGCAGGTTTTCTTTTTATTAAAATAGCTTTATTTTTTGGGCATTTTTTCGCATTAAATTGGGGCCAAATTTGACATTTAATTATGAGGTGATATTTTTCCGGTTGGTGTCATTTTGGATTGGGTAATTTTTCAGGATGCCATACAAAAATTCTTTACTTGGGCTGAGATTGTTGGGGGTTTTTGAAGCTTTGGCATAGCGGATATAGATTTCTTACTTGTTTATAATAAAATTTTTAAAAGTACATACAATCCGTGGTTTTATATTCAATTTAAATTTTAAATTAATATTATTCGGTTAATCGAATAATTCAAATTTAACCGATTATTAACCGATTAAATCTCAACCCCGATTAATTATTTGCTCGATTAACCGATTAAACAAGAACCTCGATTAATTGAATACCCTAATATGTACCCCCATAAAAAAAATTTTGCACGATATTCAGTTAAATCGGTTATTGGCATTTTGCTGAAATATGGTTAAAGATAGATCGAATCGGTCCATGTATGGACTTGGAACCCATTTTCAGAAAACGGTGGTGAAGAGTATTATATTCTTGTTTAATAAAAACTATAAAAAATAAAAAAAAAAATTTAAACTTTGTAAGTACAATGAGGGTATTAAAAGTACACTTTTTAAGTCAGTCAAGTCAGTACAATCTTGAAAATATCATTTATCATCCCTGATGTGTATGCTTTTAATAAGAATTATGTCAGTGTTGCCATATAATGAAATTGGAAAAGTGCTATATGTTGAGCTAATAAATATTGCTAGAATGTTCTAGATTATATGTTCAGCTAAAAAATATTGCTAGAATGTTCTAGATTAGATTCCAAAAAATATTTATCTTTTTTTTTTTGTAGAATTATGTTTTGAAGGTTAATATCAGAGCTTTAAAGAATGAAATCTTTTTCAAATAATTTCTCCAAAAAAAAAAATATTCTTTGCATAAAAAAGGGAATAGTTTGAGATTTTTTGCTGAAAACAATGCTCAAAAATTTTTAAATTTTTCTAAAAAAATGTCACAGAATCTTAGAATTTTTCGTTCAACTGTTGACAAGTGTGGACGTGTTTTTAGTTTTACTCCGTGCTATTAACATTCAATTGTGCCAAAAATGGCACTATTGTACCACATTTCCCAACCGTGTTGGGGGGTACTAAAAAAAGAAATTGAGTAAAAATGTTTTTCTTACGCTCCGGCTCCACCAACATAAAGTTGTAGATAACATAAGAGATAACGTCGGCAGAATTTTTTTGTATTTTCATTTTATGTTAAAGGGTGGTGTAATCGTAATTTATGTTAACTCATTTTTTTCAGGAATTCGTTGATGAAGGTCGTTTGGATTTTATTTTTTATTTATTTTTTTAATACATATAACACATTTTTTTTAATTAAAAAGCTTAAATTTAACGTTATTAAGTTACTTTCTTTCAAAAAACAACCTTTATTATTAATAAAGTGAAAGTTTTTTGCGTATTTGTATTTTTCCAAAATGTCGGCATCAACAAACTCATGAATTTGACGTTTCTTATGTTAACATAATTGTTAAGACTTATGTTTGGAGAACTATGTTAACATTTATTTCCAACACAAATATGTATAACATTTGACTATGGCACACGAGAAATAACACAATTTTGACGTATGTCGGAATAAATGTCCACATAATTATAGAAGGTGGAGCCAGTGGGTTAAAGGTTTTTTGTTAAGAGAGCATTTGCAATTAGAAGAGTGCAAGTGCAAACATACAAGAAGAGACGTTTTTTTTGCATATTGAAAAAATTCTACTTAATTTAAAGAGTTCATTGACCGAAATACCGAGAAAGTTTTAGAAAAATCTAAATATGTACGACAGTGATGCCACTTTAGCACTATTAGTGCTAGATATAGCACTTTTTTTGTAATAAAGTAATTTGTATTTTTTTTTTTAATTTTGAACCAGTGTTGCCAGCAATGGAATTGGAAATTACACAAAAAATTATCCAAAATCTCGCAAATTACACAAAATTTTTATACCCTACACCACTCTGTGGTACAGGGTAGAGATGGGCGCGTGAGTGAATTTTGACTCACGCACGCTCACGCTCACGAAATAAAAATATTACTCACGCACGAAATTCTTTTTTCTGGTCACGTTCACGCACGCTCACGTGAGTAACAAAAATTTTCCTCACGCTCACGAAAAAATCACGCTCACGAAGACTCACGAAATTAAAATTAGCTAATTTTTATTTCACTTTTTTCGATTTCTTAAACAAAAAGTATTGAATTTCCTTCAAACAATAATAAAAATCACAATTTTGGATTAATTTCCCTCTAAATTCAATATAATGACGATTTTTTTCTCGTTTTCTGTTTCAAACAGCACAAAAAAATCACGCAAACTCACGAAACAAAAATTACTCACGCACGCTCACGCACGAAACTATTTTTTATAATCACGCGCACTCACGATCACGTGAGTAAAAATTAATTTCACTCACGATCACGCGTGATTCACGCGTGAATCACGTGAATCACGAAAGATTCGTGTCACGCGCGCATCTCTAGTACAGGGTATAATGAGATTGTGCTGATGTTTGTAACTACCCGAAATATTGGTCCTAGACCTACCTTCAAGTATACCGATCGACTCAAAATTACTTTTTGAGTCGATTTAGCGATCCGTTGGTCTGTCCATCTATCGGTTTAAGCACGATATAGGTCGCAATTTTTCATCAATTGACTTGAAATTTATAACTTAAGCATCTTTTGGTCCAAGGACGAAGCCTATTGAAATTGGAGAAAATCGGTCCATGTTAAGACCTAGCCCCCATACAAACGCCACCTTTGGATTCGGCTTAAATGACTCTTATAGCCATATTAAAATAGATATCGCGTTTAAATTCAGCAGGTATATGCACAAATCACCATTCCAAATTTCAAAGGAATCGGGTCAGTCCTTCTGGTAGTCCCCACACAAACCACCTTCCTGATATTCACATAATTCCCTCAAAATTTATAAAAATGGAAATATTTGATAAAAATTTTATTTTTAGGTCAGTAACCAAATCAAATCAGAATATAATTGGACCATTTTTGGACCTAGTCCCCCATATAAAAATTTCGACCGATATTCAGTTAAATTGGTTTATTGACAAAAAATAAATCAATTCCACTAAAATTTGATCTGTGTGTGTTTTCTGCACTAAATAAAGATCTAACAAAAGACAGATACAATCGGTCCATGTTTGGACTTGGGACCCATTTTCCGGAAAACACTGGTGTAGGGTATCATATGGTCAGTCTTGACCGACTATAACTTTCTTGTTTAGTTTGTCATTCCGTTTGTAACCCCTGGTCTACACCTGATTTTTTTTGTGCAATAATTTTGATAAATTCCAAACAAAGATTGCGTACAATTTCGATGTTTAATTGCCAGCTATAGCTGCTCAGAAAAATGGTTAAACAATTATTGCTACACTCAGAAAATTATGTAAGTTACTACATGTTAGTTGTTTGTATATTTTACAGTAATTAGTTGTTTTCAACTACAAAATAAGTTGTTTTTGTATGAAAAATATCAAACAACTATTTCTGCTAGTTATTCTAAGTCGTTTTTTTGAACTACTAACAAAAAAGTTCTGTAATGTTGTAACAGTTATTTTAAGTAGTTAACTTATTTTTTTTTATCTCTGAAAAGATTTCAAAGTTTTTTTTTCCAAAAAATAAATTTTCGTTTTTTATTTTTACAACTTTTTTTTTTTTTAAAAAAACTTGGAAAAAATTTGGTCATCAATTTTTTTTTCTAAAAAATTTTTTGAAAAAAAAAATTTGGTCTACATTTTTTTTCTGAAAATTTTTTTTAAAAAAAAAATGATATATTGATTATTTTATTTTTACTACATGTTAGTTGTTTTGACTACAAATGTAAGTAGTTTTTACTACATAAGTCAGTTGTTTTTTGTCAGTTAAAATAACTAACATTGTTAGTTGATTTAACTGAAAAAGTAGTTGACCCCAAATCAACTTACAAAGTAGTTATTTTAACTGACATTTTCAGTTGATTGTACTAACATAATTTTTTGAGTGTATACAAATTTTGACGTTATATAAATTTTGATGTAATGTTTAAGTATTTGTATCAGTTGTGGACACAAAAATATCGAAATATCGGTCAGAGAGCCCTTAAAGTATATTTACATGATTGATCCTTGATCGATTCTAAGACATTTTCTGAATGTTAGTCAGTCCGTTTGTATAAAACATACTGCCATAAAAAATTTTGGCTCCTAAATATTGGCACGAATTTGTCTTATGGTCATAGGTAGGCTAAGTTCGTAAATGGGCAAAATCGGTCCAGGTGGAAAAATGTTTCCGCTTGAAAAACTAAGTCAACCTCTGAAAAACGACATTTTTTCAATAACTTTTTGGATTTTTGTTCAACAAATGAAACAATTTTCAGCCCGCCTCCTTTTGTAGGCGTGGATAAAAAAAAATAATTTTAATAGTAATAAAATGTTTTTAATATGATTGTAATAATTAAGTGCAAAAATCATTATAAATCAACGTGGGGAAAAGTGTACCCCAATATGGGGATACTTATTAAAAGATATTGAATAACAATTTTCAGATTTGGGAATAGGGATTCTCCAGAAAAATTTATAATTTAAAAAATTTTTGAGCGTTGTTTTTCGACATCTAAGTCATGAAGAAAATTAAGGCTTTATTATCTTGTATTTGGTAATCAAAATTTTTAAAGTCGATGTTGTCAATGATTTTTTAAGCCAAATATGTAGATAAAATGATACAAAAAGTTGGAACTTTATTGAGGTAAAATTACACAAAAATTACACAAAAAAATATCATTATCCAAGGATTTTGAAATTGTGCCACTTTTGGATAATTATCCAGAAAGTGGCAACACTGGTTTGAACTCAAAAATTGCACATTAACGAGTCTCGAAAATTAAAAATTTTAGATGCGTATTAAAGGACTTATTACGGGGAATTAATTCAAAAAAAGAATTAATTCAAAAAAAGAATTAATTCAAAAAAAGAATTAATTCAAAAAAAGAATTAATTCAAAAAATTAATTAATTAAAAAAATGAATTAATTCAAAATTAATTAATTCCAAAAAAGAATTAATTCAAAATGAATTAATTCAAAAAGAATTAATTCAATTGAATTAAAATTGAACTATTCACAAAATGAATTAATTCTTTTTAAAATTTCGAAGCTCTGTCTCCAGCGTCCAAACTTTAGCTCGAATTACGTTAGCTACAACCGGTATGAATTTCGCTGCATTCGGACCCGTACCTACTTACTGAATAGCCAAATTATTAAAAAAGTCCACTATTCACCAACAAAAGTTCAGCAACTTCAAATGCGTTAAAAAAAATGTAGCGTTGAACTAAAAAAAGCCTCGAGGGTTTTGTTATGTCAACTTTCATTTGCTTTTGGTTTCATTCCATTCTGATTTTGGTTGTTGCACTGTGTTACACTCAAAAAAAAAAAAAAAAAACTGTAATGTTAGCAAAAAAAGCTTGTAAACCTACAAGAAAATTTGCTGATTTTGAACCCACAATTTTTTTGCTAAAGTTAGCAAAAATGTTTTGCCAATAATTAGTTAACTGATTTTTTGGCTAAAGTCTAGTTGGCAGACATTGCTCTGATCCAAACAAAAAAAATACTACAGATAGATCTTTTAATGTTGAGTCAAAAAAAAAAATAAAAATTGTCGGCGCCCCATGGTTCCCGAGTTATGGGCCTCCAAAGTTTGGAACTATAATTGGATATATTTTCTGAAATAATGGTCCGATCTGGTCGAGATTGGTTTCATTCGAAAGCTTATTCAAATATCTTTCATAAAACATTTACAAAAATTGGATCCATTAACCCATTGGGGTGCAACACCAAATTTTAGATTTTTTAAGTGGCCATTTTGCAGTAAAATAATTTTATTTCAAAATTATGCATTATTAACCTATATATTTATGCAACCAAGGTTAAAGCTTAGAGCTTAAGCTTTAATTTGACATTAAGGTAGATATATTAACCCTTATAGAGCCGGAGATATCAAATGTTGAACATTGATAAAATTTATTTTTTTTTATTTGTACTTCATTTTTTCGCATTTAATAATCTTATACTATATATTTACAAGTAGAAATCGGAAAGATTTCTTAAAAAAATAATGCCATGTTTTCAAAATCCCAAAAAGGCGAAAATCAGCCATATCTGGAAAAAAAAAAAAAAAAAAATCGCGCGATTTTTTTTTTTTTTTCTTTCCAGATACGGCTGATTTTCGCCGCGCTCGCAAGCTCGCGCGATTTTTTTTTCCAAATGCCATTATTTTTTCTAAACATTATTTCCTATAATGTTTTAGAAGTAGTTTTAATACTATATTAGAGGATCTATTAAAATTATATCTTCTTCAATATGATCTTCACTTTCTTGGCTTGTTGAAGATGATATTGAAGAGTCTAATAAATTCTCATCACCAGAGTCTAGTTCCAATGGATCTTCTTCGGCTGATTCTCGAACAGTATGACATTCGGTGCACGGATTCATGGGATCATATAATTGGCCAGCAAATTTCCAGAATTCGCTTAATATACTTGTAAAAAACGGCAATAAGTGAAACAAATTATAGTTGCCGAATTTCCTACAAGTTTCAGCTTAATGAGGTAAACTTTTCATAAAATGTGAACGCTTAGAAATGAAAACAAGCTGTTTTTTAAGCAACATGAGCGATTTTTAAAAATGGAACTTTTTCAACACTTAAATCAAAATAATATTAAAAAAAATAAATAAATTATCAACGTTCAACATTTGATATCTCCGGTTCTATAAGGGTTAATGGGTCGAACAAAATGTCAAATTAAAGCTTAATATCTAAGCTTTAATCCTAGTTCCATAAATATATAGGTTAATAAGGCATATATTTGAAATAAAATTATTTTACTGCAAAAAGTCCAGTTTAAAAATCTAAAATTTGCTGTTGCTCCCCAATGGGTTAATGGATCCAATTTTTTTAAATGTCATATTAATGGCATTTCAATAAGCTTTCGAATGAAACCAATTTCGACCAGATCGGAGCATTATTTCATAAGATATTTCCAATTATAGCTCCAATCTTTGGAGGCCCATAACTCGGAAACCATGGGCCTCCGACAAATGTTTTTTTTTTTTTTTGGGACTCACCTATTTCATCCCTATTTCTGAAAAAAAAAAAAAAAAAGGAGCAATGTCTGCCAACTAGACTTGTTCCAACCAAAAATGCCCTCCATTTTGCTCTATCTGGCTTAGTTTCCGAGATAGCGCCATTTTAAGTTTTCTGAAAATATAAAAAATTTACCATTTATTTTTGCTAATGTTAGCAAAAAATCTTGTAAAAATGTTGTCAACTCAATTTCAAATTTAGCAAAAGAAATTAGTTCAAAGTTTGTTTAAAACTGCTAATGTGCTAAACGAAGTTTACAAGAATTTTTTGCTAACATGCTAATCTCAACTAAAAATTTTCTAAAAGTTAGCTAACTAGCATTAGCAAAAAAAAAATAGTAAATCTACTGACGTATTTTTTTGAGTGTATGTATTCCACTAAATTCAGATTTTAAAAATTTAAGTAAGGAATTAATTCTATAGAAGGTCTGGAATATAAAACTGATAATCAAGTTTAATTATAAACAAGTTCACAACTAAAAATACACAATCAACAAATTATTTTTAGTATTCTATAAATAAATTCATAATAAAGTTCATACATTCATACATTTGTTGTGGTAGGTCAGTTTTATTTATTTCACAAAAACAATATAAAATTGACTCATACATATATTCTATTGTTTGTTTTGAGAAATTTGTACATACAAATATATTTAGAAAATTTTAAGAAATGAGAGAGCATTTTAAAAAAGAGACTAGGGTTCATTACTCTTTGTCTGAATACTCTTTAAATTTGTTGTAACAAAAAAAAGCTTTTTTAATTGGACTTAAATTTTTTAATTGATTTAAGATTTTATTGGAAAATTCTTACAAATAAAACAAGATGTGTACAATAAAAGTCTGTCATTACCTGCCATAAAGTCCCCTACTGTATACTTATTTTGTCATTCCGTGTGTAACGCAAGGAAATATCGGTCAAGGACCTCCTAAAGTACATAAATATATTTTTCTGATTGAACTTTTAACATAATTACAAATCAACCTAGTCTCGTTGTAGCGAAAACAGACTAAGTAAGGCCTCTGGTGGGAATCGAATCCACGACCCCTACCTCATAATCTAGCACGCTACCAACTTGCCTACTGGGGCTAGTTGGTAGCCACTGGGGCTACACTCAAAAAAAACCTTGTAAATGACAAGAAAAACTTTTAACTTTTATTTCTTTTACCTCCTATTTGACAAAAATTTCTTTTAATTTTACAAGATTTTTACCAACAACTTTGTAATTTTACAAGCTTTTTACCAATAAAATTGTAAATTTACAATTATTTAACGCGATAAAACTCACAAGGAGGTCTCGTGATTTTACTAGATTTTTTGCTACCTCCTCTTTTACGAGAATTCCCAGTAAAAATTACGACCTTTTTTTGTAATTTTACAAGCTTTTTACAAATAAAATTGTAAATTTCCAACTTTTTTGGCAAAATAAAACTTACAAGGAATTCTCGTGAATTTACTAGATATTTTTTTGTAAAAAAAGTTGGAAATTTGTAAAAAAAGCTTATTACCAATAAATTTGCAATTTTACAAGCTTTTTACTAATAAAATTGCAAATTTACAATATTTTTGACGCGATAAAAAAACTTACAAGGAGGTGTGGTGATTTTACTAGATTTTTGCTATCTCCTATTTTACGAGAATTCCCAGTAAAAATTACGAGCTTTTTTTGTAGTTTTACAAGATTTTTGCCAATAAAATTGTAAATTTACAACTTTTTTGGCAAAATAAAACTTGCAAGGAATTCTCGTGAATTTACTAAATTTTTTTTGGAAATTTGTAAAAATACAAATAATAAATAAAATTACATAAAAAAATTTAAATTTCGATCGATTTTTTTTTTTAACAAGAAAAACTCTCAAATATTGGTAAAAGGTATTACGAGACTTTTTCTAGTAATTTGACAAGTTTTTTTTGTGTAATTGATCTACACACAATATTATGTACAATAGAATTGTACAGTATGTACTTTGAAGATACTACCCTGCAAGCATTTCGATACGAAGAAGATACGCTAGCGTATCGCCTGGAAGATAAATTGTATTGCGGGTGATATCTTCTTTGTATTGCGGAAGAAACACCTTTTGGTAGAAATCGTGTCCCGAATGCGATACGTCCAGGAGATACGAAAGCAATTCCTCTGGAAGATAAATGGGCAATATTGCCAGATAATCGTTTGGAAGATAAATTTATGATTTTACTCAAATTTTACCTAGAAAATATTGCCAGATAATCCCCTAAATCAGCGGTTACCAACCTATGGTACGCGTACCAGTAGGGGGTACGCGAAATTGTCCGCGGGGGTACGCAAAATTTAAGTAATTTGGATATTCGTTTTAGATTAACCTTTCAATGCTGGTTCCGCATCTGGCTTCCAAAGTTTTCCATAACTTCAGGGTTTTAAGAAAGTTGAGGTCAAAGTTGACAAAAAAAAAAGTATTTTTGTGCAATTTAGAGAGCGTTTTTTTGCGATATTTTGAGATCTGACCACTTGTTTTCGATTACCCTTTCGATGCTGATTCCAAATATGGTTCCCAAATTTTTCTATGATGTCAGGTTTTTAAAAAAATTAAAAAAACGTGTTTTTGGACATTTTTGAGACGGGTTCTGATAGAGTGAAAATTTTGGCACCATTTTGTTAAGCTCAAAATGCCATTTCATTGTATATACGAGGGTGTTTCATTCGAAAAGTCGCGGAATTGTTGATCTGCCCTTGTATTAAAAAAACATTTAAAAAATTAAAAACATTATATTTCCGCCCTCTGTGATGTGTTTTTGGAACTTTTTTTAAGAGTTCAAAAAACATCCGTTGTTTTAAATTTTTGGTATAGAATCGACTGGTGAAATCAGATTTGCAATATTTTTAGCTGTTTTTGCTCTGCAGAAAAATCAGCTCAAAGTCCGCGTTTTCAGATGCATTGAACCACCCCAAGGAGCGGTATTTCAAAAAAAAATACCACCATTGTTTTGATATCCCCTAAATCCTTCAAAAAAATTATAATACCCGCAGATCAAAAATTTAAAAATTAACTCTAATATTTTTATGAGAAGTTTTTTAACGAAAACAGAAAATTCGTTAGGGGGTACGCGGCTGACAAAATTTAAAATTAGGGGTACGCGAGCCAAAAAGGTTGGTAACCGCTGCCCTAAATGATATCCGCAATGTTGTTCTTGGAAGATAAAAAGAAGATGTCGCCGTTTTTGTTTCAAAATTATGGTTTTTATTGTTAGATATAATTTAAAAGATACCACACTACAAAAAATTGTCTTGAATGATGATTTCTTGATTGGTTCCATGATCTTGATAAATGTTGTGCGTCAAAAATTGGTCACAAATTTGCTGGACCTAATGGAGAAACGAAATTAAGTTAATCAATAGTGCAGATTTATATCTATTTGTTGCAAATGTATTACTTACCTCTCAAAACCACTTTTCAGGAATTTTTGTTTGATTTATTTCACATTTATTGCGAAAAAACGAAGAAAACCCATATTATAATATGGAAATTTATTTTTGACAACAAATAAAATATTTTGATTTCGTTTTTTTTTTTTTCATCCGTATGATAAAAGGAAGATATCGTATATGAATCGCGCAGGTGAAAAATCGCCTGGAAGATACACTTTCGATAATTTGGCGATTTTATCTACTTCATAATTGAAATATTTTTTTTTTAAATATTGCTAAAATATCCTCAAAATGATAAAAGGAAGATTTTAAAAATATACTACTTTGATGATTTGTAAAAACGATAAAAAGAAGATATCCCCGCAATTTCTCTTGGGCGATATTTCTTCCAAATGTTTGCAGGGTAAAAAATTACTGTACTACACACAAAAAAAGCCTTATCAAATTACTAGAAAAAGTCTCGTAATCCCATTTTACCAATATTTAACAGTTTTCCTTGTTTTTTAACAAAAAATTTTCGATCGAAATTTAATTTTTTTTTTGTAATTTTACAATTTTTTTTGTAATTTTACAAATTTCCAACTTTTTTTTTACAAAAAAAAAACCTAGTAAATTCAAGAGAATTCCTTGTAAATTTTAATTTACCAAAAAATTTTCAAACTTTTAAAATTTGATTTGTAAAAAGCT
This sequence comes from Pegoplata infirma, assembly GCA_963921195.1. Taxonomy (NCBI): domain Eukaryota; kingdom Metazoa; phylum Arthropoda; class Insecta; order Diptera; family Anthomyiidae; genus Pegoplata; species Pegoplata infirma. The sequence goes on from OY992539.1 coordinate 55,267,389, forward strand.
TGTAAAATTACAAAATAGTGACTCCAACAACACCTGCATAATTTTACAGTTCACTTTTATTTTACTATACAATTTTTGACTGGACCTCTTTACTGAAGCCTGAAATCGCCGGCATCTTTCCTATTAAGAAAATTATAATTTTTTCATGAATCACCTCAGTGTTCATATTAACATTGCGATTTATTAACAATTTATAGTTTGTCAATACATTTTTAACTAGATTACTAAATCTTAGATTAAGAAGGTATTATTTGTATACTGTCATCAATTCGAAAATTTATTGTAAGCCTTCCCGTTTAGACCATTCCATCCAAGAGCCCAAATATGGTTTAGCGCTGAAAAATATCAAAAAGATAAAAAAAAAATATTTAAAACTTTAAGACAAAATCGGGTAATGACATTTAATTCCTTTTATTTGGATCTTTAAAAATTGTTAACACGAAAATCCTAGCTGATCCTATTTTCAAAACCTAAACTTGCTTGAAAAGGAATGTTCAAAATCTATAAGAATCAGTTGAATATTTCACTGGGAAGTTTTTGTTATCGAACAGTGTAATTATTTAGCAATATCTCGAAAACAGGATCAGCTAGGATTTTCGCGTTAAAGGTTTTTAAAGTTCTAAATAAAGAGGAATAAATTGCCATTACCCGATTTTGTCACCATTTTTAAAAACTAAAACTTGTTTGAAATTTAAAGTTACTTTAGGCTAATGTCCAAGCGTTGGATATATCCAAGACAAATTTAATTGACACGCTCAGCCAAAGTATATCAGAACACTTTCAATAATAATTTTTATCAATATTAAAAAAATGTGTTTTACCTTTTCCAACCATGTTTTTTAGCTAATTCAGCACCCATTTCAGCATATTTTCCACCGAGACAACTAAAAATCACAACAGCTTCTTTGGATGGTTTTTGAGCAGCATATTTTTGCAAAAAATCATCATCGCTCATCTTTAAAGCATCCTCTAATTCATTAACTAAAGAAATTTATTAATTATAGCATCGAATTAAATTTAAATTCAAATCACATTCTAAATTATTAACTAGGGATGAGATTTCCATGCAAGTGCATGTTTTTTGTCGATAGTCTTAAAACGATATCGACCAATGATCTTTCCGAATAAAAAAATTTTCGTTAAAACGGCATCGATTTGTATTTGCATATTTTGGTGCAAATGCATATTTTTGCATATTTTAATTTTAAATGCATACTTTGTGCATATTTCTAATTTTTAAGTGCATATTTTGACATAAATTACCAAAAACACAAAATTAAATTTATTTTTTTCAATAAAAAGTTAAAATTTTAAAAATGTATAATGAAAATAAGAAAAATTGTTTTTGTTTCTTTTTATTTTTTTTATAGATTTTCTTTATTTCTAAAAAAATCTTGCTTATACAAAAAAATTGTTAATGTTACTATTTAAATCCGGCGTTATTTTTCGCTTTTCAAGAAGTTTTTCCTAAGAAAACAATATTTTTATTGTATACATTTTATTTTTTAGTGCATATTTTGAATTTTTTATAGCGCATATTTTCGATTTTTTAGTGCATAAAAATCTCATTCCTATTCTTAACATATCAACTTACATGGAATATTTATACTACCCGGTATAGAACCATCCTTTTCAACTAAATCTTTAGGTCTAACTTCAATTAGATATTTTTCAGGATGATTTGGCAAATCCTTGACTTCCTCATAAGTGGCATAATCATCATTTATAACCACATCATCTGCTTTAGCTATTTGTAAAACTCCAAAAACCAAAAAGCAAAATGTTATTAAATATTTGAATTGAAACATTTTGTAAAAAAAACACAAGTTTGTTTCCCTCGCAATTCGTTTAGAAAATCTAAGCTTGAAATTAACAGTGAGTGTCATTTTATATAAAATATTTTGTATAGAACTAGAAAAATCAATTATAAAATGCACATGCCCTTCATAACAGGGAAGAGGTGGGTTTGTTCTAGTACAAATCATATAATATAAAGCCATTGTTAAGTACAAATAACAATTGACTGCAATAAACAAAAAATTAACTAAATAATGGAAAAATTAGCTAAATTCAAGGAAATGATAATGATTTTGTTTTTAAGAAAACTTTTTTAAAATTATGTCAATTTGAACTAGAAAATAGGAAAATATCATAAAAATTTTCAGGACTTGTTAAATTTTTCAAAATTTAAGATTTTTTTTTTTCTAAAATCATTTTCAATGAAATTTTTACTACAAAACGCAAAAAAAAATTCTGTCTTTCACAACTTTTCAATTCACATGAAAATTTCCGAATCATATAAAATCAAGTTTAGTGTTTTGTTGATCACGTTTTCATTCGAAGTTGAAATCGAATAATTTAAATTTTAAAAATGATTATGAAAAAAGTGAATTCTTTTACTTTCAACAAATTTTATTTATGTGAAACAAAACGAAAAAGAAATTCGGATGTGAAATCTAGAACACCAAAAAAATTCGGAAATTTTCATTTTCACATTTTTTATGTGAATTACTCTTTTTGGAACAGCGGCCTTAGACTTAGCCAAATTTATTTCGAGACTTTCTAAAAATTGGAAAATTTTTTTAGAAAATTTGAAAGTAGGCAAACCCATTATTGTAAGTAAATTTCAAATGACAATATTTCAAAAACAGTTACACTAAAATAACCCAAAATAGTGAATCGCAAGATTTTTTTTTTTAATTTTCTAAAAATGCCACACACTGAAATTTATATAAGCAAAATCAACTGAATATGACAGTTAAAACAACTACTATGTAAGTTCAACTACATTTTCAGTTAAAATAACTAACAAATTTAGTTGTTGTAACTGGCAAAATTCTATCTTATGTAGTGAAAACAAATTAGTAGTTGATAAAAATATGTTTTTCCTAAAAACTGACTTAATCATATTGGCATTCAACGTATTTAAACACCGCTTTTGTCATAGGTCTGGTTTGATTAGTTTTTTGTGCATAATTTTTAGACTAAAATACAATATTAGTTTTATTTAATAATACAAATATCGCGTTTTGTTAATGTGAGAATGATGATGCGAGTGAATACAATTTAAATAAGTGCATCCATCATGAAGTTACATTAGTATTTAATTATATTTAAATTTAATAACATCTGGTTTTATTTGAGTATTGCAATACGAATAGATTTATTGTTATTAAATTGTACCCTACAAAATAGTGTGACACAGTGTCACACGATATTAAAAAAAAATATAAAAGTAAAATTCGGCCTGGCCGAATTCATAAATACCCTCCACCAGTGCTGCCAATTTTATGAAAGAAATCATTAAGTTTAAAAGAAACAAGTAAAAAAGTTAAATTCGGCCTTGTCGAATGTAGTGATACCCTCCACAATTTCAAAAAGGTTATTGCCAACAACTTTTTTAAAAGGAAATTATGTGCTTTAAAAAAAAAAAGTCCGCGAAAAAAAATGTTGGTAAAAAAACTTGATTAAATACTATGTGGTGTTCAATTATGTTCACAGATGTCAACCAGTAGCCAAATTAAAGCATTTTGTATTTTTAGGTTATGTTGAATGTACTACAATTTTTGAGGTGTTCTTACATTTTCGTTCATAACTTTTGAACCGCTGAACCAATATCGCTCAAATGCAACACCAAACTTCTCGGGAGAACTTCCAACAAATATGTTTCTCGTCATCTCCGTGCAATCATCTCCGTCATCTCCGTGCAATATTTTGGCCGTGATCACCATTTCCACAGACAGACGGATATCGCTAAAATGTGTTAAAATCGATTGGGGATTATGAATATATATACTTTTGGGGTCCCACACATTGGTTCCAAATCAAAATCTAGCTGGACAAAAGTCCAAAAATTAGTGTCCTCAAAATTGGGAATTAATAGTGCTAGGGGCAAGCTAAGGGTGTGTTCTGATCAAACTAATAACCATTTTTTGGAATTAGGTCTTTAACTTTGTTAAATATGCGAATGAAATAACATTTTTGGTATCAAATATTTAAAAAAATAATATATGCATTTATAAGTGTTCAACTAATAACATCATATTATCCATGTTACATCAATGGTTTCAAAACGGTTTATGTACAAGAAAGCTACAGATTTATACTTATTCTGGACACTAATAAGAAATTTATAATCGATCTTCTTCTTACATTTTTTGTACTTTGAAGTATGGTCAATAATAACAATATTTTTGAGGACTTATGAAACTTCCACAGCTTGCCAAAACCGAATCCAGGCATATCATGTCGAATTACTACATACAACTTATAGGTAATTTATTACTGAACGTTGTCATGCAGACATTTCTTGCAGGTTTTTGCAAGTTTAAAATTAATCACAGTTTATATGAAAATAGATTTTCGCCAAAAATTTTTTTTCTAAATAAAGTATTGAATTTTTGTAAGTTTTTGATAACTTTTAAGTATTATAATTATGCTTAGCTTAAATAAAGCATTAAATGTGATGTTTCCTATTAAACCGCGGCCAATTACACACTTCTACTAAATTCAAAAATGTCCGTCCGTCTGTCCATCTGTCCGTCTGTAGAGGACACGATACAGTCCAAAATAAAAGAGCTAGACTTCCGTAGTTTGGCACGAATATGTCTTATGTTCATAAGCAGGTTGAGTTCGGAAATGGATAAAATCGGACCAAGGGGAAAAAAGTTCCCCCTTGGAGAACTAACCCACCTAATAAAAATCGCATTTTTTGCCGGTTTTTTTGTACTTTTGCTAAGCAAATGCAACATTCTTCTCTCAGATGAAGTTCGAAATCGCAAGGGGAAGGTGCTCCCTAACGTCTCCCACCAACCCCCCCCCCCCCCCAAAAAAACGCCCCTGGATTTTTTTATATTGTTTTTTTTTTTTACATTTTGGAGGGTATAAAACATTCGGCACAGACGAATGTAACACTCTTACTGGTTTTTTATTTTTTTTTTTACATTTTGGAGGGTATAAAAGATTCGGCATAGCCGAATTTAAAGCTCTCACTTGTTTTTTTCAATTACACTTCTCGACAAATTTTTTTTTGTTTTTAGAGATTACAAAACTTTCAAAAAATAAGTTTTTGCATTTCATATTTCTGTTCTGCATATAAACCATTTTTGTCATTAATTAATTACTGAAATTATAAAAAAAATAAAAAGTTGTCGATTAGTGTAATCGACTTAGAAAAGTTTAAACATGTTTTTTGAACTCAGCGACCCCAAAAACATATAAAACGATGATAAAATAATTTTGTCCAGCTAGATTTGGACTTGGAACCACTGTGTCCCATACCGATATTTCGATGAGTTACAAACGAAATGACAAACGTATATATACCCTCTATCACTTAGTGGAGGGTATAAAAATCGTTAAGAAATCATCATGATAAAAATACGCTAATATATACTAAAAACTGATTTAAAAAGTTTCGGCCGTAGTTTTGACAACAAGCTTTTTAGTTGAGATGTTGCTTTTAATGGTACATATTAGTGCCTACGGTCAGTACCGTAGTAACGGGAATACCGGTATTCCCGGTTCTCGGTATTACCGGTTTCCCGGTTCTTAATTTATTCCCGGTATTCCCGGGAATACCGGTATCCCGCTTCCGGTTCTGAAAGTATTCCCGGGACTACCGGCGTTAGTGTGACCCATCAACATATGGAAAAATACCAAGTATAACTCACATCTGAACGTACCTCAAAATATGATAGATTTGTTCGTAACGAACAATTTGCGCCAAATTTCAGCACCCTAAAACGATTGGAAGGGGATGCTAATTTGTCATAAGTGTTTGCAAACTCCAAAGAAATCTTAAAAACATTTTTATTGGAATCTTAAAAATAATCATATGGAATGCTAGCGTAACAAGAGCACATAATTCACATGTGGCCATTTTGTCCTAAGTTTGTCATTAAACAAAAAAAAAAATACATATTAAAAAAAAGCGGAACCCTGCATTTCACTAAAACCGCTGGAACTCAAAAACTATGCGGACCATTAAGTTGCGATAAAGTTCATTTGAAAGGCAATACAAATATCTTTAATTTGAGTATAATATCAAAAAAAAATTTTTTTTTGTTTTTTCCCTAATCGAAACTAAAATGTCCTTATTGTCCTTTGTAGGCAACCTTAGGACAAAATGGCAATATGTGTTCTTGTAGCGATACCATTCCATGTAGTAATTTTTAGGATTGGAACATTTTTTTTTTTTTAGATTTCTTCGGAGGTTGCAAACACATGTGATCAGTTAGCATCCCCTTCTAATCGTCGTAGGGTGCTGCAATTTGGCTCAAAATATTAGTAACGATACCATCTTTAATTTTTTAAGGTACGTTGACCTGTAGCGAAGCAAAAGGAATTTTGGGCCACCCTAACCGGCGTGTATATTTTGTACAATTTAAATTTTTTCTTTGCTTTTACAAAACATGTGAAAAATACCATTTCCATTTAATTTTTTGAATTTAAGAACAAATAGTTACATGATTTTCAAATAAATTTTAGAATCACAACTAAATATATCTGAAATACTGATTAAATTGTGTAAATTAAATATTTAATGGTATAGTATTTTCTTGGTTTTTGAGAACCGGTACTAGGATCAGAACCGGGAATACCGGTATTCCCGGGAATATATCTAGACCCGGGAAACCGGTACCAGAACCGGGAATACCGGTATTCCCGGGAATACCGATAACCGGGAAATGGGGGGCAATAGTACATATTCACAAAAAATTTTATTCCTATCTGTGACATCTTTATCGTGTTCTAAACCCAGCAAAACTTGGAGGACTTCTAGAACTAGTGCTAGAGTCCTTCTTTTTAGCTCGACTAGTTCTATATCTCGTTCTCAGAGTCATGATTTTTGTTTGAAATTGTCACCCTCAGAACTAGTTCTAGGGAAGTAGTCTAGGAACAATCACACCTTCTATGGAACGGTTCCATAAGTCATTCTAGAACCAATTGTTTATCCCATTCTGTAACCCATGATTTTTGTTTAAAATTGTCACCACCAGAACTAGTTCTAGAACCAGTTCTTTAACCCATGATTTTTCTTTGAAATGGTCACGACAGAAACTACTTTCAAGAAGCTATTGTGGCATAAATGTGGAAGTACTTCAGGAATGCCTTCTAGAAGTTGTGTATTCACTAATTCTATTTTACTATATAAAACTAGTTCGAGCATAAATGTGTAACCAGTTTAAATACTAAAAAATCATTAATTTTTTTCTCAACAAATTCATTAAAATAGTTTTAATTCAAATTTTAAAATAGCAAACTAAAGAACAACAAAAATAAGTTTACAAAAGTTGTCACAAAAAACGGAAACAAATTAGTATAATCAAGAAACAAGATAATAACTAAATCCTTAGGGTATACTCGTAACATATTAATAATGAACAATACATATTTTTCAATATTAAAGATGGCAAAGAAAATCCTAAAAATATTGTTGTTTAAAACGGGTTTTAGCTGTACGTGAGAACAGAGTATAAGGTCGTAAGTGTGAACTCCTTATAAGTCCCGAAAAAAAATTATAAAATTTACTAAGTCCCTGACACAATTTTTTTTAGTTTTATAGTATTTGTTTTATAGAAGTGGTGTAGAAGTCATGTACGACTAGTTCTTTGTCACTAGTTCTCTATCTCGTTCTCAGAGTGATGATTTTTGTTTGAAATTGTCACCATCAGAACTAGTTCTAGGGAAGTAGGCTAGGAACCCATGTATGGAACGGTTCTTTAAGTCATTCTAGAACCAATTCTTTATCCTATTCTTTAACCTATGATTTTTGTTCGAAATTGTCACCATCAGAACTAGTTCTAGCGAAGCAGTCTAGGAACATTTTGTACATTTTTTTTTTGCAAAAAAAAAAAACATTTTGAATTATTTTTTGTTCAAAATATAACGCAATTTCAGCACTTTACTGAACAAAATTAGTAGTATTTTTTGTTTCCGTATTATTTTTATTATTTCATTAATGCGATTGGAAATTATCTAGAAGGAAAATAAGCGATTTTTGAAAAAAAAAAATATATTGTAGGGACAAAAAATATACGATTATGCTTAGTTGGATTACTCAAATTGCTTACTAATTTTGCTACAATTGGAAAGTTTTGTTTACTTTTTGTAATATAAAATTCCAGCTGTAGAAAATAAAGTAGTATATTGCAGATTGTAGTAAGGTAATTGAATGGATCTATCAAAACCTATTTGCACTAATGCCCCAATACTTAATAAGACCAAACAAATTACCCAATACTTAATAATATTTTTAGACCCTCTGTACATATTTCAAAAAGTTTGACTTTTTCCAAATAAAAGATGCGACAGAGAAATGCGTAATCAAATATATATTTTTTGTTTTTTTGAAAAAAATTATAAGTTTTTGAAATAGCTTCCAAGATGTTGTTTGAGAACCAGTATTTGCTTCATGGAAGTGGTGCAGAAGTCATGTACGACTAGTTCCAAATCACTAGTTCCCAAACTACTCCAAAAAAGCTCTTTGGAATCAAAATATTACCCTTTTGGATCACTTCTAGAACTAGTTGTGACATCACTAGTTCTAGGATGCTCTTTGAGAACCTATCGTGACAAGCTTTGAAGTACTTCTAGAACTAGTTATTTTTGAATGACTCCGAAAAGTTTTGCTGGGAAAATGTATCAAAAAAATAACAAAAATCGATTTTTTTTACCCTTATTCAAATTTTATATGGGGGGGTTAAAGCTAAAGGGTTCAAGTGCCTTATTTTCTAAAATTAATTTATTTTTTGAATTTGTTCAATATTTTGAGTCAAATTTAAATGATTACTAAATTGTGATTAGCGGATAATATCCTCTCTAATAAGTCAATAAAAACTAAAATCGGTTGAAAATCAGCCCCTCACAAAAAATGACTTGTACAAAAGTTTTTAGCCAAATCGGAAAATTATGGTATATTTTGGTCTAAAAACTCTATATTTAAGTTTTTAGCTAAATCGGAAAATTTAGTCAAAGTTTAGCTCTGAAAAAAATTTTGGTTTTTACAAAAAAACTTTAGCCCCCTTAAATTTAAACATGAAGTTTTTAAACCAAAACGAATAATTTGCCAGGCAATATACAAAAGTATTTTTTGTGATAATACATAATATTTTAAAAAGGGTAAAAAACGCATTTTTCACTTTTTTTGATGCATTTCAGAGCACGATAAAGATGTCACAGATAGGAAAAATATTTTTATTATATTTTTCGAAGTCAATCAAATCAATCAAATTAAAGTGGAAGGGTTTATCTACATATTTTGAAGACCAACATTTTTCAAAGTTTTTTTTTTTTTTAAACATGAAAAATAAAAAAAAAATATTTTTATTTTTTTGTAAGCAAATTACTAAATTGTTATGAAATTTAAAGTTCAAATGCGATTTTCTCGAAAAAAAAAGATGAATGTGTTTCTGATTTTTTTTTGTGTGGATGGACAAACATCTAAACTTAAAAAAAAAAAAAAAAAGTGGCCGGATTTTTGATAAATTGACTTTTTTAAAAAATGGAAAATTTGAGAACGGGTTCTGAAAATTTTCAAAAAAAAAAATTTTTAATCGATAGCCCATACAAAACTATATAAGAACGTAAATTTTTGACATTGTGGTGCATTCCGTTTTAATGTGATAAATATTTAATAAAGGCAACTCGCCACAAATTTGACCATTTTTCCAATATTTGACCACGCCTCCTAAGCCCCGTTTTTGAAAAATTGAAAAACCAAAAACGCAATTTTCTAAGTTCCATATAGGGCTATCCATATCACCTATTCAGAAGTTTACGGTACACATGTTTTTTTCGCTGGACATTTGGTGTGGAATGCCTCATATGTATGTGAAAATTATTAACAGATCGCAGCCGCCATGATCTGTAATGTTTTTTAAATATAAAAAAAAATAAAATAACTAACAAAAAGGTCGAACAAAAATTAACATCTTGTTTAATAAAATAACTACTTTAATTTACTGTTACTACATTACAGTACTTTTTTGTTAGTTGTTCAAAAGACGACTTAAAATTTAAGATTTAATTAATTTTTAAATTAAATTTACAAACTTTTTAATTTTTTTTTTCTGTGTAGTGCACAATTTTTTCGTTTTCATATTTTTCGCGAAAACGCAAATTGAGTCTTCGATCCGGTCCATGTGTACAGGCAAAATTTGAAATTTGCCGGACGGTGTTAAACTTATCATATTTTTAACTATTTTTAATTCGAGCAAGCTTACGATAACCACAATTATACTACGCAGTGTTGCCAGTTTAGGGGTTTTGTCCCCAAATAGGGGATTTTTTTTGGAAATTGGGGATGAAAAATTTGATTTGGGGAGCTGGGGATTTCACGGGGATGACACTGATTTTTTCGGGGATTTTTAGAGGATGAAATATTTTAGATAAACAATTGGTTTTTTAAATACATCAATCATAAAAAAATGCTAAAATCGGTAAAATGAGCTCTGCTTTATTTTTGATCAATCGTGGACATTAAAGGAAAAATGGACATCCAAAAAAACTTCCAACGTAGGAATTATGTGAGATTTATAAAGAAAAAAATAAATTTTTGTATGGTGTCTGTCAAAACCTGGTATCATGTTATCATGCTTTTCTTTTGCTTTAAACCAAATTGTAGATTTTTATACATTTTCTATAGTATAGCCTTTAAATCTATTAAAGAAAACTTACAAAATTCACTGTTTTTCCTATAAAAAAGTCATGATGTGGTAATCGCTCAACACGCAAAATACACTTACACTTTTTAACAAAGTTTCAGTGTAAAATACAACCCACCAAGTGTTTGTGCGTAAGTTAACCAAGTTTTTGTTCTGAAAAATTGGCTAAATTACTCAAAAGCACTTGATGGGTTGCAAGTTTTTTTTCGTGTAGTAAATTTTGAGAAAATTTTTTTTTGGGGATTTTTGGGGATGAGAAATTTAAAGTTGGGGATAGCATCCAAAAAAAAACTGGCGACCCTGATACTACGCATTACCACAATTTTATTTGTTATCGTAGTATGTAATTTACAAATAAAAGTTTATAAAAGTAGTACATAGTTGGTTATAATTAAGGGGGGTTTAAAGGGGGGAAAAACAGTCTGAACGAGAGCAATTTTTAAACAGCTATAAAAATATACATAAATACGTAATATTTTTTAATTCTGTTTTTTTATTTGAAAAATGAAATGTAATATTTTTAAAACTTTGTAACACAAAATTTGGTGAACTGAAATTACCACTTAATTGTAGAATTTTTTTTTTAAAAGACAAAATCGGCTGCAGTCTTATAGCAAGAACTACTGAACCGATTTTGATGATTTTTTATTTGATCTGTAGATTATTAAATTCTCTAGTACTTACCGTGGCAATTTTTTCAAAAATATTCAGCCTTACCATAGAAAAATAAAATATATTTAAAATCAGCTTTAAATTATCTTTTAAATAAAAAAAAAAAACATAATTAAAAAATATTGAGTATTTATTTTTTTATATCTTTTTAAAAAAAATCACGTGAAAGCAGTATTTTTCTTTAAACCTCCCTTAATATCTACAGCTGGACGTCCTGTTCGGAAGGAATACCAGCCAAATAATGACCATTAAAATGCTGATTGAGGAGAAAATTTGAAGGGCAGCTCTCAAAGTTGAAAAAATACGATTTTGATAAAAATTCTTTTTCGAATTTTATTGAAAATTAGGAAATTTTCGAGTAACTTTGCTAATTATACATAGCTAAAATTAAAGTTATTTTAACAAGGTAAACTCAGGTTGAATACGACCCACGTGAAAGAAAATCTAACATTTTTAAGAAAATACACAGAAAAAAATATGGAGGAAACAAATTCAAGTAATCACTTGTTTAAATTTAAAAACAAAAATTGACGCAATTAAAAATTTACTTAAAAATTTTAAAAACAATTTAAGTAAATAATTTAATAAAAATTTAATAATTTTTTTATTTTTTTTTTAACTCTCATAGTTTTTTGAATTCTCGTTTAGTTTATAGTTTTTGTATATGTAAATGAAAGTTTGTAATCGTCTTTATAACATTTTCCTATGTTTTTGAGACATAAATATGTTTGGTAAAGTTTGAGAAAACAAGTTTTTTTTTTTTTTTTTTTTTTTTTTAAATTTAAAACTTTTTTAAACTTTTTAAAAAAATAAATAGATAAATTTTGAGTAAATTTTTAATTGTGCCAATTAAAAATTTACTCAAATTTTTTTTTAAGCATTTAATAAATTTTTTTTTAAAATTTACTCAATACTATAAAATCGTTTACTGGTGCAAAATTGAGTAATTTTGTACTCAATAGTATTAAAAATTTACTTAAATATTTTTTTATTTTTTTCTGTGTAGTAATTAAAACGACCAAGGCCGCTGTTCCAAAAGAGTAATTCACATAAAAAATGTGAAAATGAAAATTTCCGAATTTCCTTGGTGTTCTAGATTTCACATCCGAATTTCTTTTTCGTTTTGTTTCACATAAATAAAATTTTGTGAAAGTAAAACGAATGCAATTTTTTCCTTATAATTTTTTTAATTTAAATTATTCGATTTCAACTTCGAATTCAAACTTGATCAACAAAACACTAAACTTGATTTCATGTGATTCGGAAATTTTCATGTGAATTGAAAAGTTGTGAAAGACAGAACAGAGGCCTAAGTCTTTTTTTTTTTGTTAAAATCTCAATAACTTTTTAATATTTTGTGCAAAAAAAGTAAAAAATCATATTTTGTTTAAAACATATTATTCCTCGGATGACTGATAATTTTTCAACGCTCAATAAATAATAAAGCCTGTATTAAACTATTTTTTTGGAACCAAGTGTACAAAAATGTAGTTCTCTCGAATAAGATTGCAATCACCGAATTTTTGTTCGGAACTTCAAATTGAATTAATATGCCATTTACATATATCTCGAAATCCAGAAAAAATGGGATTTTATATGCCATTTACATATACCTCGAAATCCAGAAAAATGGGATTTTAATGAAAATCCAAGTAAATCCCATTACTTTTTTGGATTTCAAATGTCAAATCCCATATAAAAAAAACTTGGATTTTGGGAAAATCGTAAAATCGCAATTCAAAATCCCAAAAAATTTCTATTACTTAATTGTACAACTATGTTTTTTTTTTCCTTTTTGCAACGCTGCACACGATTTTTTTTATCAGGTGTTGTTGTTTTTTATAAAGTAAAAAACAATTAAAATTTATTTTTTAAAAACTATTAAAAGATTAATAAAATAAATGTTTAACAATGTTTCATTTAAAATTTACCATTGCAAATGGTAAACGCACAATTTAGTTGACCAATTTGGTCTTCCTAAAGGTACCTACAGACGACGCAATATTATGTACAATATTTAATTATATTGATGGTGTGTGTGTAAGTCCAAATTCAGACAGGGCAATTTTAATTGCCGCAATTCTGATTTTATAGTGTATCGGAGAGAGAGGGAAGAATCTTATCTCTCTCTCTGATACACTAAAAAATCAGAATTGCCGCAATTAAAATTGCCCAATGTAAATTCGGTCTAAGATTGACCATTGTACAATCGTCAATATTACCCACACACGATCAATATAATTGCATATTGTGCATTATATTGCGTCGTTTGTACGCACCTTAACAAAGAAAACACTCAATGGTGGCGGCGCCAAACTTGGCAAAAATGTTAATTTTCTTGCATTTAAAGAAGCAGCTCTACATAAAAACACATTTTTTGATATTGTGGTCCCAACATATACTAATGGGATGTAAAATATTGGCTCTGGCAAAGAAAAATCATTGTTTTTAGAAATATTTATAAAATTGGGTAATTTTCCCACTAACAACCCTGTACACAAATCAAAAGAAAATACAGAGTTAGTACAAACAAAATCCCGCTAAATGTCAAAAAAGCATATGTAAACGGTATAGATTTTAATTGGATTTGAAATCCAAATTTATATGGATTTCGGGGTATATGTAAATAGCATATAAGGAATGAAATCCTTTAAGGCTCTGAATCTATGATAGAAAATTCTAGTGCAATCTAGCACCCCTTATTTGTTTAACATCTAGCACCTTCGCGATTACGTCTCATGGCAACCCTACTGAAAACAACAAATGGGAGATAAACAAAAAAGCTTTTCTCTTAAAATTTCAGTTCTCTATAAATTCTTCAGATAAGAGAAATTATTGACTTTATAGCAGGGATGGAAAAGTAAGTACTTTCGTACCTTTTTCAGTACTTTGCACTCTCAAAGATTCAATAGTACCCCTGCGACTGATTTAGTACCTTTTCTATACCAGAAGAGTTCATACATTTGTTCTACCAAATCTAATGGTGTTTTCTTTTCTTTAAAAAAATGTTTGCCTTTTTAGGGTAAACTTTTTCAAAATGTTTAACTCACACCTTCAAAAATTGCATTTTATTTGACTGGAATATAACACAACATACCTCAATACTCTGCCCTGTATTTTTTTAACACCTGTTTTGAGAAAACAATACAGAAAATGTCAGCTGTTGTATAAGGAAATTCCAACCCCGTGATTTTTTACGGGGTAAAAGTGCAACTTTTTTGCACTTTATATGGCAGACATTTTTAGAAAAGAACACGATATTCTTTATAAGGGTTGACATTTTTTTAGAAAAGAACACAAAAACATATTTTTTGGGGCGAAATGCAAAAAAAAAGGCACATTTTTTGCCAGAAAAGAAAACACCATAAGAAAGTTCCGGAAAATCGACCGATTTTCATTGGAAAAATGCTTTATGTAAAGCAGGGATGGAAAATCCGAATTTCGGAATGGTACTGGAACTTAACTTAAAAAGTACTTTTTGGAACTCGATGTTATTAAAAAAATAATTATTTATTATAAGTTTTTTTTTTAATTCAATCATTTATTTTTTGAGCGTGAGAAAATTTTTAGTTACTCACGTGAACGTGCGTGAACTTTAGCAGAAAAAACAATTTCGTGCATGATCGTGCGTGGGTAATATTTTTATTTCGTGAGCGTGCGTGAGTCAAAATTCATTGACGCGCCCATCTCTACTCTCAACCCATCCCTATTTTGAAATTATTTTTATTGAATTATGGTAAGTTTCTGTACGACGAACGTTATTCGTCTGCGACGAATTTGCATTTATTTTGTTATTGTAACAAAATATGTACATATGGGCAAGGCCACCGTCAGTAACGTGACGCTCGTTTACATATTTTGGTCAATATCTTCATAAAATACAATTATTTCTCCCAACTTGAGAGCGGCATATGAAAGTTCTCGTCATAACTGTTGTTTCGTACGCAGACAATTTTGCTGTATCTCGTTTTGTTGTGAAGTTATGACCATTTTAAGTCGTCAGTAACGTGACGTGATTTTTCCAAAATCCGGTCACGTTACTGACGACTTAAAATGTTCATAACTTCACAACAAAACGAGATACAGCAAAATTGTCTGCGTACGAAACAACAGTTATGACGAGAACTTTCATATGCCGCTCTCAAGTTGGGAGAAATAATTGTATTTTATGAAGATATTGACCAAAATATGTAAACGAGCGTCACGTTACTGACGGTGGCCTTGCCCATATATGTCCAAATTTAGACAGGGCAATTTTAATTGCCGCAATTCTGATTTTATAGTGTATCGGAGAGAGAGGGAAGAATCTTATCTCTCTCTCTGATACACTAAAAAATCAGAATTGCCGCAATTAAAATTGCCAAATGTAAATTCGGCAATTTTAATTGCATACTAATGGCGTTCGTCGTACAGAAATTGCCCATTAATTGTTTTTAGTACCATTAAGTGCGAAAAAGTACTTTTTTGGTTAACCATTTGGTACCATATTAAAATATCGATTTTCCATCCCTGCTTTATGGTAAAAAATTTAAAGAGACTAAAAAAAAAAAAATCGAGAAAATACTACAATTTTCTTGGCAGGCCGGCCGGTGCTATAAAAGCCGGTGAAAACGCAGCAAGCGTCATCAGTTTTTACAGTTAATTCAACCAAAAAACAAAAAAAAAGCAAGTGCAAAGTAAAAATTCAAATTTTCTTTGTGTGATATTTTAAACAAGAAAACAAATTAAATTATAAAATAAAAAAATGGCAAACCTACCACTATTGTTGAGCCTTCTTGATGAATTTAATCATGAATGCAATAACTCGCCATACTACGGCAATGATTTCGGATTGGGCGTCTCACCCTATTTGCTCCAGCGTCAAGCTCAACGTGATCCCACAAATATGGTTGGCTATACCCTACCATTGGGCCTTATCAATCGTTTAGGTGAACACAAAGTTGGTCGGCGTGGTGCTGACAAGAAGGAGGAACGTGTATCGCCAGTTGGTAAGGATGGTTTCCAAGTCTGCATGGATGTGGCCCAATTTAAGCCCAGCGAATTAAATGTCAAAGTAGTAAATAATTCCATCGTTATTGAGGGTAAACATGAGGAACGTGAAGATCAACATGGTTTCATAGAACGCCATTTTGTAAGACGTTATGTATTGCCTAAAGGCTATGATGCCGATAAGGTTGTTTCAACTCTTTCCTCGGATGGTGTTTTAACAGTCAGTGTAGCCAAACCTCAGCTTGAAGATAAATCGAATGAGCGTATTGTACAAATACAACAAACTGGACCAGCACATTTGAATGTAAAGCAAAATTCTCAGGAAGAAAAAGTTGGTGAATCTGCTACCAACGGTTCAAATGGTGATAAACCAGTGGAGAAGTAGATTACTAAAATAAATCTAATCATAATTTTATTTAGCATTCAGTTTTGTTTTTAATTACAAATTCCATGAATTTCATTTTTTTAAGTTTTTACCTTGAATATTTTTAATTTTTTTTTTATAAAATTCAATGCATTTGATATGTATTCATGTTAGTATTAATTGAATTAAATTCATAACAATGTTAAATACGAAAAAAAAAAAAATACATTTAAACCAAATAAAAACTTGTTCCTTACAAAAAATATAATTAAACGTTTTTTTTTAAACTCTGTGACTGAAATAGAACAACTCTTACCGCGGTATTGGAAGAACTTGTTGGGGTTTCATAAAAAAATTGGCAACATTTGGGCAAAATTCATTAATCTTAATTTTACTCTTGGGCCGATTGGAACTTTTCTTTTTGGATTTAAGTTTTAAGCCGGCACATTACAAAAATGTACACAGGAAAACTATCCCCCATGTGATGGAACTCCGTTGCGATTAGGACAATACTGGGCAAAAGGTGTCTACTACATCATTTGCTGATGTAATTCGAAGGTTCCATTGGTAATTCGAAGATTCCATTTGTAATTCGAAGATTCTACTTGTAATTAGAAGATTTTTTGCAATTCGAAAATTCCAGTTGTAATTGAAAATACACAATTTATACCTAGATGTAGTTTGAAAAAGATCAATTGTTATACAAAAACTCTACTTGTAATTTCAAGATTCCATTTTAATTCGAAGATTCCATTTGCAATTTAAAAAATGATACTTGTAATTCGAAAATTCCACTTGTAATGCAAAGATTCCATTTGTAATTCAAAAATTCTATTTTATTCGAAAATTACAATTGTAATTTGAAAGAGTTATTCGAACAAGAACAATTGTTATTCGAAAAAGAACAATTGCAATTCAAACAAGATCAATTGTAATTCAAAATAGATTAATTGTAGTTCGAAAAAGATCAATTTAAAATAAATATCAATTGTTATTCGAAATGGATCAATTGTTATTCGAAAAATCAACTGTTATTTGAAAAAGATCAATTGTAATTCGAAAAAGATCAATTGTATTTCGAAATGGAACAATTTTAATTTGAAAAAGATCAATTGTAATTCAAAAACGCTCAATTTTAATTCGACAAAGATCAGTTGTACTTCGAAAAAGATCAATTGTTACTTGGAAAAATCAATTGTAATTCAAAAAAAGATCAATTGTAATTTGAAATAGATCAATTGTAATTTTAAAGAGATCAATTGTAATTTAAAATAGACCAATTGCAATTCCAAAAAGATCAATGGTAATTTGAAAAAGGTTTAAAGAGATCAATTGTAATTCAAAATATGTAGGTCAAATGTAATTCGATAAAAATCAATAGTAATTCGAAAAAGATCAATTGTAGTTCGAAAAAGATGAAGTGCAATTCAAAATATTCAATTGTAATTCAAAAATTCAATTGAACTTTTTCGAATGATTAAAATTCAAAAAAAAGATCGATTGTTATTCGAAAAAGATCAATTGGAATTCGAAAAAGAACAATTGTAATTTGAAAAAGATCAATTGTAATTCAAAACGGGTCAATTGTTATTCGACAAAGATCAATTGTAATTCAAACAAGTGAGAGTGTTGAATTCAGCTGTGCCGAATCTTTTATACCCCCCAAAATGTAAAAAAAAAATTGTCAGGGGCGTTTTTTTTTTTTTTTGGGGGGGGGGGGGTGTTGGGGGTCAGTGGGGGACGTTGAGATCACCATCCCATCCCGATAAAGATAACAAATGTTTCATTTATTTAACAAAATTACAAAAAAACATGTAAAAAAAGTGTATTTTTTCAGAGGTTGGTTCAGTTCTTCAAGGGGGAACTTTTTTCCCCCTGAGCCGATTTTGCCCATTTACGAACTTAACCTACCTAGGACCATTAGACATATTCATGCCAAATTGCAGGAGGCTAGGTTTTTTATTTTGGACTGTATCGAGCTATCTACAGACAGATGGACGGACAGACGGACATTCACAGAATGTCTTAGAATCATTGTTGGCAACCGATACCCACCTAGAATAACGGTATTTGGCTATTGTTCCGCAACCAATAAAGATATGGACATTTTCAAAAGCGCTTATGAAAGCTAATGAAATTTCTAGTATTTTAAATGTTTCACTTCGTGTTTCTACCGGTTCGTTTTCGAAATATAGCTCAATACCTTTATAATACCGTTTGAAACGGTATTATAACGGTATTGGCCTATATAACTAAAAAGAACCGATAGAAACACGAAGTGACACATTTAAAATACTAGAAATTTTATCAGCTTTCATAATCGCTTTTGAAAATGTCCATATCTTTATTGGTTGCGGTACAATAGCCAAATACCGTTATTCTAGGTGGGTATCGGTTGCCAACCCTGCTTAGAATCGATCATGGATCAAAAATATATATACTTTATGGGGTCCCCGACCGATATTTCGATGCGTTACAAACGGAATGACAAAGCGAGTATACCCCCATACTGTGGTAGGGGGGTATAAAAAGATCAATTGTTATTTGTAAAAATAAATTGTAATTCGAAAAAGAACAATTGTAATTCAAAAAACAACAATTATAATTCGAAAAAGATCAATTGTAATTCAAAATAGATCAATAGTGGTATTCAGAGTCTTGCTTGCCAGCCCTGGCACTGGTGGTAAAAGAGCACTTTTCAAAATTACTTTTCAAAATACATGTATTTTTTGAAAGAAGTACTCTTTTGCTACATTGCCAGGGCTGGCAACAAGACTCTGAATACCTCTAATAATAACTCAAAAAAGCCTAATTGCAATTCGAAAATTCAACTGAACTTTTTCGAATGAAAAAGATCGATTGTAATTCAAAATATATTAATTGTAATTCGAAAAGGTCAATTATAATTCGAAAAAGATCAATTGTAATTCGAAAAAGATCAATTGTAATTCGAAAACGATTAATTTCAATTCGAAATAGATTAATTTCAATTTGAAATAGATCAATTGTAATTCAAAATACATGAATTGTAATTCAAAAAAGAACAACTGTAATTCGAACAAGTAAAAAAGTTAAATTCGGTCTTGCCGAATGTAGTGATACCCTCCACAATTTCAAAAAGATTATTGCAAAAAACTTTATTTAAAAGGAAATTACTTTAAAAAAAAAAAAAATTGAAAAAAAATTTCCGCAAAAAAAAATTTTGGTAAAAAAAATCAGCGATTTTTTTCTTTTTTTGTCAAAAAATATGTTCGTACTTGTTTAAATGCCATTTGGTGTTCAATTATGTTCACATATGTCAACCAGCATCCGAATTAAAGCATTTTGTATTTTAAGGTTATGTTGAATGTACTAAAATTTTTGAGGTGTCCTTACATTTTCGTTCATAACTTTTGAACCGCTGAACGGATATTGCTCAAATGCAATACCAAACTTCTCGGGAGAACTTCCAACAAGTTTAGTTTCAGTCATCTCCGTGTAATATTTTGGTCGTGACAACATTTTCCACAGACAGACAGACGGACATCGCTAGAATATCTTAAAATCGATTGGGGATCATGAATATATATACTTTATGGGGTCCCAGACCGATATTTCGATTAGTTACAAACAGAATGACAAACTTATATATACCCTCTATCACTAAGTGGAGGGTATAAAAATAACAATTGTAATTTGAAAAAGATTACAATTATAATTCGAAAAAGATCAATTGTAATTCAAAACAGATCAATTGTAAATCAAAATACATCAGTAATATCTCAAAAAAGCTCAATTGCAATTCGAAAATTCAACTGAACTTTTTGGAATGATTGAAATTCGAAAAAGATCGGTTGTAATTCAAAATAGATTAATTGTAATTCGAAAAATATCTATTGTAATTCGAAAAAGATCAATTGTAATTCGAAAACGATTAATTTCAATTCGAAATAGATCAATTGCAATTTGAAATAGATCAATTGTAATTCAAAATACATCAATTTTAATTTAAAAAAGTACAACTGTAGTTCGAAAAAGATCAATGGTAATTTGAAAAATATCAATTGTAATTCGAAAAAGATCAATTGTAATTTGAAAAAATCAATTGTAATAAAAAAAAAACATCAACTGTTATTTGTAAAGATCAATTGTAATTTAAAATAGATCAATTGTAATTTGAAAAGATCAATTCTAATTCGAAAAGATCAATTTTAATTCTAAAAGATCAATTGTAATTCGTATTACAATTGATCTTTTTGGAATAACAATTGATATTTTTCCAATAACAATTGATATTTTCCGAATAACAATTGATCTATTTCGAAGTACAATTGATCTATTTCGAATAACAATTAATCTTTATCGAATAACAATTGATTTTTTTCTGATAACAATCGGAATCTTCGAATTACAATTGATCTTTTTCGGATTTCAATTGATCTATTTCGAATTACAATAGATCTTTTATGAATTACAATTAATCTATTTCTAATTACAGTTGATCTTTTTGGAATTATAATCGGAATCTTCGAATTAGAAATAAAATTTTCGTATTAAAAATGGAATTTTAAAATTACATGTAGAATCATTGATTTACAAATGGAATTTTCTAATTACAAATGGAATCTTTGAATTACAGGTAGAATTTTCGAATTACAACTGAACACACTTTTTTCGTTATAAACCTCGAATAAAGATGTGATTCGGGAAATTTCATATGAATTAAAAAGTTTTGAAAGACAGAACAGAGGCCATAGTATATTCTTGTCAACATCTTGTTTGCATTCACAACAAATTGCCCTTGAGACTGCGACCTACTATGAAAACATGCGAATGTACATAATCTGAGGAATAGCAGACTTCAATCAATACACATTAAGGTGGAGCAAATTCTGTTTTCTTTTTTAATTTTAAAATCGTCATGGTCGGAAAATTTGCAATTTAGGGTCAATATTAACACAATAATATAGTTGACATGTAGGACAATGTCTTTGGGTTCCTTTTTTGGCTTAAAAATGAGAAAATTTCAAAAAAGTGAAAAAAATTGTGTACATTTTTTTATTTAATATTTGTACATTACTGAAAAAGCGTTTTTATGTAAATTTTTTTTGGATCCTAACAAAATTTTAGAAAAAAAAATTTTTTTCTTAAAAAATATTTTTTTTTTTAAATTAATTTTAAATTGCATTAAGGTGGAAGAAATAACACGATAATTAAAAGAGTACTTCTTTTCAATACTATGCGAATATTACACCACAAAATAATTAATTTTTTGTTCAAAACCAGAAATAAAAAATAAAATTTTACAGACCAAAAAATTTTTTTTTAGCATAAAAACAATTTTAACTTTTGGAATGACACACCAAATCGTCGAAAAATTAAATTTAGGAGATATTTCGGTTTTAAGTTAAGCAATTTTCAATTGAGTTTTTATTAATTTTTTGTAGAAAATCAAATTTTCAAATTACTTTTTTTTTGGTATTTATTATTCGAAACTTAACTCTAATAATAATGTCCGACCGGTTTAGGCGAAAACAACAATTTCATTTCCATAAATTTTTGAATATGATCAAAAAACAGTAAAAAAACCATACGATTTTGAAGCCAAAAAAGGAACCCAAAAACATTGCCCCACAGGTCAAATATTTTTTTTGTGGTAATATTGACCCTAAAAGGTAACTATTCCGACCCCGACGATCAGGGTTTGAAAAAAAAACTCTAACGTACGGTACGTTAGTGTTCTGTACGGAACTATGGAGCGACCGTACGTTATCGAAACGTACCGTTCCAAGAACACATTCACTAAAAAGTTTTTTAGTGGTTGTGAAGGTGTTCGCAAACAGAATTCCGAACGTTATTCCTGCGAGTTGAAGAACAGAAACTTTACGATAACGTACCGAACTAGATTAGAAACAAAATAAAGTTCTTTTAGTGTTCTGTTTGCGAACTTTTGAGACATTTTTTAATTTAAAATGGCGATATCTTGAAAACTAAGCAAGATATCGCTAGGCCTCTACACATGGGTGGAGGCCGTTGGGTCCTTATTTTGAATCTAAACCCGTTGGGTCCTTATTTTGAATCTAAAAAAGTTATCATTCCGGAAATTTTAAAAATGCAAATATCTCGCTAAATACTGCCGACACGACATAAAGTCTAAAAGCGGTCATGTACTACGAGACAAGATCCACAAAAATGCTTTTAGACTTCTCATCGTGTCGGCTGTATTTAGCGAGATATGTGCATTTTTAAATTTCCCGGAATGCTAACTTTTTTAGATTCAAAATAAGGACCCAATGGGTAGAGGCCTAGCGATACTATGGAGATCCCAAGAACCAAAAATGTGCTCCGTTTTGCTCTATCTTGCTTAGTTTTCGAGATATCGCCATTTTAAATTAAAAAAAAAATTCTCAAAAGTTCGCAAACAGAACACTAAAAGAACTTTATTTTGTTTCTAACCACTAAAAAACTTTTTAGTGAATGTGTTCTTGGAACGGAACGTTAAATAACGTACTGTTTTTTTTTTCGAACACTGCAAAACAAATTTCAAAATCGTCGGCAGTGCACTGCCGACGATTTTGAAATTAGAAAAAAGGGACATTCGCTCCACCCTAATAAACTTATTTGCACATGTTCTTTTTTTGGAATTACAAAAAAAAAAATATATCGACGGTTCCATTCTAAAACATGTTAAGTCTAAGAATCTAGTTTTGAGGTAAAAGCATTCAAAGTGTTTTGAAGTTATTTTGGAAATGGTATGAAAAAGAACCTTAAGACTTTTTTGAAAATGTTTATTAATAACAATTTTTTGTGAGTCACCTTTAATTTACGTGATTGTAATATACAAGGTAGAAAAATACACTTTCACATTTTTTTTTATGTTTTTCACTTATTGTTAGTTTTTTCACACAAAATTTTACACCAACCTAAAATTGTAATACATAAGTAAAACCACGACAACGGCGCGGATTTTAGTATACATAAAATTAATTTTTAACTTTTCATTTAAAATTTTGTATAAAAAGCCTTAAAAAAATCACAAAAACAAGTTAGAAAAATACACCCACATATTTTTTATAGATTTCACTCACAATCAGTTTTCACACACAAAATTTGACCATATTTTTAAATTTTAATACATAATTAAAACCACTAAATAATAAAAAACAACGCAGTGTAACAACCAAAATCGGAATGGGATAAAACCAAGAGCAAATAAAAGTTGACATTTTCCATAACAAGGGGTTTTTTAGTTCAGAGCTAGGTTTTTTTATACGCATTTTAAGTTGGCGAACTTTTATTATAATAACAATAATAATTACTTGAAAACTGTGTAAGTGGCGTATACTTAATTTTGTAATTGCCTTTTTATAACAATCATACGCAACGGTGCACAGTGGTTTATTTTTTAACAATTTGGCAATTTTTTTATTTTAAACTTTTCAAGAAACTTTATTAGGGGTTTTCTACGAGAATTTCGATAAATACACAATTTGTGTAAAGAGTTATCGAAAATATCATACAAAAACCCTAATAAATCTGCTTGAATAGTTGAAAAACAATTGCTTAAGCAAGTATCATTAGACTGGAATTTTGTTGTATGGCAAAAAAGTGTTTCTTCCGATTTTGAATGTCAGGGTAAATTTTTATTCTTTTAGGCCTAAAACTTATGTAGTATAAATTTGAGGTCAATCGGATAAAATTAACCCGTGGCGCCCGGCGATCAAAGTTTTGGATTTTTGAAAATTTTTAGAAAAAAAAAATGAGCACGAATATCAAAGAATTTTTAAAATCGGTCAAACGGTTTTCGAGATATCGCTTTTTGAAATTTGCAAAAAATGGCGGTTTTTTAATACGTTCTAGAAATTAAAAAAAAAATCTCAAAATTTCTAACCATAGACCATTTGAAAGAGCTTGACACAATATTTCATTAAAAATTAATTTGAGCCATATCCGATCATTTTAACCACACTCAAAAAATTTCATGCATAAAAATACGAAGTATTATTTCGTAAAATTTTTTTCGTACATATTACGAAATTTTTGTACATACATATTACGAAATTTTAGTAATTTTACGAAAACTTGGAATTTCGTAAAAATACAAATTTCGTTTATTTTACGAAGTACATTTCGTAGCCAAAAAAATTAGAAATACTTCGTATCTTAACGAAATATTTCGTAATTTAACAAAATATTTTTCGGAAAAAAAATCACAAAATCAAGGGGGTTGATTTATTTATCTGAATTACTAGATTTAACAATTAAAAAAATGGAATAACAAAAATTTGTTCCTTCTCTTTTTAATTTTTGTTTACGGTTTCTAATTATAAATTATTTTCAGCATAAAGGGCAGTTTACACGTTAACTACCCTTGACCACCCTTATCTACTATTTCCCAGTATTGGTGATACGGTTTGCCGGGTTTAAATAATTTTGTATGAAAAATTATTTGAATTTGACAATTGCTATCCTCCAATACTGGGAAATAGTAGATAAGGGTAGTCAAGGGTAGTTAACGTGTAAATCAAGCTTAAAGCTTGATTTACACGTTAACTACCCTTGACTACCCTTATCTACTATTTCCCAGTATTGGAGGATAGCAATTGTCAAATTCAAATAATTTTTTATACAAAATTATTTAAACCCGGCAAACCGTATCACCAATACTGGGAAATAGTAGATAAGGGTGGTCAAGGGTAGTTAACGTG
The DNA here is from genome assembly GCA_963921195.1 of Pegoplata infirma. NCBI lineage: Eukaryota > Metazoa > Arthropoda > Insecta > Diptera > Anthomyiidae > Pegoplata > Pegoplata infirma. The sequence goes on from OY992539.1 coordinate 55,292,768, forward strand.
TAAACTGCCCTTAACACAAAGTCAAATCACCCAAGATATATTTTTCAATGCAGTCTGTTAGGTGTTGCGACATTAGTGAAAAGTTATACGGGCATGTCACCGAGTCAATTCCGTTTAGAAATGGAATTGAATGTTTGCTTGGGAAACAATTTTTTTAGTAAAGAAACCACTTTAAATTACAGTGAATATTTGGAAGTGTTTTGATTCCGAAAAAATATTTTGTTTTACGTTTTTAAAAAATATTCGATCCCACTTCCGGACGGAATGTACTCAATGAATGTACTCAAATTTCGTAATTATACAAAATATTTCGTAAAAATAAACATAATTCGTATTTACAAAAAAAAACTTCGTAATGTCAAGTGGCTTTATAAACAGACAGACAACATTAAAAAAACAAAACACAAATTATTTAAAGTAATTTTAAAACGTTTATTTAATTTAATAAAAATCTTTATATTAATCGAAGTTAATATATCCTTTCTTTGTTAGTCACGTACACAGAATCATCTTTTAAAACAAAAATACAAAAATCACATTAAAATACATTTATCTGCCAATCATCTCAAAACGATAGCACAAAACAATACTGCACTATGGGACAGCATATGGTTGTGCGTGACAGTTCGGCACTTCCTGACTATGGCTCGTCCTCGATCCATTCCTCCTCATCTAGTATAGGAGAACTTTGACACCATGACTTCATTTTATCGGATGAGTAGACTGAACAAAATTTTCGTGTGGTAATTTGCATACCAGGAATGTCCTCGATTAGGAATCTATTTTTACCAAGACTTTTGGTAACGATGTAGGGGCCTCTATACTTCGGCTCAAGCTTACGTGATTCGCCTGTTGCTGATGCTTCGTTTTCGAGCACGACTAAATCGCCTTCGTTATACTCGGTTGGTTTAGCGTGTTTTTCATCAAAACGGAGTTTCCATTTTTGTTTTTCTTTGGCTGTATTAAGCGAGGCAGTATTATGTTTATCATCTATATGCGCATCGTTATCATCATGTTCTGCAACATCGTCGTGTATAGCAGCTACTATTCGATTTTGGACTACATCAATTAATTTAAATTCAAAAACCAGTTCATTTGGGGTGAAACCTGAAGTGTTATTTTTCTGCGAATTTACAGACCATTGGAGCTCTCTAAGCGTGAGATCCCAATCTTTAGCTTCTCGTGTTGATGTTCGTAAATAATTTAATATCGTTTTGTTCGCCCTTTCAACTTGTCCGTTGGCACGGGGGGTACGTACTGCTGTGCTTACGTGTTGAATACTATTTTGTTGACAATATTGCTCAAACATTTTAGAAGAAAACGCGGTTCCTCTATCGCTGATAATCACCTTCGGCAAACCAAAATAACTCGTGACTTCGTTCAATACATTTATTACGGGTTGAGTTTTCGTTGTTCTTACAGGTTTAACAATCAGATATTTGCTAAAAGCGTCGGATATCGCCAGAACGTAGCAATTTCCTTTTTTACTTCGAATAAACGGACCTAAGTGGTCAATGTGTATCCGACGAAATGGAATTGGTTCAGGATCGCTGGTATACAAACATCCTTCAGTTTTACCTCCTTTGGCTTTACTGTAGCAACACTCTATACAAGCAGCTATGTAACTTTTTACGTATTTTCTTATTCCGGGAAACCAAAAATATTGTTTTACGCGTTGAATCGTTTTCTCCAAACCAAAGTGACCCATGTCATCATGACATGATTTTATAATACGCCAGCGTACAGATTTTGGTACCACAAAAAGAGATTTACCGTTCTCATGACGGTATAAACGACCATTAAGCAACTCATAATCAGATTTAATTTGTACTACCTGCGGTGAGGAATTTTCATTTTTCAAAATAGAAACGATTTCTTTCAGTGCAGGGTCCTGCAACTGCATTGTAAATAACCAGTCATCTTGATCCACTGTAACCTTCATAATACGATCCGTTGTTGAACATTCTTCGAGTGGTAAATCCGGAGCACGACTTAGAGCATCGATATGTGACATTCGTGAACCTTGTCTATGCAATATTTCACAATCATAGTCCATAATTTTTAAAAACCACCTTGCAACCTTTGGGATTAGCTCTTTCGTAACGTTGGCCTTTGCTATAGCAGAGCAATCGGTTATCACTTGGAAATGTTTTCCTAAAACATAGACACGAAAACGTTCAAGTGACTCCACCACCGCTAAAATTTCCAATTCGTAACTATGATATTTAGCTTCCGTTGGGGAACAATGTCTGCTATAATAAAACACCGGTTTCCAATTCTTTTCATCAGTTGACTGGAGTAAGATGCCGGCGATACCAATAGAACTGGCATCAGTATGTACCTGATGATAGGCATTGACATCATAAAGAACCAAAACAGGCTTACTTGTCAAAATGTTGATTAGATTTTCGAAAGATTTTTGTTGAGCTTCTTTCCATAAAAATTTTTGGTCCTTCTTTAGAAGACCTGTTAGAGGTTTGGAAATGATTGAGTAGTTTTCCACAAACTTGCGGAAAAACCCCGTTAAACCCAAGAATCGTCTGAGTTCCGTTAAATCAGTTGGACGTTTAAAATTTCGTATGGCGTTGACTTTTTCTATACCTGGAGTAATGCCGTTGCCGTTCACTATGTGACCCAGATGAGAAATTTCGGTGACTAAAAATTTGCATTTGTCTAACCGTAAAGTTAGACCATTATCCCTGAGGATAATTAAGAATTTCTCCAAACGTTGTATACCTTCATCAAAAGTTTTACTTGGTATGATGACATCATCGAGATAGGCCAATACCTCTCCAGGGTCCATATGTTTTATTAGTTGATTCATTATTCTTTGGAAAACCGCGGGGGCATTAACCAGTCCGAAGGGCATTCGGTTATATTCAAAATGACCGTCGGTTGTAACAAAAGCCGTATATGGTTTTGACGTTTCGGACATTTCGATTTGATGATAACCCATTTTGAGATCTAACGATGTAAAAAACTTGTTACCTGCTAATTGAGCAAACTGGTCATCCAAGTTAGGCATAGGAAATGGAGTTTTCTTCGTCACACGATTTAAGGCTCGATAGTCCACACAAAGACGGTATTCGTTGTTTTTCTTTTGGGCTAAAACTATTCCTGACGCATACGGAGATGTTGACGGACGAATTATATCACTGTCCAGCAATTCCTGCACCAATTGGGTTACGATTGGTCGTCGGGCAAAAGGCATACGATACGGTTTTACGTTAATTGGCACATCTGTTGAAAGTTCGATGTCCATTTTTACCAAGTTGCATCTTCCCAGCTCTGATGCAGATTCGGCGAAACATTCGGAGTAATTTGAAATTAATTTTTGTACTTGTTGTTCTTCGTCTGGGGAAATTTGTTCGTTCGTGGTAATAGCCATCACATTTTCAAACCAACAGTCATCATCTTCAATAACAAATTTTCTCCCCTCTTGGCAAATAACATCACGACCAAGGAGCACGTTCTGACTGAGAAGGTCATCAGAAACTACTAATAAATCGACGTTAAATTTTTGGTCATCCACCAGCATTTCAACCTTTACTTTTTCGGTGCATATAAATTTTCCACCAGCAAACCCATTAAGGACAGTAGAACACTGCTCTGGTCTACCCACATCATTGGCAAACGACTTCCGCACCATTGAACGACCGCTACCAGGATCAACAAAACAATTAGTAAAAAAATCATTGATCCTTACCGTTTTCACCAGATCAGGGGAATCCATTTTGGGTAAACCGGCTTCAACTTTATTGACAGCTGCTTTCTGTGGGTCCGCTTTACGTTGGGGACACCCGTTTGTTGCATGGTTTGTACGTTTACATATGTCACAACGATTCTTCTTTTGTGGTTCTGGACATTTATTGGCGTAATGCCCCACTTTGTTGCAATTGTAGCACTTTACAGTTGTTCCGGTTTTCGTTGGTTGAGTGGGTATTGGTTTTCTAATATTTTCCTTACCCGTGGGCCGTTGAGTATTCGTTGAAATGTGTGCAGGCTTTACTATATCATTATGTAAGCAGAAATTGATGATATCGTGGAGAAGGTCGTTAATGTCGTTGTAGTTGTTAGAAATTTTCTTTTTCAGGTCTGCATCATTAACTCCCTTTATAATATGGCTAGCTATAGCGGCATCAGAAATGCCACCCCGTTTTCCAAAAGCCAGCATTCTATAAAAATATTCTTGTGGTGATTCATCAATATTTCGTAGCATAAGGGACATCTGTACGTGTATGTCCGCTTCGTTTTCCATACATGGAAAATCTTTTTCAAATTTCGCCTTGAAATCATGCCAAACACGAAAAACGACCTCTTGGGAATCGACCCAATATTTTGCGACGCCTTTCATTTTCTGTTGCACTGCAAAAATCAGGTCTGCATCCCACCAACCATAAGCATTGCGCAAGACCTCCACCCGTTGAATAAACCGCTTAGCATTCAGAGACTTTACACCAGTTGGATCAAAATCCGGCAAAATTTCAACAATGTCTCGAATGCTGCCATAATTGTTGTTGCCATAACTGTGATTTAAAACCCTTTGTCGTTGAGGTTGACCAAAATCATTATAGTCCCCAAACACTGGGGGAACAGAAAAGGTGACATGCCGTTGTTCACCATTACCATCATCAGCACGTCCCCGTTGCTGCCCACCAGAAAAGGAAGCATAATTTTGTGGATGACCTCCATCAAAAATACGTTGGGGTGCTGAAACGTTACCAAAATCACCATTTTCAGGCCGTTGCCCAAAACATTCATGTTGTCGTGCTCGTTGACCACAATACGTTAACGTATTACCGTAACCACACACGCTTTCATGACTTGTAAAATTTTCATTATTACAAGTTTCGTTACGTGCCACCCTATTGACATGATTATCTGTTGAAAACACACTCGTTGACATTGTTGGTCGCTGATGAAAACTCGTTGATGGCAAAACATTGGTGGTTGTGTGTAAATACGTTGGTGGTTGATTTGCAATGTGTGTATGCGTGTGCGTTGGCGCGTTTTGTGTATGCATTTGTTGAATCTGCTGTTGTGTTTTATCTAGCTGTTGTTGTTGTTGCGTTGTATTTAACTGATGTTGTTTTTGCGTTGTATTTAGCTGATGTTGTTGTTGCGTTGTATTTAGCTCATGTTGTTGTTGAGAAAATGGCGGTGTATGTACTGAGAAGTTCATGCCTGTAATATTATTACATAATTCATCATCCACCAAACCTCGTGTTGGAGAAGACTCTGACGTTGGCTGAAACCCCATCCGTTGTACATTATTTATTGACTTTTCCAGGAGATCAAGCCGTTTGGACAAACTTGCCGACGTGTCCCGGAAACTTTCAAATTGTTCATCGCCGAAATGTTCCTCCAGGCGCTCGATTAGAACCGCTTTTCTCCCGGACGTTGGCAGACCAGCATCTTTGCACCTACCCCGCAGCGCCTCAACGTTCATGTTCTGAAAATTAACCATTTTCTTAGTTTTTGCTCAATCAAAACGTTTGCAATAAAAAAAATAAAAAAAAACCAACACGAAATGACGTTTTACTTTTCTTTTAACAAAAAAAAAACTTTTAGGAAAGAGTACGATCAATCCCACTTCTGAAATTGTCAAGTGGCTTTATAAACAGACAGACAACATTAAAAAAACAAAACACAAATTATTTAAAGTAATTTTAAAACGTTTATTTAATTTAATAAAAATCTTTATATTAATCGAAGTTAATATATCCTTTCTTTGTTAGTCACGTACACAGAATCATCTTTTAAAACAAAAATACAAAAATCACATTAAAATACATTTATCTGCCAATCATCTCAAAACGATAGCACAAAACAATACTGCACTATGGGACAGCATATGGTTGTGCGTGACAGTAATATGTACAAAATATTTTGTATGTTTACGAAATATTTCGTAATTATACAAAATATTTCGTATTTATACAAAATATTTCGTAACTTTACGAAATATTTTCGTTAAACTAAACATAATTCGTATTTACAAAAAAAAAACTTTGTAATATGTACAAAAATATTTTGTATTTTTACGAAATATTTCGTAATTATACAAAATATTTCGTAGTTATACAAAATATTTCGTAACTTTACGAAATATTTTTGTAAAAATAAACATAATTCGTATTTACAAAAAAAAAACTTCGTAATTTGTAAGAAAATATTTAGTATTTTTACGAAATATTTCGTAGTTATACTAAATATTTCGTAAATTTACGAAATATTTTCGTACTTATTTCGTAAATATCACTAAAAAAACTTCTTAATATTTACGAAATGCCATAGGTAAATATTACGAAATATTTCGTTCCGGCAAAACCACGAAATATTTCGTACAATGTACGAAGTATTTCGTTCATTTTACCTATGAAATTTTTTGAGTGCAGTGGCGCTCTTCAATCAAAGACTTACATTTTCGGAAAATTTCCACCCAAAATTTAAGATTTTTGAAAAATAAAAAATAGAAAAAAAAATATCTCGTGGTACATTATTTAAATTAATTTTGAACACAAATATCAAAAAATATCTTAAACCGGTCGAACGGTTTTTGAGTTATCGCCATTTGAAATTTGTCAACAAAAATGGCAGTTTTTAAAACGTTTAAGAAATTTTTTAAAAAAAATTTAAAATTTTGTTTTTATTTACTGTTTTATAGAGCTGGAGAAAAGCTTTCATTTAAACCAAATTTAAGCCAAATCAGACCATTTTAATTCATGGCGCCCTTCGAACAAAGCTTAGAGTTTTTGGTGAAAATTTTGTAAAAAAACAAAACTTTGATCGAAGGGTGCCACGGGTCAAAATGATCGGATATGACTCAAATAAATTTTAAATTAAAGATTGTGTCAAGCTCTTTGGAGGGGTTAAGGTTAAGAAATATTGAGATTTTTTTTTTTAATTTCTCGAAAACCGTTTGACCGATTTTAAAAATTCTTTGATATTCCTGTTCAGCGCATCAAAATTAATAAGTATGATGTCGCAAGATATAGTTTTATTTATTTTTTTTTCAAAAATTTTTTAAAAATCTAAAACTTTGACCGCCGGGCGCCACTGGTTAATTTAATCCGATTGACCTCGAATTTGTTCCACATATTAATAAACATATAGAATAAAAATTTGCCTGGACACTTGCGAAAATTAAAAGTTGAAGAAAAAATGCCACTCTAAAGTGTCATACACACTTAAAGTATTTTCGAGATTAAGTTTGGATTAAGTTATATAAAATTTGTTCCTAATATGCATGATATTTTAATAATCTTATGAATTCCTTCATTGGATAAATGAAAACAAAATAATGAATCCGTTTCATATATATCACGAAGGTTTTTTATTTCAGTGTAGTGATTATTTTTTTTTTAACATTTGTTGACTGCCTCAGTCGCAATATGCAAGATGCTGCACTTTTTTTGTCTGGACATTTGCAGCGGAATGCCTTACATATGTATGTAAGCCTTACCATGTCATTGTGTTGGACTTATTTACTTCTACGAGTATGTATAGCATTGTACTTCCACTTTTATTCAAGCTTTCGTTGAAATCCAAAACATAAAAATGCGACAATAAAAAATGCAGTATGGTTAGAACTACCACAGGATACCCTATCTTTAAATATCTTTCAAGGGGTCGCCACAATGTTAAAAAGATTATTGCATAAAACTTTATTTGAAAAAAAAAAAAAATTGCAAAAAAAAAAAAATTTTGAGAAAAAAAAAAAAAAAATCGAAAAAATAAATTTTGAAAAAAATTTGGAAACAAAATTTTTAAAAAAGATTTCCGAGGAAAAAAAATTTTTGGTGAAAACAAAAATCACTCACTCGAAATTGCTCACACGTGACTCACTCTAGATTGAATCAGGCTTATTCACCAGCAGATGAGTTGTTATCCAAGTTACAAACCTTTATGGTTTTAAGAAAACTAAAACAGTAATTCTAATTTTCTTTTTTTTTTAGCCGTTAGCTTATATCATGTTAAAAAGGAACCCAAAGACATTATCCTACAGGTCCAATATTTAAATAGTGACCCTAAATTGTTGTTGTTGGGCCCCCCTCTGAGTACGTCGTTGTTTCACACTCCGTGGCCATCGTTTTGCAGGGGGGTAATTATGTAACTTGACAGTCGTCAATCGTATCGTTTCCATCGTTATTCCATTACCATATAGTGTCATTTTATGGTAATAGAATAATGAGCTAACGATGACGATTGACGATTATCAAGTTACATAATTAGCCCCCAGGTATTGCGACTTAAAATTCGATTCACGCTTACTCACAATCATGTGATTGAAATGAAAATCATTCACACTCACGCTTAGCTCACGCGTGAATCACACAAATACCGTAAATCAAGTGATCAACACCATTTCCAATTGTATTTTAAAACTAGCTGGCCCGGTCCGCGTTGCTGGCCCAAATATAAGGTCAGTGTTATATTTCATCTCGCTTCCAATATATAGCCCTGCAAAAAATGTAATGAATTTCTTGGCTTACAAAGATTTTTGGGAGTAGTTTTTAAGGACCCGATTAGGCAGATAATCATCTTCAAATTATATTTTAAGAACAAAAAAAATAACCATGTCTTCGACTTTGCGACCTGTACAAATTTAAAACTTCTTTAGTATAATTATGAACAACACAACAATGAATTACGCATATCCTTCGTTCTTACTGTGAGCTATCGTCTTGAGTTCAAACAACCCTTTACAGTTTTCCCGAATTTTCCATTTTTTCGGGACACTTTTCTCATTTATATTTCCTTAAAAACCTAATTAGAACTATTATTAACATAAAAAAATCGGTCCGGCCATTAGTAGTCGACTTATTTAGACAAAAGTTGGTGTTAAAATTTGTGTGGTAAGTTAAACTTGATTTGGACCAAGTTTATGCGGAATCTATTAAGAAATATTTTTTTTAATAGATCGAGTTGGAGTAAAAATTAATTTTAGATATATCAAAAAAAAGTTGGCGATTAGAATTTTTCTTTCCGACCAATTATATGGACTATAAAGAACATTTAAAACAAAAAAATAGCCAAATCGGTCCAGGTGTTCTCAAGTGTTGCAAATTTTAAGGTTATTGAAAAATGTGGGCTTTGAAGTAGGGTAGTACAATAATTATTTCCGTAAAATCCTTACTTGGGCTATAATGATCATTAAAGAAAAAAATTATCAAATCAGATCATTCGCTCTCCGATCTTAGATTTAGTGAAAAAAGTGGGAGTGGACAATTTTTCTTTCCGTAAAAACCTTTGTTGTGCTATCACGAATGTCAACAAATAGCCAAATCGGCCCTGTCGTTCTTCCGTTTTAGATGAATCGAAATAAAAATGGGCGTGAACAATTTTTATTTCCGTTTATACCTAAGTTGGACTATGGCGACCCGATTTTAGATATATCGAAAAAAGGAGATGTAAAAGTGGGAGTGATTAATTTGTTTTCCGAAAAAATCTAAGACGAACATTAAAAAAATAAGATGAACATTTAAAAAAAAAAAAAATTATTCAAATCGGTCAGTTCTCAAGTGATCCGATTACCAACGAACTACATTTGATTTTTATTTATATTTTATTATTCTATATTTTATTTTTCTATAGAGCAGTTTTTATATACATCGAAAACATCATTCCTTAAAGTAAAAACCTTATTTGAATTAAACCAACTCGGTCCCTCCATTCAAAAGTAGGCGTAGAAATGGAAAATTGTTATTTCCAAAAAACCTTAGTTGGAATATGACGCACATTAAAAACAAAAATAGACAAATTGATTCAGCCATTCCATGATTCAAAATATATATATTGGGAAAAGTGAGCGTAAAAGTAGGCGTGGATAATTTTTCTTTCCATAAGAATCTTTTGCGGACTATAACCGTTATAGTTTTTTCGATACATAAAAAAAGTGGGCGTGGGAAATTTTACTATCCGTTAAAACCCTAGTTGAATTATGATGAAAATTTTCAACAAAAATTAGCCAAAGTGAGTGAGGTCAAGTTCTTTTTTACGTAAAAACCAAAGTTGGAATATGATTAAAAATTCATTTAAAAAAATTTAGACAAATCGGTCCAGCTGTTTTCAGATTTTAGATAAATTGAAAAAGTGGGCGTAAAAGTGGGCGTGGTTGATTTTTCTTTCACTAAAAACTTATATTGGATTGCTACGAACAATTTAATACAAAAATACCCAAATTTAATACAAAAATACAAAAATACCCAAATTTTAGATAAATTGAAAAAAGTGGGCGTAAAAGTGGGCGTGGTCAATTTTTTACTACGTAAAAACCCAAGTTGGACTATGACGAACATTTCAAAAAAAAAAATTGTCCAAATCGGTCCAGCCGTTCTCAACTGATGCTGTTACCAACGAACGACAATTGATTTTTATTTATATAGATTGTCCAAAAGTGTTGTAAAATTGTACAAATGTATTTTAAAATTGTACAAATGTATTTTAAAATTGTCCAAATGTAGTTTAAAATTTTCCAAATGTATTTTTAAATTGTCCAAATGTATTTTAAAATTGTCCAAATCAATTTAAAAAATTTCCAATTGTATTTTAAAATTCTCCAAATGTATTTTAAAATTTTCCAAATGTATTTAAAAATTTCCAAATGTATTTTAAAATTTTCCAAATGTATTTTAAAATTGTCCAAACGTTTTTTTAAATTTTCCAAATGTACACCATTTTTAATTGTATTTTAAAAATATCCATATGCATTTTAAAATTGTCCAAATGTATTTTAAAATTGTCCAAATATATTTTAAAATTGTCCAAATGAATTTTAAATTGTTATTTTAATGTTGTCCAATTGTAAATATTTTAAAATTTTCCAAATGTATTTTAAAATTGTCCAAATGTAGTTTAAAATTTTACAAATATATTTTAAAAATTTCCAATTGTATTTTAAAATTGTCCAAATATATTTTAAAATAGTCCAAATGTATTTAAAAATTGTCCAAATGTATTTTAAAATTGTCCAACTGAATTTTAAAATTGACCAAAGTATTTTAAAATTGTCCAAATGTATTTTAAAATTGTCCAAATGTATTTTAAAATTGTCCAAATGTATTTTAAAATTGTCCAAATGTGTTAAAAAATTTCCAATTGTATTTTAAAGTTCTCCAAATGTATTTTAAAATTGCCAAAATGTAGTTTAAAATTTTCCAAATGTATTTAAAAAATTTCCAGTTGTATTTTAAAGTTCTCCAAATGTATTTTAAAATTTTCCAAATGTATTTAAAAATTTCCAAATGTATTTTAAAATTTTCCAAATGTATTTTAAAATTGTCCAAATGTATTAAAAAATTTCCAATTGTATTTTAAAGTTCTCCAAATGTATTTTAAAATTGCCAAAATGTAGTTTAAAATTTTCCAAATGTATTAAAAAAATTTCCAGTTGTATTTTAAAGTTCTCCAAATGTATTTTAAAATTTTCCAAATGTAGTTTAAAATTTTCCAAATGTATTTTAAAATTGTCCAAATGTAGTTTAAAATTTTACAAATATAGTTTAAAAATTTCCAATTGTATTTTAAAGTTGTCCAATTGTATTTTAAAATTTTCCAAATCTATTTTAAAATTGTCCAAATGTAGTTAAAATTTTCCAAATGCATTTTAAAATTGTCCAAATGTTGTTTAAAATTTTACAAATATATTTTAAAAATTTTCAATTGTATTTTAAAGTTGTCCAATTGTATTTTAAAATTTTCAAAATGTATTTTCAAAATTGTCCAAATGTATTTTAAAATTGTCCAAATGTAATTAAAAATTTTCCCAATGTATTTTGAAATTGTCCAAATGTAATTTAAAATTGTCTAATTGTGTTTTAAAATTTTCCAAATGTATTTTAAAATATTCCATGTATACTTCTATGTAGAATATTTTAAAATACATTCGGACAATTTTGAAAATACATTTGGACTATTTTAAAATACATTTGCACAATTTTAAAGTACATCTGGACAATTTAAAAATTCATTTGGATAATTAAAAATTATTTGAACAATTTTAAAATATATTTGGACTAATTTAAAATTCATTTGGATAATTTTAAAATACATTTGGACAATTTTAAAATACATTTGGACAATTTTAAAATACATTTGGAAATTTTTAAAATACATTTGGAAATTTTTAAAATAAAATTGGAAATGGTGTAATTTAAAATTACTTTCAAAATTGTCCAAATGTATTTAAAAATTTTCCAAATGTATTTTAAAAGTTTCCAAATGTATTTTAAAATTGTCCAAATGTATTTTAAAATGGTCCAAATGAATTTTAAAAATGTCCAATTGTATTTTAAAATTTTTCAAATGTAAGAATATTTTAAAATAGATTTGGACAATTTTAAAAAACATTTGGACAATTTTGAAAATACATTTGGACAATTTTAAAATACATTTGGACAATTATAAAATGTATCTGGACAATTTAAAAATACATTTTGATAATTTTAAAATTAATTTGGACAATTTTAAAATATACTTGGACAATTTTAAAATACATTTGGACAATTTTAAAATATATTTGGACAATTTTAAAATACATTTGGAAATTTTTAAATTACAATTGGAAATGGCGTAGTTTAAAATTTTCCAAATGTATTTTAAAAATTGTCCAAATTTATTTTAAAAATTTCCAAATGTATTTTAAAAATTTCAAAATGTATTTTAAAATTGTCCAAATGTATTTTAAAATTGTCCAAATGTATTTTAAAATTGTCCAAATGTATTTTAAAATACAATTGGACAATTTTGAAACACATTTGGAAAATTTAAACTACATTTGGACAATTTTAAAATACATTTGGACAATTTTAAAATACACTTGGACAATTTTAAAATACATTTGGAAAATTTATAAATACATTTGGACAATGTTAAAATGCATTTGGACGTTTTAAAATACATTTGGACAATTTTAAAATATATTTGAACAATTTTAAAATATTTTTGGACAATTTTAAAATACATTTGGAAATTTTTAAAAAACAATTGGAAATGGTGTAGTGTAGGGTAGAAACAACTACCCTAGTAAACATATTTTTTTAAAAGCCTAACCTCAGGTGTGAATTATAAAATTTAAAAAAATATATAAAAATTAAAAAAAACAAGTTACGAAAATGAACAAAATGATGCTTTTATTTAAAGATCCATTATTTGTTGCATGTGGGTATAAGCTGCACATTATATGAGTGACTCATCGAAACAAAAACTCACATGGTTCCAAATCAGGGATGACACAACGATTGTAAAGGGTATTCAATAATTCAGCCAAGTAGAATTTGATTTTTTTTTTAGTAATTTCGTGATAAATTTCGACCTTGAGAGAAATTTTCGTAAATCAAGCGTGATTTAAATTTACGTGAGTCAGACATGGGAGTAAGAAAAATAATATGTACCCACTATTCACTTAAGTAAAACAAAATTGCTCACTCTTCAACGTGAGTGAAAGTGATTTCATATTCACACATACTTTGATTGAGCGTGAATAAATAAAATATATGTATGAGTGCGTGATTTGATTTTTTCTTGTGGCAGGTTACGTGAGTGTGAGTAAAAATTCATATACAATACTATTTTAGTACCTTCCTACTGTACATTTTCATACAAAGATGTACTATTTCCTTACCAACCCAGTTACAAAATTACAAGTATATATATGAGCTAATATTCCAGAAAAATCCAGAACTTTTGAAACGAATTCTCTTTCATACAACCCAACAAACATAAATGTTTTTAAGAAAATCTAAAAAGTTTAAAGGAAAACAGTATTTAATAAGGGAAGGTATCCTAGAGGTTCTGCCTACACTTATGAAACAATGTGGACCTTCGGGAAAATACCGATAACTCCCGAACTAGAGCAAAAATACTTGTCGACTTATATTTAATAAAGGTTTTTTTTTGAGTGAGTTTGCATGAGTTTTTCCCTTCACATTTCCTTTTAAAATTTTGTCCTGCAAAAAGCAAAAAAAATAAAAAATTTAAAATTTGGATAAAAGTAAAATTTTGCTACAAATCTTTTTAGTTTTTTTAAATTTAATTTTTTTTTTGTATAAATAACAGTATCGTGGGTGTGAGTCAACGTGAGTGAAGTTTGTGTGGGTGCACGTGAGAGTGATTTGTATTAAATTTACTCACGTGATGGTGAGTTAGTATGAGTAGCCAAAGTATGCTCGTAAGGGAGTGTGCGTAATTGGAAAAATCATATAGTATACGTGAGTGAGTGTGAGGCAAAATTCACTCACATTATTCAATTGTTAAAAAACACGCTAAGCAAGAGTTAAAAGACATTAATAAGCCACGCAAATATTTTTACAAAGTATATTTGTCACTCCAAAAAAATTTTACACTTAAAAAAAAAAATTGTTTTTCACTAAAAACAAAGTTTACACAAAAATAAAAAAACAAGTAGAAAAGTTATACTCGACTTGGCCGAATCTATGAATACCCTCCACAAAGCCCTTTTTAAAGGATAATAAATTTTTTAACGTAAAAAAAATTAACAATTTTGATTTTAAATATTTTATTTTGAGTAAAACACTTTTTTTTTGTCATTTTTGTAAAAAAGAGAGAAATTACTATTTGTTTGAGTGTAAAATTTTTTTTTAGTGTAAAAATATTTCTGAGTGACAAAAAATACTTTGAAAAGTAATTTTGTGGCCTACCAATGTTTTTAATGTTTTTTTTTTCAACACGTGCATTTAAGGTGAAACCAATCTGAAATTCACGGTTTTGCTAATAACTTTTATACCACTGGACCGATTTGGCTGAAATTCTATGCGTTTCCAGACCAGGGGAACGGAAAATATATACGTCAACCTTAAGTACCCCCAGAATTGCAATACCAACCTGACCATGCAAATGATTAACATACATATATGCCAAACTTCAGCAGCCTCCGTTGATTATTTCAAAAGTGTTGTCGACAGACAGACGGACGGACATCGCTAGATCGTCTTAAAATCGATCGAGGATCATGAATGTATATGCTTTATGTGGTCCTATACCAGTATTTCGAAATGTTACAAACGGAATGACAACTTATATATACCCTCTATCATAACACCATTTCCAATTTTGGACAATTTTAAATACATTTTGAAAATTTTAAAATACAATTGGAAAATTTTAAAATACAATTGGACAATTTTAAAATACATTTGGACAATTTTAAACTACACTCAAAAAAAAAACTGTAAAGTTAGCAAAAAAAGCTTGTAAACCTACAAGAAAATTTGCTGATTTTGAACCCACAATTTTTTTGCTAAAGTTAGCAAAAATGTTTTGCCAATAATTAGTTAACAAAAAAATTTTTTTTTTTGACTCATTTGAGGACCCCATTGGGTTCGGACCCGATAGGTCTAGACCCCGATGGGCCTAGACCTTGTTGGGTTCCTTAAAAATCGTCATAGTTTTTGATCCAAAATTTGTGTCCGTTTCGCTCTACCTTGCTTAGTTTTTGAGATACGTGATTATAGGGGACCACTGGGGTCTTGAGAATTAAAAAACTCTATAACTTAAAAAATATTACTCGGAGAGCTTTTGACTATTTTGCGGTCTTGTTCTACGTATTGAGGGCTACAAAAATGCTTTTGGACTTTTTGTTGTGTCGGCAATATTTACCGAGATATGAGCATTTTAAAATTTTCGGGAATGCTAACTTTCCAAAGTTAGGGCCCATTAGGGTCCACACATGTGAAGAGGACCCGCGAAAGTATGGCAATTCTAAGAACCAAAAATGCCCTCCATTTTGCTCTATCTGGCTTAGTTTCCGAGATAGAGCCATTTTAAGTTTTCTGAAAATAAAAAAAAAATTACCATTTATTTTTGCTAATGTTAGCAAAAAATCTTGTAAAAATGTTGTCAACTCAAGTTCAAATCTTAGCAAAAGAAATTAGTTCAACGTTTGTTTAAAATTGCTAATGTGCTAAATGAAGTTTACAAGAATTTTTTGCTAACATGCTAATCTCAACTAAAAATTTGCTAAAAGTTAGCTAACTAGCAATAGCAAAAAAAAATTAGTAAATCTACTAACGTATTTTTTTGAGTGTACATTTGGACAATTTTAAAATACATTTGAACAATTTTAAAACACATTTGGACCATTTTAAAATACATTTGGACAATTTTGAAAATACATTTGAAAAAATTTTAAAATACAATTGGACAATTTTAAAACACATTTGTAAATTTTTAATAATACATTTGGAAAATGTTAAACTACATTTGGACAATTTTAAAATGCATTTGAACAATTTTAAAATACATTTGGAAAATTTTAAACTATATTTGGACAATTTAAAAAATATTTGGACAATTTTAAAATTAATTTGGACAATTTTAAAATATATTTGGACAATTTTAAAATACATTTAAACAATTTTAAAATACATTTGGACAATTTTAAAATTCATTTGGACAATTTTAAAATTCATTTGGGCAATTTTAAAATATATTTGGACAATTTTAAAATACATTTGGACAATTTTTAAAATACATGAAAAAATTTTAAAATACAATTGGACAATTTTAAAATATATTAGAAATTTTTAAAAACACATTTAGGCCATTTTAAAATACATTTTAAAGTTGTCTATATTATAGACAACTTTAAAATACACTTTGAAATTTTAAAATTAATTTGGACAATTTTAAAATATATTTGGACAACTTTAAAATTCATTTGGACAATTTTGAAATATATTGGGACAATTTTAAAATACATTTGGACAATACAATTGGAAATGGTGTACATTTGGACAATTTTTAACTACATTTGGACAATTTTAAAATACATTTGGACAATTTTAAAATACATTTGGAAAATTTTAAAATATATTTGGACAATTTTAGAATACATTTGGACAATTTTAAAATACATTTGGACAATTTTAAACTCCATTTCGACAATTTTAAAATATATTTCGACAATTTTAAAATACATTTGGACAATTTTAAATTTCATTTGAACAATTTTATTTTTTTCATAAAAATTTCTAAAATGTCTCATGCCCTAAAAAACGTAAGAAGCTTAAAAGGAACGTTAATGTAAATTGTTTACTGGTTTACGAAAAATGCTATTTTCCTGCAACATGCAAGCTAAAAGTAAAAATACAAAACATGTTGTTGTCTGTACACGATAATCATCTGTCTGGTGGATTTTTGCCTATATATAGAGCTGGCAATGAAAAGTATCCCTTAGTTTTTTACAGTCATCAAACAACTTTACAACTGGTGTAAAAAATAAAAAGAATAAATAAAATCGTTTCGTAAATACAAAAACAAAATCGAAAGTTCTATAACGGAAAACAAAAAAATGGCAAATTTACCATTAAACCAAATACCAATAAGCCAAATGCCATTTCTAATGAATTTGGATACACAACCATTCTATAATCCGGGAAGTTTTCCAAACATTACGCATCGTCGTTATCACACTCCATTAGATATGCAAACAATGGGATTGATTTCTGCTCTAGCACCACATCTTCGTCATTTGGATGTTCAGGGTAAATCTAAGGAAGACTTGGCACATATACCACCAAAGCATATTAAGAAGCATAAAGAGCATGATTTTCATATCTACTTAGATGTGGGTCTTTTTTCACCGGAAGAACTAACCGTTAAAATTATAAATGATCATTTAGTTATCGAGGGAAAACATGAGGAACGTCAGGCAGATGATGTTGGCTATGTATCACGTCATTTTGTACGTCGTTACGAATTACCAAAGGGCTATAATCCGGATAATTTAGTTTCTAAATTATCCTCGGATGGAATATTAAGTGTACTTTTACCAAAACCTACTAATGCACCAAAGGAACGTATTATAACCATACAACGTACTGGTCCAAATGATTTATTCTTAAAAAATAAATCTATAAAAAATGGTGATGATAAGGATACCTCAGAAAATTGTGATGAAGAAGATAAAAGAGGTTAATTCGGTATTTCATGTCTCATGGACAACATTTTGTTTTATAAAATGTACATTTTATATTTAAATCCAGTTTATTTGTAAATTTCAATGCATTTATTTAAAAAAAAAATTCCGAATTTGTTGTAAAGACTGACATTTATCAATATTAAATCATTCACATTTTTTTTCCATTATAATAAGTTTTTGATATTGAACTCTATTAAGTATTTAAAAAAAAAATGTATTTTACTAAAAAAAGAAAACATTTTGTCAAGACTATTAAAATTAGTGTATAATTATAAAATGTCAAATACTTAATTTAATTAATTAAATGTTAGAAAGGCATACATTTTACTTGATTTATATTTATGTAACTTTTTTGTCTATTTTTTTTTTAATTTTAAATAAATACTTACATACATATAAATAATTTAATAATAAAATCCAATAAATAACTGTGCACACAATGAATTTTTAAATTTTGTATTTTTAATTTAAAAAATTTTTAGATTCAACTTTTATTAGGATTTTCCACATTATTTAAAAAAAAAATTCTCCACTCGAAAATAAAACTTTGCCTTATTACTAGAAAATGGTCTCGTAATCCTAAGGGGATCTCCGGAAAAAAAAATCAATTTTTAATCTTCCAGTTATTTCAAATTAATTGGAAAATCTAATAGATGAGACCTTGCCGAAACTACACTCAAAATAATTACTCTGTTAAATACTCTGTAAAATGACTGTAATCTCAATTCGACAAATATTTGACAAAGTTATCTGTCGAAATACAGATTTTAAGAAAATATTTGTATTTTCTTGTGACCAAAAAACAAAATTTTATCTGTAATTTTACTTTTTACTTTGTAATCTCTATTTTACAGATAATAAACAGTTTTTTTTGTTAAAATACGAATTTTAGAAAAATACTTTGTTTTTTTCTCGTAACCAAAATACTAAATTTCATTTGTAATTTTACTTATTGCTCTGTAAAAATAAAAATCACTTCAAAAAACTAAACCCCCCTTTAAAAAGTGTCTTAAATTACAATAACAACTGGTAATTTTACGAGGATGACGTGTAAAATTGGAGTTACTTGTTAAAAACTCATAATATTCACAAAAATAAAAAATTAAATTTGCAATTTGGAAGCATTAAAGCGGTAAAATTTAACAAAATTTTAATGCTTTTGAAGCAGAGAAGTTTTACTCATAAAATCGATTTAACTAAAACTTTGTAAATTTACAGAGTTTTTTTTTTGTAAAATTTTGAACTCATAAAATGCATTTAACTCAAACTTTGTTAATTTACAGAGCTTTTTTGGTAAAATTCTTTTCCGTTTTATCAATATTTAACAGATAATTCTATAAATTTACAGTTTTTTTTTTATCGAAATCATTTTACAGAGTTTTCTTCGTAAAATAACAAAAAATCTTGCTGGTTGGAAATCTATGGTATTTTCTGCTGGCTCAGCAGAGTATCTCTGTAATTTAACAGAGTGATTATTTTGAGTGTAGTTCCTATTTGCTTTTTTAGATATTCTGTTTATTGGTACAATGGCAAACTGTCAAAGTTGTGTTTTTAAAATTTTGTCATATTAATGTTTCGCCTATCGTTTTCGACTTAAAAAAATAATTTAACATAAATATACACTCAAAATAATAACTCTGTTAAATTACAGAAAAACTCTGCTAATTTAACAGAGTACACCATACTTTTGCAGCTAACAACATTTCTTGGTAATTTTACTAAAAAACTCTGTAAAATGATTTTGACAGAAAAAACCTGTAAATTTACAGAGTTTATAGTAAAATATTGGTTAAATATAAAAGCTTTTTTACAGTGAATACTCTGTAATTTTACTATAAAACTCTGTAAAATGATTTAGACAAAAAAAACTGTTAATTTACAGAGTTTCTAGTAAAATATTGGTTAAGTAAACCACCATTTAGCAAAGAAAACTATGTTCATTTACATATATTTGTAAAATGCATTTGATGCAAAAAAAAAATACAGAAAAAACTCTGTAAATTTACAGATTTTAGTTAAATGCATGTTATTTTGTAAAATTTTTATAAAATTTCTGAAAAGATTTTTTTTATAACTTTTTTTGCTACTTTTTCAACTTTTTCTCAAAAAAAAAATTATACAGATAAAATTTTGATGTTTGGTAACAAAAACAAAAACTACTCAAAACAGAAAACTTTTTTGGTTATAAAAAATACGAAGTATTTTGCTTAAATCTGTGTTTTTGCAGAAAACTCTGTTAATTATCTGTAAAATTAAGATTACAAAGTAAAAAGTAATATAACAGAGGAAACTTTGTTTTTTTGTCACAACAAAATACAAAGTATTTTCTTTAAATCTGTATTTTGACAGAAAACTCTGTCAAATATCTGTTGAATTGAGATTACAGTCATTTTACAGAGTATTTTACAGAGTTATTATTTTGAGTGTATATTTTTTTTGCAAAAAATATTTGCACTACACAAATATATTTTTTAATGTTCAAGGGGCATGTCACAGACTCAATTCCGTTCGGATTTGAAAAAAGTGGTTTACTCGTAAAACGCTAAGCGAATATTTTTTTCGTAATGAAACCACTTTTATGCATTTCAATTCCACTTTGATTTTTAAAAGTGATTTCATTCCGAAAAAAAAATAATATTCGTTTTGCGTTTTACGAGTAAACCACTTTTTTTTAAATCCGAACGGAATTGAGTCTGTGACATGCCTCCAAATAAATATTTGGTGATCCCCTTTCAACCCTGAGTATAACTTTAGCGGCTGAGTATGCGAACTTCGATTTGCAAAAAATATTTGCACTACTCAAAAATATTTTTTTTACGATTCTACACCCAAAATAATAACTCTGTAAAATACTCTGTAAAATGACTGTAATCTCAATTCAACAGATATTTGACATAGTTTTCTGTCAAAATACGTATTCTGTATTTTGTTGTAACAAAAAACAAAGTTTCCTCTGTTCTATTACTTTTTACTTTGTAATCTTAATTTTACAGATAATTAACAGAGTTTTCTGCTAAAATACAGATTTAAAGTTATCAAAAAAAATCTTTTCAGAAATCTTATAAACATTTTACAAAATAACATGCATTTAACTAAACTCTGTAAATTTACATAGCTTTTTCTGCAAATTTTTTTTGTATCAAAAGCATTTTGCAAATATATTTAAATTTACATAGTTTTCTTTGCTAAATGGTGGTTTATTTAACCAATATTTTACTAGAAACTCTGTAAATTAACAGTTTTTTTTTATTGTCCAAATCATTTTACAGAGTTTTAAAGTAAAATTACAGAGTTTTCTATGTCAAAAAGCTTTCATATATGTATAACCAATATTTTACTATTAACTCTGTAAATTAACAGTTTTTTTTTTGTCAAAATCATTTTACAGAGTTTTTTTAGTAAAATTACCAAGAAATGTTGCTAGCTGGAAAGGTATGGTGTACTCTGTTAAATTAGCAGAGTTTTTCTGTAATTTAACAGAGTTATTATTTTGAGTGTAATATAAATTAGTGATCCCCTTTTCAAAGACTTCCATATTACATATAAGAACTTTGTGGTTGAGTATGCATTTTTTTTTCACGATAATCGAAAAATATTTGTACTACACTCAAAAAAAAAAACTGTAATGTTAGCAAAAAAAGCTTGTAAACCTACAAGGAAATTTGCTGATTTTGAACCCACAATTATTTTGCTAAAGTTAGCAAAAATGTTTTGCCAATAATTAGTTAACTACTTTTTTTTTTTATTTCATAAACCTACAAGAAAATTTGCTGATTTTGAACCCACAATTATTTTGCTAAAGTTAGCAAAAATGTTTTGCCAATAATTAGTTAACTAATTTTTTTTTTAGTTCATACACATCTGAGGACCCTATTGGGTTCGAACCCGATAGGTCCAGACCCCGATGGGCCTAGACCTAGTTGAGTTCCTTAAAAATCGTCATAGTTTTTGATCCAAAATTTGTGTCCGTTTCGCTCTACCTTGCTTAGTTTTTGAGATACGTAATTATAGGGGACCACTGGGGTCTTGAGAATTATAAAACTCGATAGCTTCAAAAATATTACTCGGAGAGCTTTTGCGGTTTTGTTCTACGTGTTGAGAGCTACAAAAATGCTTTTGGGCTTTTTGTTGTGTCGGCAATATTTACCGAGATATGAGCATTTTAAAATTTTCGGGAATGCTAACTTTTTTTGGATCCAAAGTTAGGGCCCATTAGGTTCCACACATGTCAAGAGGATGGCGATACTATGGAGAGCCCGAGAATAAAAAATGGTCTCCATTTTGCTCTATTTGGCTTAGTTTCCGAGAAAGCGCCATTTTAAGTTTTCTGAAAATAAAAAAAAAATACCATTTATTTTGCTAATATTAGCAAAAAAGCTTGTAAAAATTTGGTCAACTCAATTTTAGATCTAGCAAAAAAAATTAGTTCAAATTTTGTTTAAAATTGGTAATGCGCTAAATGAAGTTTACAAGATATTTTTGCTAACATGCTAATCTCAACTAAAAATTTGCTAAAAGTTAGCTAACCAGCATTAGCAAAAAAAAATTAGTAAATCTACTAATGTATTATTTTGAGTGTACTAACTTACATTTTTTCACGTTTCTTATAAATATTAGTGATCCCCCTTTCAACCCTATACATAATTTTAGTTTAAACTTAGCGGTTGTGTATTCAAATTTGGTTTTAGGCAATTTGCGAAAAATATTTGCACTACCCAAATAAAATTTTTTATGTTTGTGTTATCTATAAGTTATTCCCTTTTTAACCATACGCAGAATTCATATAAAAACCTAGCGCTTGAGCATGCGAATTTGATTTTTTGCGGTTTGCGAAAAATATTTGCACTACGCAAATAAAAATATTTGCACTACGCAAATAAGCTACCGACTAAAAGAAGAGAAAATAAGAATTACTGTTTTCATTTTCTTAAAACCAGAAAGGTTTGTAACTTCTATTTGTAACTTTAATAACACCGCCCAACAAATCGAAGGTTTTTGACTCCGGTTTGAAGTTTGATACAAAATTTTTAAAGATTTTGACTCGCTGATGCCAAATCTGTGCTTTAAATTTTTTCATCACGTCTAGAATTTTAATTATTCGCGGTTGAAAATGCGAAAAAACGCGATGTTTGCATTTTATGAAAGCCTGCACAGCAGCCACTGGGTGGAATAAAAATCTGGTATAAAGCGTTAGAGTAGAATTGAACTATGATCTCAAATATATGATCAAAAAAAATTTTAAGTTGTTGCACTATTATTGGCCAAACATGTATTTAAAAAAAACACTGTGAAAAAAATTAGAAAAAGCACCATTTTTAAAAGGCTCTAAAACAACAACCGGATGATCAATCTTTACAGTGATGAGCTCAAAATTTAGGCAAAAGTTCATTCTTTCTTATAGACTTTTAAACCCATTAAAGATATCTTCCGGTTTGTACGGAAAATAATACAGAAAACTTAATTTTGTAATTTTTTTAGTTTTTCTTTCAAAAATATAAAAAAAAACTAAGGTAATCTTTTTTACAAAAATTATAATTTTAACAGAGTCATTTTAAAACGCAATTGTAACCCAACCAAACGCAATAATTAGAAAAAAATTGTTTTCTATGTTGGAGACCAAAGACTAATTATACCTTTGCACTTTATACCAGATTTGTATTCCACTGAATGGCTGCTGTGCAGGCTTTCAAATAATGCAAAAATCGTAATTTTTCGCATTTTCAACCATGAATAACTAAAAATCTGGACGTGATGGAAAAATTTGGATAACAGATTTGGAATCAGGAGATCAAAGTCTACTAAAATTGATCACCAGAATTCAAACCGGAAAATGAGTGTTGAGCGGTGTAATAATTCACCTGCTGTTGATTAAAAACTTTTTCACTAGCTGGTGAATAAAACGAAACATAATTATTTTTCAACAATATTTTTCATTTTCATCCGCATTTTTTTTCATTAATTTTTTTTATCACCAATTTTTTTTTCATCAATATTTTTTTTGTCATAAAATTTTTTTTTTCATCGAAATATTTTTTAACTCAATTTTTTTTTTCATCAAAATTTTTTTTTTCATCAATATTTTTTTTTTTCGTCAAAATTTATTTTTATCAAAAATTTTTTTGTTAACATTCTTTTTCATCAAAATTTTTTTTATAATTTTTTTTTATCAAAATATTTTTTATATCAATATTTTTATACCCTCCAACTACAGTATAGGGGGTATACTCACTTTGTCATTCCGTGTGCAAAGCATCGAAATATCGGTCTAGGAACCCATAAGGTATGTATATATTTTATTGATCAGTGATCGATTCGACAGTCTTTCCGTCTGTCCGTCTGTAGAGGACACGATACAGTCCAAAATAAAAGAGCTAGACTTCCAAAGTTTAGTACGAATATGTCTTATGGTCATAGGCTGGTTAAGTTCGGAAATGGGCAAAATCGTACCAAGGGGAAAAAGTTCCCCCTTGGTGAACTAAACCAACGTTAGAAAAACTGAATTTTTTGTACTCTTGCTAAGCAAATGCAACATTCTTATCTCAGATAAAGTTCAAAATCGCAAGGGGAAGGTGCTCCCCAACGCCCCCCCCACATAAAAAGACGCCCCTGGATTTTTTATATTTTTTTTTTTTACATTTTGCAGGGTATAAAAGATTCGGCACAGCCGAATGTAACACTCTCACTTGTTTTTTTTTTGCATCAATTTATTTTTCATAAATTTTTTTTTAATAAATTTTTTTTTATAATTTTTTTTAACATTTTTTTTTTTCATCAATATTTCTTTTTTTCATCAAAATTATTTTTGATAAATTTGTTTTTCATTAAAAATTTTTTTTTTTACCAATATTTTTTTTTCCATCAAAAAAAATTTTTTTATCAATATTTTTTTTTATACTTTTTTTTTTTTAATCAAAAAACTTTTTCATCAAAAATTTTATTTTCATCTTAAAAAAATTTTTTTTTTCATCGAAATTTTCTTTTCTATCAAAAAATGTTTGTTTCTCCTTTTTTTTAGTAAAACTACTAATTAATCAAGTCTAAAAATGTTCCATTTGCTTAACAAATGTCCAGAAAACATGTAAGAGTGTTAAATTTTTCTGTGCCGAATCTTTTATATTCTCAAAAAATGTAAAAATACTTTTTTCACTTAAGTAAGCATTTACCAAATTTACAGCACTTTGGTTTGGACTACATATTGCTTTCCACATACAGATAGACGGATGTATACGGCTCGAGTGTCTTAGAAATGGATCAATAATATATAAACTTATTGTTAGTGTGGTCCTCTACCGATATTTTATTTCGTTTTGCACGGAATGGCAAATGATTATACACTCAAAAAAAAAAAAAAAACTGTAATGTTAGCAAAAAAAGCTTGTAAACCTACAAGAAAATTTGCTGATTTTGAACCCACAATTTTTTTGCTAAAGTTAGCAAAAATGTTTTGCCAATAATTAGTTAACTAAATATTTTTTTTTTTTTGAACTTAGTTTATACACATCTGAGGACCCCATTGGGTTCGGACCCGATAGGTCCAGACCCCGATGGGCCTAGACCTAGTTGGGTTCCTTGAAAATCGTCATAGTTTTTGATCCAAAATTTGTGTCCGTTTCGCTCTACCTTGCTTAGTTTTTGAGATACGTGATTATAGGGGACCACTGGGGTCTTGAGAATTAAAAAACTCGATAACTTCAAAAATATTACTCGGAGAGCTTTTGACTAGTTTGCGGTCTTGTTCTACGTGTTGAGAGCTACAAAAACGCTTTTGGACTTTTTGTTGTGTCGGCAATATTTACCAAGATATGAGCATTTTAAAATTTTCGGGAATGCTAACTTTTTTGTATCCAAAGTTAGGGCCCATTAGGGTCCACACATGTGAAGAGGACCGGCGATACTATGGAGATTCTAAGAACCAAAAATGGCCTCCATTTTGCTCTATCTAGCTTAGTTTCCGAGATAGCGCCATTTTAAGTTTTCTGAAAATAAAAAAAAATTTACCATTTATTTTGCTAATATTAGCAAAAAATCTTGTAAAAATGTAGTCAACTCAATTTCAAATTTAGCAAAAGAAATTAGTTCAAAGTTTGTTGAAAATTGCTAATGTGCTAAATGAAGTTTACAAGAATTTTTTGCTAACATGCTAATCTCAACTAAAAATTTGCTAAAAGTTAGCTAACTAGCGTTAGCAAAAAAAATTTGTAAATCTACTAACGTATTTTTTTGAGTGTAACATTATTTTTTCTAAAAAAAACTTTGCCTTGGCAAGTACACACAAAACAATTTTTACCAAGTACTTGGGAGGATATGCGTTTTTAAAGTTTTTTGCATATATTATGCAAAAAATAGCATCAATTTACCAAGTTTTTGCTTGTTTCTGATATAAATTTAGAAAATATTCATAAGAGTATTTAACCTTGTGTAATTTTACAAACCTTAACCAAAATTATGCAAAAACTTGGTAAAATGTTGCAACATTTTTCATAATTTATGTAAAAAACTTTAAAAACGCATATCCTCCCAAGTTATTGGTAAAATATTTGTTTGTGTGTACAGCCAAATCTTCAGGAGAACATTGTCATGATACAATTTTTTTGGCAAGAGTACAAAATTCGCTGGTATTTTTTTGAGCCGCCCTAATATACATGTATGAGCTTTTATTCCAGAAAACTGCAGAATATTTAAAATAAATTCTCTTTTATATGTGAATACCACCCAATAAACATAAATATTTCTTTTAAAAATCTGAAAACTTTTAAAAAATAAATTATTTAACAAGGCAGGTTACCAAGGAGTTCTCCTACTTTATTGAAACTTAATAAAGCTTTGAGGGACCAACATTTTTTATGTTTTGTGGAAAGATTTTGGAGTAGTTCAACGGAGTAATCGATGCAGTAATTTGCTAAATGACAGTTTTTTTTTTTTGAAACATAAATAGAAAATTAGCCAGAATCACCTACTTCGATATAATATTTAACAAAAGTGTTTGAACCTGTAATTTCCGACGAAGCGTGAAGAAGCTTAAAAGGTAACCTAAACGTAAATTGTTTACTGGCTTACGAAAAAATGCTCTTTTTTCTGCAATATGCAATATGCAACTGAAAAAAAAAAAATGCTAAATGCTAAGTACGAACACATTGTTGTCTATACACCATAATCATAGTCTGGAGAATTTTTGCCTATATATAGAGCTGGCAACGAAAAGTATCCCTTAGTTTTTTGAAGTCATCCAACAACTTAACAACGTGTCTTAAGTAAAATAAAAAAAAAATCTTAATATAAAAAATCGAAAGTTCTATAAAGAAAAAAAAAAAAATGGCAAATTTATCGTTAAACCAAATACCAATGAGCCAAATGCCATTTCTAATGAATTTGAATTCACCTCCAATTTTTGATCCAGAAAACTTTCCAATCAATGTGCATCATCGTCGTTATCCACAACGTCAACAAAATCCTTTGGATATGCTTTCGGCTCTCATACCAAATCTTCGTCATATGAAAACTATGGAAGATTTAGCGCATATACCACCAAAAACTATTAAGAAGCATAAAGATCATGAATTTCATATCAATCTGGATGTGGCTCTATTTTCTCCGGAAGAGCTAACCGTTAAAATTATTGATGATCATTTAGTAATCGAAGGCAAACATGAGGAACGTCAGGCAGATGATGTAGGTTATGTATCACGTCATTTTATACGTCGTTACGAGTTACCAAAGGGTTATAATCCGGATAATTTAGTTTCTAAATTATCCTCGGATGGAGTTTTAAGTGTACTTTTACCAAAACATTCAGATCAACCAAAGGAACGTATTATAACCATACAACGTACTGGTCCAAATGAAATATTCTTAAAAAAAAAATCCGCAATTGCTGGTGATATGGAAAAGTCTGAAAATGGTGATGAAGAAGATAAACGAGGCTAAATCAACATTTTGTTTTATATTTCTTTATCTTTAAACTACAATACATTTAATTAAAAAAAAAATCATAATTTCTTGTAAAGACTGAAGTTTATAATTATTTAATCATTCATATTTTTCACATTACAGTTGAATTTTAACATTAAATTAGTATTAAAAACAAAATTTTTTTTACTAGAGTTAAAAATAAAACGTTTTGTCAAGACTATTAAAATAAGTCTATATTTAATTAATTATTGCCCAATACTCAGTTTAAATAATTATATATAAAAGAAGGCAATCAGTTTACTAAAAATATAATTACTAATTTTTTTGTTTATATTCTTTTACTTACTTATAAATACAAACATATAAAAAATTTTATAATTAAATAATAAAATCTTATAAATACATGTGCACACAATGAATTTAAAAATTTTGTATTTTTAATTTTAGAAATTTGTGTATAGTCTTTTTCATGAAACAGCACGAGAAATAGGATATTTTTTACCTTGGGTCTTTAGATTTTTCTTATATCGGTCAAAATTACGATACAAAACCACAAATCTAGACGTGGGTCTTCAGATTTTTTTTTTTGGTGGAGCAAAAATTTTATTTAAGTGTAAGTCGGTTGGAAATGAAAAATTCGCGCGAATTTTTTGCAACATCTTTAGATTTTTCTTATATCGGTCAAAATTACGATGCAAAACCACAAATCTAGACGTGTGTCTTCAGATTTTTTTAACATGATAATGTTTTTAGGCTGGTGTCTAATTTTAAAAAAGTTGCAGGACGCCACCTCAGTTTGACTATATAAACTAACAACACCGTAAGTAGGTGAAAATGACACACCAAATCGCCGAGACACGTCGAACTAATTTTGGGTCGTAGAATCCAGTGGTGTACACCATTTTGAAAAGTTAGCTCAAAATCACGAGATATTTCGATTTTAAATTTATAGTAGATTTAAGGCGATTTTTCATTTTATTTGAATGAAAAAACTTTAAAACCTTGTTAAAAACTTGTTAGTTGTCAAAATTTATATCTAGAAATAATGGACGTCCATTTTCAAGCGGACATGGAACCACACTTGCTCTTATTTTGACGAATTTTTGAATTTTTTTTGGATTTATTTAATTTTTACTCTACATTTGCAAATATGATAAGCTTTATCCTGAAAAAATCGGATAATAATTGATAGAGTTGTGATAATTTTTCTAAAAAAGAAAATTAAGATTTTGCAGGAAATCGCCGTTCAGATAACCCAGGCAAAAAAAATTAATTTATCATAAATGGTCATGTACAATATTTTTAAAGGTTTTTGGCGCACTGAATCCGAATCTGGCCTGTAAATTGCTCTATCTCGTCAGGTTTTTGAGATATTTAACATAAATTGAAATATCATAAACTTTATAAGATAGCTCAATTTCAAGGTCAAATTCGAATTCAGAAGGTCAAAAACCTTTAAAATAATGATACGCGACCTCTCGAACATACTCGATTATTTATTTATTTTTTTTGCCTGGGTTATTCGCACGGCAATTTCATACAAAATCTTAATTTTCTTTTTTAGAAAAATTATCACAACTCTGTCAATTGTTATCCGATTTTTTTTGGCATAAAACTCATCGTATTCACAATTAAATTTTTTTTAGGAATACGTTTATTAATATAAATGTTGTTGAACAAACTATACACTCAAAAAAAAAAGTTTGTAAATTTACAAGTAAAAGGTCTTGTAATTCTATTTTACTAATATTTTTGTCTTTTTACAAAAATTGTTGTATATTTAATAAAACGAAAACTACAGTTTGCTTTGTAATTTTACTATTATATGTTGGTAAATTTATTTTACAAATTTTTTAGGTAAATTTACAAAAAAGTGAATTATTTTACAAATTAAAAAAATATTACAAGGTGTTTAGTTTTTTTACACAAGAAAACTGTAATTGTACAACATAATTTTACTTGATATTATTTAGTCTTTTTACCAAAAAAATGTTTTATTACAAACATTTTTTTTAAGATCGTTTTCAAGGTTTTCAGTTTGAAATGTATGTATTGAAAAGTACAAAATTCCAATATAATTTTACAAAACTTATTCTATTACTAGAATTAATGTTGTTTTACAAAAAAAAAAATTAATTATTCAATAATAGGACACGCAAAAATTTTCTAAGTTCAGATTTTTTTTTTGCGTTTTGGAGTAAAAAATTTAGTTAAAAATAATTTTTTATAAATAATTTTTACACCATTTTTTTGGTAATTTGCGTTAAGTAAAATACCACAATTTTTATGTGTTTCTACAATATAATTGTTCTAGTTTTTTTGTATTTTTACCATTTTTTTTGGTGATTTTACCATATTTTTTTGGTATTTTTTTTTTAATTTGGTACCTAAAATGTCAATAGAAAGCTGCCAATTATGAAAAATCAAATTTTTCTTATTTTAACTGGTACTTAAACATCCAATCTACAATATCCAAAATTTTTTTTTACGATTTTTTAAAAATACTTGTGAAAATAATTAAAAATTCAAAAAAAAAAAAAATATTTTTTGACTAATTTTTCCTGAAAATATAAGAAAATTCTTGTGTAGCCTCCTTCGCAGTTCTCATATGTTCTACTTAAGAAAAACGAAATGTCGAAAAAAAATAAAAAAGTGCAGTGTTATACATTAAAAAGTTTGTTAAAAGTGCTGAAGTGAAAAAAAATCATTTCGGGTTGTTGAAGTTAAATTCGGCCTTGCCGAATGTAGTGATACCCTCCACAATTTCAAAAAGATTATTGCAAAAAACTTTATTTAAAAGGAAATTACTTTTGAAAAAAAAAAAATTTTTTTGAAAAAAAAATTTCCGCGAAAAAAAATTTAGGTAAAAAAAAAATCCGCGATTTTTTTCTTTTTTTGTCAAAAAATATGTCTGTACTTGTTTAAATACCATTTGGTGTTCAATTATGTTCACATATTTCAACCATAAGCCGAATTAAAGCATTTTGTATTTTTAGGTTATGTTGAATGTACACTCAAAAAAAAAAGTTTGTAAAATTACAAGTAAAAGGTCTTGTAATTCTATTTTACTAATATTTTTGTCTTTTTACAAAAATTCTTGTATTTTTAATAAAACGAAAACTACAGTTTGCTTTGTAATTTTACTATTATATGTTGGTAAATTTAGTTAACAATTTTTTTAGGTAAATTTACAAAAAAATTATTTATTTTACAAATTAAAAAAATATTACAAGGTGTTTAGTTTTTTTACACAAGAAAACTGTAATTGTACAACAAAATTTTATTTGATGGTATTTAGTCTTTCTACCAAAAAAAAGTTTTATTACAAAAATCTCAAGATTTTTTACATCGTTTACAAGGTTTTTAGTTTTTTAACGCAAAAAATATGTACAAAAGAAAAGTACAAAATTCCAGGGTAATTTTACAAAACCTTATTTTATTACGAGAATTTATGTTGTTTTACAAAAAAATAAATTATGCAGCAATACCCAAAAATTTTATAAGTTCAGATTTTTTTTTTTGCGTTTTGGAGTAAAAAATATTGTTAAAAATCATTTTTTATAAATAAAAAAATTTCATGAAAAAAAAATTTTTGAAAAATTTTTAAGTCCCGGACACAAACATTTTTTAACTAATTGTAAGCGTTAGCACAAAAATTTAATTTTTACACAATTTTTTGGTATACCAAATTATAATTTGCTTTTAGTAAAATACAACATTTTTTATGTGTTTTTACTATTTTTTTTGTTTTTTTACCATTTTGTTGGTAATTTTACCATATTTTTTGGTAATTTTGTTTTTAAATCTGGCTACTAAAAATTCTATAAAAAGCTGGCAATTTTGAAAAAAATTGGTTTTTCTTATTTTAACAGGTACTTAAACATCCAATCTACAATATCCAAAAATTTTTTAATGATTTTTTAAAAATACTTGTGTAAATAATTAAAAATCCAAAAAAAAAAAAAATTATTTTTTGTCTAATTTTTCCTGAAAATATAAGAAATTTCTTGTGTAGCCTCCTTCGAAATTCTCATATGTTCTACTTAAGAAAAACGAAATGCCGAAAACAAAATAAAAAAGTGCAGTGTGATACTTTAAAAAGTTTGTTAAAAGTGTTCAAGTGAAAAAAATCATTTCAGGTTGTTGAAGTGCTACTGCAGCTGCCGAAGAAGGAAAAATAAGATGCACCAATGGAAAAAACCTTTAAATTTACAAAACAAATGTGTAAATAAAATTTTTTTTTGTAAATTTACAAAACAAATATCAAAATTTAAAAAACAACATTTTATACTTACAGAAAAAAGTTGTTATTTTTCAAAAAAGAAGTAGAAAATACAAAATCAATATTGTAAATTTACAAATTATTTGGTTAAACTACTGTTTTTACGGCAAAAAACAAATGGTATATTTACAATAAAAATTGTAAATTTACCACTTTTTATTGTAAATATAGAAGTTTTTTGCCATAAAAACCAGTAGTTTAACCAAAAAATTTGTAAATTCACAATTTTGTTTTTTGATTTTCTACTTTATTTTGTAAATTTACATTTTTTTTGTAAGTTTACAATTTGTTTTGCAAATTTGCAATTTTTATTGTAAATATACGTGTTTTTCAGTATTTTTTTGCGGTAAAAACAGTAGTTTAACCAAATAATTTGTTAATCTACAATTAATTTTTTTCATTTTCTATATTTTCTTTGTAGAATAACAACCTTTTTTTGTAAGTTTACAATTTTGTTTTGTAAATTTGCCAAATTTTTTGTAAATTTCCAAAAAAAATGTTCACCTCGAAGTTAATATTTTACAAAAAAAATTGTAAATTTACACATTTTTTTTGTTAAATCAATTTACAAATTATCCCCGTAACATTACGGGGATTCTTGCTAGTACATATTTTACAAGACCTGCCCCGTAAAATCACGGGGATTTTATGTCATTTTACAAACTTTTTTTTTTGAGTGTACTGAAATTTTTGAGGTGTTCTTACATTTTCGTTCATAACTTTTGAACCGCTGAACCGATATCACTCAAATGCAATACCAAACTTCTCGGGAGAACTTCCAATAAATATGTTAAGTTTCAGTCATCTCTGTCCAATATTTTGTCCGCGACAGCATTTTCCACAGACAGACGGACATCGCTAGAATGTCTTAAAATCGATCGGGCATCATGAATATATATACTTTATGGGGTCCCAAATCGATATTCCGATGAGTTACAAACGGAATGACAAACTTATATATACCCTCTTTCACTAAGTGGAGGGTATAAAAATAAGATGCACCAATGGAAAAAACCTTTAAATTTACAAAACCAATATGTAAATAAACCAATTTTTTTTGTAAATTTACAAAACAAATATGAAATTTTAAAAAACAAAATTGTATACTTACGAAAAAAGTTGTAATTTTACAGAAATGAAATAGAAAATACAAAAACAATATTGTAAATTTACAAATTTTATGGTTAAACTACTGTTTTTACGGCAAAAAAATAAGGAAAAATGGTACATATACAATAAAAATTGTAAATTTACCACTTTTTATTGTAAATATATAGTTTAATATAGTTTAACCAAATAATTTGTTAATGTACAATTTATTTTTTTCATTTTCTATTTTTCCTTGTAAAATAACAACCTTTTTCTGTAAGTTTACAATTTTGTTTTGTAAATTTACCAAATTTTTTGCAAATTTACAAAAAAATGTTCACCTCGAAGATGATATTTTACAAAAAAAAATTGTAAATTTACATTTTCTTTTGTTAAATCAATTTACAAATTATCCCCGTAACTTTACGGGGATTCTTGCTAGTACATATTTTACAAAACCTGCCCCGTAAAATCACGGGGATTTTATGTCATTTAACAAACTTTTTTTTTTGAGTGTAGCAGAAAAAAATCGATAAACTCAAAAAATTTTCAAAAAATAACAAAAAATTAGATATTGTTGAAAAAATCAATACATATCTTTCTTATATGTATAGACCAATTCACACACATGAAAAGCCCTATTCTTCTTCTATCCAAAACAGTTGAAAAATTTGAAATCGGTTGAAAAATGTTTAAGTTACACGTGGTTTAGTAAGAAAAGTCCCAAAAAACGTTTTTTGACAATAACTTTAAAATTTGAGGGTGTCTGGCAAGTTTAATGGACGAGACCTACAACCTTAGCTACCTCATTTTAAAAGTATATTCGATTTTGTGTTTTTTGTAGCACAGTGTAATTGGGGGTTTATTTCATTTGCATTTTTGGGGACCTATTTCGTAATGAAATAAGTCCCCAAATAAAAAGTGAATTAAACCCCCAAAATACGAAATAAATCCCCAATTATCGTTGTTGTTTTTTCTGTACAAATTTTTGGGGACTTATTTCATTTTCGTTTTGGGGACTTATTTCCTGGGGGGTTATTTCATACTGCCAAATTATACAGAAAAACAAATTTTGTATTGAGCCTCATATATATATATGAGGCATTCCACACCAAATGTCCCGCTACAGAAAAACATGTTTCCCGTAAATTTCTGAATAGGTTATTTGGATAGCCCTATATGGAACTAAGAAAATTGCGTTTTTGGTTTTTCTAATTTTCAAAAACTGGGCTTGGAAGGCGTGGTCAAATATTGGAAAAATTGTAAAATTTGTGGCGAGTTGCCTTGATTAAATATTTATCACATTAAAACGGAATGCACGACAATCTCAAAAATTTACATTCTTATATAGTTTTGTATGGGCTATCGATTAAATTTTTTTTCATTTGTTCCAAACGTATTTTCTGTTGAATTTACTTAAATAATATTTTAAGTGTATAAATCAGCTTCTGAGGTAAATTTTCTCAGAACATATTAACAATCTGTCTCACATTTTTAGGGGCCATTTTTGTCCTTTTTTCAAATACCCTCATAGAAGACCACTAAAACGTGCCTTTAAGGTGTTAAAATTTTCTACAAATATTTTCTGCATCCAATTTCACTAGGGCTTGTGAAAGGCCTTTGACCCTTTAAACGCACGTTTTATTGGTGTTCTATAGGGATTTTTAAAACAAGGACCAAAATAACCCCCAAAATTGGGAGACAGATATATTCCAAGAAAAGAACCACCATCAAATTTCACTGAAGACATGTCCTGACATTATTTACCTCAAAACTAGATTTAATACTTTTTTTTTGAGTTATTTAAAAAGACATTGAAAAAAATTCAAAAAATTCAGTGGGCCATAAAAAAAGAACTCGAGCTAAGTTTTTAAAACCCTTCAGGGGTTTTGTTCTTCTATTGGCATACTTAAATTTTTTTTGTCCCGTCCAAGATACACTCGAAGATCCCAAATTTGTTGCACAGTGTTATTTCAAAATATGTTCGAAAGCAAAAGGGTTTGTACTTGTAGGTTAAAGTCATTACAAAGTCTGAAAAGCTAACAAGGAATCACAATGTTAATGGTTTGCTGGTATACGAGAAAATGCTATTTCCTGCAACATGCAAGCTAAAAGTAAATTCAAAATACGAACATTAGACTGGCATTTTTTTTTTGTCAACTTTCGATTTTCCCAAGTGTCCGGGCACATTTTTATTGTCCTAGGTCTAAAACTTATGTAGTACAAATTTGAGGTCAATCGGATTAAATTAACCCGTGGCGCCCGGCGTTCAAAGTTTTGGATTTTTGAAAAATTTTTAAAAATAAAATTAAAAAAATATTTATCTTTCGACACATCATATTTGTTAATTTCGATGCGCTGAGCACAAATATCAAAGAAAATTTAAAATCGATCGATCGGTTTTTGAGATATCGCCATTTCAAATTTGTAAAAAACGACGGTTTTTTCCTACGTTCAAGAATTTTTTTAAAAAAGTCTCAAAATTTCATTCCGTCGACACTTTTGTAGAGCTTGAGACAATCTTTCATTTAAAATTAATTTGAGCCAAATCCGAACATTTTAAGAAGTGGCGACCATCGATCAAAGTTTTGGCTTTTTAGAAACTTTTTACCAAAAACCCTAAACTTTGATCGAAGGGTGCCACGGGTTAAAATGATCGGATTTGGCTCAAATTAAGCTTAAATGAAAGATTTTATCAAGCTCTATGAAAGGGTTAAAATAAAGAAATTTGTTGAGTTTTTTAAAAAAAAATTCTTAAACGTAGAAAAAAACCATTTTGCAATTTTTTGACAAATTTTAAATGGCGATATCTCAAAAACCGTTCGACCGATTTTATAAATTTTTTGATATTCGTATGCAGCATGCTAAAATTAATAAAAATAATGTATCGCAAGATATTTTTTATTTTATTTTTTTCATTTTCAAAATCCAAAATTTTGGTAGAAATTTTCCAAAAGTCCAAAACTTTGATCGAAGGGCGCCACGGGTTAAAATGCTCGAATTTGGCTAAAATTAGTTTTAAATAAAAGATTGTCTGAAGCTCTACAAAAAAGGTCGGCGGAATGAAATTTTGAGACTTTTTAAAAAAATTCTTGAACGTAGGAAAAAACCGCCATTTTTGGCGATATAGCGATATCTCGAAAACTGTTCGACCGATTTAATTTTTTTTTGATATTCGTGCTCAGCACATCAAAATTAACAAATGTGATGTGTCGAAAGATATATATGGGGCATTCCATGTGAAATCGGGCACTTTGAGAAACTTTTTTTTAAGATTTTCCCAATTTGTTTACAGTTTTTATTACCCTTCGAAAGCTCCTTCGTGGTAAATTTTCAGATTTTTTTGATGACCCGTTCAAAAGATATCGAATTTTTAAAAATTGGTAATTTGTTCCTTTACTCAAACTTCTTTTAATCATAACTTCTTCAATAATGGTCCAAATTTCAAATTTTTTTTTCAAAATTTTTGTTTTTTTACGTACTTTAAAAAAAAAATCCCAAAAAATTCTTAAAAGCGCTCTAGTATGCGATTTTTAAGTTTTAAAATTTAAATCTCATTTTTGAAAATGTTTGTACTCTTCGTTTTTTTTGAAATTTTTTTGTGTAAAACTTCTATCAATTCTACAAATTTTTTGCCCAGGAGGATCGTGGGATAACGATTACTACTATTTTTTAAAATTTTTTGAAAAAATTTTATTGCAATTTTCCAATCTTAAAATCATTTCTACTGCTCCAATGGTGCGTCATAGGGGGAACTTTATAAGACCGACCCCCATTAATTTTTACGTCTTAACATTTCTTTGGAACAAACTAATACCCTATCTCCAATTTCTAAGGGGGCTCCCACACAAAACGACATTTTTTAAAATTTGTTCCAACCGCTCTAACTGCCCTAATAGTGCCCTTAGAGCAACAAAATGTATGACCGACCCACAATATTTTTTTAGTCGAAAAAACTGTTAAGGTGGTCCCCATACAATTTTTTTTATTTTTTGTAAATTTGTTTTATTTCATCAGCTTCTACCGGCTCAATGGTGCGTTCAAGAGGGGTCATTAGTGAGACTGACCCCCACTTATTTTTACCCTACAACATTTTTTCAAAACATACCTACGCCCTATCTCCACTCCCTAAGTAGGCTCCCATACAAATAACAGTTGGAGCAAATTTTATAAAAATGTAATTTTGTATGGGAGCCTACTTAGGGAGTGGAGATAGGGCGTATGTATGCTTTGAAAAAATGTTTTAGGGTAAAAATAAGTGGGGGTCGGTCTCACTAATGACCCCTCTTGGACGCACCATTGGGCCGGTAGAAGCTGATGAAATAAAACAAATTTACAAAAAATAAAAAAAATTGTATGGGGACCACCTTAACAGTTAAAGATAGAGGGTAGGTGTGTTCAGAAAAAATGTTTGGACTAAAAAAATATTGTGGGTCGGTCATACATTTTGTTGCTCTAAGGGCACTATTAGGGCAGTTAGAGCGGTTGGAACAAATTTTAAAAAATGTCGTTTTGTGTGGGAGCCCCCTTAGAAATTGGAGATAGGGTATTAGTTTGTTCTAAAGAATTGTTAAGACGTAAAAATTAATGGGGGTCGGTCTTATAAAGGACCCCTCTATGACGCACCATTGGAGCAGTAGAAATGATTTTAAGATTGGAAAATTGCAATAAAATTTTTTCAAAAAATTTTAAAAAATAGTAATAATCGTTATCCCACGATCCTCCTGGGCAAAAAATTTGTAGAATTGATAGAAGTTTTACACAAAAAAATTTCAAAAAAATCGAAGAGTACAAACATTTTCAAAAATGAGATTTAAATTTTGAAACTTAAAAATCGCATACTAGAGCGCTTTTAAGAATTTTTTGGGATTTTTTTTTAAAAAGTACGTAAAAAGAACAAAAATTTTGAGAAAAAAAAATTGAAATTTGGACCATTATTGAAGAAGTTATGATTAAAAGAAGTTTGCGTAAAGGAACAAACTACCAATTTTTAAAAATTCGATATCTTTTGAACGGGTCATCAAAAAAATCTGAAAATTTACTACGAAGGAGTTTTCGAAGGATACTAAACACTGTAAATAAATTGGGAAAATCTAAAAAAAAAATTTTTCAAAGTGTCCGATTTCACATGGAATGCCCCATATATATTTTTTATTTATTTTTTTTTAATTTTTCAAAAATCCAAAACTTTGACAGCCGGGCGCCACGGGTTAATTTAATCCGATTGGCTTCAAATTGGTACCACTTGAGGTTTAGGCTTAGTAGAATAAAAAAATGCCCGGACTTTGAAAATTGGAGAAGAAAAAATTTTGCTATACAGAAAAATGCCAGTCTAATGTACATACATACATGTTTGTTGTCTGTACACCATAATCACTGTCTGGCAAATTTTTGCCTATAAATAGAGCTGACATTGAAAATTATCCCTTAGTTTTATTGAAGTCATTAAAACAACTTTACAACTTTTGTAAAAATATAAAAATTAAAATACAACTAACAATAATTTTTACGTGAATTTAAAAAAGAAGTTAAAATTTCTATAAAGAAAGAAAAAAATGGCAAATTTACAATTAAACCAAGTACCAATGAGCCAAATGCCATTTCTAATAAATTTAGATTCACATCCATTTTTCAATCCGGGAAGCTTTCCAAAAAATATGTATAGTCAATATCAACAACATCCCTTGGATATGCATACGATAGGAGTGCTTTCGGCACTCGCACCACATCTTCAACATATGAATGTACATGGAAAAACTATGGAAGATTTAGCACATATATCACCAAAGCATATAAATAAGCATAAGGATCATGAATTTCATGTCTATTTGGATGTGGGTCTATTTTCTCCGGAAGAGCTAACCGTTAAAATTATTGATGATCATTTAGTCATCGAAGGCAAACATGAGGAACGTCAGGCAGATGATGTCGGCTATGTAACACGTCATTTTGTACGACGTTACGAGCTACCAAAGGGCTATAATCCGGATGCTATAGTTACTAAATTATCCATGGATGGGGTTCTAAGTGTCGTTTTACCAAAAACTGTGGAAGGACCAAAGGAACGTATTCTAACCATACAACGTACTGGTCCAAATGATTTATTCTTAAAAAATAAGTCTATAAAAAGCGGTGGTGATAAGGATAAGTCGGAAAATTGTGATGATAAAGACAAAAGAGGTTAAATAGTTGTTATCACATGGCTGTTGTTTCATGGTCAACATATTACTTTAAAAAATTTTAAATTAATCCAGTAAGTTTTTACTGGCTTATTCGTAATAATTAAAGTAAACCTAATAAGGGCTTATTTGAAAATCATTGCATGAAAATTTGTTAAATAAAACAACATTAGGTAAACTTTAAGTATGAATATGGGCCATAAATTACAATACATACATTTTATTAAAAAAACATTAAAAATTTATTGTAAAGACTGATGTTTATTACACTCAAAATAATTACTCTGTTAAATACTCTGCGAAATGACTGTAATCTCAATTCGACAGATATTTGACAAAGTTATCTGCCGAAATACAGATTTTAAGAAAATACTTTGTATTTTCTTGTGACCGAAAAACCAAATTTTATCTGTAATTTTACTTTTAACTTGTAATGTCTATTTTACTGATAATAATTAGGAGTTTTTTTGTTAAAATACAGATTAAAAAAAAAATACTTCGTTTTTTCTCGTAACCAAAATACTAAGTTTCATCTGTAATTTTACTCATTGCTCTGTAATACAGTTTTCAAATAAAAATCTCTTCAAAAAACTTTTAATAAAATTGGAGTAATTTTACGGAAAAAAATCGCTTATCACATAGTCAATGTGATTAAGTTGGCACTACTGTACGTTTGTTACACCATTGTGAATGAAAAAATTAAAAATTGTTGTGAAAATGCGGCAACCCTGGAGTGTGAGAGGGTGGGAGATTGAGAGAACCCAGAGATAAAATAAAATAAGTTTTAATTTTTTGTCGTGCCGGCCACGGTTTTTAACTGTCAAATCGTATGGAAAAAGTCGTGCCGGGCTTGTTCTGTTCCTACCTTAAAAAAGGATAAATTGATCAGAAATAAAATAGTGACAGTTGTGTTAAAGCCATGTCAAGCACATTAAAGAAATATATAAGAGAGTCAAGGCATTCTTAAGCGATCCCTTTAATTTTATAAAAGTGTTTATTAAAATGATCCCGTTCAAATGTGGCACTTAAAATAAGAAGTTTATAAAAAATAAACCGTGAGAACATCTAGCGAGTTTATAAATAATTTCTACAAAGTTAAACATTCGTGAGCGAAACATTTAAGCGGGCGCATTTAAATGATGGCAATTGCTTTTTTTTGTGTCAAGTTAGTACTTATCCATGCTTTTTGCACATTACAGTCGAAGAAAATTAATAAGAATTCTTGTAGTTGCCACTTAAAAAGTGAAATTAACAAGAAATTAAAATATAACGTTTCGCGTTCGCACCATTAAAGTGGGAAACGCATTTAATCAGGCTCATTTAAATTATGAAAGTACTAAAAAAAAAACACAATTAAAAATAGCCCCTGCTCAAATCATCATTTATTAATTTATAAAAACCTCGGTGAACATCTACCGCTTAAATGCGTCACTGAATATGTGAGCTTTAATAATTTAAAATATTTGTAACCCGCAAAGAATAATTTTATTGGCTTGTCAGCCTGTTAATGTTTTTAAAGCAGGGAAGTTCTGGAGTTCATTTTGTTCCCAATTATTTCATGTGTTCCAGTTTAAAATCAAATAAATTTAACAAAATTTTTGTAAATTTTCAGAAGTTTTTGAAAAACTTCTGGTCACGTACCAAAATTTTACAGATAATTCTGTAAATTTACTATTTTTTTTGACGAAATAATTTTACAAAGTTTTTATAAATATATGTAAAATTACAGAGTACTTCTCTGTAAAATTGTGATCCCATTTAACTAATATTTTACTAGAAACTATGTAATTTTACAGTTTTTTTTTTTTTGTCCAAACCATTTTACAGAGTTTTCTTCGTAAAATAACAAAAAATCTTGCTGGTTGGAAATCTATGGTATTTTCTGCTGGCTCAGCAGAGTATCTCTGTAATTTAACAGAGTTATTATTTTGAGTGTAATAAACTATAATTTATATTTTTTACATTTTCTTAAGTTTTGATATTGAACACTAAGGTGGACCTTATTAAGTTTTCTTTCGATTTCGATCCAAGATCGGATCCTAGTTTTGTGTGAGGTTAGATTAAAAATATTTTGACAAAACTGTGACTTCGATCGGTTGAAAATTGTCTTGCTGCGAGCGCCTTGAAGTTTGTGAGAACGCAATTAGTGCAAATGGAACGAAAAAATAATATGTCTTGCGATATATCATATTTATCAATTTTAATACGCTAAACACTAATATTAAACAAATTTAAGAATCGGTCGAAAAGTTTTCGAGATATAGCTATTTGAAATTTGTAAAAATGGCGATTTTTTCATACGTTCAAGAATTTTTTTAAAAATGTTAAAGTTCGTCTCAATTTCTTTGAAAGTATCAAGGAAAAGAAATTTTGAGATTTTTTTTTTAAAATTTTTTGAACGCAGGAAAATCGTAATTTTTACAAATTTTAAATAGCGATATCTCGAAAACCGTTTGATGGATTTTAAAATTTTTAATGAATATAATGTATCGAAAGACATTTTATTTTTATCTTTCTATTTTGAACCAATT
Organism: Pegoplata infirma; assembly: GCA_963921195.1. NCBI lineage: Eukaryota > Metazoa > Arthropoda > Insecta > Diptera > Anthomyiidae > Pegoplata > Pegoplata infirma. Next base: position 55,334,699 of record OY992539.1, read on the forward strand.
GCATTCTCACGGCAATTTTTAACCGATATTTATCTAAACCGGCACATCAATTTTTAACCGATAGAGCTCAATTTTTTGTCAACATTTTTTTAGCCTAACATCTTACAAAACTGGACTCCGATTTTGGAAAATCGAAAAGAAGCAAAATAAGGCTCACTATTGACTCTATTTAGTTTTATACTTATTTTACTAAAGTTAAAAATAAAACGACTATTAAAATTAGTGTAAAATTATTTAATTTTTTAAACAATTAAATGTAAAAGAAGGCGTACATTTTAATTAAAATATATTTACTCATTTTCTGTTAATATTTTTTTACTTACTTAGAAATACAAACATAAAAAATATGTTATAATTAAATAATAAAATATAATAAATAAATGTGCGCACAATGAATTAAAAATTTTGTTGTTTTAATTTTTAAATTTTTTAGATATCTTTTTTAGGATTTTCTAACTCATCTTTAAAAAAAATTTTCTACTCTCATAAAAAATAATTTAGTATTTCTTTTTAAAATGTCTGTTATAAATATTTTTCTGCCGGGAATTCTCGGGACAAAATTCCTGGGAAATCGGTCTTTTCTATTCCGAAATTCCCAGTTTTTTTAAATTGAAATAAGTAAAACTAAAAAAAAATATTTTTCAATATTATTAATTTATTTCTTATTGAAATAAATTAATTATCAAAATAACTACACCATTTACAGGTGTTATTTGAAAAAGATCAATTGTAATTCGAAGATTCAATTTGTAGTTCGAGATACCAGCAGAATCTTGTAATTCGAAGGTTCCATTTGTTATTCGAAAATTCTATATGAGGGGCTCAAATCACAAGGGAACCCCTGTGATTTTTTAAAAAAATTGAGTTAACATATGGAATTAGTAGGTGAAGTTCACAGAAGTTTAGAGCACAAGAGCTCAATGTAAGAGAATAATCACAATTGGAGCGGGAAGCGGAAAAACGCAATTGTCCTCATAAAAATAGAATTGAATCTAGTTTGGCGGAAAAACGCGGCGGAATTTTGTTGTCATATAAAACGTATGTGAACAGTTGCGGAAAAACGCTTCCCGCTCCAATTGTGATTATTCTTTAAAATTCTTATTCGTTAGCGAGATATGGCGAAAATTTTTAGCTCTTGTTACTAAAATACCTGTTTCGCTTGGAGCACAAGGGGTATATGAGCACTTAAACCCCTTGTGCTCCAAGCAATTATTAAAAATTAATTTTTTACGTGGACAAAGTGGTTGAAGTCCTAGAAGTTCGTGTATTAATAGCAATAAAATTTAGCAAGAACATCTTAGGTCGGTAACCAGCGGTCAAAATTTGAAAAAATTGTGTTTTTCGATCAAAATTCATGTCCAATGTTTTTCACCAAATCCGGCTCAAAAATTAGGAATTGTTGCGTACTTTATAGGAAAAATATAAAAAAAATACAAAAAAATGTTGGTCCACAGATGCTGATTTTTGAACATAAAAATTATTTTTTTTATCCAAATTGGTCTCAAAATTTTGAAAATGTAAAGCATGTTATATATTAAAAAAATATAAAAAAACACGATTTTAGTTAAAAAATGCTGATCAAAGATTTTGGTCCACATATGCTAATCACCATTTTTGGGACAAAATCGTGTTTTTATATTTTTATATTTTATATATTTTTTACATATACTACTCAACATTTTTCGACTTTTAAGACAAATTTGGTTAAAAAATATTTTTTATGTTTGAAAATCCGCATCTGTGGACCAAAATCACTATTTTGGAATTTTTTAAAATATTTTTCTAATAAAGTACCCAAAAGTTCCTTATTTTTGAGCCAGATTTGGCTAAAAAATTTTGATATGAATTTTGGTCCAAAAACGTAATTTTTTTAAACTTTAACCGCTGGTTGCCGACTAAACTAAAGATGACCTCGCAAACATTTTTCATAAATTTTCCCACAATTAGCTACTCCGTGGCCATCGTTCGGCAGGTATTACGGCACGAAATTCAAAAGTTAAGATTTGACGGGACGCCCTAATGAAGATGAAGATGAGCCCGATGATGTCATGGAATCTGATTATGGCGACTAAAAAATGAAACAAAGAACCATTAAAGATTTTCGTAATAAAATGTGGTTTTTCTTTTACGTATAACTAACATTTTTTTCATAAATTTAGAAATTTATAAAAAAAGTTAGAGCACAAGGGGTATAAGTGCGACTTACTTACTTCAAAGGCAATTTTTGGGTTCTTGCATTTGCAAAAGATGGTATTTTTTTGACTTGTTAGATTAAAATATATCTCAGGATCTCTATTAATTAAAAAATAAAATTCTAGGTATAATCTAACATTTTTTATTGCAATTTAACTTTAACCTCTTTTTTCTCATTATCAAATATAAGGCACTTGAAGCCCTTGTGCTCTAACCCCCTCTTATATAATTCGAAAATTTCAATTGTAATATGAAAATTCCATATGAGCATATCCATGGAAAATTTAACTGGCGGATCGCCGATTTTGTTTTTTTTTGGTTACGTGATATTAAATACACATTAATTAATGTGCAATTAATATTATTTTATATTTATTAATGCAACAACCAAAATCGGAAAGGGATTTTTTTACACGCATTTGAAATTGGTGAACTTTTATTATATTTATAATAACAATTGCTTAAAAACTCTAAACTGTAAAACTGTGGCGTATGATTAATTTTGTAATTGCCTTTAAATAACACTCATACGAAACGGTGCACATTAGTTTATTTGTAATAATTTGGCTATTCAGTAATTAGGTACTGGACCGATTGCAGTGAAATTTATACCGGTTATAGCTAACGTAATTTCGCGCTTAAGATTGCAGGCTGGACCTCACATGTCCAATAAGGGCAGCACCCCTAAAATAGGACATGTTTAGTTCACAAATGCTTTAAATACTTAAAATCACAAACTTTAAATGCGTGTAAAAAAAATCTAGCGCTGAACATAAAAAAAGCCTTGAGGATTTTGTTATGCAAAATGTCAACTTTCATTTGCTTTTGGTTTTATCCCATTAAGATTCAAAGACTTAGATTTTGTATCACTATGTTATAAATAACCATGTATGTTTATTTTGGATCAAAATTTGTTTTTTACCATTTTTGTACTGGGAAACCGTAAATCGTATGAAAAAACTTATAAATCAATATTAGCCCTGTTTTCGCATATGTTAACATTAACCGTTTAACCGAAAACGCATCGACGTTTAACAAAATGTATTTGGCATCACTCTTTTTGTGTGTCAAAACTTATTAAGGCGTGATTAGACCGTCCTAGACTTAAAGTTCCGTTTGTAACACATCGAGATATCGGTCGAAAACCCCATAGTGTATATATTTTATTGATCCATGATCGATTCTAAGACATTCTGTGAATGCCCGTCTGTCCGTCCGTCCATCTGTCTGTAGATGGCACGATGCAGTGCAAAATAAAAGAGCTAGTCTCCTGCAATTTGGCATGAATATATCTTATGGTCCAAGGCAGGTTAAGTTCGTAAATGGGAAAAATCGGCACGGGGGGAAAAGTTCCCCCTTGAAGAACTGAACCAACCTCTGATACACTTTTTTATATATATTTTTTTTGTATTTTTGTTAAATAAATGAAACATTTGGTATATTTATCGGGACGGGAAGAAGCTCTCAACGTCTCCCACTGACCATCACTCCCCCCCCCAAAAAAAAAAAAACAAACGCCCCTTTTTATACCCTCCACTCTAGTGATAGAGGGTATATATAAGTTTGTCATTCCGTTTGTAACACCTCGAAATATTGGTTTAGGACCCCATAAAGTATATATATTCATGATCCTCGATCGATTTTAAGACGATCTAGCGATGTCCGTCCGTCCGTCCGTCCGTCCGTCCGTCCGTCCGTCCGTCCGTCCGTCCGTCTGTCCGTCTGTCTGTCTGTCTGTCTGTCTGTCTGTTGAAAACACGCTAACTTTTGAAAGACTTTACGGATGCTCCTGAAGTTTGGCATATATGTTGGGCATTTACCTGGTCAGGTTGGTATTGCAATCCAGTGAAATCGGTCCAGTGGTTCAAAAGTTATGAGCAAAAGACTGAATTTTGGCAAGGGTTTTTCGTGAATTTATGAGAAAAAAAGCACTATAACTTTCGAAAAGCAATTCTGAGGATGCTGAAGCTTGGCATATATATTTTTCGTTCCTCCAGCCTAGTTCGTATTAAATTTCAGCCAAATCGGTCCAATGGTTCAAAAGTTATTAGCAAAACCGTGAATTTCAGATTAGCTTCACCTTAAATTCACGTGTTGAAAACCAGTTAAACCTGTTTAAAAACATTGGTAAGTCACAAAAATATTTTAAAACGTATTTTTGTCACTCAAAAATATTTTTATACCAAAACAAAAAAAAAAATACACTCGAAAAACATTTTACACTCAAAAAAAATTTTTACACTCAAAAAAAAAAAAATTAGTAAATTATTTTTTTTTTTTTTTTCAAAAATTACTAAAAAAAATTTTTTTTACGCAAAATAATATATTTCTAATCAAAACTGTTATTTTCTTCACGTAAGAAAATTTACTATCACTTAAAATGGGCATTGTGGAGGGTATTCATAGATTCGGCCAAGTCGAATTTAACTTTTCTACTTGTTTTTTTTTTTTTTTTTAAATACTTTATTTTTCAGATTATTGAATCTGCCCTTTCCTGGCCTAACAATAAGTAAATAAATCTTACAATCTAACTTAAATACTAGTTACTCCTTAAGAGCCATTTTGAAGGAGGGGCCTCATAATTAAATGGGCTGTAAATCTCCACGTTGCAGTCTGGTGTGCGCTCGGGTCCGAGTAAGGGCTCTCGCCAATGGATTTGGGTGGTTGTCGAGCTTTTCCTCGTATTTTAGTCTGATGGTTATAAACTCTTCTCTAACTAGCGGAATATTTAAGTCCTTATGAATGTTCACATTTCTGACATACCAGGGTGCACCCGTAATGATTCTCAAAATTTTTGATTGTGCCCTCTGTATAAGCTCAATATTAGACATACTGGCTGTACCCCATAGTTGGATACCATAAGTCCATATTGGTTTTAAAATACAATTATACAGGGTGACTTTCGAGTCAAGGCTAAGTTTAGAATGCTTGTTAATTAACCAATGTAATTGGATGGCTTTTAGCTTCAAATGAAGCCTCTTGGCTTCTAAGTGCTTTCGCCATGTTAGACGTCTGTCCAAGTGAATACCAAGGTATGTACAGGCGCGGATCCAGGAATTTCATTTGGGGGGGGAGATTTCTTTTTTTTAAAAAAAAATTTATGAGATCGGAAAGCAATGAAGTTCGATTTGTTGTGGAAGGGGGGGGTGTTGTTAAAAACAAAAGAAAAAAAATTAAGTTAAAGCTATAGTATTTAAATCATGCGCGAATTTTAGGGTAACTTTTTTAATAAAAAAAAATTTTCACGAGGGAATCCTGACAGACCGATTTACTTCATAAATAACACCGTTTATAGTTAAATAATAAATGTGACTGTCATAGCCAGTCACAACTATGAATAGACACGTAAACTTCTATATAAAAATTCATATTTTTCTAAACAAAAATTTATACTAAAACTCAAAAAAAAAATTGTTTTTTATTTTATCAATGTTCCCTTCACAAAATTTCTCAGATGTTGATGCATTTTTACTACAGAAAACTCTTAGATTTTAAAATATCTTTCATATAGAAAAATAACCCATTTCTGAGATATTTGTCTTTATAAAAATGTTCAGATTCTAAACTTTGATAAAAAAAATCTTTAATTCTTAGATCATATTTTCTGTTCAAAAACTCTCAGATTCAACATTTTCTCAAAGAAAATGTATCAGATTTCTAAACATTTTTCTATAGAAATAATCTGAGATTCTGAGATATTCTTTCTCCAAAAAAAATCTAAATTCTGATTCTCATATTTTTTTTTACTATTTCGTATACAAACATTTTCAGATCCTGAAACATATTTTGTAAAAGAAAATTATCAGATACCAAGAAATTATCAGTTTCTAAAACATTTTATGAAGAAATTTTGTAACACTTTTCTAAACATTAAATCTTAAATTTTATAGCATTTTTTAATAGAAAAATTTTACGGCTTTCTTGCCATCTAATGTTTTTTAAGACAATTTCTAAGATTCTTAAACATTTGTTTATAAAATAATTGTTATTATTAGAAAAAATTACATATTTAGAAACACATTTTCTGTAGAAAAATTCCCAGGATTTTCTAACAGAAAAACTTTCATAAAAAGAACCTCCAAAAGAAAAATTTCAATCTGAAAGATTTTTTATACAAAAAAAAATCTCTCAAAAAAAGTAATAGGTTTTGATAAACTTTTCGTATAGAAAAATTCCTTATAGAACAACTCAGATTCTAAGCATTTTGTCTGTAGAAATCTTTCCGATCTGAGATTTTTATTTTTTTTAAGTTCTTGGCCGATTCTGTTACATTTCTTCTAAGTAAAAATTCTCAGTTGCTGAGGAATTTTCCCAAAAAAAAAGTTGTAAGATATTTTTCTAAAAATTTTAGATAGTTATTCAATCAAAAAATTCTTACATTCAGAGTCAAATAAGTATCAAAACATTTTCTAAATATAAAGTCTGGAATTTTGAGACATTTTTCTATAAAAATATAATACTTTTTCTTTAAGAAAGTTATTCGGTTAAAAAATGTAAACGACTTTTTTTAAGTTTTTCAAATGAATTTTCTTTAATTCCGAAACATTTTATCTCATGGATGTAAAAAAATCCTTAGTATGGAGGCTGTGTGTGCTGACGAAAATCATCAGCACACATACATACATATACCTCTCCAAAAGAATTTTATACATCCTGGTCATTTTCTTTCGATCCTGGTTCCTTTTCCTTCCCTTTTTCATTTTCTTTTTTTTCCTTTTTTTTAATTTTTCTTTCTCTTTTTTTCTTCTTTTGAAATCGTTTTGGGGGGGGGGAGAAATCCCATTCTCCCCCCCACTGGATCCGCGCCTGGGTATGTAACACTCTCAGACTGTGGGATACTTATACCATTTAAAGAAACCGGAGCACAAGTGCCCGTTCTAAGTGTAAACGTAACGTGCTTGCTCTTAAGCTCATTAACTTTAATTCGCCAGTTCCTGAACCACGTCTCCATAGCTGTAAGGTGATTGTTTAGTCTCAAGGAGGCAACATGTGGATCTGAGTGAGTGCTTAACAAGGCATAAATGAAACATTTGGTATATTTATCGGGACGGGAAGAAGCTCTCAACGTCTCCCACTGACCATCACTCCCCCCCCCCCCCAAAAAAAAACAAACGCCCCTGCCAATTTTTTTAATTTTTTTACATTTTGGAGAGTATAAAAGATTCGGCACAGCCGAATTTAACACACTCACTTGTTTTAATTTCAACAAAAATTTTTTAAAACAATATTGGAATCTCCTTTTTTCCTGGCAAGGACACCATGGATTTTTAAAACTAAAATTTTGTATTAAATTTAAGAATGTATTGTTAACGCTATTAAAATTTTAGAGAGGTAATTTTTCGTATTGTTGAGCAATAAATTTTCAAAGTTTGTTAGAGGGCCAAATATTTTTTTTTTTTTTCCAAAAAATTTTGAACAAATCAAATAGTTGGCTCTTGACAGGTTTTTGTTTTTTTTTACTCGGAAATTATAAGTTGTTCGAAAAAACTTTCTGTGACAGTATTTCAAAAAAATTTCAACAGCATGACACCATGGCCCTTACCACAAGAAAGCAAAAAGTCTATTTTAAATAAAGTTTTATTTTAAATTTCAAATTTTCAATACATTTTTTGAAAGTCGATTTTAAAAACAAAAACAATTTGTATGGAAATAAAATTAAAAGCTGATTTTAAATATATTTTATTTTTCTATGGTAAGGCTGCATGAATTTTAAAAACCAAAACTTTTTATTAAAGTTTAGAATGCTCTTTTATCTCAGTTAAAATTTAAGGGAGGTGTTATTTAGTTTTGGTATAGCAATAAATTTTAAAAATTTGTAATTAAGCAAAATTTGTGATTTTTAGCCAAAATTTTGAAAACAAATAAATATTTAGCTTTCTAACAAACTTAAAAAATGTAATGCTCAACAATACGAAAAAAAAAATATTTCTAAAATTTAAACAGCGTTAACAGGACATTCTTAACTTTAATACAAAATTTTGTTTTTGGAGATCCATGGTGTCCTTGCCAGGAAAAAGGATATTCAAATATTGTTTTTGTTGAAATATTTTGGAAAAAAAAAATTTTTCTCTAAGTTTTAAATTTTCATAATTTTATCTACAATACTGTTTATATTTCCGCGTAAACAAAAATTGTAAAAAAACTGTTTAAAAGTCAATATTGCAAAAAGGCGCTTTTAAACGCCCAATCTTTCAAAGTATTTATAAAGCTTTATGAGATAACTAAAAGTTAACAAAATCGGTGATCCGTCTTTATACACCATCTGAACAACTTTTACCGGTAGAAAACGTTACGAAAATTTGAATTGAAACAGATGTTTTCATAATTTACAAAATGCATCGACAAAAAAATGCAAAATGCATCATTAAAAAAATTCTCAAATAAAAGTAAAAACAACATTAATATGAAGTAAATAACAAAACATGTTCGTCACCCCTTATTATTAATATTCTACCGGCTTTTTTTTATTGTATTATTTCACAGGAAGATGGAAGGCAGAAGAAGTACATACTAGCTTAAACATTAGGGTGCCTCGAATATCACTTTATTCGAATTTCGTCAATCGCCGATTTGGTCTAAAAACTCTTATGTTTAAATTTTTAGAAAAATCGGACAAAATAAAACCCCTGGCTTTGGGGTTAAAGTGTTGCCCCAAAAAATATTTTTTCCTTACAAACCAAAAATTTTTAATTTTTTTTTTTTCAATTATTATAATAAAAATGGTTTTATTCGACATTTAAAATATTATATTTTGAGGTTTTTTCTAGCTCGAGGTCATTATTTCCTTTACTAATTAAAACTTTGATATTCTCATAGAATGATTTTTAAAATGACCAACATAAATAAATTTAAAACAGAAAAATAATTTTCTTGAAAATTATTCTATGAGAATATCATAGTTTTAAGTAGTAAAGAAGATAATGACGTCGAGCTAGATAAAATAAACCGACTCAAAATATTATTATTTTACTTGATTGGCTTAATAACGACTAAAAATTTAATTTTGGTGGAATAAACCCGGTCTAAAAACTCTATGCTTATATTTTTAGCCAAATCGAACAATTTTAACCCGTGCCGTTTTGGGATTAAAGGCTTCGACACAATGTCGGAGTACTCTGTACTACAGAGTACCATCTCTAAAAATAGAGATACCATCATACTAAAAATGTATAAGTGCGAAAGAGAAAGGAACAAAATCCACTCTCTGGCACAGAGTACTCCGTCATTGTGAATTCAGCTTAAAGTTTGGCCCTTAAAAAAAATGTTGTTTGTATTTTTTTCCAAGGTCAATCTTTAGCCCCATAAACACAGAGTTTTTATACCAAAACGTACCATAATTTGCCGGCGATCGACGAAATTCGAAAAAAGTCATTATACGTGCCACCCTAATACACATACTTTCGATTTTGTTTGTTATTTTTAAAAAAGATAAAAAATTTACAAAGTTGGAAACCGATAACGTATTCATTGGTTCAGCTTAAGCGGCTGCGCTAAATATGAAACGTTTTTTTACGTCTTTTCAGTACAAAAATCTAAATTATTTTGCGGCCCTAAAGAGGCCGCCAGAAAATTTGTAATTTTCATTTATTTCTCTTCTTGTCTAAACGGGATTGTATATTTTTTTTTTTGCTACATGGTGTCACCGTAAAGTGGACTCTCTGGTGGTTTTAATAACACGAATGACATAGCCGAACGAAAATTTTGCATGATTTTTGTAATTGTTACAAAAACAAAATATATGCAAAAAATTCATTCGTCCTTATCATTCGTTTTACAAAAACTAGCAATTAAAGTAAAAACTGAATTGATTGCAGTTCATTAGAAAAATTTCGTTTTTTTAAACGTTAACGGTTACCAACCTTGAATATATATATGAAGTAAATACATATATTTTCGCATTGAAAGTGTTGAGGTAGGACAAGAATTTTCGAGATACATGCATGAAATGAGTAGTAAAGTACTCAACACGGTCTGGCAGACAAACACCAGGGAATGGAAAGTTGAGTACTTTAGTACTTTTTTCTCTCAAATGTTTGAACGATTAAGCACAAGTCTAATACATTTTTGAGACACCTGAAAACTTTTTGCAATAATTTAAAAAAAAATTACCTTTAAATTTCAAAATATGATTTTTTTCTTCCAATCTTTCTTGCAATCCAGCAAAATCGGGCCAGTGGTTCAAAAGTTATGAGCAAAAGGCTGAATTTCGGCAAGGGGTTTTCGTGAATTTACGAGATAAAAAACTAGTGGTTCAAAAGTTATTAACAAAAGCGTGAATTTCAGATAAGCTTCACCTTAAATTCACGTGTTGAAAATCCATTAAACCTGTTTTAAAAACATTGGTACGTCACAAAAATATTATACAACGTATTTTCGTCACTCAAAAATATTTTTACACTAAAAAACAAAAATATACTCGAAAAAAATTTTACACTCAAAAAAAAAAATTTTGTTAAAATTTTTCTAATCAAAAATTTTATTTTTTCACGTTAGAAAATTTACTATCACTTAAAAAGAGCATTGTGGAGGGTAGTCATAGATTCGGCCAAGTCGAATTTAACTTTTCTACTTGTTTTCCTTTCTTTTCCTCTTTTTTTATTTTTCAAATTAAGTCTGGGGAGAAATTTCACATTTCCCCCACCCCTTGTACCCGCGCATATTGAAAAAAGCGCAGTACACACAAAAAAACAATAAAAAAAAACAAATAAGAAAGTTATAGTCGGTCGAGCCCGACGATATTATACCCTACACCAGTGTTTTCCGGAAAATGGGTCCCAAGTCCAAACATGCACAGAAAAAAATAAAAAAAAATTTTAGTAAATTTTTAATACTATTGAGTAAAAGATTACTCAATTTTGCACCAGTAAACGATTTAATAGTACTGAGTAAATTTTTAATAAAAAATTATTAAATGCTTACTAAAAAATTTTTAATGGATACTATTAAAAATTTAATTAAAATTTTTTCAATTTTTTAAGTAACTTTTTAATTGTGTCAAGTAAAAATTTACTCAAAATTTATCAATTTACTAGCTGTTTTGCACCCGGCGTTGCCCGGGTTGAAAAACATTTATAATCAATGAGTTATTTATTAGTCAGTTTAATTACTGCTTCGTGACTTGAGGTTTGGTCGATTTTTTCGATTTTTCTCAGCGTGGGGAACATGGTATGTATGTGTTCCTCCGTCATGGGAACAATCCTAATATTAATGTATTTCTTTTATACACTCAGAAAATTATTGCAGTTACTACATGACGGTCGTTTGTGTAGTAAGTAGTAGCTGTTGTTTTTAACTACAATTTCGGTCGTTTTTGTATGAAAAAATCTCAAACAACTTTTTTTGTAGTAGTTTCAAAAAATAACTACAAAAAATATACTACACTGTAGCAATAGTTGATTTATGTAGTTGTTTTTAGTTTTTTTCTAAAACTCGTTTTTTTCTAGAAATTTTTATTGCAAACGAATGTGTCGAGCGAGTTGGTCGTGCGGGATGCGGAAGGAATTATTTTTATACCAAATAAATAATATCTAAATAAATTAAATTACAATTTATTAAATTTAATTATAACAAAAAATAAGTTTTTGGAAAAATATTCTTGAGCGAAAGAAAATAAGTGGATAAATGAGATAACAAGTGTGTATAATATAGCGCTCACATAAGCGTGCGTAAAAACCAATCGGAAAAAAACAAAATAAAATGTGTGCAGTGTTTTGTTTTCTTATGAGCGCGCCATCTTTCTTTTCTTTGTATACACAACAGAGCAGGTACATACTTTTTTGAAACATTTCAAATTAATTCTTTTTTTTTTATAAATCAATTTTGCCAAAGCATTTCGTTTTTTTTTTATTCCAGACAAATTTTGATCAGTAGCGGTGAAAATTTGAAATGAACTATTAAAAAAACAAAGGTAAATACAATCAATTTATTTTGTTTAACATTTTATTAATATAATTTTTTTCTTCTATAATTCCAGATAAATACATCAAAAAATTGTCATCATGTCGAAATTCTATACAACCAACTGAAATGTATTGCTTTTTAAATAAATAAATATCAATCATTTAAACGTTTAAGAAATTTTTTAAATAAAATTTCAGGCAATTGTAGAAAAAACAACTGTATTAAACAGTTTTGTAGTAGTTTTTACTACATTTTGTAGTTGAAAATCAATAGTTAAAAACAACAACATGTTCAGTTGTTTTTACCGTTTATGTAGTGGACGCCTTTTCAACGACAAAATGTAGTCAAAACAACTGTCTTTTGTAGTAGATTTTACCGACATACTTTTTTGAGTGTATTTATTAATGTATTTCTTTAATGGCTTTTAAAAGGAACCTACAGTTCTCTCCTCGGTTAGCACTTTATGTGGTGAAAACTTCAATAAAGACATAACTTTCACTGAAGTTCAAGTGGGAGTGGCATTTAACGCATTTAGTTAAATTTTGGTCTCATGTGACCTATAGTTCCCCTATTGGTTAGCTCATGAAAAAAATTGCAATTAAATTTGCTCAGCAGTTTTTCCACGTTCGCGGAACAGGCAGACACAACTCTCACTAAAGTACAAAGGGGCGTGCCATTATATGCCTTTTTATCAGTCGCTGTTTAATATTGCCTACAAAGTGGCGTGCCATTATACAGAAAAAAATATTTTTTAATTTAATACAAAGGGGTGCTGCATTTTAAGCCCCTTGGTCCGATCGACACGGTAAATACCATCTATGGTGAAAACTGTTTTTAAATTTGTTTCACCGTTAAAGCGTGAGTACGTTTCAGACAAAAATAAATTGTCTATAGTTTCCGCCTCAATAAGTACTAAATAGCTGTGGTAAAAATTATAATAACATCGGGTTCGCCGCTTAAGCGTGATTACGTAAAGGCAGAATAAAATTTCAGTACATTGCAAAAGACGTTGCAGTTAATACAGACTAAAGTTCCCGCCTCTGTTAGTACTGTCTTTGGAAAATGTTTTGTTAAAATCGGCTTAGTAGTTTAAGCGTTATAAAGGAACATACCTAATCTAATAAAATAAAAAGGGGCGCGCTATATTATTTTTTATTTAAATCGGTAAAGTCGTTTAAGCATGGTTACGGAACATTCCGAAAAACGTTCAGAATAGTACAAAGGGGCGTGTCAAAGAGGCGTCACATTTTCCGCCTCTTTGTGCAAATGCGCTCTATTTATAATCTATAGTTTTCTCTTCGGTTAGTACTATCATTGGTAAAAATTTCATCAAAATCGGTTCAGCCGTTTATGCGTGATTACGGAACAGTAAGAAATAACGTTCAATATAATACAAAGGGGCGTCCCATTTTACGCCTTCTTTATTGATCGCCCTGTATTGTGACTCATAGTTTTCGCTTCGGTTAATACTATCTGTGGTAAAAATTTCATGAAAAGCAGCTCAGCCGCTTAAGCGTAATTGCGGAAAAGCAAGAAATAACTTGCAGTGTAATAAAAAGGTACGTGACATTTTACGCCCCTTGTTTCCATCGCCCTCTATTGTGGCTCATAGTTTCCGCCTCGGTTAGTACACTCAAAAAAGTATGTCGGTAAAATCTACTACAAAAGACAGTTGTTTTGACTACATTTTGTCGTTGAAAAGGCGTCCACTACATAAACGGTAAAAACAACTGAACATGTTGTTGTTTTTAACTATTGATTTTCAACTACAAAATGTAGTAAAAACTACTACAAAACTGTTTAATACAGTTGTTTTTTCTACAATTGCCTGAAATTTTATTTAAAAAATTTCTTAAACGTTTAAATGATTGATATTTATTTATTTATTTAAACAGCAATACATTTCAGTTGGTTGTATAGAATTTCGACATGATGACAATTTTTTGATGTATTTATCTGGAATTATAGAAGAAAAAAATTATATTAATAAAATGTTAAACAAAATAAATTGATTGTATTTACCTTTGTTTTTTTAATAGTTCATTTAAAATTTTCACCGCTACTGATCAAAATTTGTCTGAAAAAAAAAAAAAAACGAAATGCTTTGGCAAAATTGATTTATAAAAAAAAAGAATTAATTTGAAATGTTTCAAAAAAGTACTGCACACATTTTATTTTGTTTTTTTCCGATTGGTTTTTACGCACGCTTATGTGAGCGCTATATTATACACACTTGTTATCTCATTTATCCACTTATTTTCTTTCGCTCAAGAATATTTTTCCAAAAACATATTTTTTGTTATAATTAAATTTAATAAATTGTAATTTAATTTATTTAGATATTATTTATTTGGTATAAAAATAATTCCTTCCGCATCCCGCACGACCAACTCGCTCGACACATTCGTTTGCAATAAAAATTTCTAGAAAAAAACGAGTTTTAGAAAAAAAACTAAAAACAACTACATAAATCAACTATTGCTTCAGTGTAGTATATTTTTTGTAGTTATTTTTTGAAACTACTACAAAAAAAGTTGTTTGAGATTTTTTCATACAAAAACGACCGAAATTGTAGTTAAAAACAACAGCTACTACTTACTACACAAACGACCGTCATGTAGTAACTGCAATAATTTTCTGAGTGTATTATCTGTGGTAAAAATTTCAGTTAAATCGGTAAAATGTACCTTTTTATATTAATGAAAACCTTACTCCCCACAACTATAATATACTTAAAACCGCACTATGTCTTAAAAGAGATGAAAAGATAATAGCTGCCTACACAATCCGTGGGATTGTACATATAAAAAAGTCTGATGGAGACGAACCTATCCGTATTGAGATGCCAGATCAGCTTGACCAGTTTTTATAATTTCTAATTCTGCCATTTTTACATTCAAGCTATTATTATTTTCCATAAATAAATTTTTACTTTATTATCCTTTATTATATTACCTTTTGATATTGTTATATTTAATAAAGTTTTATACTTTTTATCGTATGTTTGTTAATATTTATATTGTTCCATTTTATGTAATTGAGTTCCTACAAATAACTTTAAACTCGATAACTTTCGTATGTGTTGCTTTTCGTACCGTGATAAATGGTCCGTAATGTAAATTTTAGTTCCAGAGACAGTGTATATAATATGCTTAGGGTTTTGGCTAAACAGAAATCTGGGCTTAAAATTATACATATAAATGCACAAAGTCTAAATAATAAAATGGATGAGTTCAGATATATCTTTGTTGCCTCAGGTATTGACATTATTTGCGTATCAGAGACTTGGTTCGTGCCAGAAGTGGGTGATGCGATATTTGAATTGCCGGGATATAAAATCTTTCGTGCAGACAGAAAATATCATGCTGGTGGTGTATCGATTTACTTAAGAAAAGATATAAGTTGTGTTATAAAACTAAAGTCGGAATATACTAGTGAAATTGAATATTTATTCTTAGAAATAACAACTATGGATAAGAACAAAATGCTCATTGGTTGCGTATATAGACCTGATAAGGAAATTTCAATTGATGACTTATTAGGTGAAATTGAACCCTTGTCACTACTGTACAATGACATTTTTATTGCTGGAGATTTTAATAGTAATTTAATAATAGATAAAAAGCTTACTGAACCGATGCAAGTACTGGGTTTGTTGCCTGTGAATACAACAACTCCAACACATTTCCCTAATGGCTCGAATAGTTTATTAGACGTAATTTTTGTAAATCAGAAACAAAAAATTTTACTCTACGATCAAATATCTGCTCCAGTTTTCTCACGACACGACCTTCTTTTTGTCGCATATGCCTCATACTTTTCAAATGACGAAATTCAATATAAATATCGTGATTTTCAAAATATCGATTATTTAGAGTTAAATCAACGGCTAGACGATGTTAGATGGAGTTCCATCTACGATATTGTAGACGTTAATGAACAGCTAGCATTCATTCAAACAAACCTTATCGATATATTCAATGATACCGTGCCAGAAAAAACTAAACTTGTCAGGACAAAGCAGCCACCATGGTTTAACTCCACTATCAAAATCTTAATTAATAAACGTGATGCCGCATATGCAAGATGGAAGAAATTCAAAACACCAGATCTACAAACACTATTTAAAAACCTCAGAAAGGAAGTAGTTAGTATTATTAATAAATCAAAATCATCGTACTATCAGCAGGAATTTTCATCAGCCATTGGAAGTAACAGTAAGTGGAAGAAAATCCGTTCCATAGGTATAGGCAAGAAAAATATTTGTCATTCTAGCTTAGACATTGATGTTAATAGCTTAAACAGGAGATTTGTTGATATCCAAATTGAGAGGCCTAATGAAAACGCATATGAACAAGTTCCCTGGGTGCCTATTGAAAACTGTTTCTCGTTTAGGTGTGTTGAACAATATGAAGTGCTTAAAAGTTTTTTGTCAATCAAATCCAATGCTGTCGGTAGCGACGGAATTAACCCCAGATTCTTAAAATTAATAATTTCAAAACTTCTTCCCTTTTTAACGTATTTATTTAATACAATTCTTACAAAATCCACATTTCCTGATAATTGGAGATACGCAAAGATTTTACCAATCCCTAAGAGCAACAATGAGTATAGACCTATTGCAATATTGCCTTTTTTGTCCAAGGTTTTGGAAAAACTAATGCAACATCAAATGAACGAGTTTCTTAAGAGTCGTGGTTTATTATCAGAAAGACAGTCTGGTTTTCGTCAAGGTAGAAGCTGCGTCACAGTCCTTCTTGACGTAGTTGAAGATCTCAGGTCAAAACTGGATGAGAATATGGTATCATTTCTTGTACTTTTGGATCACAGTAAAGCTTTTGATACAGTAGACCACAAAATTCTTCAAACAAAACTTAATAAATTTTTCAGTTTCTCCAACTCTGCCAACAAGCTAATAATGTCATACCTTGCTAATCGTAGACAAGCTGTTTTCTTAGATGGCAAAACTTCTAATTTTATAAATGTAGAAAGAGGCGTACCTCAAGGGTCAATACTTGGACCCTTACTTTTTTCAATGTACATCAATGATCTTCCAGATGTTCTCCAATACTGCCAAGTTCAAATGTATGCTGACGATGTACAAGTCTATCTGAGCACAAAATTGAGCAATCTTAGTAACACCGTAAATTGTATTAATAGTGATCTAACTGAAATTCACAACTGGGCAGTAAGAAATGCGTTGTGCCTCAATCCAGCGAAATCAAAATGTATCTTTATATCAAAAAATAAACAAATTTTGGATAATGAAGTTTTTCTGGAAATTAATAGCACTAAAATAAATTTTGTAAATACATCTACAAATTTGGGTATAACTTTTAATTCCCACCTTACCTGGAAGAATCATATAAATGTTGTGTCTGGAAAAGTATATGGAATGTTGAGGAACTTATGGGCTGTTCAGTCATCTACTCCTTTCGAAATAAGAATGCTTTTGGCGAAAACGTACTTAATACCAGTTCTTACGTATGGATGTGAAATATTTGCCAATTGTGATCAAGTTGATACCGATAAACTAAATGTAATGTATAATAACATAGCAAGATATGTGTTCAATAGAAAACGCACGGATAGCATAACGTCCTTTTCTAATCAAATGCAAAATATTAGCTTTGACAACTTTCTAAAATACAAAAACCTGATAATGTTGCATAAAATAATATACTTGAAGGAACCAGAATACCTCTTTAAGAAACTTAAATTTGCCAGATCCAAACGGGGTAAGAATCTAATTCAGCCACTTATAAAAAGCCTTATGTCCGAAAGGCAGTTTTTCATCTTTTCAACACGTCTCTGGAACAAATTACTCTCTAAATACCAATTAGAAAGCAACACATCACAATTCAAAAAGAAACTCAAAAGTTTATACGAAATTAAAAAACTGCCAAAAAAATAACGTTATTTCATGTATTGTATTTCTCACTTATATCTATAATTAAAATTATTATTTACTTTTATGTTAAATCTCATTAAAAAAAAAAAAATTATAACTATCTTGTATCTGATTAATCAAAGTTGTATGCTATCACTGTAATTTATAAGATTCATTTCTTGTTGTGGTAGCATTGAAATAAATAAAAAAAAAAAAAAAAAAAAAAAAAAAAAAATCGCTTTTCAGTGATTGCGGAACAGGCAGACATAGTTTCTGTATAGTACAAAGGGCGTGGCATTTTACCCCCAATTTTTTCCGATCGCGGATTTTTCTATCTCTGGTGAAAATTTCATGAAAATCTATTCAGTCGTTTTTCAGTTGTTGTCGGACAGGCAGATATAGCTTTAACATGGTACAAAGGGGCGTGGAATTTTACGCCCCTTTGTCCGATCGCGGTCGCTTATGGCCTATAGTTCCGGCCTCGGTTAGTACTATCTGTGGTGAAAATTTCATGAAAATGGGTCAAGCCGTTCTTTACTTATTGCGGAACAGACAGATATAGCTTCAGCATGTTACAAAGGGGCGTGGCATTTTACCCCCATTTTTTCCGATCGCGGATTTTTCTATCTCTGGTGAAAATTTCATGAAAATCGATTCAGCCGTTTTTCCGTTGTTGCCGGACAGGCAGATATAGCTTTGACGTGGTTCAAAGGGGCGTGGCATTTTACGCCCCATTGTCCGATCGCAGTTGCTTATGGCCTATAGCTCCCGCCTCGGTTAGTACTATCTGTGATTTTAATATAATTGTATATGATTTGATGCGAAAATTGGCCCCTTTTTTAGAAAAATTTATGCAATTATATATAATTTAATAAAAAAAAATCCAAAAAAAAAAATTTTTTTAATAAAAAAAAATCCCAAAAAAAAATTATATTAAATTATATATAAAGAACTTAGATTTTTTTTTTATAAATTTTGCATTATATATAATAACATATAAAATTAAAAAAAAAATGTTTTAGGTTTAGTTTTGGAACTTATAAAAAAAAAAAAATTTTCTGGACTTAGAAAAATTTCCAAAAGTTATATCAAATTAAATATAAAGGACTTAGATTTTTTTTAATTTTACTCATATAAGATTACATATGATTCAGAAAAAAGTTGCATAAAGTTTTATATAAAATGCCTT
Source organism: Pegoplata infirma (assembly GCA_963921195.1). Taxonomy (NCBI): domain Eukaryota; kingdom Metazoa; phylum Arthropoda; class Insecta; order Diptera; family Anthomyiidae; genus Pegoplata; species Pegoplata infirma. Next base: position 55,353,871 of record OY992539.1, read on the forward strand.
CAAATATTTTGTTATATTAAATTATATAAAAAAAACAGACAGAATTTTATATTTCATATGTAATTATATAAACTAACTCTAATCATATGTTATTATGTATAACTTAATATTTTCTTTTATATAATTTTATATAAGAAAAAAATACGAAGCGTAAATATATAAAATCTTATATGATAGCAAAACAATTTACGTATAAATTTATGAAATAATATATGTTTATATAAAAATAAGTAACATTATATATAATCTTTTTTACTCGGGAAGTGATTACTCAAATTGGTTTCCTCAATATTTTTTTCTGTGTGGACCGATTGGATCTGTCTTTTGTTAGATCTCCCGAAAATTACAAAAATGGCGGGAGTTTAAAAATTTTCGCGGGACAAAAATATTTTTATGAACAAAACTGAAAAATTTAGCATCATGTTGTCGAGTTTTATTGTTTTAAATAGAGACTACCAACCTCTAGTGCATTTTGAAATAGAAAAAGTGTTTTTGTTTTTCAAAAACTTATTTAGCTAAAGTAAATTTTAGTACACACATTTCCATTTTGAAGATACAACGCTGAATCAGAATTACTCCATGGAAATTTCATAAATATTTTTTCCGGAATGTACTCTATATTGGGCAACTTTTGGCGTACATTTTTTGAAAAATATTTTTTTTAAACAAACACTAAGATTGTAAACTTTTTTGTTATACCCAATTCACGCCTGAGCTGAAATCTCGTTGGAACAAGATTTCGATCATATGGGTGTGTATAAAATGATGCAGACCATATGATCGAAATCTCGTTCGAACGAGATTTCACCTCATGTGTGACTAGGCATTTATTTTTTCGGTTATAAAAAGCGGGACAATCCCGCCAAATGCGGGACGTCTGGCAACCCTAGACGTAGGTCATGCGAAAATACAAAAAAATTTCGTATTTCCTTTAGTTTTTACTTTTATCCATTTTCCTTTATGAATTATCTTCTTTCTCATATTTAGAAAAAAGTTTTCGCCTTTTTTTAGTCCCAGCTGGATTTGAACCTGGAACCTCTAGATTATTAGTCCCACACCTAACTACTTGTTCCAAACTTTATTTTGAAAATTGTTTGTCTATTTATTATTTTAATTCTACTTGTTAGATTTTGATTTTATTTTCTTGGAAATTGAAGAGTTCTAATTTAATAAATTCTAATAAAATAATTTTTTTTAAATTTAATATACTGCATTTCTAAAGACATTTCCTTTTAGACGTCTTAGAGGCATTGTCCACACTCTTAAAGCAAAAATTCAGTGCTGACAATGTTAGAACATGTCATCAAGGATTATTTATGATTTGTCAGAGCCTGAAAACATTTCCTCAAGGAATCACTGGGGAAATTTCCTCAGTGACACTCCAACTTTCCAACTGGGTAAATATTGGTCGAAATTTTTATGAGGGGGACTTAGTCCAAAAATGGTCCAATTATATTCCGATTTGATAAGGTAACTAAAGTACACGTTTTACACCTAAAAATAAAATTTTTATCAAATATTTTAATTTTTATAATTTTGAGGGAATTATGTGAATATCGGGAGGGTGGCTTGTATGGGGACTGTCCTTCTGGTGGTCCGATTCCTTTGAAATTTGGAATGCTGATTCATGCATACACAATAGACCGGGTCGAAAAAAAAAGTTCCCATTGTGCGGGCTTAATTTTAAAGCTTACCTCGAAAAAGTTCCATAGCCATAATATAAGATTTTTAGGTCGCGATTTGGTACCGCCGAAATCGTTATTTGTTCATAACTTTGTCATTTGATGTCCGATCGTTTTAAAAAAAAAAATTGTTTGAAAGTCCTCCGCGAGTACTAAATTTGACCCATATCTGGTTTTGACCTCTGAGCTCATCTTCGTGTCATGAGTGTTAGTTTCTCAGCTTTCTACCCACCTAAATGATTTTTATTTTTCCATTAAATTATAGCATTAAAAAATTCATGAAATTCTTCCCTTAGAAGTACCCTCTTAAATTAATTAACAAAAAAGTTACATTCAATTTTAAATTTCCATAGAAAAAGATTTAAAACACTTGTTCGCATGTATTTAAATACAAACTAAAAAATTAAATATAGTTTAAAGGCATAATATCAAGTGTTTTTTCTAATTTTCTTTATATTGTATATAAAAATCTTAAATCAAATGTAACTTTTTTGTTAATAAATTTAACTGGATACTTCCAAGGGAAGAATTTCATGAATTTTTTAGTGCTATAATTTAATGGAAAAATAAAAATCATTTAAGTGGGTAGAAAGATGAGAAACTAACAATCATAACAAGAAGATGACCTCTGAGGTTAAAACCATATATGAGTCAACTTTAGTACTCGCTGAGGACTTTCTAACAATTTTTTTTTAAAACGATCGGACATCAACTGACAAAGCTATGAACAAAAAACGATTTCGGCGGTACCAAATCGCGACGTAAAAATCTAATATTTTGGCTATGGAACTTTTTCGAGGTAAGCTTTAAAATTAAGCCCGCACAATGGGAACTTTTTTTTCTCCTTTATGGTCGACCCAGTCTAATACACAATTTGATTACCTGCTAAATTTCAAAGCGATATCTATTATAATACGGTCATTAGAGTCATTAGGCCGAATCCAAAGGGGGCGTTTGTATGGGGGCTAGGTCTTAACATGGACCGATGTTCTCCAATTTCAATAGGCTTCGTCCTTGGCCCAAAAGATGCTTAAGTTTCAAATTTCAAGTCAATTGATTGAAAATTGCGACCTGTATCGTGCTTAAGCCGATAGATGGACGGACGGACAGACGGACGGACGGACAAACGGACGGACATCGCTAAATCAACTCAAAAAGTAATTCTGAGTCGATCGGTATGCTTGAAGGTATGTCTAGGACCAATATTTCGGGTAGTTACAAACATCAGCACAAACTCAATATACCCTGTACCGCATAGTGGAGTAGGGTATAAAAACTGAAACTAATTTTGCAACACCATTTTGGAGGGTTTGGTCAATGCTTTAATTTTGAATTTATTCAAAATACAATTTCGTACTGAACAGTGTAACCCATTCCCAAGCACAAAATAGTACATTACCGGGAATTATTGTATCATCTCCGTTCATTTACTAATACTGCCAAATGAAAGGACAGTGCATTTAATTCTCTGAGCTTTTTGTTAATACATCGTATCTATCTTTTCCATTAAATTCTACAATTTTCTAGAAACTTTAATTAGAATATTCTCGTACATTCGCATGTGTTGCAACAGAAGTTGCAACAAAAGTATAAAAGCCAGACACAATTGCTCTATCCTTACAGTTCATACAACGAAAGCAAACATAAAACATATTTCAAATAAGACAAAAAGTAACGTTTAAACGTTTTTAAAACGCGTAAATATTAAAGTTAAATAATACTAAAAGCTTTTTATACATAAATTAAATAAAGATTTAAAAAAAAAAATCATACAACATGGTAGCAATTGGTATTGATTTAGGAACAACATACTCGTGCGTTGGTGCATTCCAACATGGCAAAGTGGAAATCATTGCTAACGATCAAGGCAACCGTACTACACCCAGTTATGTGGCCTTTACAGATTCAGAGCGTCTGTTAGGAGATGCCGCCAAAAATCAAGTCGCCATGAATCCTCAAAATACAGTATTCGATGCAAAACGTTTGATTGGTCGTAAATTCGACGATCCGAAAATTCAGGAAGACATGAAACACTGGCCATTTAAAGTAATCGATGTTGGTGGCAAACCAAAGATTAGTGTAGAATTTAAAGGAGAACAAAAGAAATTCGCTCCTGAAGAGATCAGCTCTATGATCTTGACAAAGATGAGGGAGACGGCAGAGGCTTATTTGGGAACGCCAATACGAGATGCAGTCATTACAGTGCCGGCTTATTTCAATGATTCACAACGTCAAGCCACCAAAGATGCTGGTGTTATTGCGGGTCTTAATGTATTAAGAATTATCAATGAGCCCACGGCCGCTGCTTTGGCGTACGGCCTAGACAAAAACTTAAAAGATGATCGCAATGTGCTTATATTTGATTTAGGTGGTGGCACTTTTGATGTTTCGATTTTAACTATTTCCGAAGGTTCATTGTTTGAAGTGCGTGCAACAGCTGGCGACACCCACTTGGGTGGTGAGGATTTTGATAACCGTTTAGTGAATCTTTTAGCTGATGAATTTCAACGTAAATTCAAAAAAGACATACGCACAAATCCTCGTTCCCTACGACGTCTTCGTTCAGCAGCTGAATGTGCTAAACGCACATTATCTTCCAGTACCGAGGCTACAATTGAGATAGATGCTCTTTTCGATGGCATTGATTTTCATACCAAAGTAAGCCGTGCTCGTTTCGAAGAATTGTGTGCGGATCTATTCCGCAGCACATTACAGCCGGTGGAAAAGGCATTAAATGATGCCAAAATGGATAAGAATCAAATCCAGGATATTGTGTTGGTAGGTGGTTCAACACGTATTCCTAAAGTACAAAATTTGCTGCAACAATTCTTCGGTGGTAAGTCATTGAATCTATCCATCAATCCAGACGAAGCTGTGGCCTACGGTGCTGCCATTCAGGCGGCTATACTCAGTGGCGACAAGAGTAGTGTCATTCAAGATGTCCTGCTAGTAGATGTTTCACCGCTTTCTTTAGGCATTGAAACAGCTGGTGGTGTAATGACCAAATTGATAGAACGTAACAGCCGCATTCCATGCAAGCAATCGAAAACCTTTACCACATTTTCGGACAATCAACCAGCCGTTATGATACAGGTATTTGAGGGTGAACGTGCTATGACCAAAGACAACAATCTATTGGGTACCTTCGATTTGACTGGTATACCGCCAGCACCTCGTGGCATTCCCAAGGTAGATGTTACATTTGATCTCGATGCCAATGGTATACTCAATGTTGCCGCTAAAGAAATGAGCACCGGCAACGCGAAAAATATAGTCATCAAAAATGACAAAGGTCATTTGTCACAAGCCGAAATTGATCGTATGGTCAATGATGCCGAAAAGTATGCTGATGAAGATGAAAGAAGCTGTCAACGTATAGCGGCTCGAAATCAATTGGAAAGTTATATTTATGGTGTAAAACAAGCCATTGAGCAAGCCGGTGACAAAATACCTCAGTCAGACAAAGATCGAGTGATGGAGAAATATAAAGAAACCATTAAGTGGTTGGACAATAATACAATTGCTGAAAAGGAAGAGTTCGACTACAAGTTGGAAGAGTTAATCAAAATATGTCAGCCCATTATGACGCGAATGCATCAACCGGAAAATAGTGGTTCCGGTCCACCACCAAGTACTAATTGTGGTCAACAGGCCGGAAGCTTTGGTGGTGCTGGTCAAAGTGGTCCAACTGTAGAAGAAGTGGACTGAGTTGTTTAGACATTCCACCTTAACATCATCTAGGAAATCATTTATTTGGTGAATACATAAGTCCACAAGACTTTGGTCCATGTATAAAAGCTGATTTAAATAAGACTGAGCGAATCTTCATTAGAATTCCAATAAGACCATTCGGTATTTAAAAAAGGAATTTATTGAGCTGTGGTTATATTTTAAGTTTTTTTATATTGTTTTTAATATTTTTTTTTTAAGTTTAATCCTCATGTGCTAATTAACTAATTTAATAAAATAAAATAATATTGTTTTTTAATATAAAGTTTATATTATAAACAAATTAACAAAATATGAAATGTTTTTTATTTTAATTTATAGGGAGATTAGTTTTTTTATTGGAAGAATTAAACAATACATTCAAAATAATACATCATATGGGGATTTCCATGTCAAACCGGACACTGAATATTTTTTTTTAGATTTTCCCAATTTGTTGACAGTCTTTAGTACCCTTCAAAAACTCCTTCGTGGTAAATTTTCAGTTTTTCTTGATGACCTGTTCAAAACATATCGAATTTTTAAAAATTGGAAGTTTGTTCCCTTACTCCAACTTCTTTTACTCATAACTTCTTCAATAATGGTCCAAATTGCAAATTTTTTTCCAAAAAATTTTTTTTACGTACTTAAAAAAAATTCTTAAAAGTGCTCTAGTATGCGATTTTTAAGTTTTAAAATTCAAATCTCATTTTTGAAAATGTATGTTCTCTTTGATTTTTTTGAATTTTTTTTATGTAAAACTTCTATTGATTCTACAAATTTTTTGCCCAAAAGGAAAGTGGAATAACGATTATTACTATTTGTTTTTAATTTTTTTAAAAAATTTTATTGTAATTTTGTAATCTTAAAATCATTTCTACTGCTCCAATGGTGCGTCATAGAGGGGTCATTTCCAAGACCGACACCCATTAATTTTTACGTCTATTTCTTCGGAACAAACTAATACCGTATCTCCAATTACTAAGGAGGCTCCCACATAAAATGACATTTTTTAAAAATTGCTCCAACCGCTCTAACTGCCCTAAAGGTGCCCTTAGAGCAATCAAATGTATTACAAAACTACATTTTTATAAAATTTGCTCCAAGTGTATTTTGTATGGTAGCCTACTTAGGGAGTGAAGATAGGGCGTAGGTATGTTTTACAAAAATGTTGGAGGGTAAAAATAAATGGGGATCGGTCACACCAATGACCCCTCTCGGACGCACCATTGGACCGGTAGAAGATAATTAAATAAAACAAATTTACAAAAAATAAAAAAAAATTGTATGGGGACCGCCTTAATAGTCAGGGAAAATGTTAAGACTAAACAAATATTGTGGGTCGGCCATATATTTTATTGCTCTAAGGGCACTCTTAGGGCAGTTAGAGCGGTTGGAGCAAATTTTAAAAAATGTCACTTTGCCCCCTTAGAAATTGGAGAAATGTTTAGACGTAAAAATTAATGGGGGTCGGTCTTGGAAATTACCCTTCTATGACGCACCATTGGAGCAGTAGAAATAATTTTAAGATGGAAAAATTACAATCGAATTTTTTTCTAATAATTAAAAAAAATAGAAATAACCGTTATCCCACGATCCTACTGGGCAAAAAATTTGTAAAATCGGCAGAAATTTCCAAAAAATCAAAGAGTACATACATTTTCAAAAATGAGATTTCAATTTTATTCAAGAAATTTAAAAAAAATATATTTTTTTTATTTGCCTTTCATAAAGCTTGAAACAAACTTTTATTTAAACTTGATTTGACCCAAATTAGATTACTTTCCAGCAAAAACTTGGTATATGTATAAGGGGGCCCCGTAGGCTAGTTGGTAGCGTGCTAGCCTTTCAACGTGGGGGTCGTGGGTTCGATTCCCACCAGAACCCTTGGTTTTTTTCGCTACAACGAGACGACGGTCATTGTTACCAGTTCTCGGTTAGGTGGAATTTATTAAAAATGAGTTGTAAATAATTAGAAAAAATAAATAAAAATAATTGATCATGTGATCAAAACTATTATTATTTAGATTTAATAAATTTGTTTGACTTGTTCAAAATGCCAAAAATATGTATAAGGGTGACAGACAATGCCTAAAACTACCGTTATCGGTTCTACTAGTTAGAATCTCTGCAAAAACTCTTAACAGAGTTGCATTGAAAGTGTAATAATGCAGATTCTAACTAGTTTTAACCCTTTAAAGACCAAAGGGGCCAATTTATAAGTTTATTTAGCAATAAAAGGGTATACGCTTAAATAGTTTTCTTTGCTAAATGGTGGTTTATTTAACCAACCCAGCAAAAACTATAATGACACATCATTACCATTCGAATTACTTAGTAATGACAGAAAATTACCTTTAGCATTATTTTGAAATGTAAAATAAGGACTTATTAATAATGACTTACATAAGTCATTATAATAAAATAAAAAAAATTCAGAACTAGATTTTCACTTTTTGACTCACTGTACATTATTTTGAATAAAAATAAAATAAAATTAAATATTTTTTTATTTTTTTTAATTTTTTTTTTAATAATTTTTTCATTACCTATAAGTATATATGTACACTCAAAGAATTATGTGGGTAAATTCCAGTGAATATTCACTTAAAATAAATGAAATTTTATTTAAAAACCATTCCAGTGTTTTTTCTTTTAAAATAAAAACACAATACAGTCAATTTTAAATGTTAATTTAATGACTAACCAAAACATTAAAAAACTAGTGAATATTCAGTTATTTTGTATTGAAAAACAGTAAAACTATAGAAGAAATTTTTTACTGCCGAAATTAAATGTAACAGAAAATTCGTTTTTAATACAGTAAATTATTTTTTTTAAACTACAGAAACAGTAAAAAAATTAAATCCTTTAAAAAATAAGTGATTTTTCTTTTAAAATGACTTTACTGATTACTTTTTAAAATAACCTACAAACAGTTAATGACATAATTTTCTTAGTGTAATTAGTTATTCATACTTGTTTGATAATCATTACATTTGGCACATTTGCTTGTAAATGTAATGGGAAAGGTAATTCGAATCAGAAGTAGTTATAACTTTTGAATTTCCCATTACACATTTCATTACTTGGTAATGCAAGTTTTTGCTGGGAATGTTACACTCAAAAAATTATGTAGGTAAATTCCAGTGAATATTCACTTAAAACAAATGAACTTTTATTTAAAAACCATTCCAGTGTTTTTTCTTTTAAAATAAAAACACAATACAGTCAATTTTAAATGTTAATTTAATGACTAACCAAAACATTAAAAAACTAGTGAATATTCAGTTATTTTGTATTGAAAAACAGTAAAACTATAGAAGAAATTTTTTACTGCCGAAATTAAATGTAACAGAAAATTCGTTTTTAATACAGTAAATTATTTTTTTTAAACTAAGAAGTCCATAATAAAATTAATGATTTTTCTTTTAAAATAACTTTACTGATTACTTTTTAAAATAACCTACAAACAGTTAATGACATAATTTTCTTAGTGTATACTAGAAACTCTGTAAATTAACAGTTTTTTTTTGTCCAAATCATTTTACAGAGTTTTATAGTCAAATTACAGAGTTTTCTCTGTAAAAAAGCTCTCATATTTAACCAATCGTCGCTGCGCCTAAAAATGGAGTCATGTGTTTTGGGGCAAGTGTTCAGGAGAGAAAAAAAACTGTCTATTTTCGTCCCTTCGCGATTTTTTTTTAAAGTTTGTTCAATAAAAAATTCTTGTACCGATATGCTATCCAAAAAACATACACATAACTCCTTTTTTAAGTACTTTTTGGAACAAAATTTAAATAAAATCGAAATATTTTTTACACATAACTCCTTTTGTTAATGAAACAATTCTTATTGTTAATTTCTTTTCGAGAGGGACAAAGACTAAATAAAATTTGTTGGTGGTTTAAAGCGACATAAGTTAGACAAGGTCTTTGAAATTTTGATATTATAAAGCTCTTCATTAAACAGCGAACAACAGATTTTTCGCAAAACTGGTGATATTTTTTGTTTTTTCTTGTAACTATTCAAGAGCTTCGACATAAATTGACATCTGTGAAAGATTCTGTACTTTAGATACTAAAATTTTCCGCCGTCAAATGATTTAATTGCTTTCACAAGGCTTGATTACCTGCCATTTACTATTTAGATAACAGCATGAAAATATGCAAGTATTTTCCAAAAATCTTATTTTCATTCAAAATACTTAGATGCTATGTATGAACCTCCAATTACTAAAATAGTGGTCTATTTTGTCACGTTCTGTTACTTTTTTATCAAAAAAAGTTATGTGTAGCTTAACACATAACTCCTTTTCAGACCTTTTTTTAGTATGAGGAACACATAGCTCCTTTTACTAACTTTTGAACCAATCAAGATATCAAAAAACGGTTTAGTGAGTAAACGTATGACCAATATGGGATCATAAAGATATAGGCACTTATTCATAATACTTATAACAGACTTATTGTAGGTTTATTTGACAATTATTCCTGCAATATCTGTCAAATAAACCTACTTTAAATATATTTCAGGTTTTATGAATAACCACAATAATAAATTTGTTTTTTAAAACAACACATGACTCCATTTTTAGGCGCAGCGACGCAATATTTTACTATAAACTCTGTAAATTAACAGTTTTTTTCTGTCAAAATCATTTTACAGAGTTTTTTAGTAAAATTACCAAGAAATGTTGTTAGCTGGAAAAGTATGGTGTACTCTGTTAAATTAGCAGAGTTTTTCTGTAATTTAACAGAGTTATTATTTTGAGTGTAGTCGTATCTAATAAGTAAACAATTTCTGGCCAAATTTTTTAAAAAAATATTTCGCTAACATGGTGAAATTATGCTTGTATAATGGAAATGTGTGATAGTGAAAAGTACCCTTAATACTGTAACACCAAAATTTTATCGGTATTTTTTTTTGAGAAAAAATAAAAAAGTACCAAAAAAAGTTAAAAAAAAAAATCAAAAAAAAAAATCTTCTCAGAAATCTTATAAAAATTTTAAAAAATAGATGTATTTAACTAAACTCTGTAAATTTACACAGTTTTTTTCGGTAAAATGTTGGTTGCATCAAATGCATTTTATAAATATATGTAATTTTACAGAGTTTTTTTGTTAAATGGTGCTTTATTTAACCAATAATTTACTAGAAACTTTGTAAATTAACAGTTTTTTGTTGTCCAAATCATTTTACAGAGTTTTATAGTAAAATTACCAAGAAATGTTGCTAGCTGGAAAAGTATGGTGTACTCTGTTAAATAAGCAGAGTTTTTCTGTAATTTAACAAAATTATTATTTTAAGTGTATAAGTTTATCATTTCGTTTGTAACTCATGGACCCCATAAAAATTTGCTGAACACACCATATACTTCAAACGTAAGCTTTTCTCAATTTTCTTAATAAATACGAAATTAACCCTAAGCTCTCTTTTGTTGCCTCTTATTTCTGAATTTCTGGTTGAGTTTTTCGTTTTGATGTATTCAAGGACTAATAGTAAAATTTCACGGCGAATATTTTTGCGAAACATTTAAACCCCTTAAATCCCCGTTTTTATTGGTGTTTTTTGCTCTTTTTAAAAAGAAAGACAAAAAAGACCCTTATCTTGAGGAGGTAGAGGGTTAACATATTCTACAAAAATGTTCCCCGTAACATTCTACATAAATTTGCTGAACACACCATATACTTCAAACGTAAACTTTACTCGATATTCAATGACTATTGACAATACAACATTTGCATTTAGGGGAAACTTTACCTCCCCCTAAAATGAAACCCAGATGTAAACTTTCAAAACGCCGATACACGTGTATTTTTTTTTTGTCTCTTCTATCAAAATTTTTTGGTCTGACCTTGTAATTTTTTTTGTGTTGTGCAGTGTAATTTATTAGTGATCGATTCTAACAAGGGAAGTATCTAAGCTCTTATGAACCGATTTGCATGAAACTTAAAATATACCTATATAACAGGAAAATCAGTTAAAAGTTTGCAAACTTAAATCAAAAGTAATTTTGTGGATTATTTCGATCATTTTAAATTTTATGGCAATCTGACCGCCACAACACTCGTCTCAAATATCTAAACTATTTTCAAAATTATTGTCAAATCTTTGCAAGGTAAAAGCTTTCATAATAAACCGAATCTACCACTTTGCAAATCTGGTGGAGAGCTTTTTAAACCAATTTATTACCTTGTTTTACTTAAAACAACATGTTTTCGCCAAAACAAGGTGGAAAATTAAAAAAAAAATCATCTTACTTAAAAATATTTAAAAGCTTTTGCAACCAAAAGCTTTATGAACCCCTGTACTATAAAAAAGCTTTTAAGGTTATATTTTTTTTCTAAACCTGACCCAAAACATTTTCTGTCGAACATTAACCAAAAGAACGGAAATGCTTTTTTGTGTCACAATAAAAAAAAGTGGTATGAGCAAAAAGCTTAAAAGGAGCAAAAATTGTAAATTGTTTACTGGTTTGTAAAGAAAAATGCTCTTTTACTGCAATATGCAAGTTACCCAAAAAAAAGATAACAAATTGTATATACTATTATGTATATAAAAATGAGCTTGTCTGTATAACAAAATCATTGTCTGGAATATTTTTTCCTATATATATACCGCAGACAACTAAAATTATCCCTTAGTATATTGAAGTCAGCAAACAACTTAACAACGGAGTGTTTAAAAAAAAAAAATATTAAAGAACAAAAATTCTTAAGAGTTAAAAACTTTATACACAAGTAGATACAGACAAAAATACAAAAAGGAAGTTCTATAAAGGGGGAAAAAAATAAAAATGGCAAATTTACATTTAAACCAAATACCAATAAGTCAATTACCGTTTGTAATGAATTTGGATTCACATCCATTTTATAATCCGGAAATCTTTCCAAACAGTATGTATCGCCGTTATCATCCACGACAACATACTCCATTAGATTTGCATACAATGGGATTGATTTCAGCCCTAGCACCACATCTTCGTCACTCATTGGATGTTCAGGGAAAATCTAAGGAAGATTTAGCACATATACCAGCAAAACATGTTAATAAGCATAAGGATCATGATTTTCATGTCTATCTTGATGTGGGTCTATTTTCTCCTGAAGAATTAACCGTTAAAATTATTGATGATCATTTGGTAATCGAAGGCAAACATGAGGAACGTCAGGCTGATGATGTCGGTTATGTATCACGTCATTTTGTACGTCGTTATGAATTACCAAAGGGCTATAATCCGGATAGTTTAGTTTCAAAATTATCCTCGGATGGTGTGTTAAGTGTTGTCTTGCCAAGAAAATCGGATGAACCAAAGGAACGTATTATACCCATACAACATACCGGTCCTAACGATTTATTTTTGAAAAATAAATCTGTAAATGGTGATGATAAGGATAAAGCTAAAACTGAAGATGTACCAGATAAAAAGGAGTAAATAAAAGAAGCATGAATATTTAAATAAAGTCAAATTACAAAAAAATTCAAAAAATCTACTAAACAATACAAAAAAGTTTTCTCGACTCTCATATGCTTAGCAGACACGACACATCATATCAGAAATCTATATTACGAAAGGACCCAGCAAAAATTGGCATTACTAGTAATGGGTTTTGTAATCCGAAACAGATGTTAATAAGTAGTTACTTATTGAATGAAACACTAATTATTTTAACAAGGGCGTGAGACAAAAATAACTAGTGAAGAGTATGGAGATAAATAAGTAGTTACTGCCTCGGATTACAAATAAGGTGTAAAAACCCATTACCAATAAGAAGTAAAATAATTAGTTAATTAAAACTTTTGAAATGTAACTTGTTTTTACTAAAACTTAAAAATTGCGTAATTTTTATTAAGTTTTTAAGTACTTTTTAGGTTAATTGAATTGTAAAGACTAAAAACTGCAAGTGCAAGAAGATATTATTACTTAGAGGTGCTTTTTTAAAATATTACTGAGAAGTAGTTACTTTTGGGCTTAAAATAATGTTAATTGTAATTAGTACTCATTATAAATAATGTACTTGGTAATGATTACTTTTCACAACTCATTACCATGTTTTTGCTGGGGATGTTCGTTGTGTTACTTAAGTATAATCGTATTTTTTTATCACCTGGCTGTTTCATTCCTTTAATGGCCGCCATTTTGTTTAATTTATTAAAAACAAAAAAAAACTGGCAGTTTTTTGTGCATTTTTGAGACACCTGCCATTTGATTTTTAAACTACAATGCATTTATTTTTAAAAATTCGGAATTTATCGTAAAGACTAAAGTTTATAAATGTTTTAACATTGTTTATAATATTAATAAATCATAAAAAAAAAACTAAATTTTTTTTACTAAAGCAAAGAATTAAAAATTTCTTAAGACTTTTAAAATAAGTGTAAAATTATTGTCACAAAACTCAATTCAAATAATTAAATGTTTTAATGAGAAATTTATGTCTCACTTAAATTATATTAACTTTTTTCTTTATATAATATTTACTTATAAATACATACATGCATACATATAAATAAATATAATAACAAAATATTTAAATCCAATAAATAATTGTGCACACAATAAAAACTTTTTTTTTTTTCATTCACAATTTTCAATCTGAAGTTGGCTGCAGATTATTTTGACATTTCATTTTGGAATAAACGAACAAAATTGCCGTGTATGCACATTAGGATGACACTAATAATTTCGTCGATCGCCTGGGAAAATAATGGTTCTATGTTTGTAATTTAGCCAAATCGGAGAAAATTAATCCGTGCCTTTGGGGGTTTAAAGTTTTGCCCCAAAAAATATTTCCCATACAAACCAACAAGTTTTTTTCGATTTTCTATTTTTAATTATTATTTTACTTGATTAGCTTATTAAAGTTACATGACATAATCCCCACGGACATAATCCCCATTTCCGTTATGGGGATTATGACCAAATTCATTTCGGTCATAATCCCCATAATGGTAGTGGGGACTATGGCCGAAAATTATTTAGACATAATCCCAATAAAAAACGGACATAATTCCCAGATTTATGGGGATAATGACCACGAAACAAATGGCCATAATCCCCCTTAATGGGATTATGTCTTCTATACTAGTTGGTCATAATCCCCAAAATTAAAAGAATTTTTTTTTACTTAATAGTTTTTCTGCGTAGCCGGCCTTCGGCCGGGCTTAGAGATAACAAACTCCATGCATTAAACCAACCCTCTCTGCAGAAAACGGGGATTATGACCAAAATTGCTTTGGACTTACCCCCCATAATGTGAACGGGGGTTGTGACCGAAAAAAGTTCGGTCGTAATCCCAACAAGTAACGGACATAACTCCCATTGGGATTGTGAACGTTTTGGAAACGGTCATAGTCCCCACATCTATTATGGGGATTATGACCGAAATGAATTCCGTCATAATCCCCATTTCCGTTATGGGGGTAATGTCCGTGGGGATTATGTCCTGTCACCGCTTATTAACGACTAAACATTTTATTTTGGTGGGATAAACCCTTCCGCTTCAAAATTGACTTCGAAAAAAAAAAATAAGGGCTGTTAGGGTCCTACTCCAAAAATTACAAAAAAAAATTTTTCTTAGTTTTTACTTAAAAGGATTTTAGCTGAGATGTTGCTTTTAATGATACATATCTACAAAAAAGTCTTATTCCTGTTTTTCGTCACGGTTTCATAAACGCTTCGAAAATTTGAAACGGAAATTAATTTCGTTTCCAATCCAATTTCGTTGTGGATTCATGAACGGCCTGATAATTATTTATTCATCATACGTTATGGTGAACCTCGAAAAAAAAACAAAATTGTTAAATTTGTGGATAACGCAACACTGTCAAAACATAAAAAACTGCATATTAAAACCATCTAAGAAGAAATGCTCTGCAGGAAAAGTGATCGGTCCTTAATAGGTAGGGTTGCCATTCGTACTGTTTTAAACAGTACATGTACTTTTTTTTTATAAAAAGTACTGTTTTATGCACAGCATCTAAAACAGTACGCAAAAGTACTGTTTTTTAAAGCGTGTACTGTTTTTGTACTGTTTTTTTATACTTATCACCAAAATGTAACATTTTTCGAAAAATGTTTCATATTTGACAAAATTTTAATTCAATTTTAAAAATGAAGCTAAATGCAATTTAATTTTATACCACACTCAAAAAGAAAAATTATTTAAAAAGTGGAAAACTTAACTAAATTCAATAATGATTTAGCTCCATTGCCATGTTTTCCTTCTTTTTATCTAAATTTTTCTGAAAAATAAGAAAAAGAAAAAACTAGAAAATGGGAAAAAAATTATTTTATTGAGTACATCTCATTTAAAGTTCCGATTGCGTGCAGACCCCATTAGGTTCGGAACCCATGGGTCCAGACCACCTTAGGCCCAGTCCCAATGGGTCTATTAAGGATCGTCATAGATTTTGATTCAACATCAATGCCCTTTTCGCTCTACCTTGCTTAGTTTTTAGGATACGGGAATTTAAGGACCCAAAAGGGTCTTTAAAACAATGGGATAACTAAAAAACTATTGCACGGAGGGATTAAGACGGTCGTGTAAAGAACTACAAAAATGTATTTGGCATTTTTTTTTGTTTCGGCAATATTTTCTGAGAAATGAGGAACGCCCAAATTTTTAGATTCAAATTGAGGAAACCATATATTGTGTCAGTCTAATGTGACATGTCACGTGGCCTATTAATAGGGTTACCAGATTTGAAATATGGAATAACAGTACATTTGGTCTCAAAAAACAGTACATTGAATTAAAAACAGTACTTTTTTAAAATTCTTATTTTATATCAAACTACAAAAACTTAGCCCTTTTACTCTGATTTCAAACAGATCTCAGCCAAAACGAGCATAAAAGGTTGTTAACAGAACAGTGGAACATTTTAGGTAAACCGCCTCAAATTTATTCTTTTTTTTTATCAGTGTTGAAAAAAGTTGCGATTGACTTTTTGGAGCATTTGTCTTAGTTGCAGCCATATCTTACTTGAAAAGCTTTTGTAGTCTATGCTTTCGCTTAACTAAAACACCGATCTTCCTATCAAAAACATATGAAAAAATCCATAAAACAGTGTTTTAATTAAAACACGACTTTAAAAAGCAAACGCGAAAACGGTATTATTACACTCAAACAAAGGCCTAACTAAATTTTGGGAAAATGTTTTTGTTTTCACAATTTAGTAAAATTTAATAAAAATTTTTAAATTTCTTTGACATAATTTGCAACCAATTATTTCATCATAGGTCTATTCGATTACCTTACTACAATCTACTATTTTTTACTCATTTTACTACAGCTGGAAATTTTCAATACAAAAAGTAAACAAGACTTTCCAGTTGTAGTAAAAAATAGTAAGAAATTTGGGTAATCGAATAGACCTATATTTTTACAAATTTTTTATATTTCAAAAACAAAAAAAGTTGTTTATTTTTTTGGAAATTGAAAATATATGAACACATTTATAAATAGTAAAAATTTATTCATAAATAGTATGACCTGAAATCAATGAAAGCAGTTCATATTATTTATGTACAAAATTTGTTCTGTGTATCCCTGTTTTTGCTCGGCCAACAAATCATAATAATTTTTTTTATTCGAAGTAAAAAAATAAATTTCCTCCAAACCCAAAAGCTGTACCCGCCGCTGTTAGGTGACAACCGGGAAATAAGTCACTGAAACTGAGTCATTGGCTGTAGAACAGCCAGGAAACCTGCCTAGAGATTTGTTGGCAGCCCCAACACTAGGATCGGGTAAATTGGCCTAATCAGGCAATCATTCCTAAACTAAATGATTACAGAAACGTTAATTAATTTTATATTAAGGTATAAGTACTGTACATATTTAAATAAATAAAGGACATATATATGGGGGTTTTCGTGTCAACTGACACAACTTTTGAAACCGATGTCTTCCTATCGGGATGAAATTTGCACCAAGGTTAGTCCTATTGGATAGTTCAGACACAATTTTTCAGCGAGATCGGTCAAGGACTCTCTGAGTTAGAGGGGGTCGAAATTTGACATTTTGGCCAAAGAGGTGTTTATTCTCATCCATGTAACTTTTTACCTATTGTTTTTAGCAAAATGTGTCCCAAATAGGTAGATAGCTATTTCTTCAGTCTTTCGAAAAAAATTATAAAAAAAAATAAAAAAAAAATTTTTTTGATTTTTTTCCTTAAAAATCTAAAACTTTTTTGACTTTTTTCTCAAATTGGGCCCTTTTTTTTTTTTTTTTTTTGATTCAAAAGAAAGCTTAGGTCTTTGCCTTGAAGAGCTATGGGGTCGCTTAGTGGGATGCGAGTGGGATATCTATAAAAAAAAAATTTTTTAACTTTGGAACACAAAAAACGGTTCTTCAATTTGCACTATTAGGCGTGGGATAGCTCACCAGTTTTCGATTTCGATCCGCGATACCCTTTAACTTTTATAGGTTCGAAAAAGAAAGCTCGAGCCAAAAAATGAGGGCGGTGAGGGGCCCTCATCGGGGTCCAAGTTGGGCATAAAGAGGTAAAACCCTCAAAAAGCCCCAAAACTGCCCTAGAAACGCCCCTGGAGGGGTGCAATGTGAGACGAACCTCCAATAATTTTCTGCCCCCAACATTTTTCTTGAACATACCTTACCCCTATTTCCACTTCCTAAGGGGGCTCCCATACAAAACATTTTTAAAAAATTTGATCCTACCATTCTAACTTACCCTAAAGTGCCCCAAAAGGAGTCAAATATATGACCGACCTCCATTATTTTATTAATTCCAACATTTTTTGCAAACACACCTACAATGTATCTTTAACCCTTAAGGTGGTCCCCATACATTTCTTTTATTTTTTATAAATTTGTTTTATTAAACCAGCTCCTACCGCCCCTACCGTGCCTCCTAGAGAGGCAAAAATTACGACCAACCCCCATTATTTTTTAGTTACCAACATTTTGTCCGAACATAATAACACCCTATCTCCACTCCTTAAGGGGCTCCCATACATTATAAAACATGTATTTTTAAAAACTAATAAAAAAATAAAAAAAAATGTATGGGGACTCCCTTAAGAGTTAAAAATAAAGGGTAGGTGTATTCTGAGAAAATGTTGGAGTTGAAAAAATATTGGGGGTCGGTCATACATTTTACTTCTCTAGGGGCAGCCTATGGACAGTTAGAGCGGTAGGAGCAAATTTTATAAGAATGTCATTTTGTATGGGAGCCCCCTTAGGAAGTGGAAATAGAGGTCAGGTATATTCAAGAAAAATGTTGGGGGTAGAAAACTAATAGAGGTCGGTCTCACATTACACCCCTCCGTGGGCAGTTCTAGGGCAGTTGTGGGTCTTTTTGAGGATTTTAAACTCTTTTCGCCCAATTTTGACCCCGACGAGGAGCCATATGGCCCCACCCCACCGCCCTTATTTTTTGGCTAATGCTTTCTTTTTTGAACCTATAAAAATTAGAGGGTGTACCGGATCGAAATCGAAAACTGGTGAGCTATCCTCCGCCTAATAGTGCAAATTGAAGAACCGTTTTTTGTGTTCCAAAGTTAAAAAAAAATGTTTTCATAGATATCCCACTCGCATCCCACTAAGCGGCCCCATAGCTCTTAAAGGCAAACCCCTAAGCTGTCTTTTGAATAAAAAAAAAAAAAAAAAAAAGGACCCAATTTGAGAAAAAAGTCAAAAAAGTTTTCGATTTTTAAGAAAAAAAATCAAAATTTTTTTTTTTTATTTTTTTTTATAATTTTTTTCGAAAGACTGAAGAAATAGCTATCTAACCTATTTGGGACACATTTTGCTAAAAACAATAGGTAAGAAGTTACATGGATGAGAATAAACACCTCTTTGGCCAAAATGTCAAATTTCGAACTCAGAGAGTCCTTGACCGATCTCGCTGAAAAATTGTGTCTGAACTACTATCCAATAGGACTAACCTTGGTGCAAATTTCATCCCGATCGGAAGACATCGGTTTCAAAAGTTGTGTCAGTTGACACGAAAACCCCCATATATATTTTAAAGCTGTTTAAAAATTGCTCACATTAAGACTGTTTTTTTCCTTTAAACCCCCCTTTAAGCCAAATTAAATAATACGATAACTAAAAATGTACATCTTCTCAACACTGAGCTAAAATTACTTTGTATTTTCAGCAATATTTTTTTTCACATTTTTCGAAACTTTTCCAATTTTCAAGTCAAAAAAGAAACCCAAAGCCACTGCTCAAATATTTTTGTGTGTTAATATCGACCATAAAAGGCAACTTTCCGAGGTCTTCGAAATCATCTCAGTTATATCTAACGTAATTTCGAGCTTAAGTTTGGACGCTAGTCCTCACATGTCCAATAAGGGCACCACCAGGGTGCCCTAAAGTAGGACATGCTAGCACACAAAAACTTTAAATGCTTCAAAATCACTAATTTCAAATGCGTGTAAAAAAAATCTAGCTCTGAACTAAAAAAAAAGCCTGGAGGGTTTTGTTATGAAAAGGCCAACTTTCATTTGCTTTTGATTTCATCCTATTTCGATTCGGAAAGCTCGATTTTGTATCACTGTGTAACATTATCAAATTTAAATACAATTGGACCCTTTTCGGATTTGAGGACTGACATACAAATTTTGACCGATATTCAAAAACATCGGCCTAAACAACAAAAATAAGTAAATTTTGCTTAAAATTTGGTTGTGGAGTGATTTCTGCACTAATCTAAGATCTAACAAAAATAGATCTAATCGGTCCATGTTTGGACTAGGGTTCCATTTTATAGAAGACATTGGTGTAGGTTATTATTAAATCGGTCTAGAGCAACTATATTTTTCTTACTTGTTGTTATACCCTCCACTTAGTGATAGAGGGTATACATAAGTTTGTCATTCCGTTTGTAACTCATCGAAATATCGGTCTGGGACCCCATAAAGTATATATATTCATGATGCCCGATCGATTTTAAGACATTCTAGCGATGTCCGTCTGTCCGTCTGTCTGTCTGTCTGTCTGTGGAAAATGCTCTCACGGACAAAATATTGCACAGAGATGACTGAAACTTAACATATTTATTGGAAGTTCTCCCGAGAAGTTTGGTATTGCATTTGAGCGATATCGGTTCAGCGGTTCAAAAGTTATGAACGAAAATGTAAGCACACCTCAAAAATTTCAGTACATTCAACATAACCTAAAAATACAAAATGCTTTAATTCGGCTTCTGGTTGACATATGTGAACATAATTGAACACCAAATGGTATTTAAACAAGTACGAACATATTTTTGACAAAAAAAATAGCAGATTTGTTTTTTAGCAAAATTTTTTTTCGCGGAAATTTTTTTTTTCAAAAATTTTTTTTTTTTCAAAAGTAATTTCCTTTTAAATAAAGTTTTTTGCAATAATCTTTTTGAAATTGTGGAGGGTATCACTACATTCGGCAAGGCCGAATTTAACTTTTTTACTTGTTATTGTTGCATTTGTTTGTAATGAAACAAACTTCTGTAGGTTTTACCTTTAAAATCTAATTACAAAATTGTGTGTGGTGGTTCTGTGGTGCATTCAATAGCAAAAAAGTACTGAAAAAAACTAAAGTACTAAACTTTCCATTTCTGGTGCATATACATGTATGTTGTTACACTCAAAAAATTATGTTAGTAAAATCAACTGAAAATGTCAGTTAAAATAACTACTTTGTAAGTTGTTTTGGGGTCAACTACTTTTTTAGTTAAATCAACTAACAATGTTAGTTATTTTAACTGACAAAAAACAACTGACTTATGTAGTAAAAACTACTAACATTTGTAGTCAAAACAACTAAAATGTAGTAAAAATAAAATAATCAATATATTATTTTTTTTTTCAAAAAATTTTTAAAAAAAAATTGAAGACCAAATTTTTTTTTCAAAAAGTTATGAAAAAAAATAAAAAACGAAAATTTATTTTTATTTTTTGGAAAAAAACTTTGAAAATTTTTCAGATATAAAAAAAATAAAATTAACTACTTTAAATAACTGTTACACATCACAGTACTTTTTTGTTAGTTGTTCAAAAAAACGACTTAAAATAACTAACAGAAATAGTTGTTTGATATTTTTTATACAAAAACAACTGACTTTGTAGTTGAAAACAACTAACTACTGTAAAATATACAAATAACTAACATGTAGTAACTTACATAGTTTTCTGAGTGTAGGTGCATACCATAATCATTGTCTGGAATATTTGTTTTTTCCTATAAATACGCCAGACAACTGAAAATTCCCTTCAGTACTTGGAAATCATTAAACAGCATAACAACGTAGTATAATAGTAAAAGGACAAAGAAGAAACTGTATCTAGAATCAAACATTTTACACTTACATGCATATGTATACATTTGTAGATACACAAATATCTAAAGAATTTCTATAAGTAAAACAACAGCAAAAAAATGGCAAATTTACCAATAAATCAAATACCATTTGTAATGACTTCACATCCATTTTATAATCCGGAAAACTTTCCAAACAGTATGTATCGTCGTTATCATCCACGACAACATAATCCACTGGATAGGCATGCAATTGGAGTGATTTCGTCTCTCAAACCATATCTACGTCATATGACTCATGAACTTGAAAATACTGTGGAAGATTTAGCACAAATACCGCAAACACATGTTAATGACAATAAAGATCACAAATTTCATGTCTATGTTGATGTGGGTGTATTTGCTCCAGAGGATTTGACAGTTAAAGTTATAAATGATGATTTAGTTATTGAAGGCAAACACGAGGAACGTCGGGCAGAAGATGTCGGCTATGTGTCACGTCATTTTGTACGTCGT
Organism: Pegoplata infirma; assembly: GCA_963921195.1. NCBI lineage: Eukaryota > Metazoa > Arthropoda > Insecta > Diptera > Anthomyiidae > Pegoplata > Pegoplata infirma. The sequence continues at coordinate 55,376,045 of OY992539.1, forward strand.
TATGAGTTACCTAAAGGCTATAATGCGGATGATATAGTTTCTCAATTATCCGCGGATGGAGTAGCCAGTGTCATTTTGCCTAAAACAACTGATGAACCGAAGGAACATATAATTATACCCATACAACGCAGTGGTTCCAATGAAATAATTTTTAAAAATGAGTCCATACAAGCTGGTGAAAAGGATGAGATTAAAAGTGAAAATGAAGACGATAAAATGGAGTGTATTGAAGAAGAGCGAACTTAAAATACAGTCAACTTTAAATTAAAAAATTATAAAGCAAACAATATTAAGTTTGCTCGGCTGTAAAATGCAGAAAAAGATGCAACACATCCTATCAGGAAGCAATTTGACAAAAGGATGTTCGTTGTGGAAATCATAAGTAATCGTTTTTTTTTTGTTTTATGGCACGACTTTTTATTTGTTTGATGGTCACCATTTTGTATTACTTATGTTTGTGCATTTTATATGCATCTGTCATATAATTTTCAAACTACAATGCATTTATGCATTTTAAAAATTTGAAATTTATTATAAAGACTGAAATTTATAGATGTTTAAACCTATTTCAATATTATTAACACTAATAAATTATTTTACTAAAGTTAAAAAAAAAAAAGTTTTCCAATACTTCACTCTTAATATTAATGCAGCAATAACATGACAGTTGTTTTTGTAGTAAGTTTTGGTGGTTGTTTTCAACTACAATTTCTGTTGTTTTTGTGTGAAAAATTCAAACAACTTATATTTACAGTTTTTTCCACAATACTAGACTAACTTGAATTTTTCCTGTACTCAATATGACAATACTTAATAATTCACGTAACTTACATAGTAGTTTCTTTTCCATTTTTTTTGGAAATAATTCGGCTATTCAATAAGTAAGAAGGCACTCAAAAATAAGACCTAACTAAATTTTGGGACACAACACTCAGAAAATTATGTAATTTACTACATGTTACTTAGTTGTTCGTATATTTTACAGTAGTTAGTTGTTTTCAACTACAAAGTCAGTTGTTTTTGTATGAAAAATATCAAACAACTATTACTGTTAGTTATTTTAAGTAGTTTTTTTGAACAACTAACAAAAAAGTACTGTGATGTAGTAACAGTTATTTAAAGTAGTTGATTTTATTTTTTTTATTTCTGAAAAATTTTCGAAGTTTTTTTCCAAAAAATAAAAATAAATTTTCGTTTTTTTTTTATTTTCACAACTTAAAAAAAAAATTGGAAAAAATTTGGTTTGGGGGGGAGGTGGGTTGTTTGATGGGAGACGTTAGGGGGACCTTATTCTGACATAAAAATGTTGAATTTGCTTAAGAAAAGTACAAAAAACACTGAAAAAAATGCGGTTTTCCTTAGGTTAGTTTAGTTCTCTAATGGGGAACTTTTTTCCCCTTGGTCCGATTTCCGAACTTAACCTGCCTAGAAATATAAAACATATTCGTGCCAAACTTCAGAAGTCTAGCTCTTTTATTTTGGACTGTATCGTGTCCTCTACAGACGGACGGACGGACATCGCTAGAATGTCTTAGAATCGATCAATGATCAATAAAATATATGCTTTATAGGGTCCTAGACCGATATTTCGATACGTTACACACGGAATGTCAAAGTAAGTATACCCCCATACTGTGGTTGGAGGGTATAAAAATATTATTTTCAAAAACCTTAAATTGGCGATATCTTGAAAACAAAGCTAAATATAGCAAAATGGAGTCCAAATTCGGTTTTTGAAATCTCTTTAGTATCACCGTTCCTCTTCACATGTATGGACCCCCATTAGTGTTAACTTTGGATCTAAAAAAGTTACAATTTCCGGAAATTAAAAATGCTCAACTCATAGTAAAATCAACTGAAAATGTCAGTTAGAATAACTACTTTGTAAGTTGTTTTGGTCAACTACTTTTTCAGTTAAATCAACTAACAATGTAAGTTATTTAAACTGACAAAAAACAACTGACTTATGTAGTAAAAACTACTTACATTTGTAGTCAAAACAACTAACATGTAGTAAAAATAAAATAATCAATATATAATTTTTTTTAGAAAAATATTTCAGAAAAAAAATTGAAGACCAAATTTTTTCCAAGTTTTTTTTTTTAAGTTATGAAAAATTTATTATTAAAATTTATTTTTATTTTAGCATGATAATGTTTTTGGCTGGTGTCTAATTTTAAAAAAGTTGCGGGCCACCTCAGTTTTACTATATAAGCTAACAATTAACGAAAAAAGAAAACAAGAATTACTATTTTCATTTTCTTAAAACCAAAAATTATTAATAACTTGGGTTTTTAACTTGGATAATAATTCACCTCGTGTTGAATAAAACTATTTTTCAACAGCTGGTGAATAAAAAGTAACATAATTATTTTTCAACAAAAAAAATTTTTTCATCAATTTTTTTTTTCATAATTTTTTATCAATTTTTTTTATCAAATTTTTTTTTATCAATTTTTTTTTTCATCAAATTTTTTTTCATCAATTTGTTTTTTTCATCATTTTATTTTTCATTAATTTTTTTCATCAAATTTTTTTTTTTCATCAAAATTTTTTTTTTCATCAAAAAAAAATTAATGAAAAAAAAAATTGATAAAAAAACAAAACAATTGATGAAGTTTTGTTTTTTCATCAATTTTTTTTCATTCATTTTTTTTTCATCAAAATTTTTTTTTTATAAATTTTTTTATCATATTTTTTTCATTAATTTTTTTATCAATTTTTTTTTATTAAATTTTTTACTATCAATTTTTTTCTCACCAAAATTTTTTTTTTTTTCATCAATTTTTTTTTACATCAAAAAATTTTTCTTTTCATCAAAAAAATTCATATAAAACTTTTTTTCATCAACATTTTTTTTTCACCAAAAATTTTGGGTTCATTAAATTTTTTTTAACATAATTTTGTTTTTCGTGAAAAAAAAAACATTTTCTTTTACCAAAACTACTTTTTCACCAAGTCTAAGCTTTTCGCATAAAAATTTTGCATTTGGTTATCAAATGTACATAAAACGAGTGAGAGTGTTATATTCTTTGGTGCCGAATCTTTTATACTCTCCAAAATGTAAGAACACATTTTGCACTTACGTACAGCTCTTTTGGGGTCCTCGACTGATATTTAATTTCGTTGTGCATAGAATAGCAAAGTAATATAACATTATTTTTTCTAAAAAAACTTTGCTTTGGCAAGTACACCCAAATCTTCCGGAAAACATTATCATGATTTAATGTTTTGAGCAAGAGTACAAAATTCGCAGTTATTTTTTTTTTACATACATGGGGATCACGGTTGGGAAATGTGGCACAATAGTGCCATTTTTGGCACTATTGAATGGTCAATGGCACCACAAATAATAGTTTTGGCCCTTTTTCATTCTCTCCAAATATTGTCAAAATTTATAAAAAATAATTAAAAAAAAAAAATAAATTTTAAAATTTAATTATTACAAAAATGAAAAAAGTATCATTTCCCGAGTAAAAATAAACATATATAACAATATATAACCTGATGCAAACATAATAAATCATATATGATTATACATCGCGTGAGATATTTTCTAAATTTTTTATATGCAGTCATAAGTATGTAGTTATATATAATTTAATCATGATTCGGATTAAAAGGTGTCAGGTAGATATAATTATATAAAATTATATGAGGGTCAATACAAAATTTGGTTTTCTGTATAATTTAACATAAAATTATATATAGCTTATTCTGTTCCATATAAAACTTTATATGTTTCCAATTAACCAAAAATTTTCTAAGTTTTTTAGGCAAAGTATAAGAAACTTTTTAAAATGTTCCTAAACATTTCCTTATTAGGGTTATGTATATCACCTATCTGGTTCGAAGCGTACCCAAACATTTTTTTGTTTTAGAAAATTATATGTTTGGTGAATGTATCGTTGACCTGTGGTGTATTTCAACCCAAACCAAAAAACACCAGGATTTTATATGTTTTTATGCAATTAGATCCAATTAGATCCACCAATATATAGCAATGTCTGGTCAAAACTCGGATGAAATCAAATCATATTTTATACAAGTCGATCTTTTTTAATGCAAAAACATCCACCATTATTCGGATCAAATTGCGTATAAATATATATTGTGTTACATACCATTATATATTGCATCGTATAAAAATTTTTACTCGGGTTGTTTCCATTTTAAGAATCTACCATTTTTTGCAACAATGTAAGTTTTTATTTTCTTTAAATTGATCCGAAAAACCTTTCCTATGACTGGTTTGAAGCGGACTGGTTATAGAATATTATTAGTACAACTAGTAAAAATGTGTTAAGTGATTTAAAAGATCAGTTCGCGACTAGTCCATATCACAAAGTGTTAATTAACCCCGTCGTAAGATCTTCCCATATTAAAGTAAAAGGCCCCTTTCGTACAAAAGTACTCCTCTATAGCCGGCCTCGTGTAGGCACTTTCCCGCAGGGATGATTTTACTGTCAAAAATGACAATTATAATAAAAAGTTGACAATTATAATAAAAAGTGTGGATTTTAATAAGAGAATTATTAATTGCTGTTGTAAAAAGTAGTAAAAACTAAAAACCCAGCAAAAACATGGTAATGAGTTGTGAAAAGTAATCATTACCAAGTACATTATTTATAATGAGTACCCACTACCATTAACATTATTTTAAGCCCAAAAGTAACTACTTTTCAGTAATATGTTATAAAAGCACTTCTAAGTAAAAATATATCCTTGCACTTGCAGTTTTTAACCTTTACAATTCAATTAACTTAAAAAGTACTTAAAAACTTAATAAAAATACACATTTTTTAAGTTTAAGTAAAAACAAGTTAAATTTAAAATGTTTTAATTAACTAATTATTTTACTTCTTATTGGTTTTTACTCCTTATTAGTAATCCGAGTCAGTAACTACTTATTTATCTCCATACTCTTCACTACTTATTTTTGTCTCACGCCCTTGTTAAAATAATTAGTGTTTCATTCAATAAGTAACTACTTATTAACATCTGTTTCGGATTACAAAACCCATTACTAGTAATGCCAATTTTTGCTGGGAAATATTTAAAAACAAATTTTTTGGCCCTTTCCAACCTATTTTGGCCCTTTTTAGCCTTCAACTTGGCACTAATTGAAATTTCTTAAATACCAACACTGATGGGGATACCTTCCCCATGTATGTAAAAAAAAAAAATGTACGTTTTTTCAGAGGTTGGTTTAGATCTTTAAGGGGGAACTTTTTTGCCTCTGATCCGATTTTGCCCATTTCCAAACTTAACTGGCCTATGACCAATTTTTGAATCGTGTTTTATAAAGACGGACATTCATAGAATGACTTAGAATCGATCATAGATCAATAATATATATACTTTATGGGGTCCGCGACCGATTTTTTAGGCGTTACAAACAGAATGATATTGAATTTTATTTAAAAAAATTTTTAATACAATTTTTGGGGAATCGATCCCGCAATCAACTACATTCTGGCAGAGTGTCACCCATCGTGCCAAAGTCACTTGATACAAACATGTTTTTATATTTCTATAAATATTTTTTTAATTTTTTGTCTACAAAAAAATAACCAACACTAGTAGGTAAAAACTAATGACTTTTCTTTAAAAAATGCCAACAATAAAAAAAAGAAAGTACACAAATTATTAAAAATTAAAGAATAATCACTTACTTTTACTTACAGAACAAAAATAAATGACTTTAAAAATTGAATGCTACTGAAAGTCTTTATTTTTTGTGTTGATATTTTTGAAACAAAGAACAGAAATAGTCATTTAAAAAAACTGAACATTGAACAAATGTTTTTTCTTTTAAAAACGACAAAACGTAAAACTTTTTAAATAAACTACAAACAAGTAATGACATAATTTTTTAAGTGAAGGGACGTTAATTTGGTATTTTCATTTTATTTCAAATACTACACTCAAAATATTTTGTAGGCAAAAACAAAAGAAAAACACATTTAAAACCAGTGAATAAACAATTGAAAACCATCCCAGTAATTATTCATTTGTTTTAACAAACATCAACATTTATTTTTTACTGTTGACAAAATTTTCTAAAATAAATAACACTAAACATTAAAAAATTACGGTTTTTTCATTCTTTTTTACCAACAAATTCGAAAAAAATTACCTACGAAAACATTAAAAATTAATGATAGTTCTGTTACTTTTACCAACAAATTATAAAAAAATAACCTACGAAAACACTAAAAATTAATGATTTCGTAGGTTATTTTATACAATTTTCTATTGAAATATTTTTTAAAAATTTTTAATAAAATTTTGGGAAATCGATCCCGCAATCAACTACATTCTGGCCAGACACTCTACCCATCATGCAAAAGCCACTTGATACAAATATGTTTTATATTTCTATAAATAATTTTTTGAATTTTTTTTTCTACAAACAAATAACCCACTTGTGTAGGTAAAAACTAATGATATATCATTAAAAAATACCAACAATTTCAAAAAAAAAAATACTTACACAAATCATTAAAAGTTTAAAGAATAATCAGTAGTTTTTACTTACAGAACAAAAATAAATGACTTTATAAATTAAATGTTAATGAAAGTCTTTATTTTTTAGTGTGTCATTTTTGAAATAAAGGACAGAAGTAGTCATTAGTAAAAACTAAATATCAAACAAATGTTTTTTCTTTTAAAAACGACTTAACGTAAAAATTTTTAAATAAACTACAAACAGTTAATGATATAATTTTTTGGGTGAAAGCGAGATAGAGTTAAATGGATGAAATTTTTGACACTTATACCGAGTTTTTGGGATCTCAGTTAAACATGGTTTAGTTAATCTAAAAACTGATTTGTTCTCGCAATTTCAAGTTATTAAACAAAATTTTAGCGGAACAGCTATATTTGGCTTTAAATATTGGTCTCTATGGATACAACACAACATAAACCACATTTTGCCGGCAACCTCCGAGTATCAGACTACGTTAAACTAAGTTCAAACTTAATCCACATCCAAAAACTCAGCCTTAAGCTACACAAATCAATTTTTTCTTTGCTAGATTTTTAAATTGCAAATAACTTTTTAAGTAAGCTAAGTACAAATAAGCAAAATGACTTTGATTAATTTTGATTTTTTTTTGGCACACGGCACATTTCAGATGTGTTAAATGCCATACTATTTCGCATGACACATCTGAAATGTGATGTGCCGCACATGTGTGTGCCATTCCTTATATTTTTCTAAATTCTAGCTAAATCTCGCACCACCCTAGTGTACAACATAACTACCAATCTAAAAATAAAAACAATTATTTGATCCACTCTAATATAAATTTTCATAATTTTCACTTTTTTTTAACTTTCATCTTTAAGGGATTCATTAAATATTAATGCAATACTAAATGGAGAATTCCTATATTATCATAAATACATAAACATATACATAAGTAATACATTAAACAACATTTTCAAGTTCTTTACAACAACCTCTTCTATTTTCTTTTGTAAAGCTATGTACGTATGGGGCTTCCCGTGCCAAATCGTACAATTTCGAAAGTGACGCCCTTCGATTTCGCTCATTTTTTGGTATGTTTAAGGTTAGAATTAAATGCAACTTGTACACACACAAAAAAATTTTTACCAAGTACTTGCGTTTTTAAAGTTTCTTGCATATATTATGAAAAAAAATTTTCGCTTGTTTCTGATAAAATATTGGAAAATATTCATAAGAGTATTTAACCTTATGTAATTTTACAAAATTTAACCGAAATTATGCAAAAACTTGGTAAAATGTTACAAAATTTTTCATAATTAATGTAAAAAACTTAAAAAACGCATATCCTCCCAAGTTATTGGTTAAATATTTTTTGTGTGCACCAATTTTCAGCCTTTTATTCTGGGTTAGTTTTGATTAATTGATTTTTCAATATTTCGATTTAAAAAAAAAAAGTAAGAAATTCAAATTTTCGATAGATTTTGACCATAAAAAAATCTTGATATCTTTAAAAAAAGTTAAAAACATTTTGTTTGTATACAAATATTTTAGAAAAAAAATATGAAAAAAAAAATTCGAAGTAATAGTCACTTAATTTTTAATTGTTGAAAATTAAAATCGACTTTTTCAATTTTTCAAAAACTGGTCTAAGGAGGCGTGGTTAAATATTGGAAAAATGGTCAAATTTGTGTGAAGTTCCCTTGATTAAATATTTATCAAATCAAAATCAAACGAAATGCACCACAATCTCAAAAACGTACATTCTTGCACACACACCTCTTCAAGCAAGTTTAGGTTATGCTAAAAAGGTGACCAAATCGGGTAATTGCATTTTACACCACTTTATTTTGAGCTTTAAAAATCGTTAGTACGAAATTCGTAGCTGATCCTGTTTTCGAGTTATTGCTAAAAAATAACACTGTTCGGTAACAAAAACCTTCCAGTAAAATATCCAACTAATTCTTATAGGTTTTGCTCTCCTGAATCAAAATCTAACATCTATTTTTTTCTAGCACGTACACTCAGAAAATGATGTAAGTAAAATCAACTGAAAATGTTAGTTGAAATAACTACTTTGTAAGTTTTTGGGGTCAACTACTTTTTTAGTTAAAACAACTAACAATGTTAGTTATTTTAACTGGCAAAAAACGACTAACTATGTAGTAAAAACAATTTACATTTGTAGTCAAAACAACTAACAAATGTAGTAAAAATAAAATAATCAATTTATAGGCCCTTACCACAAGAAAACAAAAAGTCTATTTTAACAAAAGTTTTATTTTAAATTTCAAATTTTCAATACATTTTTTGAAAGTCGGTTTTAAAAACAAAAACAATTTGTATGGAAATAAAATTAAAAGCTGATTTTAAATATATTTTATTTTTCTATGGTAAGACTGAAATTTTTTTTTTACTTAGAAAAATTTTCAGAGAAAAAATTAATTAAAATGTTTATTTTGCTTAAAACTTAAAAAATTCTTCAGAAAAAAAAAAAATAAAATTAACTGCTTTAAATAACGGTTACTACATTACAGTGCTTTTTTGTTAGTTGTTCAAAAAACGACTTAAAATAACTAACAAAAATAGTTGTTTGATATTTTTCATACAAAAATAACTGACTTTGTAGTTGAAAACAACTAACTACTGTAAAATATACAAACAACTAACATGTATATAATTTTCTGAGTGTACCGTTTTTGAGATATTCTCTGTTATATAGTCAAAAATCCAATAATTTCGCGCTTTTGAGTGTCCACTGTTATGTTGCTTCCAACAAATAGGAGTTGATTTCATATAAATTGGGCCTGCTGAATCCAAAACTGCAATGCAAATGTTTCTATCATATTCCGTTTTCCAGATATTCGCGTTCGAGATTTTCGCGTGGAGAAAATTTCAAACGCGAATAACTCAAAAACGGAACATGCTGTAATAATTTGGATTGCAGTTTTGGAATCAGAAAGTCCATTTTATATGAAATCTAGTCCTATTTGTTGGAAGCAACATAACAGTGGACCCCCAAAAGGGTCAAAATCGGTACGTGCTAGAAAAAATGAATGACATTTTTGGTTTCAGGAGAGCAAAATCTATAAGAATCAGTTTGAAATTTTACTGGAAGGTTTTCGTTGTCGAACAGTGTTATTTTTTAGCAATAACTCGAAAACAGAATCAGCTACACTCAAAAAATTATGTTAGTAAAATCAACTGAAAATACCAGTTAAAATAACTACTTCGTAAGTTGTTTTGGGGTCAACTACTTTTTCAGTTAAATTAACTAACGATGTTAGTTATTTTAACTGACAAAAAACAACTGACTTATGTAGTAAAAACTACTTACATTTGTAGTCAAAATAACTAAAATGTAGTAAAAATAAAATAATCAATATAGAATTTTTTTTTTCAAAAAATTTTTCAGAAAAAAAAGTGAGGACCAAATTTTTTCCAATTTTTTTTTTAAAAAGAAGTTGTGAAAAAAACTTTATTTTTTTTTTTTGGATAAAAACAATTCAGTAATTCTCTTGTATTTTATTGTGTCAACACGAATGTTGCAAATATTTGTTACTCATACGCGGTGTTGACACAAAAAATACAAAAAAAAATTACAGAATTTTTATGAAATCCAATATTCAAATGCGATTTCATAACAGTTCTGTAATTCTTTTGTATTTTATTGTAAACGTTTTAAAAAAATAAAAAATAAAAATAAAAATATTGCCGGATTTTTTGATAAATTGAATTTTTTAAAAAATTAAAAACTTCAGAACAGGTTCTTTTTCAAAATAAAAATTTTTAATCTATAGCCCATAAAAAAATATACATAAATCAACATTTTTGAGATTGTGGGGCACTCCGTTGAATATATAATCAATGCAACTCTACACAAATTTTACCATTTTTCCCAGTTTTTGAAAAATTTAAAAATCAAAAACGCAATTTTCTTAGTTCTATATAAGGCTATTCATGCCACCTATTCAGACACCCATGTTTTTCTTTAGCTGGACATTTGGTGTGGAATGCCTCATATTCTTATGTACATACATACTTGGTACATACAAATTTACAATAAAATTTCTAATTCTACTCATGAAAATTAAACAACACAAAACCCAAAAAAAAAAAAATACTCTTGACACTTTTGTGGCCTACAGCTGCGGCTGGTTGCCTGGTATTTTGACTTGTTTGATGGTTTTATGACAGTCATCCATTGACAGCTTAATGACGGATTTTATTGTTATCATCATCACACACATAACATAAACATAACTTTTTATGACGGTTAGGCTAAAAAAAAAACCGTCTACCCAAAACACCGACCTACACGAAACCCCACCCCCCCATAAAAAACTTCTACTTTCAACTTACAACAAATAACTTTTGTAAACAAATTATACGCAACAACAGAATTTGTTTCATTTAGGGAAATAAGAAACAACAAGAAAACAAGAAAGAAAATTATAGTCGGTCAAGATTGACCATATAATACCCTACACCAGTGTTTCCCGCAAAATGGGGTACAAAGTTCAAAATGGACCGATTGTATCTATCTTTTGTAAAATCTTTAATAAGTGTTAAAAACACTTACAAATCAAATGTGAGTGAAATGGGTGATTCAGCTGAATATCGGGCAAAATTTTTATCAGTCCAAAAAATATTTAAAATGATAAAAGTATTTGTTATGTATGGGTGGAAGTAGAGATAGAGGTAAGGTTTGTTTAGGAAAAATGTTGCGGGCATAAAATTATGGAGGTCGAAATTTGAAAATACAATTGAAAACCACTTCACTAAAAAAATTATGTTAGTAAAATCAACTGAAAATGTCAGTTAAAATAACTACTTTGTAAGTTGTTTTGGGGTTAACTACTTTTTCAGTTAAATCAACTAACAATGTTAGTTATTTTAACTGACAAAAAACAACTGACTTACGTAGTAAAAACTACTTACATTTGTAGTCAAAACAATTAAAATGTAGTAAAAATAAAATAATCAATATATGGGCTATTTCACGTCAACGGGAGACCCCCCCGCCCCCAAAATTCTATTGGTCGTAGAGAGTCGTATTATGGCTTAAAATTTAGCCAATGATCTCTACTTTTGAAAGCTGAGTGGCGGAAGTTGAACCCAATGGTAAGTGAGCCAATATGGCGGCGCGAATCGGGATACCCCGATCGGGATATGCTGGAAACTAATGAAGGAATTATCGGATTTTTCTGAAATTTGTTATCAGGGGGTTTATTGGAACGCTAATTCCGAATTTTCATTCAGATTTCAAAAATTCAAAATGGCGGATCCAATATGGCGGATGATTTTATCGAGGTTTTCGCATTCAAATAAAACTCGGTTCCCGGGTGTATTATGGGTCACTAAACACGATTCTGAATTTAGATTTCCAAAATTCAAAATGGCGGATTCAATATGGCGTTTATTTATTTTTTTTTAATATCGATTTCCTTGAAACTTGTTATCCGGGGGCTATTTGGGACGCTGATTTCGAATTTTTATTTAGATTTAAAAAATTCAAAATGGCGGACTCAATATGGCGGATGGTTTTTTTTTAAGTTGTCGCATTAAAATAAAACTCGGTTCCCGGGTATATTATGGGTCACTAAACACGATTCTGAATTTAGATTTCAAAAATTCAAAATGGCGGATCCAATATGACGTTATTTTTTTTTTTTAATTTTGATTTACTTGAAACTTGTTATCCGGGGGTTATTTGGGACGCTGATTCCGAATTTTTATTCAGATTTCAAAAATTCAAAATGGCGGATCCAATATGGCAGATGATTTTTTTTTAAATTGTCGCATTTAAGTTAAACTCGATACCCGGGAGTTTTATGGGTCACTTAGTACGAATCCAACATCAGATTTAAAAATCGTTATTAACAAAATATAAGAGCCATATTAGATCCGCCATTTTGAATTTTGAAAATCTGGTGTCAGATTCGTACTAAGTGACTCATAAAACTTCCGGGTATCGAGTTTAACTTAAATGCGACAATTTAAAAAAAAAAATCATCTGCCATATTGGAACTGCCATATTGAATTTTTGAAATCTGAATAAAAATTTGGAATCAGCGTCAAAAATAACCCCCGGATAACAACTTTCAAGGAAATCGAAATTAAAAAAAAAAAAATGAAGTCATATTGGATCCGCCATTTTGAATTTTGGAAATCTAAATTCAGAATCGTGTTTAGTGACCCATAATACACCCGGGAACCGAGTTTTGTTTGAATACGACAATTTAAAAAAAACCCATCCGCCATATTGAGTCCGCCATTTTGAATTTTTTAAATCTGAATAAAAATTCGAAATTAGCGTCTCAAATAGCCCCCGGATAACAAGTTTCAAGGAGATCGAAATTAAAAAAAAAAAAAATAAACGCCATTTTGGATCCGCCATTTTGAATTTTGGAAATCTAAATTCAGAATCGTGTTTAGTGACCCATAATACACCCGGGAACCGAGTTTTATTTGAATGCGAAAACCTCGAAAAAATCATCCGCCATATTGGATCCGCCATTTTGAATTTTTGAAATCTGAATAAAAATTCGAAATAAGCGTCCCAATAAACCCCTTGATAACAAATTTCAGAAAAATCCGATAACTCCTTCAGTAGTTTCCAGCATATCCCGATCGGGGTATCCCGATTCGCGCCGCCATATTGGCTCACTTACCATTGGGTTCAACTTCCGCCACTCAGCTTTAAAAAATAGAGATCATTGGCTAAATTTTAAGCCATAATACAACTTTCTACGACCAATAGAATTTTGGGGGCGGGGGGGTCTCCCGTTGACGTGAAATAGCCCATATATATTATATGAGGGGGTTAGAGCACAAGGGGTTCAAGTGCCTTATATTTGATAATGAGAAAAAAGAGGTTAAAGTTAAATTGCAATAAAAAATGTTAGATGCTATCTATAATATAATTTTTTAGTTAATAGAGATCCTGAGATATAAGTATTTTAATCTAAAAAGTTAAAAAAATACCATCTTTTACGTATACAAGCACACAAAAATTGCCTTTGAAGTAAGTAAGTCGCACTTATACCCCTTGTGCTCTAACTTTTTTTTATAAATTTCTATTTAGAGCACAAGGAGTTCAAATGCCTTATATTAAATAATGAGAAAAAAAGGAGTTAAAGTTAAATTGCAATAAAAAATGTTAGGTGCTATCGAGTATATTATTTTTAAGGTAATAGAGCTCCTGAGATATATTTTAATCTAACAAGTTAAAAAAATACCGGGGGCAAATCCACCTCAAACCACACAGCATTCGGATTTGTCACCTTCGATTTAAATAAAATTTGACAAATATATTGCAAATGGATAGTGTTCCTAAAATCATTACCTTTCTGGCTCCAAAACTTTTCGGTTTTCGAAATATGGCGTCTTGAAAATTGGCAAAAACGTCAAATTTTCAATAAGGTGCACATACAAAGTCACCCATAACTTTAAAACTATAAAACCCACAATTACCAAATAGAAATCATTTGAAAGCTGAAAGGGTTACCTTATAAGTGGCATGCACAATTTTTTCTTGTAACGAAAGGTCAAAGGTCATATTTCAAGGTCTAATGTTCAAAGACCTATATCTCAAAATCCGATATTTTTAAAATTCTTAAAAAAATATATGATAACAATCAAGTCTTTCCCCACATTTGTATCAAAATTTCAGTGTGGACACTCATACGGTTCCAAAGTTACAGAGGAAAACGTGCTTGAAGTCAAGATTTTCTCTACGAGTTCATATGCAAAAGCTTACACACACGAAGCAGCATAACATGCTAGCATGCTGCTAGCAGTAAACAAACAATGGGACGGACCTAAAAACTGAACCCATTATTTATTAATATTTCGACCTCCTGAATTTGATTTCACTATCAAAACGGAATTTTATCGTAGGGTTTTCTTGTTTTCTTACAAGGAAAATCTTCAAAGTGAACATACATACGTAATTTCTTTGAAATTTATGCCCATGAAAGACAACAAATATCTAACATCGACCTGTCTGAGCTTATTGGTCTTAATTTAGTTTTAAAGGGTTAAACGGGAGTCAAAAATAACAGATTTTTAGTAATTTTAACTTTTAGGTACATTGATGCCACTTATATCAGATCCGTTTCATTTGAAAAAAAAATTTTGGCGTCTGTTTGAGACATTTTATTTGTTGCATAATTGTTTTTGTTAAAAATTTATAGTTTTTGTTGTAGTTTTTGTAAAACAAATTCATTATTGGTACTATTTTCTTTTTAAATTAAGCAATCACATGAATTTTTTATTGGCAGTTTTTCTTACAGGTCGGGTTTCATCCGATTTAAAAAAAAAATCTTTATTAGTGTGTCCAAAATAAAATAAGGCAAAAATTCAAAGAAGTTCGAAACATTAGTGTTTTCATTTCTAAACCATTTTTATGCTTGATTATATTCTTTTTTATGAGCTTTATTCCGCTTTGAACATACGGTTCCCCCACCCCATTCCTATTTCCCTACTATGGAAGAATATAGGTTTCGAATGAAACCGATCTGTTATATATGGCATCAATATAAAGTACTTAAACTTTAAAATAACTGAAAATGGGTAATTTTTAACCCCGCTTAACCTGAATTTAGTCCGACAAGCTCAGACTGGTTAATTTTAGACTTATTTTTTCTAGCTAGTGTATAAATTTTAAAGAAATCAGGTATGTTCACTTTCGAGGACTTTCCTTGTAAAAGAACAAGAAAACCCCTACAATATAACTCAAAATACATAAAAAGTTTTAAGCCTTGTTCTAGGCCCGCACCTTTGTTTACGACTATGTATATTGTTTTGTTTGTGCAATATTTTTTATATGAACTAGTAGAAAAAACCTTGCCTTCGAGCTCATTTTCTTCTTTAACTTTGGAACCATATGAGTGTCCACCCTGAAATTTTGATGCAAATGTAGGGAAAGACTTGATTGTTATCATATATTTTTTTGAGAATGTAAAAAATATCGGATTTTGAGATATAGGTCTTTGAACATTAGACATTGAAATATGACCTTTGACCTTTCATTAGAAGAAAAAATTGTGAATGTCACTTTTAAGGTAATCCTTTCAGCTTTCAAATGGTACCTATTTGGTAATTGTGGGTTTTATAGTTTTAAAGTTATGGGTGACTTTGTATATGCACCTTATTGAAAATTTTACGTTTTTGCCAATTTTCAAGACGCCATATTTCGAAAACTAAAAATTTTTGGAGCCTGTAAGGTAATCATTTTATGAAAACAACGCATGTGAAATATTTTTTGCGAATTTCATTAAAATCGGAGGTGACAAATCCGAAAATCACAGTTTTCTGTGCGGTTTGACATGGAATCACCCACCGTCTTTTACACCCTTTTGCACCCAAAAATTGCATCTGAAGTAAGAAAGTCGTACTTATACCCCTTGTGCTCTAACTTTTTTTTATAAATTTGTAAATTCGTAAAAGGAAAACCACATTTTATTAAGGAAATTTGTAATGGTTCTTTGTTTCATTTTTTAGTCGTCATAATCAGATTCCATGACATCATTATGCTCATCTTCATTAGGGCATCCCGTCAAATCTAAACTTTCGAATTTCGTATCATAATACCTGCCGAACGATGGCCATGGAGTAGCTAATTGTGGGAAAATTTATAAAAAAATTTCCTAGGTCATATTCAGCCGGCAACTAGCGGTCAAAGTTTGTAAAAAATGGGATTTTTCGACAAAATGTTATATCCGAGTTATTTAACAAAATTTGACTTAAAAATTAGATGATATCTAGTATATTATTATAAGATGATATCTACACCTTTTCCAATTGAAATTCAGAAAAGATCAATTGTAATTCAGAAATCTCAAATGAAATTCAGAAAAGCACAATTGAAATTCAGAAATCGTAATTGAAATTCAGAAAAGCCCAATTGAAATTCAGAAATCACAATTGAAATTCAGAAAAGCCCAATTGAAATTCAGAAATCACAATTGAAATTCAGAAAAGCCCAATTGAAATTCAGAAATCACAATTGAAATTCAGAAAAGCACAATTGAAATTCAGAAAAGATCAATTGAAATTCAGAAAAGCCCAATTGAAATTCAGAAAAGCACAATTGAAATTCAGAAAAGCCCAATTGAAATTCAGAAAAGCACAATTGAAATTCAGAAAACCCCAATTGAAATTCAGAAAAGCACAATTGAAATTCAGAAAAGCACAATTGAAATTCAGAAATCGTAATTGAAATTCAGAAAAGCCCAATTGAAATTCAGAAAAGCACAATTGAAATTCAGAAATGCCCAATTGAAATTCAGAAAAGCATAATTGAAATTCAGAAATCGTAACTGAAATTCAGAAATCGTAATTGAAATTCAGAAAAGCCCAATTGAAATTCAGAAAATCACAATTGAAATTCAGAAAATCACAATTGAAATTCAGAAAAGCCCAATTGAAATTCAGAAAAGCACAATTGAAATTCAGAAAAGCACAATTGAAATTCAGAAAATCACAATTGAAATTCAGAAAATCACAATTGAAATTCAGAAAAGCACAATTGAAATTCAGAAAATCACAATTGAAATTCAGAATAGCCCAATTGAAATTCAGAAAATCACAATTGAAATTCAGAAAAGCCCAATTGAAATTCAGAAAATCACAATTGAAATTCAGAAAAGCTCAATTGAAATTCAGAAATCGTAATTGAAATTCAGAAAAGCCCAATTGAAATTCAGAAAAGCACAATTGAAATTCAGAAAAGCACAATTGAAATTCAGAAAAGCCCAATTGAAATTCAGAAAAGACCAATTGAAATTCAGAAATCGTAATTGAAATTCAGAAAAGCCCAATTGAAATTCAGAAAATCACAATTGAAATTCAGAAAATCACAATTGAAATTCAGAAAAGCCCAATTGAAATTCAGAAAAGCACAATTGAAATTCAGAAAAGCACAATTGAAATTCAGAAAATCACAATTGAAATTCAGAAAATCACAATTGAAATTCAGAAAAGCCCAATTGAAATTCAGAAAAACACAATTGAAATTCAGAAAAGATCAATTGAAATTCAGAATATCACAATTGAAATTCAGAATAGCCCAATTGAAATTCAGAAATCACAATTGAAATTCAGAAATCACAATTGAAATTCAGAAAATGTAAACAAACCAATTATTAGTCACCACTACAAACATAGACACATTATGCAAATGCAGTACAGAAATGTGTATATGAGAGTATCTAACTTTATTCTCTTGCTACGTATTGTAGAGAGCAGACAGACAATACACTCATAAAATGCTTAAGGTAACATTAAGTGAAACTGACTTTTTATTATTTTTCTTTAAAACTAATTTTTCATTAATGCATTTGTCAAGGTAGAGTAAATATTTTTGTTCACTATATTAATAAATTTACAAAAAATAATAAAAATTCAGTTAAACTAAATTTTACCTACAACATTCTATGAGTGTATTATTGTCTGTCTGCTCTCTACAATACGTAGCAAGAGAATAAAGTTAAATACTCTCATTGTTGTACAGCATTTGTTTAATGTGTCTATGTAGTGGTGACTAATAATTGGTTTGTTTACATTTTCTGAATTTCAATTGTGATTTCTGAATTTCAATTGTGATTTCTGAATTTCAATTGGTCTTTTCTGAATTTCAATTATGATTTCTGAATTTCAATTGGGCTTTTCTGAATTTCAATTGTGATTTTCTGAATTTCAATTGGGCTTTTCTGAATTTCAATTGTGATTTTCTGAATTTCAATTGTGATTTTCTGAATTTCAATTGTGCTTTTCTGAATTTCAATTGTGCTTTTCTGAATTTCAATTGGGCTTTTCTGAATTTCAATTGTGATTTTCTGAATTTCAATTGTGATTTTCTGAATTTCAATTGGGCTTTTCTGAATTTCAATTACGATTTCTGAATTTCAATTGGTCTTTTTTGAATTTCAATTGGGCTTTTCTGAATTTCAATTGTGCTTTTCTGAATTTCAATTGTGCTTTTCTGAATTTCAATTGGGCTTTTCTGAATTTCAATTACGATTTCTGAATTTCAATTGGGCTTTTCTGAATTTCAATTGTGATTTTCTGAATTTCAATTGGGCTTTTCTGAATTTCAATTGTGATTTTCTGAATTTCAATTGGGCTATTCTGAATTTCAATTGTGATTTTCTGAATTTCAATTGTGCTTTTCTGAATTTCAATTGTGATTTTCTGAATTTCAATTGTGATTTTCTGAATTTCAATTATGATTTCTGAATTTCAATTGGGCTATTCTGAATTTCAATTGGGATTTCTGAATTTCAATTGTGATTTCTGAATTACAATTGATCTTTTCTGAATTTCAATTGGAAAAGGTGTAGTATATTCTTTTTTAGTTAATAGAGTTCCTGAGATATATTTTTATCTAACAAGTTAAAAAAATACCATCTTTTACAAATGCAAGAACCCAAAAATTGCCTTTGAAGTAAGTAAGTCGCACTTATACCCCTTGTGCTCTAACTTTTATTATAAATTTCTAAATATATGAAAAATCGGTAGTCATACGTAAAAGGAAAACCACATTTTATTACGAAAATCTTCAATGGTTCTTTGTTGCATTTTTTAGTCGTTGTAATCAGATTCCTTGACATCATCGGGCTCATCTTCATCCTCATTAGGGCGGCCCGTCAAATCGAAACTTTCGAATTTTGTGCCGTAATACCTGCCGAACGATGGCCACGGAGTAGCTAATTGTGGAAAATTTATGTAAAATTTTTGCAAGGTCATCTTTAGTTTAGTCGGCAACCAGCGGTCAAAGTTAAAAAAATTACGTTTTTGGACCAAAATGCGTATCCGAATTATTAAACCAAATCTGGCTCAAAAATAAGGAAGTTTTGGGTACTTTATTAGAAAAATATTTAAAAAATTCCAAAATAGCGATTTTGGTCCACAGATGCTGATTTTCAAACATAAAAAATATTTTTTAACAAAATTTGTCTTAAAAGTAGAAAAATGTTGAGAAGTTTATGTGGAATATATATAAAATATAAAAACACGATTTTGGTCTAAAAATGGTGATTAGCATATGTGGACCAAAATCTTTGATCAGCATTTTTGAACTAAAATCGTGTTTTTTATATTTTTTTAATATATAAAATGCTTTACATTTTCAAAGTTTTGAGACCAATTTGGATAAAAAAAAATTTATATCCCAGCTGACAAAATGTAGAGCCCTCAAAATATATCACTCAAAAAATAATCAAAAAACTGATTATTTTTGGAGACCACATATTTTGGAGTCAAAACCTATTCAAATATAAAACAATTTTTTTAACATAAGTTTTGTTTTGTCATAAAATACTCTTTTTTTTTGGAGTGAAAAAAGAGCCATCTGAAATGACTCCATAAAGACCCCAAAATGTAAGGGAAATTGTTATATAAAAAAGTAGTATCCAAAATGACTCCAAAAATTTGGGAAATTTAAGTGTTTTTGGAGCAATCCAAAAATTCAATGTTTTTGAAGCCAATCAATTTTTCCAGTTTTCAAATTATAAAATTGTCACAATTTTCTTAAATCAAATAAATACATATTTACGTATGTATGTAAATTGTTTAAATCACCAATTTTAATGGTTTTCGCGAGTGAAATAGAAGTGAAAAAAATAAAAATCTTTTTAAATGCATTTTACGATTAATCTGGTCAAACAAAAAATTAAGAAATTGTGCAGATAATCAAGCAATGATATGTACATATATGAAATATTCGGAATTGAGGATGTGCAGAGAACATCATACATATCTACAACGGAGCCAGATGGAAGGAAGAAACCGTGCTGAACATCAACGATTTATAGTTGTATTTAAAAGTGATTTTTTATGTAACATGTGGTTTTTTTTTTGTTACGTATTTGTATTGTAATGTAATTAATAGTTTTATGAATGCATTTATGTAAATATTGTACTTATGTATCTCTTGTTAAAGTTCAAATAAACTAATTCCAGATGCAAAAATGTTATACTTTTATCGATTTTTTATATTGACTCCAAAAATTATCCAAAAAAAGGAGCACAAATTGAACGCTCTCTCATTAGACTCTTTAAAGACTCCAAAAGGGCTCCAATTTATGTGGGAAATTTCCCTTTTTATGCTCTTTTTATGGAGCTATATTGGAGTCAAAAAAGTAGGCTCTTTTGGATGAACCACTTTCATACAAAAAAAAAAATTTGAAATTTTGATTATATTTTTGGAGCCCATTTTGGAGTCTAAAATGAGTCTGCTTGCTTGCTGGGATGTTCAAAAATCAGCATCTGTGGACCAACATTTTTTTTTGTATTTTTTTATATTTTTCCTTAAAGTACGCAACAATTCCTAATTTTTGAGCCGGATTTGGTGAAAAAATTTGGACATGAATTTTGATTGAAAAACGTCATTTTTTCAAATTTTGACCGCTGGTTACCGACCTAAGATGTTCTTGCTCAATTTTATTACTATTAATACACGAACTTCTAGGACTTCAACCACTTTTTCCACGTAAAAAATTAAATTTTAATAATTGCTTGGAGCACAAGGGGTTTAAGTGCTCATATACCCCTTGTGCTCCAAGCAAAACAGGCATTTTAGTAACAAAAGCTAAAAATTGTCGCCATATCTCGCTAACGAATAAGAATTTTACATTGAGCTCTTGTGCTCTAAACTTCTGTGAACTTCACCTACTAATTACATATCGTCACCTAAAATGCAAAACGCCCTATCTAACATTTTACAAATTTTACAGGAGAAGCAAAAAACGTGTTTATATAAAAACTATAAAAGTTTTCATTACAAATTTCCTAAATATTAGTAAAAACACAGAAACAAATTCATTTCTGTTAAAAAAAATTATAAATTTTTAATATTTGAAAAGTTATGTTAGTAACGCCCTTTTGTCTTGTAATTTTCAGAAACACAAAAAGCCCTAACTGCACTAAAGATGTTTAAAACACTAAGCAGATGTGTTATAAAATGTAAGAACATGCTAACAAGATTTATATAGAACTCTAACAAAATGTGGGCGGTATTGGAAAAAGGGGCGTGGCACCTGCTATATAACCTAACACTGCAAAATCTCTCATTTTGGATTCTGTTAAACACATGCTAACTTAATTCGATACAAAATGTCAATTTACCATTTTAAAGCTCCATGTCAAATGAGGGTGGAACAGGACAAAGGGTATGGCCCGAAATAACCTAATGCATCAAAATGCTTTAACCTTTTAACGACCACAAGCAACTATACTTCCCAAATGATTTTTTGAGATTTTTTTTTTGTTCAAGTAAAAGATAGGATAAATGTGCTAAAAGATGAATTATAGAAGAGCTTTAGAGAAACAAACGTTTTGTTTTCATTAAGTCTCTAAATGGGTCCACTTACTCACTATAAGTTCTCAAAGTTTGCGAAGTAATAAATATATAAGGGACAAAATTATATTTACTTGACAGGCGAAATAATGGTCAAGAAGGGGGTTCAGAAATCCAAATTCTTGTAGAATAACTATTATTAAGTTGCATTTCTTAAAGGTCACGGCGAGTACCAAAATAGCCTTGGCCAGAACAGCGTTATAAGGGGGAAGTAGGGGCCCAATTTTTTTATGCGTAACTATTATTAGGTCAGAAATTACGAAAATGGAAAGAAAATCTAAAACTCTTCGGCCAAAAATGTTTACTCGGCTTCTGGAAAATTTCTTAAGATCTACAGTAAATATTGGGCATTTGATAGATATCTCACTCGCATCCTACAAAGCTCTTAAAGGAAAATAACTTAGCTTTATTTTGAGTTAAAAAAGGGCCTGTTTTAAAAAAATGCCAAACAAATTTTGATTTTGCAGAAAAAAGAAACAAAATTTTTTTTGAAAGATTAAAGAAATAGCTATCTTAAACTGTCGGGACACATTTTGCTAGGAACATTAGGTAATCAGTTACATAGATGCAAAAAAACACCTGTTTGACCAAACTGTGTGTTACGGCCCCCTCTAACTCAGAAAGTTCTTGACCGATCTAGCTGAAAAATTGTGGCTAAACTACTATTGGTTTTAAAAGTTGTGTCCCTTGAGATGAAAACCCCCATATGTAATCGTCAATCGTATCGCTCACGATGACGATTATCAAGTTACATAATTAGCCCCCTATATTTTTTGTAATAAAAGCAAAAATTATAATTAAAAACATTTTTTTTACTTATTTAACGAAAAATTAACTTTGAATTTTATTCAATCGGAATGAAGAACTTCCAATCATGTTTTCAATCGTCATTAATTATATTGTTATTAAATTTTATGTAGAATTTATATCTTACTTAAGACTAATTGTACTGCATAAATTGCGATTTCTATAGCTGAAAAAGGAACAATTCTCGTGAGAGTACGGGCCTGAAGGGGTTAATTGGTAAATTTCTAAACTTTATTTTTTGTGTACATATACATATGTTTTTCCTATTGGTGGACACTGTGGAAGAAGAAGCATCAACAAAAATGTTTAATCTTAAAAAATAACAGTTGCGTCGGCAATATTATGTATACTAGGGTTACCATTTGCATTTTGAGAAAAAGAGGACGTCAACCTTTAAAAAGGAGGACATTTGACCCAAAAAAGAGGACAATTTTTTTTAATAATAAATTTATTTAAAACAAGTCAACAAAGCAATACAATATGCAAAAACAAATCATTTTTATTAAGAAAACCTTTTTTTTCCACTAAAAAAATATATTTCCAATTATATTTAAATTTTTTGGAAATATCTATTCAATTTTATTTTTAAAATTTTCCTTTATAACTCAAAAATGTCCAGTTATGTATATTTCAAAAAATTCTAAATATAAGTCAAAAATTTTCTATTGTATATCAGAGTTTTCTATTTATTTGTACTTCAAAATTTTCTAAATGCTTTTCAGAAAACTCCATTTGTTTTTCAAAAATTTTCATTTTCATTTCAAAATTTTCTAAAAAATTTTATGAAAATTACTTTTTAATTTAAATAAAATTAGATTTTTTAATTGTATTTCAAAAATTTCTATTTGGATTTAAAAATTATGCAAATGGTTTTCAAAAAATTTTAATTGTATATCAAAATTTTTTGAAAAGCATTTGAAAAATTTTGATATACACATCGAAATTTTTGAAATATACTTAATTCGAATTTTCCGAAAAGCATTTTGAAAATTTTGAAATATATTTTTGAAATACTATTGGAAGTTTATCAAATGGAATTTTTAAAAAGCATTAAGAAAATTACAAATAAAAAATTTTGAAATACAATGGGGATTTTCTAAAAAACAATTTTTGTAAATTCAAAAGGAATTTGCTTTAAACCATTTAGAAAATTTTGTTTGATACCAAATCTTTTTTCGGAGAGCAATCTTTAAAACACACGGCAGCTGATAAGAAGTGATGTCAACATAGTTATTTTCGCACTACATAAAGTGTTTTTTTTATTTTTGTGCTCGTTTTGCTCTCAAAAAGTTGATATTACTGCTGGTAAGCGAAAATACAGCGATTCCAATAATTCAAAAGTTAAGAATTAACAAAAAAAAATGTATCGGGAAAAGTGCAAAAAGTAGGACAACCCCGGACACTTTCTAAAAAAGAAGTAGGACTGCCCCGGACGCCCTAAAAAAGAGGACGGTGTCCGGGGAAAAGAGGACGGATGGCAACCCTATGTATACAAATGTGTAGTTGGGGCTTTTTGGTTTAACATATATCAAGGCATGTAGTTAGGGCTTTTTGAATTTTGTTAATAAAATCCCCATTTTTGATCAAAGGAGTCTAAATTTTTTTGTGGACATGTATTTTGATCCAATACATTAGAATCAATTAAAAACGCGATTTTGAATTTTTTGTTAGTTAGGGCGTTTTGCATTTTAGGTGACGATATGTTAACACAATTTTTTTTAAAAAAGTCACTTGAACCCCTTGTGCTTTGAGCCCCTCATATATTTTTTTTTTTTTCAAAAAATTTTTCAGAAAAAAAATTTAAGACCAAATTTTTTTTATTTTTTTTTTAAGTTGTGAAAAATAAAAA
This sequence comes from Pegoplata infirma, assembly GCA_963921195.1. Classification (NCBI taxonomy): domain Eukaryota; kingdom Metazoa; phylum Arthropoda; class Insecta; order Diptera; family Anthomyiidae; genus Pegoplata; species Pegoplata infirma. The sequence goes on from OY992539.1 coordinate 55,400,537, forward strand.
AACGAAAATTTATTTTAATTTTTTGACAAAAAACTTTGAAAAAACTTTGATTTTTCAGAGATAAAAAAAATACAATTTACTACTTTAAATAACTGTTACTATATTACAGTACTTTTTTGTTAGTTATTCAAAAAAACGACTTAAAATAACTAACAGAAATAGTTGTTTGTTATTTTTCATACAAAAACAACTGACTTTGTAGTTGAAAACAACTAAATACTGTAAAATATACAAACAACTAACATAATTTTCTGAGTGTATGGGAGCCCCCTTATTAAGTAGAGATAGAGGTTAGGTATGTTCAGGAAAAATTTTGGAGGCAGAAAATTAATGGAGGTCGAAATTTTAAAATATAATTGAAAACCACTTTACTAAAAAAATGATGTTAGTAAAATCAACTGAAAATGTCAGTTAAAATAACTACTTGTAAGTTGTTTTGGGGTCAACTACTTTTTCAGTTAAATCAACTAACAACGTTAGTTATTTTAACTGACAAAAAACAACTGACTTATGTAGTAAAAAACTACTTACATTTGTAGTCAAAATAATTACAATGTAGTAAAAATAAAATAATCAATATGAAGGGCTTACTGCAAGAACTTGATAAGCAACATTTTATTTTCTCGTGTTTTTCGCCTTCTGCTGATGTTATATTGACAGATGTTTGGCAGAAGGCTTGCTTTAATCCTTCGTACAAGTATATTAAGAATTAAAGTTCTGCAAAAGTTCTATTTTTTACATTATTTTAAAAGTTTTAAGGCAAAAACCACCATAAAATTAATTGTTGCTTATCGAGTTTTTACAATAAGCCCTTCATATATAATTTTTTGTTAGTAACTTTGTAAAGTTAAGTTACATGTTAACTACCCTTGACTACCCTTATCTCCTATTTCCCAGTATTAGTGATACGATTTGCCGGGTTTAAATAATTTTGTATGAAAAATTATTTGAATTTGACAATTGTTATCCTCCAATACTGGGAAATAGTATATAAGGGTAGTCAAGGGTAGTTAACGTGTAAATCAACCTTTATTCAAAAAAAACGACTTAAAATAACTAACAGAAAAAGTTGTTTGACATTTTTCATACAAAAACAACTGACTTTGTAGTTGAAAACAACTAACTACTGTAAAATATACAAACAACTAACATAATTTTCTGAGTGTGGCAGCAGCTTCTTGTCAGCAGTTGGAGTAGCTGCAACTGGACATTCAACAACAGCTAAATCTAACATCGTATTTTTATTTATTCCACTTGAAAACCTTTTATGGTCGCTTGTGTGCTGGGAAAGCATCATAGTTTAGTACTCTCCCAGCGTCCAAAATGATAACCACGGTAAACGGTATGCCGTTGCTATTTTAAAGCGCTTTAAAAACAAAAAATATGGTACTATTATAGCACTTTTAGAACAAAAAAATGGGACGTATCTAAATTGTATACATAAGTCCATAAGACACAACTTTTTTGTTGTTTATTTGAATAAAGAAATTTATTAAATTAGGATAAAAAATTTATTGACTCTTTTATTATGATAACAAATTTTTAAACAAATTTTTAACAATTTTCTAAGTCCCGGAAAAAAATTTGTTTGCAGTTTTCTTTTCGTTTTGAAATAAACAATTTATTAAAAGTGCTTTAAGGAAAAAATTTGGAAGTCCCGAAAAAAAGTGGTGTATTGAACCGAAACGGGTATGTATCCGGAGTTTAAGGGTGATGTATCCGGAGTTTAAGACAGTTCCTTACGAAAGAAACCGGTGTTTTTATATAAAAGGTGTCAAGTTTGTATTATGTAGGTCATTGTGTAAAAGTGACATATCGTGAGAACTATCAAGGACCGGCCACTTATCCTGCAGGGAAATAAAAAATATTCCAATTGTTATGAAAATTAATAAATTTTAATAAAAAATTTATACTTTGAACGGATTTAAATAGAAAAACATTGGTAAAGCGCTTGGAAAGCACTTTTTGAAATTCATACTACCTTCTACACAAAATTTCCCTACCCCAAACCAAATTTGAAAAAAGAAAGGCACGGAAAGGAAAGAAGAGGGAAAAAGGAAATGGAAAAAGAAAGGATAAAATCTGATAGTTTTTTATGAAAAATGTCTAAGAATTTTAAAATTTTTCTAAAATGTCTAAAAAAATGTCTCGGAATGTTAGAATTTTTCTATATAAAAATTTGATAATTTTTCTTTAGAAAAAAATTGAGAAATTTTCCATAGGAATAACACAGCTCAACATGAAAATGCGTATTGGATTCTGATAAGTGATTTAGGTAGTGTTTGTTGCGCTGATTCCAAATCCGCGACCCAAATATGTCTATCACGTCAGGATTTTGAGTTATTCGCGGTTAAAGTGCCGAAAAAGGACATTTTGGACCCTTTTTGAAAGCTTACAGTATAAGATCCTGACATGCGATTGACTTGGTATCAATCTCATTCAAAAGTATGTAATTTTCTCTATAAAACAAGATAAAATGTTCTTGGAATTTAATTTTCTAAAATGGTAAAAAAATCATTAACAAAAAACCTTCCATTTTTTAAATATTTAATTTATTTACACAGTGTTTTTTAACAAACTTCCATACAAATACACACGTAAATATTAGATTTAAAGCACTTGTGGCTAATGAAATTTTCACCATTATAAAAAATTAAATTCCATGAAAATTTTATTTAATCTTAAAGAAAAAATTACGCACTTTCGAATGAGCTTGATATCAAGTCATTCTGATGTCAGGATCTTATTTTATAGGCGCTCAAAAATGGCCAAAATGGGCCTTTTTTGACACTTCCCAGCAAAAAAAAATCGAAGTGGTGCAAAAAGAATAAGTGATTCACTACATACATAGTAGCTATATGTGCCGATCTTCATATTCCATAAGAAGTACTTTTATAAGCACTTCCAAAACTGCTAAAAAAAATGCCAATAATAACAACTTTCACCAGTTCTTTCCTCAATGATTTAGAAGTACCATTTTCATATGTGTTTACAAATGCAATTGAAAAGTACAAATTTGTGGCACTTAAGTATTGGATTTGTTTTGTTGAATATTTTTTTTTATAATTTTATCTGATTTAATAAAAAGTTAAATTTTATAAATGAATTAACTTGATATGCCGCAAAAGCGAATTTGTTATGTAAATTATGTTATAAAAAAATACAGTTTCCAGATTTTTGTTAAAATTACCAAATGACTCAAGAAGTGCTAAAAAGATAATATACGATATCTGATTTAAAATGAGAGAATTACTTTTTTTTATCTCTTCATTTTATTTATTCGATGTTTTTTTTAACTACATGTATAAAAACATTTTTTTTTTTATAATTTTTGGAGTTGTTTTGTAAATTATGTACAAAAAAAAACAATAAAAAGTTTCCAGATTATGGTAAAAATCAAATGACTTAAAAAGTGCTTAAAGGGCGAAAAAAGATAACCAAAAAAAGGTGGTAGCCTTTAAAAAAGGGCTGAATTATAGCCACAAAATGACTAAAAACTCTTCTAAACATTAGGGTATTCAATTAATCGAGGTTTTGGTTTAATCGGCTAATCGGGCAAATAATTAATCGCGATTAAAAAATTATGTTAGTAAAATCAACTGAAAATGTCAGTTAAAATAACTACTTTGTAAGTTGTTTTGGGGTCAACTACTTTTTCAGTTAAATCAACTAACAATGTTAGTTATTTTAACTGACAAAAAACAACTGACTTATGTAGTAAAAACTACTTACATTTGTAGTCAAAACAACTAAAATGTAGTAAAAACAGACAAGGAAAAACTCCGTACTTTATTAAAATAATGTTTAAATTATTCAAATTTAATTTTGTTTTGAAATAAAACTCTTAAAAATGTTGGTGTTTTATAATTTCAACAAATAAAACTCTTAAAAATTTTGGAGTTTTATAATTTCAAAAATAAAACTCTCTCAAAAAAAGAGTTTTATTTTACCTTAAACATAAAAAGAAATTTATTTTGGTATTATTTTTGAAAATAATATGAATATATGTATAGTAGAGTTTAGATAAAAATAATGTATCTCATCTTAAATATTTTCATTAGTTTTAAGGGGGGTATAAAGAAAAAAATGAGTCTTTACGTGAGCAACTTTTAAACAGCTATAAAAATATCAATACGCAATATTTTTTAATTCTGTTTTTTTTTATTTGCAAGATTAATTATTGTAATATTTTTAAAATTTTATTACACAAAATTTGGTCAACAAGAATTTCCAGGGTTGCCACTCAATTCTTTTTTTTAAAAGACAAAATCGGCTGCAGTTGCACAGCAAAAACTACTGAACCGATTTTGATTAATTTTTTTGGATTTGTAGATTATTAAATTCTCTAATACTTACCGTGGCCATTTTTTGAAAAATATTGATTTTTGTTGAAATTATGCTAATATAAACTTAAAAAATAAAAATTTACTTTTCCTCTTTCAAAAAAACATAATTTGGTCAAAATTTTTTAAAAAAGGGGCCACGATAAGTACTAGAGAACTTAATAATCTACAAATCAAAAATATTTTATCAAAATCGGTCTAGTACTTTTAGCTGCACAACTACAGCCGATTTTGTCCTTTATAAAAACATTCTACAATTAAATGGAAATTTCAGTTCATCAAATTTTGTGTTTTGAAATTTTATAAATATTACAATAAATTCTTTTTCAAATCAAAAAACAGAATTAAAAAATATTGCGTATTTATTTTTTATAGATGCTTAAAAAATCACATGAAGGCTGTTTATTTTTTCTTTAAACCCCCCTTAATAAAAAGAATATTATTTAAATCTTCGTTTTATTGATTTTTCATGATGAACCTTTTGCTCAAGATTAGCGAGTTCTTAGACATTAAAGACACAGTGCGTCTGTATCCATTACTTTTCTTACTAGTGGTCATTGATGCTTAAATTTGTTTACAGTATTTATTTCCAGTCTCGAATATTTCGAAAATGGATCGAAATAATCTGGGTTCACGAGGTCTATTTATTACCCATAAAATTATCTGGTTCCAATTTTCGAATAAGTTAGAGTGGAACTACAGAAAGTAATAAATTAGCGGTTATTCGAATCTTCAAACGCGAATATCTTAAAAACGGTAAACGCTAGAAATATTTAAATCAGATTTGGAATTAGGAGAACAAAATCTATTTAGTTCATACATTTAATTTTGCAGAGTGTTTATTTTTTATTTTTTAAAGTTTATACGCGATTTTTGCAAAAATATTTTTTATGCAAAAAACCAACACAATATTAAGAGAACACTTTTTAGTGCAATATTTCGTTAATAGAAAGTTTTTTTTTACAATTAAGAGTTTTATTAGGTGTATTAATAAATTTAAATTAGATGAATTTAGTTTTAACTAATTTTACTATTTCGTGAGGTCATATTTTATCATATTATCAACTATTTTACATACAAATTTTAAAAACCAAAAACATTTTTTGTTTACTTAAAATAAAATTAATTGTATGAAAATAAAACTCTTTTTATTTCGGAGTTTTATTTTTAAAACTCGGTACCGAGTTTTATTTTAAAATTGTAGGAAATTTATTTAAAAATTGAATTAAATTTTTTTGAAAAAAATACTTTTGGTTTTTTTTCATTGAAGAGTTTTAAGTTTTACACTTTTCCCTTGTCTGAGTAAAAATAAAAAAATCAATATATAATTTTTTTTTTCAAAATATTTTTCAGAAAAAAAAATTGAAGACCAAATTTTTTCCAAGTTTTTTTTTTAAAAAAAGTTGTGAAAAATAAAAATAACGAAATTTTTTTTTTTTTGGAAAAAAACTTTAAAACTTTTCAGAGATAAAATAAATAAAATTAACTACTTTAAATAACTGTTACTACATCACAGTACTTTTTTGTTAGTTGTTCAAAAAAACGACTTAAAATAACTAACAGAAATAGTTGTTTGATATTTTTCATACAAAAACAACTGACTTTGTAGTTGAAAACAACTAACTACTGTAAAATATACAAATAACTAACATGTAGTAACTTACATAATTTTCTGAGTGCGGGGTTGAGATTTAATCGGTTAATAATCGGATAAATTTGAATTATTCGGTTAACCGAATAATAAAAATTTTAATTGAATATAAAACTAAGAACTCTATGTACTTTTAAGAATTTTATTAATTTTATTTAAAATAAATCTTTATCCGATATGGCGAAGCTCTATAATGTTAGCCCAAATAAAGATTTTTTGTATGGCACCCTGAAAATTTACCCTAAAATTGATACCCAAATTGATGCCGGGCTTAGATGCACCTCTAATAGAGTTTCGAATTCGGTACTATTATATATCAACAAGACAAATTGGTTGGTTTTCAAATTTGTTTTCTTTTATTTTTTAGGGCCGAAATTGCAATAATTTTATCGGTCGATATCTCCGTAATGAAAAAAGATATCTTAAGGATTGCAAAAGTAATTTGAAGAATAAGTGAAGTATTTTTAGATGTGCTAAACTAATTATACATCATAAAATAATTCTCGGTTTTATAAGGTCCCGAACATTGCGAATATCTGAGTTAATGCAGTACTGTCAATCGAAAATCTAAATATCTCAAAAAAAGATAAATCACTTCTAAGGCCAGATTCGGATTAAGCGCATGAAAAACTATTAGAAAAATATATACATCCACATTTAATTAATAATTCCTATTAGCTAAACTAAATTATTAAAAACATCGATTTAATCTTAACAATTTCAAGTCTAAATATTACATAATAAATATTATACATTGTTAAAAATATCGTTTTGGTTTTAATTATTATTAGTGTAAATACTAAAAAAAAAAAAATCTTAAAATCAATCCCAAAAAGTCATGAAATATGTACTTATCAAGAAGTGATGAAAAAATCACTTCTAAATCACCATATAAAAATTACATAATCACATCCAAAATGCCAAGAAATATATACTTCTAAAGAAGTGATGAAAAAAGCACTTCCAAAAGGTCAAGTTATATTAACATCCCGATCACTACTTCAGAAGTTGTGATAAAGATGTTAATATATATGTACATACTAAACACTAGTGATATTGTGTGTCACGCCCATATAAAATTCATCAGTGTTTCAGCTGAAGAAGAAGTACATCTGGTTCATAAGTTGTGGTGAATTTTGTAGTGAATGGTAAGCTCTTTTTTTGCTGGGTTTGACCGCGATTTTCTCAAAATTGTGACGTGATAGAAAAATTTGAGTGACCGTTTTGGAATCGGGAAACAAAAACCTATAAACTTTTTTTGGTTTCATTCAAAACGCAGCGGCAAACCTCAGATTTGTAGAGCGGTGTAATTTGCGAATATTTCTATAAGAAAAACCTTATAGTTTTTCTATAGAAGAAATTTTTTATAGAAATTTTTCTATGAAAAATGTCTTTAAATCTTAAAATTTTTCTAAAGAAAAATTGGTCGAAATGTTAGAATTTTTCTATATAAAAATAGTCACGGAATATTAAAACTTTTCTTAAGAAAAAATATGTACAATAATTTTTCTAGAGGAAAAATTTTGGAATTTTTCTAGACGAAAAATATGGAAATTTTTCTAGACAAAAAATTTCATGCAATTTGCGTATTTTTATAAGGAAAAATTTAGAATTTTTCTGTAGGAAAAATTTAAAAATTTAAAAATTTTTCTATAAAAAAAAAAAAAATTTGTCAATTTTTGAAAGGAAAATTTTACAATTTTTTCTATAGGAAAAATCTGAGAATATTTCTATAGGAAAAATCTGAGAGTTTTCTTTAGGGAAAATCTGATAGTTTTTCTTTCGAAAATATCTGAAAAGATGATTTTTTAGGAAAATTGTCCAAGAATCTCAAAATTTGATTTTGAGTATTAGAATTTTTTTTTGTAAGAAAAAAGTTTCGGAATCTTAAAATTTTTATGTAGGAAAAGGAAAAAAAATGTTTTCAGGGAGAATTTGACAATTTTTCTCTAGAAAAAATGTATAAGAAAAAAAATTTCACAAGGAGAATTAGACAATTTTTCTAGAGAATAAGTGTCTAAGAATCCTAAATAGTGTAATTTTTTCTATAGAAAAAATGGGTGGTATGAATAAAAACTAACATTTACTAAATGCTTATATGGTTTGCTTTTCTTTTTATACTAGGGGTTTTCACAGTGACGACTAAATTTGCCTTTTTTAGTTGGGTATTTGGCAAATTTGCCATTTTACTAAACGTCAAGTATTTGCCACCATTTTTTCTTTACATGTCGTGAGCGCACTGTTCGTTAATAATTTGCACAAAATAACTTTAATTAACTTTTTACATTCACAATTTTGAAATAAACACAAAAAATGTGTATGTTTCTTTTTGTATAAATGTTTTTGTTGCCGCGTTCGAAATTTCAGCATAAACAATCACAGCTGTTGTAATTTTTATGTTTTTTTTTTTATTTGCACACTGGCATTTTGTTTTTAGACAAGGTTTGAGTTGGGCATTTTAAGAAAAATATGCCACATTCAAATTGGCATTTTTTTGACGTTTGGCACATTTGCCAAATACCAAACTAAAAATGGCAAATTTAATCGTTACTGTGAAAACCCTAACTATGTTTAGACCAAACAAAAACTAACTTGTTTTTGGCAAAAAAGCATTTTGGAAAACCATTAAATTGTATGGAAAATACATGTACCCAGGAAAATTTTTCAGAACCGATTCTGACAACACTTGTTCTAGAACAGGTGCTTCCTTAACCATACACTATTACACTTTAATTATTCAGAACAAGATAAGTGAAAATTATTGTGAAGCTTGTTTTCTGCAATCAAAGTTTCATAACATTTTGGTTCTCAGGAATTAAAAAAAAAAAATTATGTGTTAAAAAATTAAAAAATAAACATCAATTTATTTTTGTTAACCAAGAAAAAAACACGAAAATCTACTAAAATAGCAGGATATAATCGTGAAAATTGTTGAAACAAAGGTGAGTAAATTAAATTTTCATTGTCTGAGTCGGGTCAAATACTGATAATATTATGTTTTTTATTTATGTTTGCAAAAAATCCATGTTCTGGTATGTCATTATTGTGAGGCGAAAAAGGATAAATGTGTCTTAAAAAAATGTAAATATTCTATGTTATATATGATTGTCTTTATCTTAGTTTAATAAATTAATGCAATTCAAAATATTTCTTTAATTCTCATTTCTGTTCCAAATTTTACTTCTAGAACCGATTCCGAGGAACAAAAATATGTTCTAATTTTTCTTACAAACATCTGTTGCTTTTGGGACAATCCCTTTGTAAAAAGAATCGGTGTTGCACAAGAATTAGAACAGGTTCTACGGAAGTATAAGTTGTTCCACAATCGGTTCTTTGCAACCGAAAATTTTGCGGGGTAGTTTTTGCCAAAATCCAAAAAAATATTCAAAAACAAGTTGTTTTCGTTGGTGTAAATACCGTATTAAAAATGTGTCAGAATCTGACTTTTTTTTTAGAAAAAAATGTCTCAAAATCTGAGATTTTTTCAATTTGATAGCTGTCTCAGAATCAGTGTAATTTTTCCTATAGAAAAAATGTCTCGGAACTGAGTTTTTCTATTTAAAAATGTAAAGCTGACCCTTTGCCCTAGGAAAAAAATCCTAGAAAATCTCAGACTTTTTCTAAGATTTTTCTTAAAAATGACTCTGGAGTCTAAAACTTTTTCTTAGAAAAATGCCTCAAAATCTGAGACTTTTAGGAAAAAATTTCCAGAATTTGAGAAAATGCCTAAGACTTTTTTCTTTAAGGTAAACGTTGGAATGAATTGATACACTCCACAATTTCAAAAAGATTATTGCAAAAAACTTTTTTTTAAAAGGAAATTACTTTTGAAAAAAAAAAAAAAATGATTTGACACACTCCATAATTTCAAAAGGATTATTGCAAAAAACTTTTTTTTACAAGGAAATTACTTATAAAAAAAATTTTTTTTGAAAAAAAATTTCGCAAAAAACCAAAAAATTGTTAAAAAAAATTCTGCGATTTTTTTTCGTTTTTTTTGTCAAAAAATATGTTTGTACTTGTTTAAATACCATTTGGTGTTCAATTCTGTTCACATATGTCAACCAGCATCCGAATTAAAGCATTTTGTATTTTTAGGTTAAGTAGAATGTACTAAAATTTTCGAGGTATCCTTACATTTTCGCTTATAACCGATATCCCAAACCGATAATTCGATGAGTTACAAACGGTAACGATAATTTAAAATGTTCTATTTAAAATTCTATGGTTATCGTTATATCTGCAATGAAAATTTTCTTTTGATAATTTTAACGATATATCTACCCAGGAAATTTTTTTGGAACAAATTATACATTCTACGGTAATCACAACAAAATTTTCTATGTAAAATTATTTTTCAAAAAAACTACTTGCTCTAAAAAACGATTGCTTTCGGGACAATTAAAAAAAAAATCATTGATTCTGGAATGTTAAGTAGAACCGGTTGCAAGGTAGTTTGATGCGTTCCGGAACTGATTATTTGGAACAGAAAATTTTGCTGGGTATACCTACATATTTCCAGAAAAACCATATATTATTATTATTCGATATTCGAAACTAACAATTTTAAATTAATCGAACAATTATTAGTCTAAAATTGTTCACCAAGAATTAATCGATTGAACACCCTAATTAATATCCAGTCTTCCTGTATCAACTTGTATTAAAAAATGCAAGATAGTTAATATTTTTATTTTTATACAAAATGCTTTTGTTTTTATTAAAATTATTTGTTATTTCATCTACATGAAACGTGCATACATATTTCAAATGAATATTATTGGTGTTTAAATGTTAAACCTTATTCGCTTCACTTAAGAAAACAAATATGACAAATGAACAACAAATTCGTTAATTTAACAGGGGGTTTATTTTTTAATCTTTCGAAAAGAATTCATTTTAAATACACAATAAATTTAATTTTTAAACCAAATGCCATAAACACGTTTTTCTAATTATACCGAGATAAAATAAAAAAAGTAAATGGAAATAAGAAAAGAACAATAAAAAAAAGGAAGATGGTCCACTTAACAAATAATATTGCTAAATAATAACTAAAGAAAAATCCAACAATCAAAGAAAGTAAATTTTCCATTTCATAATAAAATATAATAACTTCACTTCCCACCAAAACCCATTAGATTCCCTAAGCCACCAAGACCACCAGCTGCTCCCTGTTGTAATTGACGCATCATATTTTGCAGACCACCAACACCGCCCATTTGCTGCAACATACGAGGATCAATCATTTTAGCCATCTGTTGATTTAGCTTAGCCATTTGATTTGGATTAACATTCTTGGTCATATCACCCTGTTTGAATAGGCCCTTTACACCACCCATTTTCTTGACCACAGCGGCGAATTTTGTATAGTGTGACACAAGTTCTTTAACTTCACGTTCTATGACACCTGCTCCCTGGGAGACACGTATAATACGTGATGGTTGTTTACTGAATAATTTGGCACCATCACGATTATCCAATTCACCATCGGACATACTGTCCATCATAGTCATCATACGTTTAATGCGGGCCATTGATTCTTGTTCGCCACCTTTGGTCATAAAGTCTTGAGAGAAACCGGGAATCATACCCATAATCTGAGAGAATGGACCCATTTTCATGATATTTTGGAATTGTTCATACATATCACGTATGGTGAATTGACCGTGTTTGATTTTTTCCAACAACTCTTCATTGCCATCTAATTTAAGTTCATTAACCTGCAAGGAAATTAGTTATTTAGTAAATTGAGTACATTGATTGAATTGAATGTGATTTTGAAATGTTTTTAATAAAAGAATATAGATGATTTATTTTATTTTATTGAAATTAAGAAATTATTTTAATTATTATAGAAATTAAGAGCATTTAATTTAATTTTTTTTTATAAAAAATTAAGAATTTCTACAGGAAAATTATCAGATCAGAATCTGAGATTTTTTCTATTTGAAAAATATTTCAGAATATGAGAATTTTTGTATAGGAAAAATATCTAAGGATCTAAGAATTTTTCAACAGGACAAATATCTTAGAATCTGAGAATTTTTCTATACGGAAAATATTTTAGAATCTTAGAATTTTTCTAGGGGAAAAAATATCTCAGAATCTGAAAAATTTATCAAAATCTGAGAATTTTTCTATAGGAAAAATTTTTCAAAATCTGAGAATTTTTCTATGGGAAAATATCTCACAATCTAGGAATTTTTCAGTAGGGAAATTATATCAGAATCCATAAATTTTTCTGTAGTAAAAATATCTCAAAATCTGAAAATTTTTCTAAGGAAAAATATCGCAGAATCTGAGAATTCTTCTATTGGAAAAATATTTCAGAATCTGAGAATTTTTCTATAGGAAAAATGTCTGAGAATTTTTCTATAGGAAAAATGTCTGAGAATTTTTCTACATAAAAAATATCTCAGAATCTGAGAATCTTTCTACATGAAAAATATCTCAGAATCTGAGCCTTTTTTTATGGGAAAAATATCTCAGAATCTGAGAATATTTCTATTGGGAAAATATTTTAGAATCTGAGAATTTTTCTATATAAAAAATATTTCAGAATCTAAAAATTTTTTAATAGGAAAATTATCTCAGAATCTGCGAATTTTTTTATAGCAAAATTATCTCATAATCCGAGAATTTTTCTATAGGAAAAATATCTCAGAATCTGAGAATTTTTCAATGGGAAAATTATCTCAGAATTTGAGAATTTTTCTATAGAAAAAATATCTCATAATTTTTCTACAGGAAAAATATCTCAGAATCTGAAATTTTTTTTAAAGCAAAATATTTAAGAATCAGAGAATTTTTGTGTAGGGAAAATATCTCAGAATCTGAGAATTTTTCTATAGGAAAAATATCTGAGAATCTAAGAATTTTTGAATAGGGAAAATATCTCAGATTCTGAGAATTTTTCTATTGGGAAAATATCTAAAAAATTTTCTGAAGGAAAATTATGTTAGAATCTGAGAGTTTTTTATAAGAAAATTACAGGAAAAATATCTCAGAATCTGAAAATTTTTCTATAGAAAAAAATATCTCAAAATTTGAGAATTTTTCTATGGGAAAAATATCTCGGAATCAAAAAAATTTTCTATAGGAAAAATGTCTCAGAATCTGAGAATTTATCAATAGAAAAATTATTTTCGATTCTGAGAATTTTGTATAGGAAAATAATCTCTGATTCTGAAAATTTTTCTTTAGGAAAAATATCTCAGAATCTGAAAATTTTTCTATAAGAAAAATATCTCAGAATCTTAGAATTTTTCTATAGGAAAAATATCTCAGAATCTGCGAATATTTCTTTAGAAAAAATATTTTCGCATCTGAGAATTTTCTATAGGAATATAATCTCTGAATCTGAAAATTTTTCTTTAGGAAAAAGATTTCAGAATCTGAAAATTTTTCTATAGGAAAAATATCTCAGAATCTGAGAATTTTTCTATAGGAAAAATATCTCAGAATCTTTCTGTGGGAAAAAATATCGCAAAATCTGAGAATTTTTCTATGGAAAAGTATCTCAGAATCTGAGAATATTTCTTTAGAAAAAATATTTTAGAATCAGAGAGCTTTTTTATAGGAAAAATATCTCAGAACCAACGAGTTTTTTCTAGGAAAATTATCTCAGAATCAGAGAATTTTTCTATAGAAATAATATTTTCGAATCTGAGAATTTTTCTATAGAAAAAATATTTTCGAATCTGAGAATTTTTCATTGAAAAAATCTTTTTCTATTGAAACAATATCTCAGAATCTGAAAATTTTTTTATAGGAAAAATATCTTAAAATGTTAAAATTTGTCTATAGAAAAACTATCTCGAATCTGAAAATTTTTCTTTCGGAAAAATATCTCAGAATCCTAGAATTTTTCTATAAGAAAAATATTTCAGATATGAAAATACGAAGTTCACCCAATTTATAAATTAAAATATTTACTTTATCGTAAGATAACAGTTGAAGAACCCCACAAAAGAAATGGACCCGTACAATGTAATAATTGCCAAGAGTTTGGCCACACGAAGGCATATTGTAAACACCCTACCGTTTGCGTCATTTGCGGCGATCTGCATAATTCGAAAGACTGCAATAAATCCAAAACTGACTCCGGAGTTAAAAAGTGTAGCAATTGTGGTGAAAATCACACTGCTAACTATAGAGGTTGCCCTGCGTATACCATGGAAAAGCACTTCCACAATAGTCGGCCAAAAGTTACCCACATGGACGCTCAAAATGCCCGAGAATTCAGCTCTCAGCAACAACCCCCGTTAAGCGTTCAGAATCACGGACAAAATACTCTATCCTTTGTTCGAGAATTCTGTACCCAACAACAACCCCCGGTAAATGTTCCGAATCTCGTACAAAATACACAATCCTTTGCATCTGTTTTGAGAAGCCGACCCACAGCTCCCAACCCAAGAATCGGTAACCCGACTCCCAATTATCAATCAGGATTAAATAGAGAGAATCCTCAAACTCGACCATCCGGCCAGAATCAAGATTTTATTAGACTTGAAAAATCTATTGATACGCTTGTCCAGGCAATTTCAAATTTTACGGATAGAATGGGTTATATGTTGCAGGAGATGCTGAGTATGCAGTCGATGTTGCTGCAGACTCTGCTAAACAAACCATGAACGGTCTGAAAATATGTTTCTGGAACGCAAACGGCTTACGCCAACACAAGGACGAACTCGAATATTTTCTTAGAAACAAGCAGATAGATATAATGCTTGTTTCTGAGACTCATTTAACACACCGTAGCTTATTTTCAATCCGAGGTTACACATTATATGATACTAAAGACCCCAGAGGTAGGGCATGTGGAGGATCAGGCATTCTAATTAAAACTCGACTGAGACACTATCTCATGTGTGATCTTTGCGAAGATTTTCTTCAAGCAACTACAATATGTGTAGAGGAATTTGGTATGAACCTAGTAATTTCGTCTATTTATGCTCCCCCCAGATTTAGGATCACTGAGAATCAGTTCAGAACATTTTACGAATCACTAGGTTCACGCTTTCTGGCAGCTGGCGACTATAATGCCAAGCATACATTCTGGGGGTCACGCCTCATTACCCCGAGAGGACGTGTGTTGTATGATACAGTTTGTAAAATGGGTATGGATGTGATTTCAAGCGGAGAACCGACATACTGGCCTTCGGACCAAAATAAGATTCCAGACCTTATAGATTTTGGATTGTCTAAGAATATTTCGAAAAACGTATTATCTGTTGAATCTTCTTTGGAGCTCTCTTCAGATCACACACCCACTATTGTTACCCTTTCAAACCCCAGAGAAATTGTATCCCCTTCTGGTGGCTTAGCACTGACAGGCAAAGGAACAAATTGGCTAAAGTATAAAAAATTTCTCAGTACTCATTGCTCGGAAAACATTTTGCTAAGCAACCCAGATCAAATTGACCTCTCGCTTAAGAATTTCGAATCTAATCTCAAACTAGCTGCTCTAATTGCTACTAAACCCCAGCGACAATCCAGACAAAACCCAGTTTTTTCTGTTGATGTCGAACGACTCTTAAATGAAAAAAGGAGAGCTCGTAGAGAGTGGCAACTGCACAGATCTCCACAACTCAAATCACGATTAAAGGTATGCACAAACAACTTGCGAAGATTGCTAGAATCACAGAGAGCTGACTCGTTAAATAGATTTCTTGAAAATTTGGAGCCTACATCAAAAACGGATTATTCGTTATGGCGTGCTACTAAAAACATGAAAAGACCTGTCATATGTAAGCCTCCTTTGCGAAAACAAAATGGAGGTTGGGCTAGAAATGATACTGAAAAAGGAAATCTGTTTGTTGAGCACTTGAAAAATGTATTCACTCCAAATGAATCAAGTGTTATAGTAGAGTTGCCACCAATTTTACCCCAGCGCAGAGCAGTACCCATCCGGTTTGAGATGCGAGAGGTCGAAAAGGCAGTTTTTGATTTAAACCCCAAAAAAGCATTTGGTATTGATAAGATCAGTAATAAAATGCTTTTGGAGTTACCCCGGATAGCATTAAGAATAATTCTTTTTATTTTTAATGCTATATTACGCCTTCAACATTTTCCCCCAGAATGGAAAATTTCTCTTGTTAAAATGATACCAAAGCCAGGTAAAGATCACACAAAAGTGGAATCGTATAGGCCTATCAGTCTGTTATCCAATTTATCCAAACTTTTTGAAAAACTGTTAGTGAACAGATTAACAACTTATGTCACTCAAAACAACTCTATCCCCGATCACCAGTTTGGATTCAGAAAAAAACACGGCACAATTGAGCAAGTTCATAGACTGGTAGATGAAATTAGAAGAGCCTATGAGGAAAAGAAATATTGTTCTGCACTTTTTATTGATGTCTCGCAGGCGTTCGATAAGGTTTGGCACGAGGGTTTACTCTATAAGATAAAGAATATGTTACCACCAAATACACATAAGTTACTCGAAAATTACATTACAGATCGTAAGTTTACAGTAAAGGAAAACGATTTTGTTAGTACCCCACAAATCATACAAGCTGGAGTTCCACAAGGTAGTATTTTGGGACCGCTTTTGTATATTTTGTACACCTCTGATATGCCAACTAATCGAAATACGCATACTTCCACATTTGCAGATGATACAGCTATTTTGAGCTCTCATAATAACCCACTTGAAGCAACTCGTATTTTGCAAAGTCACATTCTTGAATTAGAAGACTGGTTGAAAAAGTGGAAGATTAAAGTTAATGAGCAGAAATGCATCCACATAACTTTCACGTTGAGACGAGAAACATGTCCCCAAATTCAGATTAATAATCACATCGTACCTCAACACACAACAGTTAAGTACCTCGGAATTCATCTGGATCGTCGTCTTACGTGGAAAAACCATATAGATGCAAAATTAACCCAGATAAAATTAAAAACTATTGCAGTAAATTGGCTAATTGGGAGAAACTCGAAACTTATGTTAGACTGTAAACTATTGATCTACAGCTCTATTATAAAACCTATATGGTGCTATGGTATTCAGTTATGGGGCACTGCCTCTGCGTCTAATGTGGAAAGAATACAGAGAAAACAGAACAACATTTTAAGAATGATTACTGATGCCCCCTGGTACGTTAGAAACTCAAACATACACAGAGATCTAAATGTATCATTTGTTAAAGATGAAATTGTGAGACATACCCAGAACTACCTACGGAGACTAGAATCACATCCAAACAATTTAGCGCGTAATCTTCTAAATAATAGTGGTCACCAACGCCTAAGAAGGAGGGCCACTACTGACCTGGTACTATAAAATGAAGGATGATGCTTTTGAAAACATTGGATAATTTATGAGCAAGTGAAATTTTGTCTGGCACTGGCCGGACTTAATATTAAGCTATTTATATTAGTTTTAAGATTTGAAAACTTATTGTTAGTTCACATAGTTTTAGTGAAGATTCAATAAAAAATTAATGAGAAAAAAAAAAAAAAAAAAAAAAAAAAAAAAAAATCTGAGAATTTTTCATTGAAAAAATCTTTTTCTATTGAAACAATATCTCAGAATCTGAAAATTTTTTTATAGGAAAAATATCTTAAAATGTTAAAATTTGTCTATAGAAAAACTATCTCGAATCTGAAAATTTTTCTTTCGGAAAAATATCTCAGAATCCTAGAATTTTTCTATAAGAAAAATATTTCAGATATGAAAATATTTCTATAGGAAAACTATCTCAGAATCCAAGAATTTTTCAATTGAAAACTTATCTTAAAATCTGAAAATGTTCTTTAGGAAAAATATCTCAGAATCTGAAAATTTTTCTGTAGAAAAAATATCTTAGAATATGAGAATTTTTCAATAGGAAAAATATTTCAGAATCTAAGAATTTTTTAGTATGAAAAATATATCAGACTCTAAAATTTTTTCTATAGAAAAAGATCCCAGAATCAGATAATTTTTCTATAGAAAAAATATCTCAGAATCTGAGAATTTTTGTATAGGAAAAATATCTCAGAATCTGCGAAATTTCCTATAGGAAAAATATCTGAGAACCAAAGAATTTTTCTATACAAAAAATATCTCAGAATCAGACAATTTGAGAATTTCGCTATAGGAAAAACCTCTCAGAAAGTAAATATTTTTCTATAGGAAAATACCTATATCAGAGTTTGAGAATTTGTCGATAGGAAAAATATCTCACAAGGAAAGTATCCCTGGTGTCACCTTCCAATCTTCATGAAATTTAAATATGTTGTTCGGAACAAAAATTGTTTCCATATCAAATCTTTCATACATACCTTATCAATCAATCCCTCAATATCACCCATACCAAGAAGTTTACTAACGAATGGCTTAGTCTTAAATGGTTCCAAATCATCAATATGTTCACCAGTACCAATGAAAATAATTGGTGAGTTTGTAGCAGCAACAGCTGATAGAGCACCACCACCCTTGGCATGTCCATCCAATTTGGTAATGATGACAGAACCAATGTCAACCTTTTCCTTAAAAGCCTTAGCTTGAGCTTCACAAGCCTGACCAATAGTAGCGTCCATAACGAAAATAATATTGTCGGGATTAACGGCATTAGCAACTGCCAACATCTCCTCGAATAGTGATTCTTCTTGTTTGTGACGACCTGATGTATCGACAATAATCATTTCGAAGCCTTCTTTCTTAAACATGTCAACACCTTCTTGGGCAATAACAACAGGATCGATTTCAGTGTAACTACCAAAAAAGGGAATACGGGCTTTTGTAGCGTTTTGTTTGACCTGATCGTAGGCACCAGCACGGAAGGTATCGGCACACACTAAACATGATTTCCAATTACGTTTCTGATAGTGGTAGGCCAGTTTGGTACATGTTGTCGTCTTACCAGAACCCTGGAGACCTACAAACATAACAACATTTGGTCTGCCCTTAATGGGTTGATAGGGTTTCACGCCAGGATCAACTAGTTTTATAAGTTCTTTGAACACAGCACTCTGGATCATGCGTCTTTTGTTTAAACCACCAGCCATTTCATCGAAATCAATTACTGCCTTAACATTTTCACGCAATTGCTTGACAAGACGTATGTTTACATCAGCTTCCAAAAGGGCAGCACAGATTTCTTTTAACATGGAATTTAAGGCCTCTTCATTGATTACGGTGGCTTTGCTTAACGAATGCAAGGCAGTGGTAATTTTTCTACCCAAATCTGCTAAAACCATTTTTTTGCAGTCTTTTTTACCTCAAACACACAATAATTATGTTTTCTTTAGTTTAATTGATTTATTTCACGTGTTTTTTTCTATAAATGTTATAATTAACAAAGAAATTTGCGAAATACAATATGCAAGAAAAAAAATTTTACTTTTTCATTTCCCAAACAACGTCGTATTTTGACGTTTGACACGTCGATTTGTCAGTTTAGAGTTTAAGGCCACGCAAAAACAATTTATTTTTAGCGCCGTCAAATTAAATAAATTTTAAAGTGTTAATTTATGCTAAATTTTAAATAAAAAAGCATAAAATAATTAAAAACAATCTATGGTGGTTGTAATAAAAACCAGTATTTACATTTTTAGGTATTTATAGAAATAAAACTATACGAAACACAAAAGACAACAAAGCCCGACGGCTAATAATGAAGCGACAGATGTTTTTTAACATCTCTGTTTCTGGGTGACAAACGAAACATGTTGATAATTGAAACACAGTGGGCTTTAACTTAAAAAAACAGATATAGAATTATATATAAAATTAATTCAATTCAAAATAGAGGCAATGATAATATGAAAAAGAATGAATAAAGTATAACTAAAAAACTGTCCTCTAGTTGAGCAATGATATGCAAAAAAAAAACTTGAGAGTTAAAACACCTCAATTCAACCGAAAAAAGTAGCATTTTTGACCTTACCCCTTTCGAATTTCATGAAACTTGGAATAAAGTTGGTCCCTTACAAAACTATTATTGTGCCAAAATTTGGGACTTCTGGTAGTTTTTCTTCCCGAGATATGGGGGCTTGAAAATTGGCAAAATCGTATACCCAATAAGCACATAAAACTAAAAATTCAAGTGCTTGAAATTTCGCTTGAATTCAACTTGAATTCAAGCTATTATTTCAAGTCAAATTCCAGTTCAACAAGTCGTAGTATGAATTCAAAGCAATTTGAAAAAATTGTCATTTTATAAACATTTTAATTTGTTTATAAAAAAAAATATTCACAAAAATTTTCAACAATTCAGCAACAATACAATATCGTAGATTACAAAGATAAATATATTATAAAATTAAAAATACTCTATTATGACAATATCATATATAGAAATATTTTTGGGCCTCGAACTAGAATAAAACTCTAATCGAATATATATACATATATAAAGGCTGAATAAATACATTTTATTTTTATGTACCTTTTGGTACTAAAAATAAAAAAACAACGTTGTATTATTATATAAATGTGAATTTTAGATATTAAATATATTGTGCAAATTTAATAATAAAGTGCAAATAGTCTGTTAGCTTTTGTTTTTTATTGTGTTACAATAATGCTGATTTGTTTAAAATACACTGGAATTACGCTTGAATTGAACTGGAATAGGGTTTGAATCAAGCTTTAAATCAAGCCGTATTCCAGAATTCAAGTGTTTCCATACTGTTTTGTTTGACTTGAATTCTAGTATCCGTTTCGCTGGTATATGCTATTGAATTACAGTGTAATTCAAGTATAATTCAAGGCTTGAAAATTGAAAATATGACTGGAATTACGCTCGAATTACACTTGAATTCCAACAATTTGGCTTATTGGGATATATTTGACAAAAGTGTTCTGACATAAATAAAGATCTCTCGAAAAGTAATAACAATACAGGTCTCATACAGGTTTCAAATAATAGGTAATGAGATTGCCTTTAAAATGGCATTCACCAAGATTTTTTTTGAGAAAGGTCAAAGGTCATTGGTTTTAACCTTAATTTTCGGAGAGCTATATCTCAAAAAACGATATTTTTAAAATTTTGGAAAAAATATATGTTATTAAGAATCATCGATACTACTTAAATTTAAATTTTCAGGATGGAGACTTCATTGGAACTTTTATTATTGATAGAATCATATTGACAGGAAAGAAAAAGCGGTGTATTCTCTCTTAGAAAAAAAAAAAATTGTCTTTGATGTTCTGGTACACAGTTTACTTTTCTGAATGTTTTTGACGTGCTGAGTCCATATATGACCTTTGAACCGGCCTGTCGCTAGTAGTTTTCGAGATATCTGCACATAAATGTGTGAAAATTGCTAAAATGGTATTGCTGTGTTTTTTGAACATTTAGGTGCAGATATCTTGAAAAGTAATAGCGATAGGCCAGTTCAAAGGTCATATTTGAACTCAGCACGTCAAAAACATTCAGAAAAGTTAATTTTGGTACCAGAATCTCAAAGACAAAAAAAAAAAAAATTTAAGGGAAAATACACCGCTTTTTCTTTCCTGTCACTGTGTTTCTATTAATATTAAAAGTTCCAATGAAGTCTCCATCCTGAAAATTTAAACTTAAGTACATATATTTTTTTCAAAATTTTAAAAATATCGTTTTTTGATATATAGCTCTCCAAAAATTCAGATTAAAACCAATGACCTTTTTCAAAAAAAATCTTGGGGAATGCCATTTTAAAGGCTGTCTCATTACCTATTATTTGAAACCTGAATGACACCTGTAATATTATTTCTTTTCGAGATATCTTTATTTATTTCATAACACTTTTGTCAAATATATACGATTTTGCCAATTTTCAAGACTCCATATCTCGAATACTGGAATGACCAGAAGCCTGAAAAATTGGCACAATCTCTTTTTTGTTAAAGTTAAACCCAGTACTGAATTTCATTGAATTTGGAGGGGGTGACGTCAACTCGTCGGTTGAATTGAGGTGTTTTAGCTCTTGAAAAAATTAAATATAAGAGGCATTCTACACCAAATGTCCAGCGAAAAAAAACCCGTGTACCGTAAACTTCTGAATACGTTGTATGCACTGAAAATTTTTTTTACCATTTTTAAAGCATGTTGAACTTAATTTAAAAAAAGAAGGGTATGCGAGGGCTCCAAAGATATTAATTCTTCTTCCAAGTATATTTTTTCCTAAAACATAGTAATGCATTTACTTAAATATATCTTAAAAGTAAGTAAAATTGTACTTATTCTAAGTTTAATTGTTTTTATCCAGAGGAAAAATATTTTTTTAAAATAAGTAAAAATTTCCTTAAACTTACGGATTCTGTGGACCCTATGGAGTCCCAATGTGAGGACCCTACGGGCCCCCAATATATGGGGTCCGCCCATGAGTATGTGCGTACACTATTATAGGGTCACTATTGATTTTGATCCAAAATTTTGGTCAGAATCGCTCTATCTGGCTTAGTTTTCGAGATCTGGGAATGGGGTCTTGAGAAATTTGATCATGAAATAACTCGAAAACTATAACTCGGAGAGCTTTCGGGTCTTTGGCGGTCATATTCTACACGTTAAGGACTACAAAAATGCCTTTAGAATTTTTTTCGTATCTACAGTATTTGCAGAGTTATAGGCATTTGAAAATTCCGCGAAAATCGAAATTTGGATTTAAAGTTAGGGTCTCATGGGGTCTTTAGATGGGACCCCCAGATGGGGTCCCCAAAATACCTCAAGTATTTTTTTCTAAAGTTAAGTCAATTCTTTCTTAAACTGATGAAGATATGGATTCAAATAAAGTCAATGAAATCAATAAAATAAAGATTACTTTTTTCTTAACTTAAAACAAAAATTGATTAAATTAAAGAAAATGCGTTTTGGAATTAAAGATTAGTACTTATTTGATTCAATGTCTTGAAAATGTCTATACTATTTTTAAGTAAGTTACGTACTTATTTATTTTTTTTGCACACAATTTAAATTTTTTTCTTTTAAGTAAAACAACATTTTTTAATAAACCCTTTTTTTCTTAAATGCAATCAATTCGCCATTAATGTAAAGAATATTTAACTTAATTTAAAAAAACAAATTAAGGAAAACTTTTGTGCTTTTTTAAGTATTTGCATGTACTATCTTCAAGTTTATTTTCTTTGTTTTAAGTAAAAGCTCCTTATATTAAGTTAAGTTGAAGTAAATTATAAAAAAAATTGTGTACTTAAATTAATAACAGTGTTTATTTAATTTCAGTATAGTTATTTTTTTCAGTGTGGAAAGCTTGGAAGAATTAATTCAATTTTTGAACGAATTCCTTATTTAGTAATTCAATTTTGTACTCGATTAAATTAATTCTACTCTAAATTGTTTCATAGAATTAATTCAACTTGACCCATTCAGTAAAAGTAAGGTTCATTGAATTGAATTTTTTTTTATTGCTCTTTAAAATGCGTTCAAAGAATTCATTCACTTACAAGGGAAGTCTCCCTAGTGTCACCCGCGGATCTTTATGGAATTGGTTTTATTTTGTAAAGCAGAAAAAATAAAGGGACACGTATTTTTTTTAGCGGCCCAAATTCATATTTAGGGGGTAAAAAGGATGGGGGAAGGCAAGGGCATTTTTCAGTTTTTTTCGTTTATCTCCTACATTATGCAAAGAAACCTAGTCATGTTACATACCAAATGAAAGGTCTTTGGAAAACCTATCTACGTGTGCTAAGAACGTGTCCAAACATGCACAACTTTTCGTCATATTGAGTAAAATACCAACACTTTAGGACATTTTTGTTAATAAGTCGAAAAATAATAACTTCTTTGGCCCGTTGTTAGCACCACGAGATAGGTATTTTTAATACCTTTACTCTGATACCACACATGTCTATATTAATTTTGTTTAAATAGGCGTAAATCGTAAAAAACTGAAAAAGGTCAATTTCCCCCCATACAAATCGACCCCCCCTAAAAATGAGTGTGGGCCGCTAAAAAAAAAAAATACGTGTCGAATTAATTTTCGTTCTTAACAACATATCCAAATTTCATGAAGATCGGAGGGAGACTTCCTTGTAAGAACTCATTCTTATTGAATTAATTCTTTACTGAATTAATTCAATTTTTTCACCATTCAGTAAGAATTGAAAAATTTGCAAACCATTCAGTAAGAATTGAAAAATTTGTTAACCATTCAGTAAGAATTGAAAAATATTTTCACCGTTCAATAAGAAAATATTTTTTTTTGCAAAATGAAAAATAAAATGGTATATTTTTATTTCATTAAGAATACCGAATTTGCTTAAAATTAACAAAAAAAAAATATGACCTTCACCTTTGATATTTTTTTTTTTTTATAATTTTAAGCAAGCTCGGTATTCTTAATGAGTTCCTGTTTTTTACATATATTTCTTCTTTTTCAATAAAAATATATAATTTTATTTTTCACTTTGCAAAAAAAAAAAAATATTTTCTTATTGAACGGTGAAAATATTTTTCAATTCTTACTGAATGGTTAGCAAAATTTTGCGTTCTTACTAAATGGTTAACAAATTTTTCAATTCTTACTGAATGGTGAAGACATTTAATGAATTCAGTAAAGAATTAATTCAATAAGAATGAATTCTTACTGGGCTATTCATAATGAGTAAATTAAATCTAATGTAGGTTTATTTGACTGATATTGCATGAATATTTGTCAAATAAACCTACTTTAAGTACACTTTAAGTATTATGAATAAAGGCCTTAGTGAATAAATTCTTTGAACGTATTTTAAAGAACAATAAAAAAGAATTAAATTCTTTTTCAGTGTTATTGAATGGAAATAAATACGAATTCGTTCGATTCAATTCAATGTGAACAATGAATTAATTCTTTCGACTTTAATTCAGAACGGAAAATTGAATTAAGGAATTAATTCAATACAAGCTCTGGTTGTATGGATAGCCCTATATGGAACTCAGAAAATTGCGTTTTTGGTTTTTAAATTTTTCAAAAACTGGGCTTAGGAGGCGTGGTAAAATATTGGAAAAATGGTAAAATTTGTGGCGAGTTGCCTTAATTAAATATTTATCACATTAAAACGGAATGCACAACAATCTTTAAAACTTACATTCTTATATAGTTATGTATGGGCTATCGATTAAATTTTTATTTTTGGAAAATTTTCAGAACCCGTTCTGAAATTTTCCATTTTTAACTTTCAGAACCCGTTCTGAAATTTTTAATTTTTTTAAAAAGTCAATTTATCAAAAATCCGGACACTTTTTTCTTTTTAAATTTTTTTTTTTAAGGTATAGATGTTTGTCCATCCACACAAAAAAAAAAATCAGTCACGCGTTTTTCGTTTTTTTCGAGAAAATCGCATTTGAATTTTAAATTTCATAACAATTTAGTAATTTGCTTGTATTTTCTTATTTCAACAGATCGCATGAGTAATATTTATGCAATTAATAATACTCATTCGCAACGTTACAACAAGAATATACAAGCAAATTACAAAATTGTTATTAAATTTAAAATTCAAACGCGATTTTCTCGAAAAAAACGAAAAACGCGTGCCTGAATTTTTTTGTGTGGATGGACAAACATCTAAACTTTAAAAAAAAAAAGTGGCCGGATTTTTGATAAATTAACTTTTTTAAAAAATGAAAAATTTCAGAACGGGTTCTGAAAATTTTCCAAAAAAAAAAAAATTAATCGATAACCCATACAAATCTATATAAGAACATACATTTTTGAGATTGTGGTGCATTCCGTTGTAATGTGATAAATATTAAATCAAGGCAAGTCACCACAAATTTTACCATTTTTCCAATATTTGACCACGCCTCCTAAGCCCAGTTTTTGAAAATTAGAAAAACCCAAAACCCAATTTTCTGAGTTCCATATAGGGCAGAGCTTCTCACTAACTTTTGCTTTGCGACCCATTTACAATATTTAAAATTTTTCGCGACCCCCCAACATAAAAAAAATAAATTATAAACGTGAACTTTGACCTCAGTTTTTTTAAAAACCTGAAGGAAAAATTTTGAAACCAAATTAAGAAGCAGTATTGAAAGATTAATCGAAACCGTGTGGTGAGATCACTGATGCCATTTAGCGCTTTTTTTGGAATTCTCTTAGGATTTTTTGACCTTCTTAGAAGCAATTTTTTTTTAAATACTTTTTCTTAAAAAAGGCTGTTCAAAAATGAGCTATTTATAAAAAAAAAGTATTTAAAAAAATATGCTTCTAAGAAGGCCAAAAGACCATAAGAGAGTTTCGAAAAACGCGCTATTTGGCATCAGTGGGTGAGATCCTAGACGCAAACCAAAAATTTCACGTAAAAAACATCTAAAAAATAAAAAAAACCCAATTTTTGTGAACTTTGACCACATTTTCCTATAAAATTTGGAAACCACGTCCCGAACTACGGTATTTTATATCAAAACTTACTATCGTCACCCATTTTTCATTTCCAGTTTAACCTGATCAAATATGAAGAAATGTTTACCAACAAAGCATTTAAAATCCAATTCGGAGTAATGATTATTCTTTTTTCAAAATTATATACCAATTATATCTAGATCCATTATTCGGATCCAAATTTGGAATCAGCATTAAAAAGTAAATCAAAAAAAAAGTGGTCAGATCCCAGACGCATCCGAAAATTTCTCAAACAAAGCTCTTAAAAATGCACAAGAATACATTTTTGTGAACTTTGCCTTTAATTTTCTCAAAAACCTAACGTACTAGAAAAATTTGGATTCCAGATTCGGAATCAGCATCGAAAAGTTAATAGAAAACGAACTGTCAGATCACAGACTCAGCCAAAACACTTCACAAATCAGTGTTGGTCATCCCTGGAAATTAATGATGTACGGTGATTGCGGAGGGACCTTAACTGATAAAAAAATTAATTTTTTGATAAAAGTATTTGTATATTTTTTTAACACTGCAATAAAAAATGTGTCTTAAATTTACCAATTTGAGGTTTCAACAAAATTGTTCGCGACCCCCCTGAAACTCTTCCACGACCCCCTGGGGGGTCGCGACCCACCGCTTGAGAACCATTGATATAGGGCTATCCAAACAACCTATTCAGAAATTTACGGAACACACACTAAGAAAAAAAAATGTTAAAATCAAACAGAAACAACTTTAAATTAAATATAAAACAGTGACGAAATAGAACAAAGTTTGTTTTTATTTAATTTAAATATGTTTCTAGTTGTTTTCAACATGCCACGATTTGTAGACAACATTTTAAAATTAAGATGTAACAATATTGTTTTAAAATTGGCCATGCTAAATTTAAATATGCAACAAATTTTAATTTAATGTTGACCAATATTAATTTAAATATGGGACATTTTTTTCTTTTGCAGCTTTTTACTTACCTATAAACCATGAAATTTAAAATAAAACAATACATATTTTTGTTTAAGTTTTTTTTTTATTTTCAAATTATTTCTACAATATTTTTTAATAACACAGCAAAAAAAAAATTAACACTACTCTAATTGTACATCTAAGGGTAGAATTACATCCAAGGCTTTGGCTTTAAATATTGCTTGTTGGCTTTGGTTTTCGCTATACATAAAAAAATCAAAGCCAAAGCCTTGGATGTACTTTTTCCCTAATTGTAGCACTACATCTAATTACAACAAATGGAATTAAATACCAAATATAAAAAATAAACACATTTAGATTAATACTTATACACAATATATGAAAAACTAAAGTTAGAATTTAGTTTTAGCTTCATTTTCTGCCAATTACAATTGCAGATACATCGACTCCTCGTTCTCAGCACTTCCCTTTTCATATTTTTCTGTCATTATATTTTTTCACTTTGTTTTTAGCTTTTTCAGTTTTATTATTGTTTTTATTGTTAATAATTTCCTTTTTCACTTTTTTCACTTTTTTTTTATTTTATATTAGTTAATTTAATGAATTTCACTCTAGAGAAGTGAAAAAATGCACGTCTTTTTTTAATGAAACAATATTTTAACATTGTTTCTACTTAAAATAAAATTGCCCAACCTTATTATATTTCTTGAAAAAAAAACTTTAAATGTCAAAAAATGAAATTATTCAACTTTAAAATAACCATGAAAAATATTGTTTTTAATACAAATATTTGAACAAGATATTTTTAAAATTTTTAACGGCTTTTAATGACAGCATATTAAATTTAAAGATATCAATTTTAAATCAAAATTGTATGCAATTTTAAAACAAGCATGTTATATTAAAATCAATCAAAAACAATATTAAAATTTTAATTTTTTCCAAAAATATGTAGCATACTTAAAATAAACATGAACATATTTGATTTAAATATGTTTTTTTCCCTCAGTGCATGTTTTTCTGTAGCGGGAGATTTGGTGTGGAATGCCTCATAAATGGCTTTTATGGTTATGATCCCCAATTTCGCTATTTTTGCTCTAACATGTCTAGTTAAGCCTTGAAACGCTAGTGAAGCTGTTTAGAAAATGGATTTTTTTTTTTTTAATTTTTTCAATGATTTCCAAACAAGTTAATATAAAATTTAATATTTTCCTATATTACCTCTTGTTAAGTTATAAAAATTATAGAGATGATCCCTAATTTTTGCTATTTTTACTGTAGCACCTCTAGTTAAGAGGTGGAGAAAGTGACCAAGTTTTTAAATATTTATTTTTGTACAAAATTTTGTTAAAAGAGTTCGAGCAAAAAAACGACCATATCTGGGTATCACTAATAAAAAAATTAAAAAAAAAATATTTTTGGATAACATTTTTGTTAAAATCTTCATTTGCAATTTTATCTGGCTCAAAAAAATCTGTGGATCACCATCAAAAATTTCAAAAATCTATTTTTGTATGAAATTTATCTTAAAATTTCTATTTGCCATTGTCTCTTAAATAAAAAAATAAGAGGAAAAAAGACAAAATCTGAGATCACCATCAATAATTTAAAAAATCTATTTTTGTATGAAATGTGTCTTAACATATTTATTGCCATTATGTTCTTAAATAAAAGAGTTAGAAGAAAATAGATGAAATCTGTGGATAACCATCAAAATTTTCAAACATCTATTTATTTAAAGATACACTCAGAAAATTATTGCAGTTACTACATGACGGTCGTTTGTGTAGTAAGTAGTAGCTGTTGTTTTTAAATACAAATTTGATCGTTTTTGTATGAAAAAATCTAAAACAACTTTTTTTTGTAGTAGTTTCAAAAAATAAATACAAAAACTATACTACACTGTAGCAATAGTTGATTTATGTAGTTGTTTTTAGTTTTTTTCTAAAAACTCGTTTTTTTCTAGAAATTTTTATTGCAAACGAATGTGTCGAACGAGTTGGTCGTGCGGGATGCGGAAGGAATTATTTTTATGCCAAATAAATAATATCTAAATAAATTAAATTACAATTTATTAAATTTAATTATAACAAAAAATATATTTTTGGAAAAATATTCTTGAGCGAAAGAAAATAAGTGGATAAATAAGATAACAAGTGTGTATAATATAGCGCTCACATAAGCGTGCTTAAAAACCTATCGGAAAAAACCCAAAATAAAATGTATGCGGTGTTTTGTTTACTTACACTCAGAAAATTATTGCAGTTACTACATGACGGTCGTTTGTGTAGTAAGTAGTAGCTGTTGTTTTTAACTACAATTTCGGTCGTTTTTGTATGAAACAATCTCAAACAACTTTTTTTGTAGTAGTTTAAAAAAATAACTACAAAAAATATACTACACTGTAGCAATAGTTGATTTATGTAGTTGTTTTTAGTTTTTTTCTAAAAACTCGTTTTTTTCTAGAAATTTTTATTGCAAACGAATGTGTCTAACGAGTTGGTCGTGAGGGATGCCGAAGGAATTAAATAATATCTAAATAAATTAAATTACAATTTATTAAATTCAATTATAACAAAAAATATGTTTTTGGAAAAATATTCTTGAGCGAAAGAAAATAAGTGGATAAATGAGATAACAAGTGTTTATAATATAGCGCTCACATAAGCGTGCGTAAAAACAAATCGGAAAATACCAAAATAAAATGTATGCAGTGTTTTGTTTTCTTCTTCTTTTCTTTGTATACACAACAGAACAGGTACATACATACTTTTTTGAAACATTGCAAATTAATTCTTTTTTTTATAAATCAATTTTACCAAAACATTTCGTTCTTTTTTTATTCCAGAAAAATTTTGATCAGTAGCGGTGATAATTTGTAATAAACTATTAAAAAACAAAGGTAAATACAATCAATTTATTTTGTTTAACATTTTATTAATATAATTTTTTTCTTCTATAATTCCAGATAAATACACCAAAAAATTGTCATCATGTCGAAATTCTATACAACCAACTGAAATGTATGGCTTTTTAAATATGTAAATAAATATCAATCATTTAAACGTTTAAGAAATTTTTTAAATAAAATTTCAGGCAATTGTAGAAAAAACAACTGTATTAAACAGTTTTGTAGTAGTTTTTACTACATTTTGTAGTTGAAAATCAATAGTTAAACACAACAACATGTTCAGTTGTTTTTACCGTAATATGTAGTGGACGCCTTTTCAACAACAAAATGTAGTCAAAACAACTGTCTTTTGTAGTAGATTTTACCGACATACTTTTTTGAGTGTATGAGAGTGCCATCTTTCTTTTCTTTGTATACACAACAGAACAGGTACATACTTTTTTGAAACATTGCAAATTAATTATTTTTTTTTATAAATCAATTCTACCAAAGCATTTCTTTTTTTTTATTCCAGACAAATTGTGATAAGAAGCGGTGGAAATTTGAAACAAACTATTAAAAAAAACAAAGGTAAATACAATCAATTTATTTTGTTTAACATTTTATTAATATAATTTTTTTCTTCTATAATTCCAGATAAATACACCAAAAAATTGTGATCATGTCGAAATTCTATACAACCAACTGAAATGTATTGCTTTTTAAATAAATAAATATCAATCATTTAAACGTTTAAGAAATTTTTTAAATAAAATTTCAGGCAATTGTTGTCAAAACAACTGTATTAAACAGTTTTGTAGTAGTTTTTACTACATTTTGTAGTTGAAAATCAATAGTTAAAAACAACAACATGTTCAGTTGTTTTTACCGTAATATGTAGTGGACGCCTTTTCAACAACAAAATGTAGTCAAAACAACTGTCTTTTGTAGTAGATTTTACCGACATACTTTTTTGAGTGTTACATTTATTTATCTTTTAAAAAACTAATTATTTTTATTTAATTATTTATTTTAATTTTATTTATCAATTTCCTTTTTACGTTTTTATAACACAGAAAATAAACGAAGCACGCACACAAAAATACAAAATGAAAATGGCGGTCTGTATTTGTTTTTTTTTTTTGTTTTTGTTTTCTTTCGATAAATTTTTGTGCAAGTAATTTGCGTTATTGGGCAAGCTACTTGGTTATTTTACATAAAAAACTAATTATGTTACTTTAACATGGACAAGCATAATTTTAGCAAAAATTTGTTAAAAATTTTTTTTTGTATGTAAAAAATTTTACCAAGTAGGATTGCTCAATCTGACACAGATTTTTTTTTGCGTGAACCATTCAGTAAGAATTGAAAAATTTGCTAACCATTCAGTAAGAATTGAAAAATATTTCCACCGTTCAATGAGAAAATATTTTTTTTTTTTGCAAAATGAAAAATAAAATGATATATTTTTATTTCATTAAGAATACCGAACTTGCTTAAAATTAACAAAAAAAAATATGACCTTCACCTTTGATATTTTTTTTTTGTTAATTTTAAGCAAGTTCGGTATTCTTAATGAGTTCCCGTTTTTTACATATATTTCTTCTTTTTCAATAAAAATATACAAATTTTATTTTTCATTTTGCAAAAAAAATATTTTCTTATTGAACGGTGAAAATATTTTTCAATTCTTACTGAATAGTTAGCAAAATTTTGCGTTCTTACTGAATGGTTAACAAATTTTTCAATTCTTACTGAATGGTGCAGAAATTGAATGAATTCAGTAAAGAATTAATTTAATAAGAATGAATTCTTAGTGAATGAACGTATTGAAAGTATTTTAAAGAACAATAAAAAAAAAATTGAATTCTTTTTCAGTGTTATTGAACGGAAATAAATACGAATTCGTTCGATTCAATTCAATGTGAACAATTAATTAATTCTTTCGACTTTAATTCAGAACGGAAAATTGAATTAAGGAATTAATTCAGTACAAGCTCTGGTTGTATGGATAGCCCTATATGGAACTTAGAAAATTGCGTTTTTGGTTTTTCAATTTTTCAAAAACTGGGCTTAGGAGGCGTGGTCAAATATTGGAAAAATGGTAAAATTTGTGGCGAGTTGCCTTGATTAAATATTTATCACATTAAAACGGAATGTACCACAATCTTTAAAATTTACATTCTTATATTGTTTTGTATGGGCTATCGATTAAATTTTTTTTGGAAAATTTTCAGAACCCGTTCTGAAATTTTTAATTTTTTACTTTCAGAACCCGTTCTGAAATTTTTAATTTTTTTTAAAAAGTCAATTTATCAAAAATCCGGACACTTTTTATACCCTCCACTCTAGTGATAGAGGGTATATATAAGTTTGTCATTCCGTTTGTAACACCTCGAAATATTGGTCTAGGACCCCATAAAGTATATATATTCATGATCCTCGATCGATTTTAAGACGATCTAGCGATGTCCGTCCGTCCGTCCGTCCGTCCGTCCGTCCGTCCGTCTGTCCGTCTGTCTGTCTGTCTGTCTGTCTGTCTGTTGAAAACACGCTAACTTTTGAAAGACTTTACGGAGGCTCCTGAAGTTTGGCATATATGTTGGGCATTTACCTGGTCAGGTTGGTATTGCAATCCAGCGAAATCGGTCCAGTGGTTCAAAAGTTATAAGCAAATGAGTAAATTTCGGCAAGGGTTTTTCTGGAATTTACGAGATAAAACACACGGTAACTTTCGAACGGCAATTCTGAGGGTTCTGAAGTGTGGCATACATATTTGCCGTTCCTCTGGTCCGCTTTGTTTTAAATTTCAGACAAATCGGTGCAGTGGTTCAAAAGTTATTAGCAAAACCGTATATTTCAGATTCTCCTCACCTTAAATTCACGTGTTGAAACCCCGTTAAACAGGTTTTAAAAACATTGGTAAGTCACAAAAATATTTTACAACGCATTTTTGTCACTCAAAAATATTTTTACACTAAAAGAAAAAAAAAATACATTCGAAAAAAATTTTACACTCAAAAAAAATTTTACACCCAAAAAAAAATTTAGTAATTTTTTTTTCAAACATTAGTTAAAAAAAAAGTTTTTTTAAACAAAATAAAATATTTCTAATCAAAAATGTTATTTTTTCACTCTAGAAAATTTACTATAACTTAAAAAGGGCATTGTGGAGGGTATTCATAGATTCGGCCAAGTCGAATTTAACTTTTCTACTTGTTTCTTTTTAATTTTTTGTTTTTAAGGTTTAGATGTTTGTCCATCCACACAAAAAAAAATCAGTCACGCGTTTTTCGTTTTTTTTTGAGAAAATCGCATTTGAATTTTAAATTTCATAACAATTTAGTAATTTGCTTGTATTTTCTTATTTCAACAGATCGCATGAGTAATATTTATGCAATTAATAATACTCATTCGCAACGTTACAACAAGAATATACAAGCAAATTACAAAATTGTTATGAAATTTAAAATTCAAACGCGATTTTCTCGAAAAAAACAAAAAACGCGTGTCTGAATTTTTTTGTGTGGATGGACAAACATCTAAACTTAAAAAAAAAAAAAGTGGCCGGATTTTTGATAAATTAACTTTTTTAAAAAATGAAAAATTTCAGAACGGGTTCTGAAAATTTTCCAAAAAAAAAAAATTTAATCGATAGCCCATACAAAACTATATAAGTTTTTGAGATTGTGGTGTATTCCGTTTTAATGTGATACATATTTAATCAAGGCAACTCGCCACAAATTTGACCATTTTTCCAATACACTCAAAAAATTATGTAAGTTACTACATGTTAGTTGTTTGTATATTTTACAGTAGTTAGTTGTTTTCAACTACAAAGTCAGTTGTTTTTGTATGAAAAATATCAAACAACTATTTCGGTTAGTTATTTTAAGTCGTTTTTTTTGAACAACTAACAAAAAAGTACTGTGATGTAGTAAATAAAATAAATTTTCGTTTTTTTTTTTTTGTATTTTGATTATTATATTTTTACTACATTTTAGTTGTTTTGACTACAAATGTAAGCAACGCACAGTGCCACATTTGGCCAATCTAGGACGACAAAAATCCAATTTTAATTATATTGACTTGAAACTCGGTATAAATGTTCATTTTGACTTCAAAAATACCATTATGAAAAATATGGGAGGTCGGTTAAGGGCCACGCCCACCTATTGAAAAATTTGTAATTTCGGTTATAATTTCTTGAAATTTAGTATATATACTCTCAAGGGGGGCGGTCAGACAATTGCCACTCCCACTTTTTTAAAGGTTTACATATCGCCCCACTGTAGTCGGCGTCGCAGACAGTCGAAAAAGTTAGTCATTGAAATAAGTACTATGGAAATTGGTCAATAAATCTGAAAAAGTCCGGCGACCAATGCGGACCAAAAACAAAAGTTTTATTCCATCAAAAAAAATAAACATATAATTTTCTTTTTAAAAATTTGTATTTTGTTAAAAATTTAATAAAAAATAGATAAATTTGTTAAAAAAAAGAAAAAGATATGACTTAAAGCATTTAAATATCCTTTAAAATTACCAAAAAATAGTGCATAAATATCTCTTTTGGTTCAAAAGTTAGAACAGTTTAAACTCGACTTAATTTATGCGAAATAATGCACTCAAAAAATTAAAATTATGTTAGTAAAATCAAATGAAAATGTCAGTTAAAATAACTACTTTGTAAGTTGTTTTGGGGTCAACTACTTTTTCAGTTAAATCAACTGACTTATGTAGTAAAAACTACTAATATTTGTAGTCAAAACAACTAAAATGTAGTAAAAATAATCAATACACTCAAAAAATTATGTTAGTAAAATCAACTGAAAATGTCAGTTAAAATAACTACTTTGTAAGTTGTTTTGGGGTCAACTACTTTTTCAGTTAAATCAACTAACAATGTTAGTTATTTTAACTGACAAAAAACAACTGACTTATGTAGTAAAAACTACTTACATTTGTAGTCAAAACAACTAAAATGTAGTAAAAATAAAAAAATCAATATATATTTTTTTTTTCAAAAAAATTTTCAGAAAAAAAAAATTTAAGACCAAATTTTTTCCAAGTTTTTTTTTTTTTAAAAAAAGTTTCAAAATTTTTCATAGATAAAAAAAATAAAATTAACTACTTTAAATAACTGTTACTACATTACAGTAGTTTTTTGTTAGTTATTAAAAAAACGAATTAAAATAACTAACAGAAATAGTTGTTTGATATTTTTCATACAAAAACAACTGACTTTGTAGTTGAAAACAACTGACTACTGTAAAATATACAAACAACTAACATGTAGTAACTTACATAATTTTCTGAGTGTATATAATTTTTTTTTTTCAAAAAATTTTTCAGAAAAAAAATTGAAGACCAAATTTTTTCCAATTTTTTTTTTTTTTTAAGTTGTGAAAAATAAAAAAAAACGAAAATTTATTTTTATTTTTTGAAAAAATACTTAAAAATTTTTTCAGAGATAAAAAAAATAAAATTAACTACTTTAAATTACTGTTACTACAGCACAGTACTTTTTTGTTAGTTGTTCAAAAAAACTATTTAAAATAACTAACAGAAATAGTTGTTTGATATTTTTCAAACAAAAACAACTGACTTTGTAGTTGAAAACAACTAACTACTGTAAAATATATAAACAACTTACATGTAGTAACTTACATAATTTTCTGAGTGTGTACACTAGTTACAGGATTTTACAAGATGCAACTTTATGCACCCACCTGTTAGTAACGAACAGACTTATCGTTCTTATACACTCAAAAAATTATGTTAGTAAAATCAACTGAAAATGTCAGTTAAAATAACTACTTTGTAAGGGGTTTTTGGGGTCAACTACTTTTTCAGTTAAATCAACTAACAATGTTAGTTATTTTAACTGACAAAAAACAACTGACTTATGTCGTAAAAACTACTTACATTTGCAGTTAAAACAACTAAAATGTAGTAAAAATAAAATAATCAATACACATTTTTTTTTGTCAATAAAAATTTCAGAAAAAAAATTGAAGACCAAATTTTTTTTTTTTTAGAAAAAAAGTTGTGAAAAATAAAAAAAATAATTTTTTTTTTTTAAAAAAAACTTTGAAAATTTTTCAGAGATAAATAAAATAAAATTAACTACTTTAAATAACTGTTACTAACTACATAACAGTACTTTTTTGTTAGTTGTTCAAAAAACGAATTAAAATAATTAACAGAAATAGTTGTTTGATATTTTGCATACAGAAACAACTGACTTTGTAGTTGAAAACAAGTAACTACTGTAAAATATACAAATAACTAACATGTAGTAACTTACTTAATTTTCTGAGTGTATGATTATTTCCGTGCTATTAGGAATGTTTTATAATACATACAAACATATCATGAAAATCGGGGAACTTTTTTTTATTTTTGTCGTGATAGATTGGCCAAATGTGGCACTGTGCTACGACGTATTCAGAATGGGGCCCAACAACAATAAAAGTAGTTGACCCCAAAACAACATACAAACATAAGAGGTGGAGAAAGTGACCAAGTTTTTAAATATTTATTTTGGTACAAAATTTTGTTTAAAGAGTTCGAGCAAAAAAACGACCATATCTGGGTATCACTAATAAAAAAATTAAAAAAAAAAAATATTTTTGGATAACATTTTTGTTAAAATCTTCATTTGCAATTTTGTCTTAAAATTTATATTTGCCATTGTCTATTTAAATAAAAGAGTAAGAGCAAAATAGACAAAATCTGGGATCACCATCAACAATTTAAAAAATCTATTTTTGTATGAAATGTGTCTTAACATATTTATTGCCATTATGTTCTTAAATAAAAGAGTTAGAGGAAAATAAATGAAATCTGTGGATAACCATCAAAATTTTCAAACATCTATTTATTTAAAGATAGTTAAACAAAAAAGGTTTTTTACGTAGCTGGCCATGGGTCGGGCTTAGAGATTGCAAACTCCATCCCTAAGACACCTGTGGACAGGATCCCCCACCCTCTCCGCAAAATATTTTGTTTTTTGTCAGCAGGGGTTTTAATTTAAAGATGTTTAACAAAAAAAATTGTATGTGTAGAAGGTCTTCGGCAGGGCTTTCAAACATTTTTAAAAATTTTCAAATGAGTAACAAAGCCATATATGGCTTTATTTCTCAACTCATTGGGAAATAAGGCCATATGACCTTATTGCCTATGGCTTTATTTCACCCCCCTATGAGGCATTACACACCAAATTCCAAGCGAAAAAACATGTGCCCCATGAATGTCTGAACAGGTTATATGGAAATGTGGAACTTAGAAAATTGTGTTTATGGTTTTTCAATTTTTCAAAAACTGGGATAAGAAGGCGTGGTTAAACATTGAAAAGTGGTAAAATTTGTACCGAGTGCCCTTGATTAAATATTTATCAAATTTTCATTTTCAAAATTTAATTTTATAAAAATGATAATTTATCCGGCCACATTTTTTTTGTTTAAGTTTAGATTAAGTTTAGATTTAAAATGCAGGATGTAATTTTTCGTAGTTTTCGAGAAAATCGCATTTGAATAATGGATTTCATAAAAATTCTATAATTCTCTTGTGTTTAACTGTGTCAACATCGCGTATGAGTATTCGAAATTCGTTGGTTTCGTAAATATTTATTGCTCATACGCTAGGTTGACTATACTTAAGCTAACAAGGGAAGTCTCCCTGGTGTCACCCTCCGTTCTTCATGAAATTTGGATATGTTGTTAAGAACGAAAATTAATTCGACACGAATTTTTTTTTAGCGGCCCAAACTCATTTTTAGGGGGGGTCGATTTGTATGGGGGGAAATTTACCTTTTTCAGTTTTTTACGATTTACGCATACTTTTACAAAATTAATATAGGCATGTGTGGTATCAGATTAAAGGTATTAAAAATACCTATCTCGTGGTGCTAACAACGGGCCAAAGAAGTTAATATTTTTCGACTTATTAACAAAAATGTCCTAAAATTTTGGTATTTTACTCAATATGACGAAAAGTTTTGCATGTTTGGACACGTTCTTAGCACACGTAGATAGCTTTTCCAAAGACCTTTCATTTGGTATGTAACATGACTACCCAGCAAAAAATAATCGAGATTGTGGAAGCAGTTCATAATTTTTTTGGCATACACAAGCGCTTCGTCTTCAGCACATAGATATTTCTGGCTTACAGTAGTGCATACTAGATGCACTACTGTAAGGCAGAGACAGAAATATAAATTTTTCGATAAATTACGAATGTAAACAGACATTTTTAAATACATTCGCTTACAGTAGTGCATCTAGTATGCACTACCGTAAGGCAGAGAGAAAAAACCATAAATTATACGACGACTTACCAGCATCAAACATCAAAACGAAAATTTGGATGACGCAATAAAAAATATATTTTTAATTCAATTGATATTTCGTTTTTTTGTGAACGGACGTGTACGCATGTGCAAAAGTGAAAACAAAACTTACGACTACATACTATTCAGACATTAAAACTGTAGTATTATTTGTGTGCCTACGAGGAGCACTTCCTTCATACAAACTTTTCAGGCATGAAGACTTTAGTGATGGTAATACATTATTTTTGTGCTTTATTGGAGCAATGATTTCTGAGCATCCAATATGCTTCCAAAAATGCACCTAGTAAGCTTCTAAGAAGGTATGATTTCATTACATTTTAATTGCGCTGAAATAAGTGCTCGGATGAATTGCTCTAAAGTGGGACATTGCGACCAAATATCATGCCATACGTAAGCAGGTTTGTAAGGGAATGTCAACTCAACATTCCCTTACAAACCTGCTTACGGCGAAGCAGTAGTTTTTGGTGGGTAGGTTTCTTTGCATAATATTGGAGATAAACGTTAAAAAAAACACGTATCCCATTATTTTTTCTGCTCTACAAAATAAAACCAATTCCATAAAGATCCGCGGGTGACACTAGTGAGAATTCCCTTGTAAGTACTCTGTTTTTTACGGTGAAAATTTTACTTAAACTTTAAACGCGTTAAATCACAATAAAACATTTAAGCTGGATTACTCAATGCTCCGTTATAAAATAACTCTCCGTTAAATTTGACTTTTTCATACAAATTTTGACATAAAGCTCCGTTAAATCGGCAGTTAGCAGCTAACTTTTCATTGAGTAATCCGCCCTTAAAAATCAACAACTTTTGACAATTAAATGAAAGAAACGATCATAACAAAACTGAAATGTCACTTTTTCACGGCAATTTAAATTGTCGCGTATAATAAAAATTTAAATTTTTACAGATTTTATCCCGTGAAATCGAACAGAGTACTATGACACAGACTAATACAGACTCGACATAAGTGACAGGTGTCAAAAAAGTATTCTTTAACCATATGGTTAATATTTTCAAATTATTCTACGAATTAGGTTAGAAAGAGAAAACTGATATAACGCACCATAAGAAAATTGGATGCCAGATCGGTTTTTGTAGTTTCACTTACTCCTAAGTCGTAGAAAGTGTTGCCATGTTAGCGTAAAACGGACTAAAAACCGCTGTGTTTTCTCCTAAAATCGCTTAGTTTTTCCCCATTTTTTCTTTCAAAACTCTACTGTCGAGTCTGTATTTAGTCTGTGATATAAGGATGGGTTTTACACTAAAAACCGCTGTGTTTTCTCCTAAAATCGCTTAGTTTTTCCCCATTTTTTCTAATAAAACTCTAGTGTCGAGTCTGTTTATAGTCTGTGACTGTGACACAGACTAATACAGACTCGACATATGGTTAATATTTTCAAATTATTCTACGAATTAGGTTAGAAAGAGAAAGCTAATATAACGCGCCATTAGAAAAATGGATGCCAGATCGGTTTTTGTTGTTTCACTCACTCCTAATTCGTAGAAAGTGTTGCCATGTTAGCGTAAAACGGACTAAAAACCGCTGTGTTTTCTCCTAAAATCGCTTAGTTTTTCCCCATTTTTTCTTTCAAAACTCTACTGTCGAGTCTGTATTTAGTCTGTGATATAAGGATGGGTTTTACACTTAACAAAGTTTTACTGCAGAAATTAATTAAAAAATGTTAAAAAAAATAAAAATTGTAAAAAGCACTAAAGACACTAACGTAAAATTGAAAAAGTACCAAGTTAATGATTTTTCTTAGTTAAGCACTAAGGACAACATTTTGACGTTTTCAGGCATAAAAAAGCACCATAAATAGTGCCAAAAGCACTTACAAGGAAGGTCTTTCACAGGGCACCCACGGATTGTCCTGAAACTTGAATATTGGAATGAGTGGAGAAAAATAAGAGTTACCTGTTTTTTTAGCTGCCCAATCTCAAATTTAAAAATGGGCTACCACCTTATGAAAAATTATGGGCTCTCGGGAAAATCCGAATAAAAGCCGAACTAGCAAGAATTCCGCAAAACTCAAAAATACGGGTCGGCTTAATTTTAATACACATTATTATACACTAGGGTGGCTCGTTTTTGGGCTTTTCTCTCTGATCAAATTCTAATACCCGCCAAAAGTGTCGATCCACTTAGGGTAACTCACGTGCAAAATATCACTCCATTCGGAGTTTATCTTCTGTCTCCACTTTGAGCCTCAAAATTGGGATTTTTGCAAAAAAGGACTTTTTTTACAAAAAAATAAAAAAATTTAAGTTTTTTTATTAAAATAACTAAAAAAAAATTTTTGTATAATATTTGATCGTAAATACTTAAATATGAAATTTAAAGATTTTACGGTATCATTAACCCGTTCAAACTTGATACCAAATAAATGGCATGATTTTGGGGGCGTTCTCAAAACACCTTTTTTCAAAATTTGAAAATTTTATTAAAAAAAAATTTTAAATATATCATTTTTTCTTTCTGAATTCATTAAGAACACCTTGGAGAAGAAAAATGTGAAATATTGGGAATCACGGGGGGAAGTTAGCGGATTTCAAGAAAATGTTGGTTTTATCAATAATTTGGATTAATAAAATCTTATAAATTTCATTTTTGGGCAAATTAACTTTTTTTTGGTGTCGTGGCATTCCATTAGATAACTTTAAGTCTGTCATGAAATATTACCGATCTAAGACGTCTTTAACCCACATTGGCTGGGGGTCAAAAATGACCCCCGCCTGAAATTTGAAGTTTAGAGCTTAAATTTTGTGCTATTAACAAGTATAAAACGGCTTTTGTGTTTTTTACCCTAACTATTATTTCGTATTAATATATTATCTTTAAAAAAATCGTTAACCCTTCTTGTTAGGGGGTCAAAAATGACCCATTTAATAAAAAGTATATATTTTTTATAGAAAATTAATTTGTGGCAGTCTATTTGATAACTTTAAATCAGCCATAAAATTTCACCTATTTAAGATATCTTTAACCCACATTGGCCAGGGGTCAAAAATGACCCCGGCAAAAACTTTTCGGCATAGTGCTTGAATTTTTTGATATCAACAAAATTTATATTTTTTATTGAATGGGTCATTTCTGACCCCCTACCAAGAAGGGTTAACGATTTTTTTAAAGATAATATATTAATACGAAATAATAGTTGGGGTAAAAAGCACAAAAGCCGTTTTATACTTGTTTATAGCACAAAATTTAAGCTCTAAACTTCAAATTTCCTGCGGGGATCATTTTTGACCCCCAGCCAATGTGGGTTAAAGTCGTCCTAGATCGGTAAGATTTCATGACAGACTTAAAGTTATCTAATAGAATGCCACGACACTAAAAAACAGTTAATTTGCCCAAAAATGAAATTTATAAGAAATTATTAATCCAAATTATTGATAAAAACAACATTTCCTTGAAATCCGCTAACTTTCCCCCGCGATTCCCAAAAAGTGGCTCGACGGATATCCGCCATATTTCACATTTTTCTTCCCCAAGGTGTTTTTAATGAATTCAGAAAGAAAAAATGGTATATTTAAAATTTTTTTTTAATAAAATTTTCAAATTTTGAAAAAAGGTGTTTTGAGAACGCCCCCAAAAGCATGCCATTTTTTTGGTATCAAGATTGAACGGGTTAATGATACCGTAAAATCTTTAAATTTCATATTTAAGTATTTACGATCAAATATTATACAAAAAAAAATTTTAATTATTTTAATAAAAAAACTTAAATTTTTTTATTTTTTTGTAAAAACCCGAGTAAAAATTTTCTGGTCTAATCATATATAATTTGATACAATCATATATGAGTTAATATGCTTCCGTATAAATTTATATAAAATTGTATCTATCACTTTGATACGGTTGATCCACTTTATATGGTTAGATATTGCTCCATATATGATTAGATTCGTATTTTGGTTTTGCTCATCAAATTATATAAAAATTGATATTATAAGATCAATTTGATCTAATTAGATTTGACCAAATTCAGGATCAAATTGTATCAATTTTTATATTTTTTGATCTAAAGTAATACAATTAGATATTATTTGATACAACCATTTTACGGATCAAATTAGATCTATTCAGTAAAATTAGCATAATATTTTTACTAGGGAAAAGTCCTTTTTTGCAAAAACCCCAATTTTGAGGCTCAAAGTGGAGACAGAAGATAAACTCCGATCGGAGTGATATTTTGCACGTGAGTTACCCTTAGGGGACCGACACTTTTGGCGGGTATTAGAATTTGATCAGAGAGAAAAGCCCAAAAACGAGCCACCCTATTATACACATCTCCCCCAACGTTTATAGATTTTTGACAATAACGAACTTAAGAAAGCCGAATTTGGACACGATACGCCTTCGGATAGGCCTTCAAAAAACCTTTCGATCTGTATCAAATGTTCATATAGTTTCTTTTGAAGAAATGGGAAAAATCCTCATAAACCGAAAAAAATCCAGTTTTTTCCCCTCCCGTTTGGCACACTAAGGGCGGATTACTCAATGAAAAGTTAGCTGCTAACTGCCGATTTAACGGAGCCTTATGTCAAAATTTGTATGAAAAAGTTAAATTTAACGGAGAGTTATTTTATAACGGAGCATTGAGTAATCCAGCCAAAATGTGAGATTGGGCAGTTAAAAAAACAGGTATTTTGCTCCACTCCTTCCCAAGTTTCAGGACAATCGGTGGGTGCCATGTGAAAGACTTTCCTTGTTAGTTGGCTGAAAATAAGGTCCACCTTAATATATAATATTAACAAAAAAAAAATATTAAGTTTTCAGTTACACCCTGCAAGTTTTCTTTACGCATGCCATATTTATTATCATCCATTATAAGAAATTTACTACTATTTTGTAGAACATAAAACATTTTTATAAAACGAAGAAAAGGACAACTATATTGCCAAATCCCATTTCGCCATTTTTTATACTACATATAACGGTCACATAAAGCTTTTCAAAGTTATAGGTGGAAAATCAACTACAGTTGGAAAATTTTACTGTAAGTGTTAAGAAATAAAAAAAATCATATATTATTTGAGCGGAGGAGCGCTTGTAAGATAATATATATTTAAAAAAAAAAAAAAAAATAATTAAGAAAAAAAAATATATAAATTTTAAATTTAAATTAAAGAATAAAATAAATATAAAACAATTGAAACTATAACAAATTATAAAAAAATTAAAAAAGTTGAACATATCGATAGAATATTATGGAATTTTTTTGCTATATGTATATTTTATGCGTATGACGTTTTCAAGTGAAAATTTTCATTGATTTTTCTAATTTTTTTTTTTCGGTGAACAAGTGTATTAAGATTTCTTTATTGGAATTTATATAAAAAAATATGAGGAAATTAAGTTAAATTGAGAAAAATAAGATAAAGAAAATTTACTAAATAAAAATTAAATATAAAAAATAAAAAAAAATCTATAAAAAATAATAAATTAATAAAAAAATAAGTTACGAATAAAAAAAGTTTTAACAATAAAATTAAAAACAAGCAAACAAATCAAAATTAAGAAAAAAATTGTTTTAAAATAGCTTTAAAAATATAAATTAAAAAAAAATTATATAAAAAATTTTATATATTTTTTTTTTTTGATATTAAAAAAATTTTTCTTTCAGCATTGTTCCAGTATATAAAACTTTTACGGCGATTTGACGAAAACAGTTAGGAAAGCTTTTTCGCTTTTATTCGTAAAAGGACTCTCATGCCTGTGTG
Source organism: Pegoplata infirma (assembly GCA_963921195.1). Lineage (NCBI taxonomy): Eukaryota > Metazoa > Arthropoda > Insecta > Diptera > Anthomyiidae > Pegoplata > Pegoplata infirma. The sequence goes on from OY992539.1 coordinate 55,444,729, forward strand.
TGCGCTTAGAGTCTTCTATTTTTTTGGTCACATCACGTTAAATAGTGTTGACTTCATTCAATAATTAAACAAACAAAATCCGCAAAAAGAGCAATCAAAAATTTAACAACAAAAAACCACAAATAGAGAAGAAGAATAATAACAACAGAAATTTAACAACGAATTGTATTTAAAACACACACTCTCTATCTCTCTCTTTGAATATATACCGTTATCATTAAACAACAATTTAACACCACCCTACCTAAGACGAAGACTTGTTTTACCGTTATCAGCAAAAACGAAGCGAAAGTGTCTTTTACGCTGTCGTCGCTATACTCGGGCTCGTCGTCATCGTCATCAATTGTTGTGTTAACTTAAACATTGGCAAACTTTAGCTAGTGTTTAAGCGACTCCCCCCTTTAGCAAAAAGAAAGCCCCTCGGCTGAAAGCAGCAAAAACAGCAGTTTTCAATAGAAAACCTCCTCAAACTATCCTACACACACAAAACACAACTCTAACGAGAATATAATATGTAAGTATTGATTTTTGTTTGTCGTCTTATCTTTTCAAAACCAGCACTTGTATAAAATTCCGTTCGTTGTTTTAAATTATTTTTGATTTGATTTTTATTTAGTTCAAGTGCAAATTTCTGTTTTACTAAAAAAAAAAAACTTACCAAAAAAATATTCAAATTCAAAAACATATACAGTTAATCGGGTATAAAAAACCCCAAATCGCGTGCTTTAACCCTATAATTTTAACTTAAAATGTAAGTTAATTTCTTTATTTGAGATTCTCAAAACATGCAAAATTTTATTGTGTTTCAAAACAAAATATTTTGTTTAAAAGTTTCATGAAATCGTACAAATACAGTAAATAATTCATTTAAGGTCATTTTAATTATGATTCATTCATTGGAGAATTGGTGGTAAAAAAGGTTTTCAAAAGTTATTCCTTATTTGTCGAAATAAAAAAAGGATAAAAAAATCTGTATGTATATGTCACAAAACTTACATACACTCACACACACACGCACATACCAACACATGGACATCTTCATCACACATACATTTAAACATACATAATTTATAATAATAATTTAATTTCACAATTTTTTCAAGTACATAGTTTGTACTCGAATAACAAATATTTATTTAAATTAGTTGAAAAACTCAAAAAATCCCTAAAATCTAATTTCGCTTAAGTAGTAACGAATAATAAATAAATTAGAATTTTTTTTGTTTGGGAAATTAAACTTAACAATTTTGGTGTAAATTTATTAATTATTGATTTTTAAATTTTTGGCACTAGAACTATATTTATAAGATATGTGGTGACGCTTTAAAAGATTGGCGACAATTTTATAATCCTTGATAAGAATATATTGATTTTGTACAATTAACTTTTGGGGAGTTAACCTTAATTCCATCCTTGTATCGATTTTAAACCCAAACTAGATTTCAATTGATTGTAATCAGTGTTGGCTACCGTTACCCTTTCAATACCGTTACCGATTAAAAACCCTTTAATATTGACTACCGTTACCGTTACCAATACCGAAATAAAAAAATTTAAATACCGTTACCGATAAAAAACCATTACCTTTATTCGGATTTTTACCGGTATTATGTATATCGGTTTTGTTTCGGTTGTCTTAATATTACTTATTTTAAATTTTTTGCAGATAAAAAACAAAGTAAAATATTTTTAATATACCCGAGTAAAAAAGATTATATATAATTTTACTTATTTTTATATAAACATATATTATTTCATAAATTTATACGTAAATTGTTTTGCTATCATATAAGATTATATATATTTACACTTCGTATTTTTTTTTTATATAAAATTATATAAAAGAAAACGTTAAGTTATACATAATAAAAAATTGCTCAAATGTGAAAAAATCAGCTGACTACTTTAATAATTTTACAGAAATTTATCTGTTTGTAAGAAAATTTTCTTGAAAAAAAATTAAAAATTTTATAATTTTTTTTTTTAAATTTATTGAAACGCTTCTTTTATAACATTTTTAACAAAAAAAAGTATTTTTTACTTAAAAAAATACAATTTCAATGTTCAGGCTGTTTATCTGAAATCAGAAGATTTTTCATTTTAAATCAGCAGATTTATCTACGGTTTTGACCAGGGCTGTCAGATATGCCGATTTCTCGCCAAACGTGGCGATTTTGAAATGTGTTTGGCGACGAGTTTTTCGATTTGGCGACGTGGCGATTTTTTGGCGATTTACAAAATGATTGGCGATTTCTTTGGCGATTTTGTCAAATTATTTCCTGAATATTTTCAAAAGATTAGTAGAGCCATTATTTCAAATTATCAAATTTTATTTACTTTTTCTGCGCTTAGACAGTTAAAACTTTTTTTTTAAACATTTTCGAAAGACTTTCTACAAGTCTGCTAGTCTAAGTGGCTCTTTATGAATTAAAACAAAACAAAAAACATTTGGGAAATTTGTCCAGTGTCCAGGAGAGTCAAAAACTATAATACGCGAATCACAAAAAAATTAATTACTTTTTTTCTCCAATTTTACACTGTTGTAAACACTTGTTGAGTAAAAATAGCGATAAGAAAATTAAGAAATATTCAAGACCGATTATAATAGATCGATTGGGGTCTTTGCATTAGTGCAGAAACAAGCATAAATGAATTTTGAGTGAAATTTATTGCCTATAGACAGATTTTAGAAGTAATTAGCAAAATTTTTAAATGGATTTTTAAATACAAAAACTAAAAAAATTTACTTTTGGCGATTTTTATGTATTTTTCTAGGATTTTGGCGATTTTTGAGTATTATTATTTTCTAGCCATTATAAAGAAAACAAAATATATTTTTTTTAAATAAAAATAATTATTTTTTTTTAACAAAAACTGAAAAAATTTGAGTTTTGGCGATTTCTGGCGATTTTTGACATCCGATTTGGCGATGAGCGTAAAAAAAATCTGACAACCCTGGTTTTAACAGATTTTTCTGCAAACTCTACCTGGTTTATCCAGACAGAAATTTAGCAAACCGCTTCAGCAAAAATCAGCAGATTTCTTAAATGGCCTAAAAAGCAGATATTTCTGTTGATTGGACAGACATCTTATAAACACGTAAAAAATCAATAATTTATTTGTTGAATTACAATATTGCGTGAATATTTTAATTAAATTCTGAATTAATAGTCTATATAATTATAGGTTAAAAATACACCAAATTTATCAGTTTTTTTAAATTTTATTAAATAAATTTTTGATTTTTTACGTGTTTTTAAAAAATTTGTGACTTTTTTACATGTTTGGGAAATTTTATTCATAATACCGGTACATACCGGTATCGTTGTTTCGGTAACGGTTAACCGTTACCTAAATAATCTAAAATACCGTTACCTTTACCATTACCGATATAAAAAATATGTAATACCAATACCGTTACCAATACCGTTATTCGTTTCGGTTGCCAACCCTGATTGTAACTGATACCCTATTCACACTTATAGTTTTAAAGCGTTTTTAGCAATTATTTTTAGCATTTTCTGTCAATATACTGTAATAGAATAAAGAAAGTGCTAAAAATATTGCTGCCAAAAACGATTTAAAACTGTACGTGTGAATAGGGTATGAGGCAGATTTTTCAATTTTTAAATTATAGGTGTTTTCACAGCCACGCGAAAATAAGTGAGGTAAATGGCAAATTTGCCAAACGTAAAATAATTTAACTACACGTAAGAAAATTTTTAACGAGTACTTACAAGGAAGGTCTTTCAAAGGACACCCACCGATTGTCCTCAAACTTGCAGATAGGAAAGAGGGGAGCAAAATAAGGGCTAACTGTTTTGTTATAGCAGCCCAATCTCACATTTAGCGGGTCAAAAAGGAGGAGGAAAAACGGGATTTTTTCGTTTTTTGAAAATTTTTCCCATTTCTTCAAATGAAACTATATGAATATTTTACACAGGTCGAAAGGATTTTTGAAGGCCTATCCAATGGTGTACCAGTCGTGTCCAAATTCGGCTTCGTTAAGTTCGTTATTGTCAAAAATGTAAAATTGTTGGGGTAGTTTATATGGAGATGTATATAGTACGTACGACCACCAAAATCATATAAAATAATCTCTATAAAAATTAAGCAGATCCGTATTTTTTTTTTACTATTTACACAATTGATGAATTTCTATCATCTAAACTCTACAAAAAATGTAATATTATCCGCGGAAAATTTAATATAATTCGGGGAAAACTTTTTTTTTTCGTGAAATGTTTTTTAAATTTTTTTTTATTTTGGTTATTTTGTTTATTTTGTTAATTATGAAAATGTGTAGAATACGCGACAAAAAAGAAACAAAAGTTTTACAAAAAAACTATTTTTCGCGGAATTCTCTTTTCGGCGATTTTTTTTGCGAAAAAATCCAATCATATTCTAAATTTAAATTTAAAAATTATTCCGAAATTATAAAAAAATAATTTTATGGTCTACGCAAATACGAGCGCTAACTTCGAAAAACGGGTCCAAGTTTGAATGTCTTCTGATATAAAAATATTTTATTTTCTTAACAAAGAAAATAAAACAAGGGCGAATGTCTCAGAATCTGAGAATTTTTCTATACGGAAAATGTTGCAGAATCTGAGAATTTTCTATGCGGAAAAAAGTCGCAGAATCTGAGAATTTTCTATACGGAAAAATGTCTCAGAACCAGAATCTCAGAATTTTTCTATATAGAAAACTGTCTTCGATTCTGAAAATTTTTCTTTACGGGCAAGTGCTCTGAAATCTGAAAATTTTTATATACCGAAAAATGTCTCAGAGTCTCACAATTTTTCTATGAAGGTAGTTTTTTTCTCAGAATCTGAGAATTTTTCTATACAGGGAAAATTTCTCAAAATCTGACAATGGAAGTATCTTAATCTCAACCCTTCTGAACCGATTTGCCTGAAACTTAAACTATATATAAAAGAGACGATTTTAAGGTTGGGGTGTTTTGGCTTTTCGGCCATATCAGTGTTTAAAAATTTCATTGTTCCCTTATGAAACAATGTGGACCATCGGGAAAATTTCGATAGCTCTCGAACTTAAAGGAATATCGTTTAGAGAAAACATACGTGGCGACTTTAATTTAATAAAAAATTTTTTCGCATTCATATGGATATCGTTGGTCTAAGTCTTCATATAAATACCCCCAAAATTTGCACATTTTCATGAACATTTTTTTTTTTTAACAAAGTCGAATTTTTATAAGGTTAGGCATTAAAAAAACCTTTCTTCTCATATGCAAACATCATATAGTTTCTTAAAAAGAAATGGCTAAAAAATCTAAAATCTATTTTTTTTGATAAGTTTTTAAACCCATTTTAAAAAACCCCTAAATCCCCGAAATGGCCGATAAGCCGAAACGCCCCAACCTTAGAATTGACTCTTTTATATATATATTAAGTTTCATGCAAATAAGGGTTGTGAGTATATTTCTATACAGATAAAATGTCTCAGAATCTAAAAATTTTCTAACAGTAAAAGTATAATAAATAATAATAGTATAATAATTTTGACCCAATGATCAGTTTTTATTTTTTTTTTCCAATTTAATTACAAACTATTTTTATTTTTAATAATTCAAACCTAACCGAAAACTGGTAACTATGACTGTCATCTCGTTGTAGCGAAATCGAGCAAGGGTTTTGGTGGGAATCGAACCCACGACCCCCTGTTTCATAGGCTAGAACGCTACTAACTAACATACAGGGGCCCCTACAGGAAAAATATCTAAGAATCTGAAACAATATTTCTATATAGAAAAATGTGTCAAAGTCTGAGAATTTTTCTATACGGAAAAAATATTCTAGAATCTAAGAATTTTTCTAAACTGGAAAAAGGTCTCAGAATCTGAAAAATATTCAATACACTCAAACAATTATGTAAACAAAATCAACTGAATATGACAGTTAAAACAAATACTTTGTAAGTTATTTTGGGGTCAAGTTCATTTTCAGTTAAAATAATTATTTTTCAATTCCATTTCCAGGATTCTGGAGAGTTGTCCAAGCAGTGAAATTGCCGTGGCTGGCGAATTTATTTATTTCTCTTATTTATTCCTCCATTCCAACCATTTGAATCCAGTTGCCGGTCACGTTGATTTATTCGCCGCGCATAACCACCTGTCGCAACTAGTGAACGAACCAACACGCTTAACGGGCGTTGAAAATGAACACCGGAATACTCTCGATGCAATGTTTTAACTCTCTTATGAAGTTAAAACATTTGCACCTCTTGGTAATTCGGATCACTGCACCATTTACGCCTCCATCTCGTACTCCAAACTTCATAAAGTTTCACAACGGCTACGTTCAGTATTTATATATAGGAAGGCTCATTAGGCAGAGCTCAACGACTTTTTCAGGAATTTTAGAAACTTTGGTAGAATGAAGTCATTCCAACAAAGCTTATTTCGGCTAAACCAAGGGATAAATGTTGGTTTAATCAAACTTGAAGGAATGCAGTCAGATTTAGGGAGGAAGCGTTCAGAAATTGGCGAGACGACAAAACGTTAATATTGATATGCAACGCAAAAGGGCGAGATCCGAATGTGCAAGAGTACTTAGTCGCGAAAAGCTTCATTACGAACAGCGACTTTGTCCTTAGGTTCTTTCGGCTCCTCGGCTTTTGGTCGTTTCGTTGAAAGAGTCAGGGAAAATGCTTGTTCATCTATCCCGAAACTTTTAACAGACGACCAAGTGTTCACTGAACCGGTTGACAAGCTAACCTGTTGACTGAACTTTTTGCAAGAAATTCTTTCCTGTCGGAAACCCATCAACCACTGCCCGAAATCGAGAGGGTATCCAATACTATGACCAAGATATTTTTTCGAGCTCGTGCAGTTAAAAGGGTTCATGCGGAACTTAACGCAAATAGTTCACCGGGTCCGGATGGTATACCAGCACTAGGACTGAAACATTGCTTTTTGACGTTAGCACGTCCAATTACTAATCTTTTCATTTCGTCTTTCCCTCATGTTAGAAGGTTGCCAATGTGCAGCCAATCCCTAATAGGGGTGCGTCTAATAACCCTGATAATTACCGCCCACTCGCAAATTCTCAGTGCTCTCAAAGGTAATAGAGAGCACGGTAAATTGCGATCTTGTTAGGTATCTGGAGGCTAACAAGGGAAGTCTCCCTGGTGTCACCCTCCGATCTTCGACACGTATTTTTTTTAGCGGCCCAAACTCATTTTTAGGGGGTCGATTTGTACGGGGGGAAATTGACCTGCAGATTTTTACGATTTACGCCTATTTAAACAAAATTAATATAGGCATATGTGATATCAGATTAAAGGTATTAAAAATACCTATCTCGTGCTGCTAACAACGGGCCGAAGAAGTTAATATTTTTCGACTTATTAACAAAAATGTCCTAAAATTGTATTTTACTCCATATGACGAAAAGTTGTGCATGTTTGGACACGTTCTTAGCACACGTAGATAGGTTTTCCAAAGACCTTTCATTTGGTATGTCACATGACTAGGTTTCTTTGAATAACATAGGAGATAAACGAAAAAAGCTGAAAATGCCCTTTTCTTCACCCTCCTTGTCAACCCCTAAATATGAATTTGGGCCGCTAAAAAAAAATACGTGTCCCTTTATTTTTTCTGCTCCACAAAATAAAACCAATTCCATAAAGATCCGCGGGTGACACAAGGGAGACTTCCCTTGTAAGTCACTTTTAAAAGATCTACAGTATGGTTGTCGGAGAGCTCGTTTTACTGGGGATTTGTTGGCGTTCGTTTCGGAACGTTAGAGTCGATCGATCCACTATTTTAGTGAGAGTAAGGTGGTTGCTTTGGATATTTCTAAGGCGTTTGATTGTGTATGTGCGCTCATATCTAAGTTTAATGCCTTTGGTGTCGGTAATGAATTCCCACGATTTATTTCGAGTTTCCTCCGAGATAGTTCTATACGTGTTGTTATAGATGGGTTCTCATCGAAAGAGTTTCAACTTTAATCAGGGGTACCGCAAGGTTCTGTTCTTTCTCCTCCCCCTTTTTCTTAATTTTCGTAACGACCTTCTTAGTCAAACTTCAAATCCTATTTACTTATTTGCAGATGACAGCAATAATACCAAGCCATATTGAGGTTGAGGGCAAAAGTCAGATTATGAATGACTTACTTAATCAAGACCTGTTGACAATCTCTGAGTGGGGTCTTGCGAATAGGGTAAAGTTTAATGAACGCAAGACCCAATGTGTTGATCCACTGTAATGTGGAGCCAACATTGTCATCTGTACAAATGGGTGGTATTCCGGCATTCTTGATATGATGTCCGTTGGAATAAGCACGTTTTTTAAGTGTCCAAAGAAGCAATCAAGTGTCTTTGTTTTTCCGATCTCCTTACTATTTGTACCACCTACACCCGAACGGAGATGGAATACAACTTCCATATATGGGCAGGGGCTTCAAAGACTATTGTTGAGCTTTTGGACAATGTGCAAAGGAGGGCGTTGATGATTTTTAATGACAAAAGGTATCCAACTCCAGAGGTACAGAGATATATGAGAAATGGCGTTTGAAAAATTAGTTAACAAAAACCATATGGTATTGTTTACGAAATTGTATCCCAAATCGAAATCTGAGCGAGATGGAAGATACCAGTTATACAGTAAGAATGCAGATTGTTTTTGTCTCACTTTGTTTTACGTTTGAGTTTTAGTGTGGTATTACCAGATGTAGGCAGTTATTCTTGGCGATGCCAGATCTACAGAATGGTCAATACATTGCTCTATAACTCTGTCCAACTCTATTGACTCATTAGGGGACATCAACTGACAAAGCTATGAACAAAAAACGATTTCGGCGGTACCAAATCGCGACCTAAAAATCTAATATTTTGGCTATGGAACTTTTTCGAGGTAAGCTTTAAAATTAAGCCCGCACAATGGGAACTTTTTTTTTCTCCTTTATGGTCGACCCAGTCTAATGTCCAACTAGCAAGTTAAACAACGATACCACAGACTAAATACAGACTCGACAGTAGAGTTTTACAAGAAAAAATGGGGAAAAACTAAGCGATTTTAGGAGAAAACACAGCGGTTTTTAGTCCATTTTACGCTAACATGGCAACACTTTCTACGACTTAGGAGTGAGTGAAACAACAAAAACTGATCTGGCATCCATTTTTCTAATGGCGCGTTATATTAGCTTTCTCTTTCTAACCTAATTCGTAGAATAATTTGAAAACATTAACCATATGGTTCAAGACTACTTTTTTGACATATGTCACTTATGTCGAGTCTGTATTAGTCTGTGACGATACCACAGACTATATACAGACTCGACTAACATGGCAACACTTTCTACGACTTAGGAGTGAGTGAAACAACAAAAACCGATCTGGCATCCATTTTTATTATGGCGCGTTATATCAGTTTTCTCTTTCTAACCTAATTCATAGAATAATTTGAAAATATTAACCATATGGTTAAAGAATACTTTTTTGACACCTGTCACTTATGTCGAGTCTGTATTAGTCTGTGACGATACTGCAAGTGTATGGGCACCTATTGGAGCATCATCGTAATGTGGGTTGTGTGACTCTGTTCGCATAGCGCATTACAGAGAACTAGCCGTATATGGAATAATCTCCCCGCAGAGGTCTTTCAATGTAGATAAACTCAAGTCAAATATACACAAACACTACTTCCTCTTTTCTCCTCCTCATAACCTATTTTCCTAATATCAACACAATGCACTGCATTAGTAGGGGCATCCCCTGAGTGTTGGTTCAGCGTAAAAAAAAACGCAAAAAGCGGTTTATTATTTCATTCTTAATAATTTTTATGTAATCTTTATTACTGAATTAAAAATTGCTAAATTTAATTAATAGTAGTAATATATAATGCATACTGTGAATTCCATTAAAATTTACGCATTATTCATTAAATATGACAGCATTCACTGTCCTATACATATCGTGGGAATTTTAAAGCATTTTTAAATCATTTTGTGGAAATTAGATAAACTTCAGAATTCAAAATCTTTTTTTATACTTTTAACGCGAATTAATATTTTCAATAATTGGACAACAAATTAAATATATATTAAAAAATATATATACTTTATAATTCAAATGCAATATCAATAATGAAAGTTTTTTGATCGACAAATAAAAAGCATTTCGGTACTTGGAAAGCTGTTATAAAAATGGATGATAAAGAAGTTAAAGAAGAAAAGAAGGAAGAAGTGAAAGAAGCTGGTGGTGAACCAGGGTGAGTTCCACAGAACGTCATCATGAAGTAAATAACAAAATATACAAAATTTTTTTTAATAATTTTCATAAACGCGTATATCACTCTTAACTGCATTCTGTATTTTTAAATGCAAAGGGTGAACGAGCTTCTTTTCTTTAATTAATTGCTTTTTTTAACTATCAGCCGATTTTTAATTAGTGCCTAAATTTCCCGCAAAAACATCGAAATTACAAAAAAGAAATGAAAATAAATATTGGCAAACATTTTGAATATTGAAATGCCATTTAAAAAAATCGAATAATCCCTAAATTTTGTTCCCGCATATAATTTGTATGAAATTATGATTATAATAATGAAATTTACTTAAATTATAATATAACTAAAATTAATAAATATATTTACTTAATATAAATAGTTTAAAGAACTGCATGTTTTTTTTTTTAAATTTTAGTAGATTGTTTGTATTAATCATCAATAAAACATAATGATCATATCATATGTTGTAAATAAATTAATTGATATTGATGGTAAAGGATATTTAAAAATATATTTGTTATAAAAATAATTTGCGAAAATTATGTGGATATTTTTAAATTTATATAAAATTGGTTTTCAATTAAATCATCGAAAAATCTTTGTACTATTTATATACAACTCTGTATATGAAAAAAAAATACTACGCAAAAATACTACTGTACTGTTTATGTCAGTGATGCTAAATATTTAAAAGCAAAAAGCGACAAAATATTAAAAAAGGCTTTATTTAAAAATTTCAAATAAATGTTCTGAAAAAAGCTTAGGTTAATTTTTTTAATACATTTTTTGTCTTGGTCAGGTTATGATAGAACAATAAAATTGAAAAAAAAAAATTTGTTACAAAATATTTTCTTTAAAAAAATTTTTAACTAATTAAAATTTGATTTATTTCTTTAATACAGTATATCATAGATTTTTTTATTAACAAAACAATTTAATTAATATAAAATGGGCAAGAAAGATAAAAAGAAAGATAAAGAAGAGTAAGTTTGTTGGTAACAAATAATTTTCAAAAAATTTATAAAAGCTTCGTTTTTGTATCCACATTTGTAGGAAAGGCTAAAATTACTAAAAACTCTTAACAAAAAACATTAACAATTAAAAAAAAAAAACAAATGCTACATAAATATATTACATACATACTTAATATACATACAATAGTCATTTATATATATTTTTTTAATTTTTATTAATTTTTTTTCCTGCACTTACTTAGTTAGACTGTAAATTGCGTCTCAAATTTACTTAAATATTAATATGAAATTTTTTAAATTAAATAGGGCTGATCCAGCAGCAGGAGATGCTCCACCAGCCGGTGAGGGAGCGCCCGCAGGCGAGGGTGGTGAGGGAGAGATTGTTGGAGGACCACGTAATCCTCAACAAATAGCGGCACAAAAGCGTTTACAACAGACTCAGGCACAAGTGGATGAGGTGAGTTGAAAAAGAATAAAATTTATCAATTATTTACATTTCTCAAAAATTGTGTACAATAACGGGCCTATTTGCACTTATGACTGCTTACAACTGTCATAAGCCAGTCATATATTCGCTGTGTTTGTTGTAAGCATAATCATAAAAAGTCTCAAAATTCAAATGATCTTAATTTGGTATTTTCAAAAAAAATAAATCAATTTATTACGATTATCTGGGTAGCAGGTCTTTATTTTTTGAAATTTTTAAACAAAATTTATTTTTTCCTTTATGATTGTTCACTAGGATGGCTCGTTTTTGAGCTTTTCTCTCTGATCAAATTCTAATACCCGCCAGAAGTGCAAAATATCACTCCGATCGGAGTTTATCTTCTGTCTTCACTTTGATCCTCAAAATTGGGGTTTTTTGCAAAAAAAGGACTTAAAAAAAAATTAATTTTTTTTATTAAAATAATTAAAAAAATATTTTTGTATAATATTTGATCGTAAATACTTAAATATGAAATTTAAAGATTTTACGGTATCATTAACCCGTTCAAACTTGATACCAAAAAAATAGCATGATTTTTGGGGCGTTCTCAAAACACCTTTTTTCAAAATTTGAAAATTTTATTAAAAAAAAGATTTAAATATACCAATTTTTCTTTCTGAATTCATTAAGAACACCTTGGAGAAGAAAAATGTGAAATATGGCGGATATCCGTCGAGCCACTTTTCGGGAATCGCGGGGGGAAGTTAGCGGATTTCAAGGAAATGTTGGTTTTATCAATAATTTGGATTAATAAAATCTTTTAAATTTAATTTTTGTGCAAATTAACGGTTTTTAAGTGTCGTGGCAATCTATTATATAACTTTAAGTCTGTCATGAAATCTTACAGATCTAGGACGTCTTAAACCCACATTGGCTGGGGGTCAAAAATGACCCCCGCGGAAAATTTAAAGTTTAGAGCTTAAATTTTGTGCTATAAACAAGTATAAAACGGCTTTTATGTTTTTACCCCAACTATTATTTCGTATTAATATATTATCTTTAAAAAAATCGTTAACCCATCTTGGTAGGGGGTCCAAAATGACTCATTCAATAAAAAGTATATATTTTTTCATATAAAATTAATTTGTGGCAATCTATTAGATAACTTTAAATAAGCCCTTAAATCTCTCATATTTAAGATATCTTTAACCCACATTGGCCAGGGGTCAAAAATGACCCCGACAAAAACTTTTAGGCATAGTGCTTGAATTTTTTTTATATCAACAAAAATACATTTTTTATTGAATGGGTCATTTTTGACCCCCTACCAAAAAGGGTTAACGATTTTTTAAAGATAATATAATAATACGAAATAATAGTTGGGGTAAAAAACACAAAATCCGTTTTAAACTTGTTTATAGCACAAAATTTAAGCTCTAAACTTCATATTTTCCGCGGGGGTCATATTTGACCCCAGCCAATGTGGGTTTAAGACGTCCTAGATCTGTAAGATTTCATGACAGACTTAAAGTTATATAATAGAATGCCACGACACCAAAAACCGTTAATTTGCACAAAAATGAAATTTATAAGATTTTATTAATCCAAATTATTGATAAAACCAACATTTCCTTGAAATCCGCTAACTTCCCCCCGCGATTCCCGAAAAGTGGCTCGGCGGACATCCGCCATATTTCACATTTTTCTTCTCCAAGGTGTTCTTAATGAATTCAGAAAGAAAAAATGGTATATTTAAAAGTGTTTTTTAATAAAATTTTCAAATTTTGAAAAAAGTTGTTTTGAGAACGCCCCCAAAATTATGCCATTTTTTTTGTATCAAGTTTGAACGGGTTAATGATACCGTAAAATCTTTAAATTTCATATTTAAGTATTTACGATCATATATTATACAAACATATTTTTTTAATTATTTTAATAAAAAAACTTAAATTTTTTTTTATTTTTTTTTTTAAAAGTCCTTTTTTGCGAAAACCCCAATTTTGAGGCTCAAAGTGGGGACAGAAGATAAACTCCGATCGGAGTGATATTTTGCATGTGAGTTACCCTTAGGGGACCGACACTTTTGGCGGGTATTAGAATTTGATCAGAGAGAAAAGCCCAAAAACGAGCCACCCTATTGCATACCAAGTGCATGGCCCAACCAAGCCCAAGGGAGAAGCAAATTTACCTTTTTTCGAATTTATAATCGTTGGGTCGGAGTAGCAAAGACTCTCAATAGATAAAGATATCTGAAGTCACTCGACTCCTGTTAAACCCTCTCTGGCTAACTATGCTATTACAGCAAAGACTCTCAATAGATAAAGATATCTGAAGTCACTCGACTCCTGTTAAACCCTCTCTGCTATTACAGAGGACGAATGAACAAACAAAAACAAAAATTGAAAAAAAAATATTGCAATTGGCCGTTTTTTCGACTTATACCAAATTCGCATTCATTTTTTTAAACATATTTAACCACTTAAACATGTTTAAATTTAAACTTGTTAAGGTACATAAACATGTTTAAGTGCTTAAATAAGTTTAAAAAAATGAATGCGAATTTGGTATTAATGGAGCGTTTTTTTTTGCATTTAGCGATAAAAAAAGTTTTTTTGTTGATTATCGGGAAATCCAATGACTTTTTATTTGCTAAGAATTTGTTTTAAGCACTTTGAAAGGTGTTTCTTAAATAATATTACCATAGTAATTAGAAATTGATACATTTTTTCAAAATTTATTAAGCGCTTTTTCGATATAAAAAGTTAGCATTGTTTGTAACATAATCGTATTTTCCTCGTCTAACAGTTTTCGTACCTTCTGTAAAAATGTTACAAAGGTTTGTGAGAGAGATGCGAGGAGCTTGATTTATATGTGAGCGGTATAGATTTTTAAGGCAGATTTCAGCTGAAATCAACAATACATATTTTCGGTAGATGTGAATAGGCTATAAGCAGGTCTTCGTAAAAAAGTAGGTGTCAGTGCTCTTACCGTAAGGGATATGCGACTTGGGGATCTATACCCAAAGTTGAGGATTTCATGAGAGCAAACAGGACAACAAATTTAACTTAGGAATTGGAAATTTTTATGGAAACTTCATAAATTATTTCGGGAATTTTTGGGGGATATTCAGAATTGTATCTATTTAATACCACAGGCGGAATTTTAAGTAATCAACGATTTTTAAAATAAGTTTTATTGATAACCACACTCTGCACACAAAATATTTTGTAAGTAAATTCAACTAAAAAAACGTTTAAAACAATCGTTTTTCTTTTTAAAAAACGGACTACTTATATTTCATTTGAAACAACATACATTTTCAGTTATTTTTAAACGTTAATTAATGACTAGACATTCCGTAAAAACAAATGATATTTCAATTTTTATTTTGTGGAATAAAAACAATTTTTTTTCTGTAAATTTTATGGGGGTTATTCATAATAACCCCCATTTTTAGGTTTATTTGACAAATATTCATGCAATATCAGTCAAATAAACCTATATTAGATTTAATTTACTCATTATGAATAGCCCAGCACTAGGGTGGCCCAAAATTCCTTTTGCTTCGCTACAGGTCAACGTACCTCAAAAAATGAAAGATGTCATCGTACTAATATTTTGCGCCAAATTGCAGCACCCTACGACGATTAGAAAGGGATGCTAACTGATCACATGTGCTTGCAACCTCCAAAGAAATCTGAAAAAAAAATTCAATCCTAAAAATAACTACATGGAATGGTGGCGTAACAAGACCACACAATTCGCATATGGCCATTTTGTCAAAAGATTGCCTACAAAGGACAATAAGGACCTTTAAGTTTCAATTTGAAAAAAAAAAACAAAAAAAAGTTTTTTTGAAATTATACTCAAATTAAGAATATTTTTATTACCTTTCAAATGAACTTTATCGTAACTTAATGGCCCGCATAGTTTTTGAGTTATAGCGGTTTTAGTGAAATACAGGTTTCGCTTTGTTTAATATCTTTCTTTTTTTGTTTGAGGACAATCTTTGGACAAAATGGTGATATGCGAATTATGTGCTCTTGTTACGCTACCATTCCATATAGCTATTTTCAAGATTGCAATAAAAAAAATTTTGAGATTTCTTTGGAGGTTGCAAACACATATCGCTCATTTACTTGTATAGTGTCATAACTCAAAATATGTCGTTTTTGGGTAAACAATACAGAATTATTTGTTATATCCTGCTTTATATTGTGTCAAAAATTCGTATTAATATCTTTTAAACTCACCGTTTGAGAAGAGAACACGCCATTATAACATTTTCTACTCACGGGCCTTTTGCAAGGTAAACCAAGTTTCAATTGTAAACTTCAAACAGGTTTTCTGTAAAATCAAACATTTTGAGTTATGACTCTATACAAGTAAATGAGCTATATGATCAGTTAGCATCCCCACCCAATCGTTGTAGGGTACCGAAATTTAGCGCAATTGTTTGTTACGATGCCATCTATCATATTTTGAGGTACGTTGAGTTGTGAGTAATACTTACTTGGTATTTTTCTATATGTTAATGGGCCACACTACCCAGCACGTATATATAAAATCACTAACAAATCATTTAACTGATAAAAATATTTTCCGAAAATTTTGTAGTTTATTTTTTTAACAACCATATAAATCAGTTAATATTTAAGTTTCCTTGAAAACCAAACGACAAAACTAGAGTTTGCAAAACGATTAAGATCGTAATCGTAATCGCGATTAATCGCACCAATTAATCGTAATCGTAATCGACAAAAAAATCATGCGATTACGATTAAAAATTTTCTTTGAAAAACACTATTTTTTTAACGAATTTAAATCAGTTTCAAAAATTGTTTAATCCCATTTTGAAGATTATGTATATCAAAATTATTTGTCAAAAAAAAGAAATTAGTCTTAAAAACTATTATTTTCGGGACAATTTCAAACAAAAATCATTGATTCTGTAATGTAAGTAGAACGGAAAATTTTGGTGGGTTGGCCCATTAATCATTTAACTTGTTTGCAATTTTTCTTTATTTATCTCTTAAAAGTCATTCAAATTTAAAGTAAATTTTAAATTCTGATCTGAGTTAATTTTATAGAGTTTTGTTTTTAAAATATACTCAAAACGCTTTGGTCAAAAAATTTGGACATGAAATTTTGTCAAAAAACTTAATTTTTTCATACTTTTACCCCTGTTTGACTAATGATGCCTTATAAATTTTTCAAATAAATTTACTCATAATAAGCTCTTCACTGGCCATCGGCAGGTATTCAGACACGACCCCGCAGAAATTTTGGTAAACTGGAAGCAGTTTTTGGAAAGGAATCATGATCCAAAGAGCGAATCCAAATCAGTCACAATACTCTTTAGTAGCAAAGATAAAGAGATATTAATTATTATTTTTTAGCGCTTATTGAAGTACTCTTTGTAGAGTTTATTTAAGCGCAATAAAGATGTAAGAAAATCTAGTATTTTATACAAAAATCTTTTTGATCATATAAAAAGTGTTGAAGATATCAAAAATTAAAGTATGTGTGAAATATAATCAACAAAGAATTTTAATTATAAATTTAAAAAAAAAAATCTTAACAAAAAACCTAAAACTTAACTTAAAAAGAGAGACTGTGGCTCCAAAATCTTGAATTATTTTTACAGGGAAAGTTCGAAAGCTTTTAATTTAATTAAAATTATAGTTTTTGTTCTAAAAAATACGTTCTAAAATGTAAATTTCAAAAGATTTTTTTAAAGCCATGGAAACTCAAATTATTTAAAAAATTCGATTAATCGTAATCGCGATTAACGGCAATTTTTTTAATCGTAATCGCGATTATGAAATATCTCGATTATTTGCAAACTCTAGACAAAACATTTAAAACAAATTTAACTAAAATCTTTTTTAATAACCGTAAATAGTTATTGTAAAACTTTTCTGAGTGTGGTACGAGTTTTTAGACGCAGTTAGTAAAACGTGCATTTAGCAGATTTAAAATCGGCTTTAACAATGACAAACACTGTTTAATTACGCGTTGGCGATTTTTTAAATTGCTAAATCTTACAAAATAAATATAAATCTAAAAATAAAATAACATACATAAAACTATTTAAACAATTGGCATCACTGTCCTTAAGATAACAACAAACTGAAAGACGTATGAGCTATTAATTTGAATTTAAAATAATATTTCTCATACGCATCATTAAACATGTTACAATGATTATTACCGATTTATACGCTCATACGCATCGTTAAATTGAAAAAAATTGCGAAACATTACGAAAATTAAAACAAAATATGTTCTTTTAGTAAAAATTTAATGTTCTGTTTTTTACAGGTTGTTGATATTATGCGAACAAATGTTGAGAAAGTTCTTGAAAGAGATCAAAAGCTTTCCGAATTGGATGATCGTGCAGATGCCCTGCAACAGGGTGCCTCACAATTTGAACAGCAGGCTGGTAAATTGAAACGAAAATTCTGGTTGCAAAACTTAAAGGTATTTGGATAATATATTTTTTTTAAATTAAATATAACAAAAAATATATATTTTTTTTAATTTAGATGATGATTATTATGGGATTGATTGGTCTTGTTATTGTGGGCATTATTGCAAGTAAGTAACTTTTGTAATTGTACAAAAACAGGCTCAACAAATTAATTACAAAAGAAACCCTAAGAGTACAAATTACATTCCAAAAAAAAAATTTAACACTTTTGGTTAAATTTAACTTTAGAATTAAATACATTTTATCATCTTTACAACCATTATAAAATCACTAAACTGCATTACATTAAACATTTTACATACCAACATAAATTATTTGACTCATAACATTTTATTGTATAATTTAGTTATTATTTAAGTTTTTAAGATATTTGAAAAACAAAAATATAAACATTTTAATAAAAGTATTGTTAATTATCATCAAAACATTATTAAGGGAACCATTTTTACAATTTTCTGTTAACAGCTTAACAGTTGAACAATCAGTTAACGAATTGCTAAAGCTGTTGTGACACTTACTTTTTTTGCTTTAAATTAATTCAGAATTGGTAGAACGAAATATGAAGGTGAGAACCAGCTGGCGAAAATGTACTTTTTTGACCTTCACGGTACTTAAACACGATATTTTTAAATATATTTACTAATGACTGGCATTAGAAGCAATGATTTTTAAACATGCTCATGATCACAGACATGTAGATTAGAGTGGCATTTTTTCTACAGCTGTTGATTTTCCTAAGTGTCCGCGCAATGTTTTATTTTGGGCTCCGACCTTACGGGACCCCTAGGCAAATGAATTCGCTTACACGAAAAATTTAGGTTAATTGTTTACGATCAAGTTCCGTTTTATGCAACTGTTTTTAGGCGCATAAAACAAATTTTATATTCTAACATAATTTTCGTATAGAAAAATCTTTTTCTATAGAAGAAATTAAAAAGTCTCAAATTCAATTTCCTTCATAAAAAGTCTCGTTTTTCATATAGAAAAGTCTTAGATTTTGAGACATTTTTCGTATAAAAAAATTCTCAGATTCTATGACATTTTTCGTAGAAAAAAAGCCTCAGTTTATGAGATATTTTTCATATAGAAAAAGTCTCAGATTCTGAGAAATTTTTCGTATAAAAACAGTTTCAGATTCTGAAACATTTTTCGTATAGAAAAAGTCTTAGCTTTTGAGACATTTTTCGTGTAGAAAAAGCCTCAGATTCTGAGACATTTTTGAGGTTGTTCCAACCGGTCATTCGATTGTTACAACAACATTTCGGTTGTCACAACCGTACTGCGATTGGAATAACCGTATTGAGGTTGTGACAACCGCATGACCGGTTATATCAACCTTCAAAATGAGGTTTTAGTATTTACGGTTGTGACAACCACATATCTTGTGATAGTGTACCTTAAGACGGTCTTAACTAGACCTTAAAATTATGAGGTGAGAATTTGAGGCGAATCGGATAAAATTAATCCATAGCGCCAGCGATCAAAGTTTTCAATTTTTGAACATTTTTAAAAAACTAAAAAAAAATAAATGTCTTGCGATTTATTTAAAAAAAAAAAAAAAAATCGGCCAAATCCGATATTTTTGTGTTTTTGGAAAACTTTTACCAAAAACTCTAAGCTTCAATCGACGGGAGCCATGACTAAAAAGGTCTTTTATCTCAAATTAAGTTTAATGAAAGTTTGTCTCAATCTCTATGAAATAGTCAATGGAAAAATTTTTAATAACAAAAACAAACCCATATTTTTGGAAATTCTTTGATAAATTTCAAATGGCGACCGCTCGACCGATTTCAATATTTCGCATTCAGCATGTCAAAATAAGTAAAAAGATATTTTTATTTTTTAATTTTTGAAAGTTCAAATTTCGGTGAAAATTTTCCAAAAATCCCCGATATTTATCGAAGGATACCACTGGTAAAACCGATCGGATTTGGCTCAAATTAAGTTTATTAAGGTTGTCCCAAGATCTATGAAAGATCAAGGGAAAAAAATTATGATTTTGCAAATTTTAAATAGCGATATCTCGAAAACGATTTCACTGATTTTATTTTTTTTTTTACATTTGACATCAAAGTTAATAAATATGATGTATCGGAAGACATATTTTTTTCTTTTTTAATTTTTAAAAATCAAAAAATTTGATAGCCGGACGCCACTGGTTAATTTCATCCGATTGGAAAAAATTTGTACCACATAAGTTTGGGCTTAGTAGAATAAAAACTTGCCCGAACATTCAAAATTGTAAGAACAACTTTTTTGCCACACACAAAAATATGATCTAATGTATATACGTACGAACCAGACATGTGCACAAAAGCAATTAAAAGTCGTTTAGAGACATTATAATAATTTAGAATGAAAAACACTATTCTATTCTTTCAGTTTGAAACGAATGAATATTGAAAAGAAAACACGAATACGGGTACAGTATTAAAGAATTAGAAATATTCTAAAATACTGTACTCTGAAGCGAATAATTCAAATGACAATATTTTTGTTAGGTTAGGTTAGGTTGTAAGTGGCTGCTGACGTTTAACGTCAACACACGTAGACTCTGAGGTCCATTGTGATACCACGGGATCGTAATAGGTTTCCCTACTAGTCCCTGTCGTTAAACCAGTTTGAGCTTCTTACGAAACTCCTTAGATATTGAATTTTGACATCCGACAAATCAGAAAGATCGTACAGCTCCCTAGATCCCAGTGAAGCAAGTCTCTGACCAGAAAGTGCCGGGCAATGGCAAATAAAGTGTTCGATAGTTTCCAACTCCTCTTCATCCATGCAACTTCGGCAAAAGTCATTCGACGGCACATTTAACCGCTCTGCGTGCTTCCCTATAAGACAGTGTCCGGTAATTATAGAAACCACCGTCGAAATCTCACCTCTTGGAAGCGATGTCAGCTCACTTGTGCGCCCCTGATTAAGAGAAGGCCAAATCAGTCGTGTTGTCTCACACGTCCATCCATTTGCCCATCTTTGATTAGTCTCCGTCGCAGAACAAAGCCGTAGGTTTTGCTTGCAGGTTTCTAGAGGCATACCAACACATTCCAATTCTGTTGGAACCTGTAAGGTAGTTCCTAGTCTTGCAAGCGCATCGGCTTTGCAATTCCCTGGAATGTCTCTATGCCCTGGGACCCATATGAGTCGTATGTTAAACTGCTTGGCCATCTCATTTAAAGACGTGCGGCAGTTAAGGGCAGATCTTGTTTTCAGAAACATTGAATCCAGGGACTTGACCGCGGCTTGACTGTCAGTATAGATGTTGACTGCGGTTGTAGACAAGACATTGCAGCTCAACCAGTCAGCCACTTCTTTTATTGCTAGCATCTCTGCCTGGTAAACACTGCAATGATCTGGTAATCTTCGAGCCAGGCTCAATCCAAGCTCTTCCGAATAGACTCCAAAGCCCACCCGTTCGTGCAGCCTCGATCCATCTGTGTAAAAATTTATGGTGTCTCCACTACCCGGAATGCCCCCCATCCAAGACTCCCTGGATGGTATCATAGTGGTAAAGTGGCGCTCAAAGAGGCTCAAAGAGGGAGCACAGTCCACATTTTGTGGTATTGTTATCTTCTTCAAGATCGCGCTATGGCCACAATCGCTGCTCCTCCATTGCAGCGTGCTA
Organism: Pegoplata infirma; assembly: GCA_963921195.1. Classification (NCBI taxonomy): domain Eukaryota; kingdom Metazoa; phylum Arthropoda; class Insecta; order Diptera; family Anthomyiidae; genus Pegoplata; species Pegoplata infirma. Next base: position 55,466,500 of record OY992539.1, read on the forward strand.
TTAAGTCGAATTGCCGACGCAGCCGCATACTGCCTACCCAATATTTTTGTTATTTTGACCAATATTTTTTGACAAAACTTAAGCGATATAGAGCAAAGTTTTTTTGACAACTTTTTTTGACAAATGTTTTTTTGATCTCATATTTTCACTCACCGAATGAATATAATAATAATATCTCGAAAACTAATATCTCGAAAACTAAGTAAGATAGAGCAAAACGGAGCAAAATTTCGGATCAAAATCGATGGCGACCCTGCAGCGATAGATAATTTCTTAACATTCAACAACAACATTCAATTTTAAAATACATTTGGACAATTTTCAAATACATTTAGAAAATTTTAAACTACATTTGGACAATTTTAAAATACATTTGGACTATTTTAAAATACATTTGGACAATTTTAAAATACATTTGGACAATTATAAAATACATTTGGACGGTTTTCAAATACATTTAGAAAATTTTAAACTACATTTGGACAATTTTAAAATTCATTTGGACAATTTTAAAATACATTTGGACAATTTTAAAATTAATTTGGACAATTTAAAAATATTTGGACAATTTTAAAATATATTTGTACAATTTTAAAATTCATTTGGACAATTTTAAAATATATTTTGACAATTTTAAAATACATTTGGAAATTTTTAAAATACATTTGGTCAATTTTAAAATACATTTGGACAATTTTCAAATACATTTGGACAATTTTAAAAATTCATTTGGAAAGTTTTGAAATATATTTGGACAATTTTAAACTATATTTGGACAATTATTAAATACATTTGGACAATTTTAAAATACATTTGGACAATTTTAAAAATACATTTGGAAAATTTTAAAATACAATTGGACAATTTTAAAATACAATTGGAAATATTTAAAATACATTTGGAAAAGTTTAAACTACTTGTGGACAATTTTAAAAAAGAATTGGTCAATTTTAAAATACATTTGGACAGTTTTAAAATACATTTGGACAATTTTAAAATTCATTTGGACAGTTTTAAAATACATTTGGACAATTTTAAATTACATTTGGACAATTTTAAAATATATGTGGACAATTTTAAAATACATTTGGACAATTTTAAAACTAATTTGGACAATTTTAAAATATATTTGGATAATTTTACAATTTATTTGGACAATTTTAAAATACAATTGGAAATGGTGTAGAAACGAATGTTTTTTACATTCTTAACGTTCGAACAATAAATATTTTCATTTCGTTGTTACTCATCATTCTAAACATTTTAATTCGCAAACACTGTACTCTAAAAGTGGTGTGCTCTGAAGCGAATGATTCGATGTAATACCTATTTTACACTCAAAAAATTATGTTAGTAAAATCAACTGAAAATGTCAATTAAAATAACTACTTTGTAAGTTGTTTTGGGGTCAACCACTTTTTCAGTTAAATCAACTAACAATGTTAGTTATTTTAACTGACAAAAAAACAACTGACTTATGTAGTAAAAACTATTTACATTTGTAGTCAAAACAACGAACATGTAGTAAAAATAATCAATATATAATTTTTTTTCCAAAAATTTTTCAGAAAAAAATGGAAGACCAAATTTTTTCAATTTTTAAAAAAAAAAAAAAAAAAATGTTTTGAAAAAAAAAAAAAAAACGAAAATTTATTTTTATTTTTTGAAAAAAAAAACTTTGAAAATTTTTCAGAGATAAGAAATAAAATTAACTACTTTAAATAACTGTTACTACATTACAGTACTTTTTTGTTAGTTATTCAAAAAAACGACTTAAAATAACTAACAGAAATAGTTGTTTGATATTTTTCATACAAAAACAACTGACTTTGTAAGTGAAAACAACTTACTACTGTAAAATATACAAACAACTAACATGTAGTAACGTACATAATTTTCTGAGTGTACACTATCACACTTTTCCATTATACACATCGAAATTTACCACTTTCTAAAAGATTTTTGTATTCTTTTTTGATTGAAACCTGGTCGTATCTAATAAGTGAACCATTTCTGGCAAAAAAATTTTATAAAATATTTTTCTAACATGGTGAAATCACGCTTGTATAATGGAAAAGTATAATAGTGTAAAGTGGGTATAAGCAAAGAAACGAATATATCCGCGCACATGTGTGGTTCGAACGCCAAAATCATAAATAATAAGCTCTATTAAAATTAAGCTGACCCGTGTTTTGCTTTTTGCTAGTTCGGCTTTAATTCTTCAGAGTTATCTTTCAAAAATTAGCATATTTTCTACAGACAGACTGACGGATGCACACCGCTAGATGAGGTCCAAGAATGATTTTTCTAATATAATATCCTAACCGAAAATTGTATAAATGGTTCTTAAATGAAATTTATTTTAAATATTATTTATTCATTTTATTTTATTTATTTTATTTTCAAAAATTTTATTTCTAGGTAATTTTATGTAGATTGCTAGCTTAATATTCAAATTGAAAACAAAAATTATTAAATTATTAAAAATATTAATCACAATGTAAACTGATGAATTTTTTGGTTGAATAGCATCAAACTCATTTCAAAAAATTAATTATAAATTGAAAAATAAAACTCACAGCTTAAGCTTTTATCCTCTTTCAAAAAAACAAAAAGAACATTTATTGGAATAAAAATATCAATTACTAAAATAATCTTCATAAACTTCCCATCACTAATTTACTGGTCTTCGTTAAATAAAATTTAAAAAAAAAAACTTAACTAAAAAAATTTTGCGCACTTAATTTTTCTCAACAAGGTTTAGTATTGTATGTGAATTCTTTATTTTGTTTTTCATATTTGTTTTATTTGTGTACTCGTATAGTTTTTAAAACGAAATGTTTTGTTCATTAATTGTTTGTCGAAAAAATTTTCATTTTATTGTGTTTCCGTTTCCTGTTTGTTTAGTTTTAATTTGTGATTTTGTTTTATTTAATTAAATACAAAAATTGGCGCTGAATGATAAATTAGTATAATTTATAAACTACCCTGTTGGCTCCCCAAAAACCCCCACCCCCATTTAAGTTTCCAAATAGTATAAAATTTGTTGATAATTGGCAAATTTCCTAGTTAAATTATGTAGTTTACATGTTTACATGTAGTTTTGTGTTAGATTTAATTCAATCCGACAATAATTAACATTTTGAAATATATTTTCCCAAATATTCATTAAAACATGTCACATATACAAAACATAGCAGAAACTTTAAATATTTAATTGAATTAAAATTATAACACTGTACAACAATTTGAAACTTTTTCCAAAATTACGGGGACCCGACGATTGTGGTAAAGTAGACCAAAATATGTTATACGTGTGTCGGCGTTGTGAAAGATCACAACGGAATTTATTTTAGAGGGGTGAAAGTTTCCCAGCTTTGGCCTGTTCTTGACATAGCTAGGCCGAAACAAGATTAAACTCAAGTTGCAAACACTGTAAATGTTTCTCTTGTTTTTAAACCTGTGGTGCCCCACTCCTATATTTCGACGAAAATCAAAAGTCTTCGTCAGAGCCGTTTTTAAATAAATCGCGGTCAAACGTCAAAAAATTAACATTTTAATCTTATCTCGAAAACGATGAGAGATATGACGATTTTGCAATTGCAATGTTTTTGTTGCCAAAAATTTCACTTTTAAAATACACAAAGTTGCAGTTAAACATTTATAAAAAACATTGCAAAAATATTTTTTTTGCAACAAACCCAATTAAATTTAAATAATATAAGTAAATAAAGAAGTTTTAATAGCGGTATTAACAATTCGTTATTTATTTACAGAAGCGCGAAGTTTTTAGCTCGGAATTTAAAAGTGCAATTTTTGGCAACAAAAACATTGTAATTGATAAATGTGAATTTGCAGTTTTGAGTTGTATTTTTTCCGAGGAACAATTTTTGACTTTATTCATTTTTTCATATCTCTTACCGTTTTCGAGATAAGTTTAAAATGTAAATTTTTGGACATTTGACCACGATTTATTTAAAACGGCTCTGGCGAAGATTTTGATATAGTAGTGGGGCACCCCAGATTCATAATCAAGAGAAACATTTACAATGTTCACAACTCGAGGTTAAAGTTGTTTCGGCCGAACCGTGGATCCTGTTTTCAAGTTATAACCGTGGATCCTGTTTTCAAGTTATAACCAAAATATAAGGGAAATTTCTCTTCCATACTCTTTTTAAAGAGTCATTTTAGAATCCAAAAAGAAGGCTCTTTTGGATGAACCACTTTCATACAATAATTTGAAATTTTGGTTATATTTTTGGAGCCTATTTTGGAGTCTAAAATGAGTCAGCTTGTTTGCTGGGTATTGCTAATTAATTACACTGTTCGACAACAAAAACTTTTATTTTGAACTTTAAAAACAGTTTACACGAAAATCCTAGCTAATCCCATTTTTAAGTTATTTCTAAATAATTACACAGTTCGACAACAAAAATCTCCCCGTGAAATATTCAACTGATTCTTATAGATTTTGATCTCCTGATTCCAAATCAGCTATCCAATTTTTTCTAACACGTTCCGTTTTTGAAATATTCGCTGTTAAAAAGTTGAAAAACCAATAATTTCGCACTTTTGGTGGTCCACTGTTATGGATTCCTCCTGATTCCAAAACTGCAATCCAAATTTTTCTAGCATGTTCCGTTTTCGAGATATTCCTTTCATGTTAGAAAAATTCGGATTGCTGTTTCAGGAGGTCCACTTTATATGAAATCAAGACCTATTTTTTGGAAACAACATAACAGTGGACCCCCAAAAGTGTTAAATTACACTGTACAACACAAAAAAAAAATTACAAGGTCAGACCAAAAAAATTTAATAGAAGAGACAAAAATAAAATGTACGTGTATCGGCGTTTTGAAAGTTTACATCTGGGTTTCATTTTAGGGGGAGGTGAAGTTTCCCCCAATTGCAAATGTTGTATTGTCAATCGTATTGAATATCGAGTAAAGCTTACGTTTAAAGTATATGGTGTGTTCAGCAAATTTATGTAAAATACTACGGAGAACATTTTTGTGGAATATGTTAACCCTCTAACTCCTCAATTTAAGTATCTTTTTTGTTCTTCTTTTCAAAAAGAGCAAAAAACACCATTAAAACAGGGATTTAGGGGTTTAAATGTTCCGTAAAAATATCCCCCGTGAAATTTTACTATAAGTCCTTGAATACATCAAAACGGAAAACTCAACCAGAAAGTCAGAAATAAGAAACAACAAAAGACATCTTAGGGTTAATTTCGCATTTATTAAGAAAATCGAGAAAAGCTTACGTTTAAAGTATATGGTGTGTTCAGCAAATTTATGTAAAATGTTACGGAGAACATTTTTGTAGAATATGTTAACCCTCTAACTCCTCAAGATAAGGGTCTTTTTTGTCCTTCTTTTTAAAAAGAGCAAAAAACACCATTAAAACAGGGATTTAAGGGGTTAAAATGTTCCGCAAAAATATTCGACGTGAAATTTTACTATAAGTCACGTTCGATTTTCTTAATAAATGCGAAATAAACCCTAAGCTCTCTTTTGTTGTGACTTATTTCTGACTTTCTTGTTGAGTTTTCCGTTTTGGTGTATTCACGGACTTATAGTAAAATTTCACGGCGGATATTTTTGGGGAACATTTAAACCCCTTGAGTCCCTGTTTTAATGGTGTTTTTTGCAGTTTTTGAAAAGAAGGAGTTAGAGGGTTAATATATTCCACAAAAATGTTCTCCGTAACATTTTACATAAATTTGCTGAACACACCGTATACTTTAAACGTAAGCTTTACTCGATTTTCTTAATAAATGCGAAATTAACCCTAAGATGTCTTTTGTTGTGTCTTATTTCTGACTTTCTGGTTGAGTTTTCAGTTTTGATGTATTCAACGACTTATAATAAAATTTTACGGCGAATAATTTTGCAGAACATTTAAACCCCTTAAATCCCTTATTTAGTGGTGTTTTTTTGCTTTTTTTGAAAAGAAGGACAAAAAAGACCCTTATCTTGAGGAGTTAGAAGGCTAACATGTTCCACAAAAATGTTCTCCGTAACATTTTACATAAATTTGCTGAACACACCATATACTTTAAACGTAAGCTTTACTCGATATTTAATAAAGATTGACAATACATCATTTGCAATTGGGGGAAACTTTACCTCCCCCTAAAATGAAACCCAGATGTAAACTTTCAAAACGCCGATACACGTATAGAGGGATGTGAAGCAAGGATCATGGAGGGATGTGAAGCAAGGATCATGGAGCACTAGTATGTAGGATGTGCAGAAACACGAAGTGGAGACATCAAATGGTTATGCTGTAAAAAAAAATTATGTTGCATTTTTTTTTTTTTGTTATGCTGCACTTTTTATACCCTACACCACACTGTGGTACAGGGTATAATGAGTTAGTGCTGATGTTTGTTACTACCCGAAATATTGGTCATAGGCCCACTTTTAAGTATACCTATCAACTCGGAATCACTTTTTAAGTCGATTTAGCGATGGCCGTCCGTCTGTCTTTCTATGTAAACGATGTAAACACGATACAGGTCGTAATTTTTAATCAATTCACGTGAAATTTGAAAATTAAGCCTCTCTTGACACAAGGACGAAGCCTATTGAAATTGGAAAAAATCAGCCCACATTTAGACCTAGCCCCCTTACAAAGGTCGTCTTTAGTTTTGTCTCAAATGACTCTAATAACCATACTATAATAGGTATCTTTTCGAAATTTGGCAGGTAACCGTGTTTTGTCCTCACATCACCATTTCGAATTTTAAAGGAATCGGACCAGTTCTTCTTGTAGCCCCCATACAAATCACCTTCCCGATTTTCACATAAATTTCTCAAATTACATGAAAATAGAAAATATTTAATTAAAATTTTGTTTGTGTCTGTTAAACCCTTACTTTAATAACCTTATCAAATTTGATTACCACCGGACCCTTTTTGGACTTAGGCACCATATGAAAATTTCGCCCGATATTCAGTTAAATCGGTTTATTGGCAACAAATGTAACCCTTTTTCACTCAAATTTGGTGTTTTTTTTAACTTTTTAAAAGATTTGACAAAAGACATATCCAATCGGTCCATGTTTGAACTTAGTCGGTCTTGACCGACTATAACTTTCTTACTTTTTTTTTCAATACAATGGGTCAAATAATTCCTAAAAATTTCAATTAATAAAAAATTGCTTAAAAAAATCCAAAAAACTCAACAAAAATGGGAAAATTCTAAGAATTTTGAGAAAAAATATTAGAAAAATAATAACTAAAAAAAATAAGTTAATGAAAAATGGTTTAAAAAAAAACTTAAAAAAAAATTTGAATAAATTAAAGAATTTTAAAATTCCATTTTTTTTTTTATTTTTTAAACAATTTTTCAACTTAAAAATTCTTTAATTTTTCCAAATTTATTGAAATTTTTTAACCATTTCTTATTAATTTTTTTTAGTATTTTTTTTTTCAAAATTATTTAAATTTTCTATTTTTTTTTTTGGATTTTTTTAAGCAATTTTTTCTAAATTTCACTTTTTAGGAATTATTTTACCCATTGTATTGAAAAAAAGTCCAGCATAATTAAAAAAACAAAATGCAGCATCAATTTTTTTTGCAGCATAACTATTTTTTTTTGCAGCATAATCATTTGATGTACCCACTTCGTGTTTCTGCACATCCTATATAGAGCTCGATGATCCTTGGTGTGAAGATCCGATTTTGCAGATGCCGTCTTGATGTCAATATCCACGGAAGTATCGCTTTTAGGCCGGATTGGGGTGCCGATCTAATAGCACCAGTTATATCCTCACAAGTCAGTTGTATGAATTTTTTGATTGAGCCACAGAGAAAAGATAATAAGAGACATTGATAGACTTCTAAATCCATCTGTCATTTTCTATAAAATGCTGGATTCAGTGTATTTCTCTTTTCATATACGATTTAACATGACTTGTCTCCTACACAAAATCTAGAGAGAGGAAATAAAATGTGGATACCATTTTATTAAATATCCGAAAAAAAAATATACATTAGTATTTTTTCTTCAAATTTTTAGAGATAAGAAATCGTTAGTTAGGAAAGTAAATAAAAAAATGCCAACCCAAGTCTGATAACTTCCCAGCAAAAACATGGTAATGAGTTGTGAAAAGTAATCATTACCAAGTACATTTTTTATAATGATTACCCATTACCATTAACATTATTTTAAGCCCAAAAGTAACTACTTCTCAGTAATATGTTACAAAAGCACCTCTAAGTAATAATATCTTCTTGCTTTTGCAGTTTTTAACCTTTACAATTCAATTAACTTAAAAAGTACTTAAAAACTTAATAAAAATTACGCAATTTTTAAGTTTTAGTGAAAACAAGTTAAATTTTAAATGTTTTAATTAACTAATTATTTTACTTCTTATTGGTAATGGGTTTTTACTCCTTATTTGTAATCCGAGGCAGTAACTACTTATTTATCTCCATACTCTTCACTAGTTATTTTTGTCTCACGCCCTTGTTAAAATAATTAGTGTTTCATTCAATAAGTAACTACTGATTAACATCTGTTTCGGATTACAAAACCCATTACAAGTAATGCCAATTTTTGCTGGGTTATATCGAAACATTCGCTATACCATTTATTAGAATTGAAAAAAAAAAAACATAAAATTCATAATTTTTTAATTTTAAAGTATGTAACTGAAATATTTTAATAGAATTAAATATTTTTTTTTATCATTTTGAACATTTTTCTAATAGATTTTTCATTAGTCGATAGATTTGATATCAGATACGACTACACGTGTACACCCAAAAACCTTCATTATATTTAATATTTGTTTCATAAATATAATGAAACATTGTTTTTTGACTGTAATACTGACTTATTTTTTACATTTAAATAGTTTAAATAGTTTCGCATTCTCAATATTCTTAGTTTTTTAGTATGTATTATCAACATCGTCTTACAAACACATTTTCAAAAAATTCAACATAAGTTCAAACGTTCATCAGATTATCATAAATAAATTTACTAAATATAAATTCTAAAAAAAAAATATATTAAATCAAATTTTACAGAGAAAGACGAAAAAGATTAAATAAAAACCGCCATTTACTTAATGACCAAAATATACATTAATGAAAATATAATAATAATTTTAAATTAAAATCATTAAACAAAAACTTATAAGGTAAAACTTTTAACAACTAAAATTAAAAACAGTATTGCTAAAAATGAAAAACAATTTTTGAAATAAGAAAGTTTTAAAAATTTTAAAACAATCGGAAGATTAATAATATTTTTCTGATGATTATATTAGAAAAGCTACAAGTGTATTTTAAGGAGCACTTTTTATTTATTTAAATATTTGTTTAAATTTTATTAAAAATTTATTCTTTTTTCCCTCACCCATATTATTTTCCATATACACAAACACTATTTATAAATTTTCATCCAAAAATTTTGTATTCAACACACACATGATCCATTTCCAAAAACAAAACAAAATTGCTCTGTTATAGATTCATGGTTCTCAGGTGGTTCTGATACCGAAGGAAACAAATTTTATAATGGTAATAATAACGGTAAAGAATTGGGTCCTGCACCTTCATCAGCACTACAACCAGAACAACAAGAACAACATCTTCATGAATTACCCGAACACACATTAGAAAAATCACCAACAGTTAATGAATTAACCGAACACACATTAGAAAAATCACCAACAGTTAATGAAATACATACACCAATCACTAAAACAGACACTACAGAATAAACCAAACAAAAAAAGATATTCAAAATTATTTTTCCCAAATATTTAACACAAAATTGTAAGCACGCTCAAAATTATTATTCTTTTGTTGTAATTCAAATTGTTGAAATTATTTTTTTTTATGTTCAATTTATCAATTTTGCATTTAAGGCATAAACAGAATGAATGGATTTAAAATTGGTGATAGCGGCATACCTCCCAAAATAATGTAAAGCTATTATTTTTTTTAAGCATAACAACAAATTAGTTAAAAAAAAAATTAAGAAAAAGAACATTTTTGACTAACAATTTTTTTTTACGAGAAACTTGTGTGAAATTGCGAAAAACTTGTGTAAAATTTTTTTGAGTGATAAAAAAATGGCGATAGAGGGCGACAACAAAAATGTCATTTTTGATAACGCAATCAATTAAAAAAAATAAATAGAAAATGTAAAAAAATCGCTAAATACATTGTCAAAGTTATTAAGTTGGCATCACTGTTTTTCTGTTGAGAACAGTGTTGCCACTTTCTGGATAATAATCCAAAAGTGGGACAATTTCAAAATCCTTGGATAATTTTTGGATAATGATATTTTTTGTGTAATTTAACCTCAATAAAGTTCCAACTTTTTTTTATCATTTTATCGACATTTTTTGGCTTTAAAAATCATTGATAACATCGACTTTAAAAATATTGCATTTTTGGGCCATTAAAACCTCAATTTCCTTCATGACTTAGATGTCGAAAAAGAACGCTCTATAATTTTTTAAATTAGAAATTGTTCTGGAGAATCCTTATTCACAAACCTGAAAATTGTTATTCAATATCTTTTAATATCCCCATATTGGGGACACTTTCCCCCACGCGATAAATGTGTGCAAGTTTATTTATATTTCTACAAAGGGAGGCGGACTGAAAATTGATTCATTTGTTGAACAAAAATACAAAAAAATCATTCAAAAAATTTCGTTTTTCAGAGGTTGCAACCGCGGTTGGTTAAGTTTTTGAAGGAAAAACATTTTTCCACCTGGACTGATTTTTCCCATTTACGAACTTAGCCTACCTATGACCATAAGTCAAATTCGTGCCAATCTTTAGGAGTCTAGATTTTTTAGTTTGGACTGCAGTACGTTTAGTACAGACGGACGGACATTCAGAGAATGACTTAGAATCGATCGATCATATTTCGATATTTTAGTGTCCACAACTGATATAAATACGTAGATATAACATCAAAATTTATATAACGTCAAATTTATATAGCAATAATTGCTTGGCAAATTTTCTGAGCAACTATTGCTGGCAATTAAACATCAAAATCATACGCCATCTTTGATTGAAATTCATCAAAATAGACGCAAAGCGGTTTTTTGTTCCTTTTGGATACGTTATTGCCTATTGCCACCAAAAAAATCAGATGTAGACCAGGGTTTACAAACGGAATGAAAAAATAAAAAATTTTGTGTAATTTGTTAGATTTTGGAAAATTTTTTGTGTAATTTCCAATTCCATTGGTGACAACACTGGTTGATATGCCCTAAAATTTTTCATTTTCGGGTCACGCTACTATACAGTATTATTGGATAAATTATCTAAGTTTTTGCTCTTAAAAACTTAGGTAATTGATCAGTTGTTCTGTTATTGATCTTTTAATAAAAATATTTTTCCTGTTTAATTCTGTTTTATGCCTTTAAGGCTGGATTACTCAATGATCCGTTATAAAATAACTCTCCGTTAAATTTAACTTTTTCATACAAATTTTGACATAAGGCTCCGTTAAATCGGCAGTTAGCAGCTAACTTTTCATTGAGTAATCCGCCCTAAATGTTTAACCATCAATTAATATAATTAATTTAAATATATATTTTTTTAAAGTATTGGAATGCATGCTTTTATAATTCGTAAAACATTAATGCTTTTTAACTTTTTAGTTTGGTTTTTTAATTATAATTTATGCACAAAAATTTTAATCAGATATAATAAGTTGTTAAATCGTCTTGAATTTCAATTACAGAAACTTTAATAATGACAGCTTTAAAAAGATTTATTACAAAGTTGTTGTATTTTGACAGAATTTCGGATACAATAACTTTTAAAAAATATCGTTTGATCAATAAAACTAATATTTATCAAATTAAATAACTGAATAGTTCATGCGAATAAAGACGAATAGACCATTTGTAGAATTTTACAGGGGACAATAAAAACGCAGGAAACGGTTAAAAAATAATATTTTTGTCAACTTTTTGGTATTAGCTTAAAGGTTTAAGTCACATCTACCTATATACAAAATTTTAGTAAGGTATTCGAAAGAGAACTTGCCAAAAATTGGACTTAAATTTTTTGCTTAAATGGAAAAAGGGCGAATATCCAAACAAATGTATTGAAATTTGAATAAAAATGTGTTATTTTGCAGCAGATTTTGACTACATTTTCACGAGACTTGCAAAACTTGACGAACTATGGTTGGTATTTGTTTGTAACACTTTAAGGACTTCGAGGATACACTATTTAAGGATTGCAAGGACATGCAAAAAAATTTTTTTTTTAAATTTTTTTTTTAATATTCCTGCCTTTTGATGCAGTAGTAATTCTTTATGACACTAAATACATTTTTAGAAATTATAATATTAACCCTTGACTGCATATTACGATGTAACATAAAAGGACGTGAAAAAATTTTTGTTTTTTATTCCTGACGGTTAAAATATGTTTAGACCATGTATTCGTGGTTATATGATCTTAATTACGCGGTAACACTGAAGATTTTTTTTCACAAATCTGGTTAATTTGTTTGTATGTGCTAAGATTGTTTTTTTTGTGTACAATTTCAAATTTTAGCTAATATCAATTTTAAACTCGCAGCTAAATAATTTTTATATAATATTTTGTTAAGGATGGATATTCGCCCTTTTTGCTTTCCACACTTTAAAGTCTTATAACTTAAGAACGGTAAAATTTTTTGCCAATATAATAAGTGTGGTTTGTTCCTCGTAATGTTCTTTTAACACATTGTTACCGAAAGTAAAATTTTTGTATGTTTTTGTGTTGTATTTAATCAAAATTGTGCGTTAGTTCACTCCCAATTTAAACAAAAATATAAAAATATACGAATTATTGCACTTTTAAAGTCATTTTTTTAGCCTTAAAAGTCAAAATTTCCCCAAAATTTCTGCATAGGATTGTAGGGCTCTGCTAATAAAATGCATTTATGCAAAAAAACGTGTTTGCGAAAAAGTGGTCTATTCGTCCTTATTCGCATGAACTATTCAACTGTAGGTTATCGTAATTTGCAACAACCTAAATCGGAATGGGTTGAAACCAAAAGAAAATGAAAGTTGACATATTCCATAACAAAACCCTTAAGGTTTTTGGAAAAAAAAATTTCACGAAAAAAAATTCGCAAAAAAATTTTCCGCGAATAAATGTTTTTTTTTGTAAATTCAATAGAGTTTAGCTGATAAATATTCATCAATTGAATAAATTATATAAAACAAGTAAAAAAGTTAAATTCGGCCTTGCCGAATGTATTGATACCCACCACAATTTCCAAAAGATTATTGCAAAAAACTTTATTTAAAAGAAATTACTTTTGAAAAAAAAATCTGCCATAAAAAATTTTCGCGAAAAAAAAATTTGATAAACAAAAATCCGCGATTTTTTTCAAAAAATATGTTCGTTCTTGTTTAAATACCATTCTGTGTTCAATTATGTTCACATATGTCAACCAGCAACCGAATTAAAGAATTTTGTATTTTTAGGTTATGTTGAATGTACCAAAATTTTTGAGGTGTCCTTACATTTTCGTTCATAACTTTTGAAACGCTGAACCGATATCGTTCAAATGCAATACCAAACAGCTCGGGAGAACTTCCAATAAATAAGTTAAATTTCAGTCATCTGCGTGTAATATTTTGGCCGTGATCACCATTTCCACAGACAGATAGACGGACATCGCTAGAATGTCTTAAAATCGATCTCTGATTAATTAAATATATACTTTATGGGGTCCCAGACCGATATTTCGATGAGTTACAAACGGAATGACAAACTTATATATGGACTTTTGTCATTAACTTTTAACGCTTGTGATATTTTACTAATTTCGCAATAGCATTTTTTTTTTGTAAACTAGGTGGTACCTGTGAATGTAGATATGTTAATGGAACCATAATGAGTATTTCTGCAAAGGCACAGCGCAAATAGTCTCATTATCTCATGGTAAGGTACGTGCAAAGTTGAAAAATGTAAAAAAATCGCTTGATACTCTCATGAAATTTTTCGTTCAAAGTTCCATATTGTTGGGTGCGTTAAAGCTATTGCTCCAAATTTAATACCGTTTAATCAGTAGACTTGGGCAATTATTTGGTGTTGGTTCAGTGGATGTGCCATCAATAAGAAAAAAGTTACATGGACCTAAATCTTTGATACCAATTTTTTTCAATTTTCAATTTTTCGAGGTTTTTTGATTGTAGCTTTTGGTGCAAACTGTAATTTTAAAATTCAAATACACATGGTAAAAGCCCTTGTAAATATGCACAATCTGAGATTGATTCGAGTGATGTGCTCGCAATGGTTACGAAACTGCAGCTCTCCAAAGATGGGAAGAAAAAACGTGAATTTTTTAAAAAGTCTGTTTTTTGCGAGGCACACTCCCAGTTTTATTCCGAATGGTTCCGAATGCTTTGTGAACTTTATAATTTACCATTTCCCACTTGATTTACAAACGCACCCAAAAAATATTCAATTGCAAAAATTTTATGAGCTTTTTAAATTTTTTGCAAAATTTCGATATTTTAGTTTTGCATTATTTGACAGCCAAATGTGCATGGCTGAAAGTTGAACATGTAGAAACAATGGTATATGCAAATATAATAAATCATGGAAAGCAACATTGATCAAAAGTTAATATTGGCGAATTCCGCGGCGTTTTTCTGTTTTTCGTTTTTTGTAAGGCACATCCAGGCCGCTTATCGAAATTGGTCAGTGAAAAGCGCGTTTGGTAGTATTTTTTATGCTTTATCTTCAATCCATTCGCACCCAAAAACAATTGACGTTTTAGTGGTTTTTTGGTGGTTTTAAATTTTTGATATTTTTAAATTTAATGGTTATATAAAATCTTACATTACTTAAAATAAAGTAGAAAAGAAATGTATTTAGATAGATTTTGACATGTCTTATTCGAATAATATTTCAAAATTAGTCCATTGATTTTTGCAGTCGCGAAAATCGCGAAAAATCGCGAAAAATCGCTAAAATTTTTTATAACCTTGATAAAATTACTAATAACGTTAAAATATTTCGTAATAACCTTAATATTAGCATTATTAATCATATTTTGAATAGTTTCAATATTCAGTGAAGGACAACAGTGTAAATTCAGACATTTAATATTAAAAAAAAAAATAAATTCAAAATTATTAAATTTTTTTTTTCAAAAATGTTCCCTTTAAACCACTGCTGTTTCTTACCTATTAGAGATAGAATAATGGTGTTAACTAAGAATTTGTTGAGATTTTGTTAATGAATTTGGCAATATTTTTCTAAAAAAAATAAAACCGCTGGAAACATTTTTATTTCCAAAATATTGCAAAATGTGCCGAAAAAAAATTGGTTAAATGCAAATATCTCGATATTTAGCAAAGATTTTATGCATATTTGAATATGTATTTTAGCTCTGGATAAGCATAATACAAAATGGTACGTTTGGTTAACTTCGGATAAAAAATGTAATTTTGACAATTTTTTTAAAAATGTTAACTTTAAACCGCCATAGTTTTTGGTGCGATCGCTCAAATTAATGCACGCGGACGGATTTAAATTACTTATTTATAATGTTATTTACCTACAAAGTCTTATCAATGTGCCACGAAAAAAAAAACGCAATTATTTTTTTTCTTAAATATTAAAAGTTAATGACAATTGCTCATATACCCTCTATCCATGGACGTATACAGGGGGTGGGCATAGGGGGCACGTGCACCCCCCTTTCGATTTGAAAATTTTTAAAATTTTATACACAAAAATGCGTTATACAAAAAAAATTCACAAGTTTCTAAATATTTTGATTTTAAAAGATTTAGTTTTTTTTATAAAAACTAGAGTTTGAAATAATTTCGTTTCTAAAAAGTCTTTTATACCGAAAAATCAGTAAAATATGATAAAAACACATAATATTAGTTTTATCTAAAAAAAAATTGTGCTTCAGGATCATGAAAATTAATTTCTACAAAACAATTATTAAACAACAAGATAAGGGAAGTATCTCAACCCTTATGAACCGATTTCCCTAAAACTTAATAGACGATTTTAAATTAACACATTTTTATGAAAAAAAATATTTAACGAAGCCAAATTTTTACAAGGTTGTGCCCCTGTTGGATAGGCATTAAAAAACATTTATTCTCATATAGAAACATCTTATAGTTTCTTAGTAAGAAATGGCAGAAAAATCAAAAAAATTCACCATTTTTTACCCCAAACTCCCCAATGTGGCCGATGAGCCGCGACACCACAACCTTAGAATTGTGTCTTTTATATGGGGTTTTCTTCATCCACTCTTTAAACACAGGTTTTTGGGGTCGCTTATGAAGATTCCGAAGTTGGAATTTTAAAATTCAAAATGTCGGATCCAACATGGCGACAAATATTTTTAAACAATCAACCGATTTGCTTGAAACTTTTTATATCCGAGTTTTTAGGGTCGCTAAATAAGAATCTGAAGTTAGATTTTGGAATGGCAGATTCTAATTTAGCAACCCAACAAACCAGTGCGTAAAGAGTTTTAAGTGAATCTATTATTTAAATAAACAAAATATCGCCATGTTGGATCTGACATTTTGAATTTTAAAAATCCAACTGCAAATTCTTCTTAAGCAACTCCAAGAACCCGTGCATGAAGAATTTTAAGCAAATCTGTAATATTTTTTAAAAGATGGGCGCCATATTGGATCCGCCATTTTCAAATTCAAAACCGCACTTGGTATTCAAAACCAAATATTTATAAGTAATTTCAAATTTTTTTAAAAAAATTTCAAACCCATTTAAATTTTGGAGAGAAGGGTGGCCCGGTAGACGAAGAAACCCTCATATATATTTTAAGTTTCATCTAAATCGATTCATAAGGGTTGAGATACATCCATTGTAAGATATATTTTCTGTATTAAAATCTAAGATATTATTTGTTTATTAAAATTCTCAGATTCTGTAAAGTTTTTTCTATAGAAACATTAATATCTGAGAATTTGTCAGACAAAGAACATTTTTAGATTCTAAAAATACGACGAAATCGTTGGGGGAGCTTAAGGTTGTAGTTAAAAATAAATAATAATTGCCGATGACGAAAAAATTTTTGGAATTGTGCCCCCCCGTTTTCAAATTCCTGGATACGTCGCTGCCTCTATCACTAAGTGGAGGGTATAAAAATAGTATTTTTTACTGAAAAATAAAAAAAAAATTATTCGCGAATATCGCTAATACATACGCTAACTTTGAAAAAAAAAAAACTGATGTTACAATGGGATTAAGTGTACACGAACTACCACCACCAGATTGCTGTCGTAAATTCAAATCAAACTAAAAATATTTGTATTGAACCAATTTTTTCACAAAAATAAAGATTTTTCGCGAACAAAAAATGTTTTTCGCGAAAAAAATCATGGTTTGTTCTGTTAGTTTAACCGATTTGAATGGTTTTAAATTTAAAAATTATCGCAAAAGTTTAAAAATATCGTTTTTATTGTACTTGAGCATTAAAATTTTAAATTGCGAAAATCGCGAATACGAGCGCTAACTCTGAAAAACGGCTAGCACCATTGAATTCAGCGTACTCGAATTAACTTTAACAGTAGGGTGCCCAGCTTGTTAAAAAAACGTGTCAAATTCAAGTACAGTGTAATTACTTGAAACTGTATACGGCGCACAGTGTGTTTTTTAAACTGGTTGAGTAATCAAAAATAGGAAAAAGTTGAAAATTTCTTGTTCAATTTTTGAATATAAAAAAATTATTCTAATAGACAAATATCTGAATTTTCCAAATCTGGTATTGATTTTTCTGTATCTGTTGTGGTTAAAAAGATATACTTGTCGAAAGTGAGAAAAAATTTCATAGTTTCGTTTTAATTTTTTTTTTTTTTTAAAAAGCTTAAAGTTTCAGGACGTGCCAAAACCAAACGGTTTGAGATATTTCCAAACTTTTTTTTTTTGTTTGAAAGCTACATTTGTTGGTCATTTATACTATAGTTTATGGGAAATTTCAGCCCAGGTTTATTCTTATTTTAAATTGTTTTTAAAAACCCTTTTTTTACCATATTTTTCGACTTTACCTAAGCTTTTAACTATGAGGCAACATAAGGTTCTTTGATAAGATGAACAAATTTTAAAACATCACTTTTTTTCCATTGGTGAGTTATCGGAAGATGCGTACGAAGCAAAAATAAGGAGTATAGAGAATTTAGATTAAGACCATCTTGAAAATGCAGCCGAATGCCGCTTAACACAGATTTGGTGATTTTTTAATGATATCAGCTAACTCTCTGATACCATTTCTACTTTATTCTGTTAAAAAGAAGGTATAAAAAAGAATTACGAAAAGATTCAGAAGATCTTTAAGAAACAAAAATTTTTCTTAACATTTGTTAGCGTTTAAACACGTATTTTGTAAGGGTGCCACCCTATTTTATGTGATTTGTTTATAGCTATATTATTGAAGAACCAAATGCAAAAAAACCGCGTGCCAAAATATTTAACCGTTCTAAAGTTACAGATTTTTGATCACTCACACTACCAAAAAAACACACTGTGCGGCGTATACTTAATATTGTAATTGCATTTAAATAACAATCATACGCAACGGTGCACAGTGGATTATTTTAAATAATTTGGCTATTCATTACGTAGGTACGGGATCGATTGCAGCGAAATTTCGAGCTTAAACTTGGACGCTGTACCCCACATGTACAAAAAGGGGACCACCAGAGGCCCCTAAAGTTGGACATGTTTAGTACATAAAAACTTTAAATGCTTGAAAGATCACCAACCTTTAAATGCGTTTTAAAAAATAATCTATAGCTGATCTAAAAAAAACGCCTTGAGAGTTTTGTTATGTAAAATGTCAACTTTCATTTGTTTTTGGTTTCATCCTATTCCGATTCCGAAAGTTGGATTTTGTCACTGTGTAATTAATAATAAACCAAGTGGTACAAAGAGTAAACTAATGCCCATGTATGATTGTTTTTCACCGGGAATTTAAAACTAATGATAACAAATGATACATTTTAATTCTTTTTAATGATAAATAACAACTCCTATAGGATTACAAGGTTAACTTTTAAGATCAAAGTAATATACTCAACGCTTTTATAATGTATTTTGAAAAAATATTTGTAGATATGTAAAGCTTTTTAGAAAATAATTTAAAAAAAATTGTAATTTAATATATCTGTCTATTGATAAATGTTATAAAATTAAAAAAAAAAGTATTTTCTAACTCAATAATAATTTGTAACTTTCCACCTTTTTTTTAAATTCACAGATAAACTTGGCTTCATTGGTGCTGAACCACAACCTCAGTATCCACCACAATATTATATGCCACCACCACCACCACAACAGCAGCCACCACCAGCGGCAGCATCTGGTACATCATCATTGGTAGCGGATGATAAAACACTACATCATGGTGGGGCATAAGAAAATGTTTTAAACAACTCCCCAAACTAAAAAAAAAACAATTCGATGAGGAAGAAGATGAACATCACAAACAGTGTTTAAATTGCTTAAAACAAAAAAAAAATAAATTAAATATAAAAAATAAATCATTTTTGAAATACAAAAATGGTTGAAATTATGAATAAAATTAATAGTATTTACTTAAAAGGGGGGTAATTGTCTATAAAGGGGGTATTTTGGTTTTAGCAAATAAAATTTAAAATGATTTTGAAGTTTTTAATAAAGTTTCAAGCATATTTTATGCTACTTTACAGCTTTATGGAGTAAAGTGTTTCCCTTCTGGCTTCCTTTAATTACTCAAAGTAATTTCTACAAAGTAAATGCTTAATTTTTTATTCATACCAACCATTTACACTTACATAATTCAAATTATTAATAAAAAAAAATAATATAAAATAATAAAAAGACATAACCTCAAAATAATAATAATAAAAAATATTATAATAAAAAAATTCACAAAACTACATGATGAACAGAAAACCAAAGAAAATACTTAACAAATAATGGAAAATAAAAATAAAAATATATGAATTACAATGCAAATAATGAAAAAAACATAATAAAATACTTATAAAACATAATTATATGCGAAAAAATAAATAATATAAAACAAAAAAAAAATACTTACAACACTTTTAGAGAAAAACAATGTATTTCAATAACAACAAATTATTGCAAAAATAAATTAAAACCCAAAAATAAAATTCAAATTTAATTTAATAATAAACAATAATTTAAAACAAAAAAAACTTATTAACAAAATGGGAATTATTACATACATATATACTTAATAATAAAAACCAAAACTATTAAAAAAAAAACAAAAAAATGGTGTATAAAAACAAAAAAACCTAGATGATTATTAACAATTTATTTATGGTTGCATTATTTAATTTCAAATAAATAAAAATTATTATTAAATATAAATAAAAAGAAAACAAAAATAAAATTTCAAAATAAAAGGTATTCGAATATTTTTTAATTAGATTTCTTGTTTTGCAGAGTTGATACAAATTTATTTTTATGAAAGCTGAGTTTTTTACTACCGTGTTAAAGTTATCATAAAGGAATAGAAAAAAAAAAAAACAATCAAAATAAACTTGGCAGCACTTTTCAAATTGTGTACATATTCTGGACACGGCATTCACAATATACTGACAACACCTATACCAGGCACGGATCCAGGAATTTTATTTGGGAGGGGAGATTTAATTTTACCAAAAAATATATAATAGTTTGGTTAGAAGCGGGAGGGGGGGGGGGGGGTGGGGTTGTGAATATTCGTTAATATTTTAACAAATTGAAAACAAAAAAAAAGTTTCTTTTATTTAATTCGGATCCAGCTTTTGAATTTGTATGAAATTTTTTATCTTAAATAAGACCTGCTCTCGAAACAATCATAAAATTGGCAAGTAAAATTAAAAATTTTTGAATAGGAAAATATCATATCCAGTCACAACTGTGAATAGATCCGTAAACATTTATATGTACAAAAAAATCTTATTTTTCAAAAATTTTTTTTGATACTAAAACATTTGAAACGAATTTCAATCAACAAAATCGCGGTTTCAATCAATTTTTTGATTGAAATTCCTCCAATTAAAAAAATTGTTATACCAATCATCAAATTGTAGGTGATTGATTGAAAATTTTTTAATCAAACATCTTTTCGATTTTGATCAAAAATTTGATTAATTTTTTATTTAAAGTCAATCAAAATTAGAGTTTGCAAAACGATTAAAATCGTAATCGTAATCGCGATTAATCGCGCCTATTAATCGTAATCGTAATCGACAAAAAAATCATGCGATTACGATTAAAAATTTTCTATGAAATACACTGTTTTTATAACGAATTTAAATCAATTCCAAAATTTTTTGAAAACCCATTTTGAATAGAAACTAAAATTATTTGTCAAAAAAACTAAATTAGTGTTAAAAACGATTACTTTTGGGACAATTTCAAACAAAATCATTGATTCTGGAATGTTAACAAGACTGGAAAGATTTTATGGGTTGGCCTATGATTCATTTAAATTATTCGCGATTTTTCTTTCCTTTTCTCGTAAAAGTCATTCAAATTTAAAGTAAAATTTAAATTCTGATCTGAGTAAATTTTAAAGAATTTGGTTTTTAAATATACTCAAAAGGCTTTGGTCAAAAAATTTGGACATGAAATGTTGTCAAAAAACTTAATTTTTTCATACTTTGATCGTTGGTTGATTGGAAATTTTTTAAATAAATTTCCTCACAACAGATAACTGGCCATCGGCAGGTATTCTGACACGACCCCGCAGAAATTTTGGTAAACAGGAAGCAGCTTTTGGAAAGGAATCCTGATCCAAAGAGCGAATCCAAATCGGTCACAGTTTAGAGTACTCTTTAGTAGCAAAGATAAAAATATATTAAGACCCAGTAAAATCATGTATCTTTTCAGCGCTGATTAAAGCATCTTTATAGAGTTTATTTAAGCGCAATAAAGATGTAAGAAAATCTAGTATTTTTCTCCAAAATTTTTTTTGATCATTAAAAAAGTGTTAAAAATGGAAAAAATTAAAGTATGTGTGAAATTTTATCAACAAAGAATTTTAATTATAAGTTTTAAAAAAATCTTAACAAAAAATTTTCAAAGCCGCTCGAGCGCAATGATATACTAAAAAAAGAGACTGTGGTGCCAAAATCTCGAATAATTTATTCTGGAAAAGTTCGAAAGCTTTTAATTTTATTTCTTAAAACTAATAGTTTTTGTTCTTAAAAATAAAAATTTCAAAAGATTTTTTTAAAGATATTGCAACTCAAATTATTTAAAAAATTCGATTAATCGTAATCGCGATTAACGGCAATTTTTTTAATCGTTATCGCGATTTTGAAATATCTCGATTATTTGCAAACTCTAATCAAAATAATGATTGATTTAACAAATGTATCGTAAGCTTATGACAAAATTATCAAAAAAATCATCTTTTTTGCTTTCCTATATGTTGCCAACAATAAAAAAAGTAAAGCCCGATTATTTTGTATATTTTTGAATTAATCTATTCAAATA
Organism: Pegoplata infirma; assembly: GCA_963921195.1. Classification (NCBI taxonomy): domain Eukaryota; kingdom Metazoa; phylum Arthropoda; class Insecta; order Diptera; family Anthomyiidae; genus Pegoplata; species Pegoplata infirma. The sequence goes on from OY992539.1 coordinate 55,488,993, forward strand.
AATTAAAGCGAAAAAAAATCTAGTATGTTGAAAATTTGTAACAAAAAATAACAAAAATTTTAATCAAAACATTGATTGACTCATTTAAATTTTGTTGATCAATAGATTTAATTGAAAATTTTTAGCCAATAATTTTTTGTGTATACTGTGGACCAGGATTTCCATTTTTTGGACAATAAGGTCTGTAGGGCAACACATATTTAAAAATATTTTTTCAGAATATCAAAATTTGAATCTTTTAATTGTAGCTAAAAGTTTTTTTTTTCATGAGGTTCCCCAGTTGACAACGTTCTCGAGCCATCCTCAGTGACGGAGCGGTGACATGTCAGAGTCACTGCTGACATACACAAGACATCTCTATGTACTGGGTTGAGGACAGTTTCATACAAATTTTCAAAATGTCCTCACTCAAAGTCAGCAGTGGTCAGGGCTGACTTTCTGGGGACATGTCACCTAAGACTTCTTTGGGGAAATGTCTGACGTAGGTCATTCGAAAATACCAAAAAATTTCGTATTTCCTTTAGTTTTTACTTTTATCCATTTTCCTTTATAAATTATCTTTCTCATATTTAGAAAACACTTTTCGCCTTTTTTAGTCCCAACTGAATTTGAACCTGGAACATCCAGTTTATAAATCCCACACCTTACTACTTGTTCTAAACTTTATTTTGAAAATTGTTTGTCTATTAATTACATTTATTCTACTTGTTAGATTTTGAATTTATTTTAAATAAATTGATAATATTGCCATATTTTTCTTGGAAATTGAAGAGTTGCCCAGATTTTAAATTTTAATTTAATATACTGCTATTCTGAAGACATTTCCTTTTAGACGTCTTAGAGGAATTGTCCACACTATTAAAGCAAACAATTGGAATTGTCCACACTATTAAATCCATGACTACATCGACACATGTTTGGAAAACAGACTGACATCTCGTAAACCACCTCTTAAATTAGCGAGGGATTTAAAACAGTCAAACTTTGAGGCTCATAACGTCTGGCAAAATGAGTGGAACATCTCCTCCTGTGAAGATCTTTTCCAGTTCCAAGACCTCACTAGCATGCCACCTGGTTCTGAGCTACCCAGGCTTCTATGGGTAAGACTTAATCGTACCCGAACCAACCAAGGCAGATGCGCGGCAACACTTTATAAATGGGGTTCCGCTAATACTCCTTATTGCGACTGCAGCAACGTTGTACAGTCGATGTATCACATAACATCAGAGTGCCCGCAGAGAAGATTTTCACAACACTTTTCCGAATTAAACAACGCAGGACCTGCAGCTGTACAGTGGCTGTCAAACATGGATATCAATACATAACTTGCTTACTTATTTAATTCTATGTTTCTTTTCTTTATTATGGATGCTAATAGTAAATTTGCTTAACTCTGTTTTATTATTGTTTATATTGTTTATATTATTTTATTAATATTTTTTATGTTAAAGCCATACGATAAATAAATAAATAGTGCTGACAATGTTAGGACATGTCATCAAGGATTACCTATGATTTGTCAGAACCTGAATACATTTCCTAAAGGAATCACTGTGGAAATTTCCTCAGTGACACATTATAGTCAAAGTTTGAGATTTTTTTTTTATATTTTTAGGGCGTGTGTGAAAGTATGTTGGTTGGTAAATTTTTAACACTATTGAGGTGAATAAAATTTCACTAGCCCATTGTAAAACTATAACGGTACTATCATTAGAAAAAGTAATCAAAAATATGTAAACAAACATAAAACCCCTTGGCTTCAACAACCTGAAATAATAAACCAACCTAACAAACAAATAAATAAAAGGAAGATTGTCAATCGATTTTCATTGTCGAAAATGGTTATTATTGCAAAAACTGTGTTCCTATTGTGGAAACTAACCCATTTGTCTAATACCGTGGCTTAAAGTTTTGTCTACGGGCATAAACATAACCACTTTTTGGAAGATATTTTCAAATTGTCTGCTGGGATTTCTTGTTTATTTTGTTGTTTGCTATTGTTTATAATATTTTCTGTTTTGATTTTTTTATTTATTTAAATTTATATTTTTAAAATTTTGAATTTAAGAGGTGGACGCTATTGACAGCAAATTCTTATAATACTACCTGGTATTATTGTGCCATGCACTAGCCCATTGGGCTAGTAGAAATTTTGACATAAGTTCATAAATTTTTGAAGTTCAATAATTTGAAATTTAAAAACAAACAAAAATAATTGACTGAAAGAAAACAATTCAAAATACAAATTTACATTAAAAAATTTTGAACGTTTTTTTAAATATTATTGTGATGTTGGGGCAGAACAAGAGGCAAAAGACTTGAGCGTTTTGAGAAGTCATGGATATGGATTCTTAATTGAAAACCGCGATGTGATATTGTGGATGCAGACAAGGAGCCAAAATCTCTTGATTCAATTGTCGCCACTTCCTAAAGATTCATGTTTATATTAATGTGTTCTGAATAAAACAGTTTTTTTATCTAAAATTACATGGTTTTTTATAAAAATTTATTGAAAAGGAAAGATGTATATATGAATTTTGAAAAGAGAAATGTCTCAGAAAGCCATTCTTTATGGAAAAAACTTTGAAACAGGAAGTTTTCCATCATATGTCCCAGATTCAAATACATTTTTGATGTAGAAAAATCTCATGTTCTGTGATATTTTTCCTGAAGAAAATATCAAATTCCCCATAGGAAATATTGATACATACAGATAAAAAGATTCTTTAATAGTGTTCCTAGACAAAAGTCTCAGATTCTAAAAAAGGTTTTACAGAACAGATTTTGGATTAGGATAAATGAGTGAAAATCTGATAATTTTCCATTTGTATACCGCAAAAACAAATTTATTTATTGATTGTAAGGATTGCATTTGGCAGTATATTAAAATTAGCAAAGGAACATTTTTTTGTAAAATATTTTTTACTTATTATAACAATTGTCAAAAATTTACTGTGTCAAAAATGTTATCATTTCACACAGCAGAAATTTGAAATTTTCTCACCATAGAATAAATATTATTTACCACAGCACTTTGCTACCGTTTCACACACGCCCTTAATTTATAAAACAATTTTTTTTTGTACACAACACAATGGTGGTATTCAGAGTCTTACTTGCCTACTTTTGTTGAAATCCGTCTTTTTTAAATACCAGTGTCCAAAAAATTCCAAACGATATTGACAAACCTCGAATTACAATCTTTCTCTGGCAATGTATTCTATGCACATTTTTGAGGCAATAAACAAATATATGACGTTTATTATACCCTCCACTTACAAGGGAAGTATCTCAACCCTTATGAACCGATTTGCCTGAAACTTAAAATATATATAAATGAGACGATTTTAAGGTTGGGGTGTCTCGGCTTATCGGCCATATCAGTGTTTAAAAATTTCGTTGTCCCCTTATGAAACAATGAGGACCTTCGGGAAAATTTCGATAACTCCCGAACTAACAGGAATATCGTCTAGGGCAAAAATACGTGTCGACTTAAATTTAATAAAGATTGTTTCGTATTAATATGGATATTGTAGGTCTATGTCTTCAAATGAATACCCCCCCTAAATTTGCACATTTTCATAAAAAAATATTTAACAAAGCAGAATTTTTACGGGGTTATGCCACCGTTGAATAGGCATTAAAAAATCCTTTCTTCTCATATGGAAACACCATATAGTTTCTTTGAAAGAAATCGCTAAAAAATCCAAAAAACGATTTTTTCGCCAAATTTTGACCCATTTTTTGAACCCCTAAATCCCCGATATGGCCGATAAGCCGAGACACCCCAACCTTAGAATGGTCTCATTTAAATATATTTAAAGTTTCAGGCAAATCGGTTCATAAGGGTTGAGATACTTCCCTTGTTAGTGATAGAGGGTATATATAAGTTTGTCATTCCGTTTGTAACTCATCGAAATATCGGTCTGGGACCCTATAAAGTATATATATTCATGATGCCCGATCGATTTTAAGACATTCTAGCGATGTCCGTCTGTCCGTCTGTCTGTCTGTCTGTGGAAAATGCTGTCAATATTGCACAGAGATAACCGAAACTTAACATATTTATTGGAAGTTCTCCCGAGAAGTTTGGTATTCAATTTGAGCGATATCGGTTCAGCGGTTCAAAAGTTATGAACGAAAATGTAAGCACACCTCAAAAATTTCAGTACATTCAACATAACCTAAAAATGCAAAAAGCTTTAATTCGGTTTCTGGTTGACATAAGTGAACATAATTGAACACCAAATGGTATTTAAACAAGTAGGAACATATTTTTTGACAAAAAAAGAAAAAAATCGCGGATTTTTTTTTTACCAAATTTTTTTTTTTTTTTTTTCAAAAGTAATTTATTTTTAAATAAAGTTCTTTGCAATAACCTTTTTGAAATTGTGGAGGGTATCACTACATTCGGCAAGGCCGAATTTAACTTTTTTACTTGTAATACCATAAAATGGAACTTCAACATTGTTTTGATATTTTTTTTTTCTATTGATTTCTAATAAAAAATTTCCCACTTTGACAACATAAGCTTGATAAATGGAGATGGGCACGTGAGTGAATTTTGACTCACGTTAACTCACGCTCACGCAAAAAAAAAAATAATTTACTCAATATTTTTTTTTCACACGAAAAAAATTTTAAAAACTTTGAATAAAACTAAAAAAAAATACAATTAAAAAACTTTGACTCACTCAAAAAAATGGCACTCACTACAAATCACTGACGTAAAAAATGTCTTACTCACTCATAAACAAAAAAAAAATTTTGGCGATAGCATTTTAAATATTTTTTTTGAAATTGTTAGCTAGTAGCAATATTTGTACACTTAGGATGGTAAATGCTAATTAGAAAAAAAAAAGTTCCTTCTTAAATGCGTCATGGAATATATGAACTTTTTGACGCATTTAAGAGGAAAATATTTTATTAAAATCTTCTAGTAAAAGCAAAAAGAGGGATTTATAAAAACTTAGGAATGTAAACATTGTACATTTTTTTTAAAAAGCAGTGTCCTACATTTTGGATCCGCCATTTTGATTTTAAAAAATCTGAGTTCTTATTCGTGGTTAACGTTGCGCAACCATTTCATATTGATATTTTGAAATATTAATCAATAATTTAAATATCTTGCCCGCCATATTGGATCCGCTATTTTGAATTTCGAATATTTGATTCTAAAATTAGATTTGGCATCCGAAAACCATCAAAATCAAAGTTTTTGCCCAAAACAGGCAACATAGAAAAAACGTAATATTTTATTTGTAGCCATATTGGATCCGCCGTTTTGAATTTAAAAATGTGAGATCATATTCGTAATTTCCGAACCTAAAGTTACATAATTAGCCCCCAGTTTTAACATCCCATAAACCATATATAAAAACCAACATATAAAAAAAGTCTAGAATTTAAATTTGTCGCCATATTGGATCCGCCATTTTGAAATTTAAAAGTCTGAGCTCATATTCGTTATTAACGACCCCAAATACAACGACAGTGATATACAATACAATAAGCAAAGAATTAAAAGCATTTTGGATCCGCCATTTTGAATTAATTTTTTTTAACAAAATCGCGATTAGCTATTCTTTAGTACCCATATGTAATACTTTTTTGACATATAGGTTACGCGGTCTATTTATAGCCAAAATTCAGAGAGACAAGAAAAATATGCTGTATGGACAAAATAAAAGGTATGTATTTAAATCCCCTTATAAACGATGTAAATAGTACTTATTCTCTAATATATTACACTACATAACTCGATTTTGCACCAAAAAATCTTGATCTTGTCAAAAAAATTCTTAAAGAAGAGCTAAAAACAACGTGTCGCCTAATTTTCAAGAACAATTCTTTTTATGTTTTATAAGCAAATCAGAATTTTGTATAAATCTTGGCGTCAATCACTTCGGGAAATGAGAATTACGCACCGCAACCGTAGATCATGGTGGCTGAATTTTTGCTGAAATACTTGTATATGGGTTAAATTTCCAATGGACTTGCTCATAGGTGTTTTCTATGAAGCAGCGACGATAAATATATAATACAAATGTAACTTCATAATATATAAAAAATATAAAAATTTCCAATTGTTTTATTTAAAAGGAAAATTTTAGGAGATAAGTATAAAGAAAATTATATATTTATAACGGTAAATTTTTAATTAAACATGACTATCATTTTAATTTGATTGTGAGCACCTTTGATCTAAACATAAAACATATTCAAATCAAAGTTTATTCATTTCATTTTTAAAACGTTGATTGTTACTCAATTCATATTAAAAGTATCCATGAATATTTTCAAATTGACAAGAAACAAACTTTGTTGACTTTTTTCACGGTTTTATTTTTAAAACGAGATTTTTTTTGGTTTGATTTGAAAAAAGAAAATGTTCTTAGCGTAGAAAATCGCTTAAAATTCCAAATTTACAACAGATAAATTGATGAATTTTCAAAGGCGAATATGTATCTCGACGACACAATGTGCTAGCAAGAAACGGTATTCAATTTGAAAGGTTATTGAACTGGCAACGGCGTTTTAAGAGTAGCGGTAACCAGCCAGGCGATTTTCAAAAAATGTATCTATAATATTAAATTAAATTAAAAAGTCCTTGAGCATATCGCTTTTATGACACACACATGTTTTTTAATATATTCAGATTTTATTCTGTCAAAGCGTATCAGTAATAATCACACGATATAGTATGTGATCAGAATATTAAAATGATTAATTCATTAAAGAAAAATTTTCAATCATCCAACTGAAAATCTGTTAAAGACCTACTAAACTTACAAAATTGACAGTTAAAAACAAAAAAAAAAAAAAAAATACTTGGTTACATGGAGTATGGACCCACGGAGTATGAACCCATGGCTGAACAGCCCATTGGGTTTTTTAAGGGTCGCCATAGAATTTGATCCAAAACTTTTGTCCATATCGATCTACCTTGCTAAGGTTTTGAAATACGGAATTAAACGGCCCTAATAGGATCTTAAGAATTTTTAAAACTGAATAACTCAAAAACTATTACTCGCAGGGCTTTCGGGTATTTTGCCTGGACCAACTCTTGTCCTTCACTGTGTTTGAACTAAATTAGAACGAGACACAAAAAAAAACTTTTCCAAATTACTAGGAAAAGTCTCGTAATCCCATTTTACCAATATTTGACAGTTTTCCTAGTTTTTTAACAAACAAATTTGGATCGAAATTTACATTTTTATACCCTCCAACTACAGTATGGGGGTATACTCACTTTGTCATTCCGTGTGTAACGCATCAAAATATCGGCCTAGGACCCCATAAAGTATATATATTTATCATTAGTGATCGATTCAAAGACATTCTAGGGATGTCCGTCCGTCCGTCTGTAGTTAACACGATGCAGTCCAAAATAAAAGAGCTAGGCTCCAGAAATTTGGCACAAATATGTCTTATGTTCCTAGGCAGGTTAAGTTCGTAAATGAGCGAAATCGGACCAGGGGGAAAAAAGTTCCACTTGAAGAACTAAACCAACCTATGAAAAATACCATATTTTTAATTGACTTTTTGTGTTTTTGTTTAACAAATCCATCATTTTTATGCTACAAGAAGTTCAAGGTCCTGCATTTGGACCCACAGAATTAGAAAATATCGTTTTTCCTCCTTTCCCCCTTTTATGGGCGTGGAATAAATTATTTCTTTTTTTATATAATGATAAATTTGCATTTCTTAAGTGCAAAAAGCATAAGAATTAATTTTTTGAACACTTATTCGAGAGGAAATGTGCCCCCCCTCAAATTACCACTAACCACCCCCCCCCCCCAAAAAGGAGACGCCCCTGCAATTTTTTTATTTTTATTTATTTGCATGTTGGAGGGTATAAAAGATTCGGCACAGCCGAATTTAACACTCTTACTTGTTTTTTTTTTTGTAATTTTACAATTTTTTTTTTGTAATTTTACAAATTTTCAAGATAATTTTACAAAAAAAATCTACTAAATTCACGAGAATTTCTTGTAATTTTAATTGCGCAAAAAAAAACTGTAAATTTACAATTTTATTGGTAAAATGCCTGTAAAATTACAAAATTATTAGTAAAAAGCTTGTAAAATTACTAGGAATTCTCGTAAAATAGGAGGTAGTAAAAAATCTAGTAAAGTTAGGAAACCTTCTTGTAAATTTTATCGTGTCAAAAAATTTGTAAATTTACAATTTTATTGGTAAGATGCCTGTAAAATTACAAAATTATTGGTAAAAAGCTTGTAAAATTACTAGGTATTTTTGTCAAATAGGAGGTAGCAAAAAAAAGTTACAAGTTTTTCTTGTAACTTGACAAGGTTTTTTTTTTGAGTGTAGTTAAAATTGGCAAAAAATTTAATTTTTGTTTTCCTAATTTTTAAGAAATATATATATGAACTAAAACGAAAAAAAAAAATATTTAACGCCAGTTTATTTCCTTCCTTTTCCATTTAGCTAATTTTCCCATTTTAGTTATTTTTTTTTGTGTATGAGAAATCTGCTAATTTTAGCAGACGAGGTTTGCTAAATTTCTGTTTGGATAATCTAGTCGAATACGCAAAATAGTAGAAAAATCTTGTTGATTTCAGCTAAAACATCTGTAGAAAAGCCAAAAAATCTGCTGGTTTTCGCAGAAAAATCTGCTGCTTTTAGCTAAAAATGTTAGCTGGTTTTCGCAAAAAAAAAGGTGGATTACTTAATGTCCAGTTAGCTCCTAACTGTCGATTTTACAGAGCCTTATGTCAAAATTTGTATGAAAAAGTTAAATTTAACGGAGAGTTATTTTATAACGGAGCATTGAGTAATCCAGCCTAAAACTAATAAAAAAATGCGACAGTTACGAAAAATTGTCACTGTATAAAGAAAACTGCAGGTAGTCCGTTGAAATTTGAACAAACATGATTTTTTAAATTCAACAAACAGAATTAGTAGAATTACAGAAAATTTTCTGTAATTTTTTAAAATCGAATGACAAAGAATTTAGTTAAAATATCTATTTTAGCAGAAAAAATCTGATAAAAGTTTGTTAATTCCACGGTTTAGATTTATCTGGTTAAGTAAGATTGGACAACTGGTCGGCCATGTCAATTTTTTGACAAGTTTCGGTGTTTTCTTTTAATTTTTATTATTTGCAATTTCGCACACTTTTAGCTGAAACAATTACTTAATTTTTAAAGATTAATAATTTTCCAAAAAATTACAAAAATCACACAAGTTTCTAATATTTTAAACAAATTTACAAAAAAAAATTGAATTGACAATTTTCACAATTCCTTTTTGGTTCGACATTTTTTTTTTAGTATTTACACACCGATTTCTGTCGTTCTTCTTCATCCTTTATATCTGTCATTCGTGGTTAATTCATTCTCCCATAATTTTTTTTCGACGGACATTGCTGTTTCGGTGATAATTTAACGTTTACAAATTATACACGCTTTTAATCGATGAATAAAACCTTTAAAGTTCTGCATAAAATAAAAATTTTGCGTACATTGATCTATAAATAAATAATTATTCTAATTACTATGGAGAAACCAACACATAAGCTGTGTTTTCAAGCACTACTATAATGATTTATCGTAAAATAATATGGATTTAATTGACCCTTATTCAAGATGCCAAATGGGATAGATTTTTTTTTAAATCCCACAGACAAAAAGAAATAGACCTCTAAATTTGGCACAAATGTGACTTATGGTCATTTATGGACTTTTTTCGATTTTCGTCGGCAAAATCGGACTAGGAGGAAAAAAAATAAACAAGGAGGGGAAAAGTTAAAAGTTTTGTTAAACAAATTAAAAGCTTTCATGCCAAAAGAAGTTCATAGACTTACACTTGAAAGTGTAGGTCGCAAAACACCAAAAAACACAGCTATTATTCTAATATTAAAGATTTCATTTAAAGTACGCAGAATTCTAAAAATAATTTAATAAAAACTAACCAGAAAGGTTGGGTTAAGGAGGTATCCCAGGGCAGATATGCTGATTATAAAACTATCCATTAACGTTTGTATCTTAATATAATCTCATCACACCCGTCCGAGTTTAGTCAACATTTTCTGGATATTTTATTGATCAGATCTGAGTCCCGAAATTGAAAACAAAATTTGAGATTTGACTGATCTGAAAATTTTATATGCTTTAAATAAAACCTTGTTGTTTTCAACTACAAATGTAGTTATTTTTCTATGGCACATAATAAACAACTACTTTTGTGTGCTGTTTTTAGTAGTTTTTTATAAAAGCTAAAACAAAAGTACTGCAATGGTGTAACAGTTATTTAAAGTAGTTGTTTTTATTTACACTATATTATAAATAAAACAACTACTTTTGTCAGTTGTTTTTATTAAAAATGTGCATGAAAACAATAACATAGTTGTTGTTTCAACTGTCATATTCAGTTGAATTTGCTTATATTAGTGGTCGAGTGTATTAAAGTTTTATGAAAATCGAAAGCTCTGTCCTGGGATAACTTCCTTGTTAGTGGCGCCTTTGTTATATTTAAGAAGTAAATATAAATTTATTGTAAATATGTGTGTACGCAGGTGTTTAAATATAGGATAGTAACACTGACAATTTATGCATCCAAATCAGAGCTTCTCATGGTCTTCAAAACTCAAATACTTAATATGTATCGAGATGCTGTACATTTAAATAATTTTGTAAGTAAACGCAAGCAACTGAAAATGACAGTTGAAACATTTAAAATGTTAGTTGTTTTAGAAAAAGCAACAGAAATTTTTATCTACTACTTAAAATTGAGGAAATAAATATTCTTATACACTCAGAAAATTATGTAAGTTACTACATGTTAGTTGTTTGTATATTTTACAGTAGTTAGTTATTTTCAACTACAAAGTCAGTTGTTTTTGTATGAAAAATATCAAACAACTATTTCAGTTAGTTATTTTAAGTACTTTTTTTGAATAGCTAACAAAAAAGTACTGTGATGTAGTATCAGTTATTTAAAGTAGTTAATTTTATTTTTTTTATCTCTGAAAAATTTTCAAAGTTTTTTCTAAAAAATAAAAATACATTTTCGTTTTTTTATTTTTCACAACTTAAAAAAAAAACTGTGAAAAAATTTGGTCTTCAATTTTTTTTTCTAAAAATTTTTTGAAAAAAATAAATTATTTATAGATTTTTTTATTTTTACTACATATTAGTTGTTTTGACTACAAATGTTAGTAATTTTTACTACATAAGTCGGTTGTTTTTTGTCAGTTAAAATAACTAACATTGTTAGTTGATTTAACTGAAAAAGTAGTTGACCCCAAAACAACTTACAAAGTAGTTATTTTAACTGACACTTTCAGTTGATTTTACTAACATAATTTTTTGAGTGTATATTTAGTTAATTTGTCATAACTATTCAAAAAAAAAACTTAAAATGGCTATATCTCGAAAATTGAGCAGCTCAGGATAAAATTTTCTACAGAAAGTACTAGAAGGAAAATATGGACGATCCTCCCATATTCCCATAATGGGGTCGCCACAGCCTAATTTGTTAAGAACTCATTAGGTCCATAGCTATTTGGTTTCAGACGCAGTTAAGTCTTATAAGGGTCGTCAAAGATTTTGTTTCGTTTCGCTCTATCTTACTTAGTTTCCACTAAAAAATTATCGGTAGAATGCACTACAAAAGACAGTTAAAACAACTGCATTTGTAAGTTTTTCAGGCGTCTACTACATTTTACGGTAAAATCAACAAATAATGTTGTTGTTTTCAACTATTGATTAACAACTACAAAAAACGGTAAAAACAACTTCAAACTACATTTGTTTTTACTGTAACTCAAATCGTCTGATTTTTTTCAGACGATTTCCAAAACTTTAAAAACGGTAAAATTGTTTATAAAACAATTAAGTTATTACACGTATTTATTTGGTTAAAATTCCTGCTGCATCTCACACGTCCAGCCCCTCAACATAGCCGTTATTCTAATCATTTCTAGAAAAATACTAGTTTTTTTAATAGACAAAAAATAACTTACAAAAAATAAATTGTTTGAGATTTTTTATACAAAAACAACGGAAAATGTAGTGGAAACAACAACTACTATATATTACATAAACGACTGTTATGTAGTAACTGCAATAATTTTCTGAGTGTACGACATGCTGTAATATTGAGACCCAGTAGGGCAATGGTTCTGAAACAGTGGGTCGCGACCCACTAGGGCTATGGTTCCCAACCTTTTTTACGCCACGCCCCACTTTTAAGTTAAAAAACAAATTGCCTTGTCCCCAATACACTCAAGAACAAATTGCAAATTTTTCTAATTTTTGTTTCTAATGAAAAATTACTACTGGTTTAGCAGAGTTTTTGTAAAATAAGCATTTAAACTAAGTTTTTAGTAAAAATTTTAAGCGATTAACAAAATTTTTGTAGTTAATTTTGCTAAAAAAAACTGTTTTTGTAGGTAATTTGACTTAAAAAAGTGTTAAAAATTTGCTCGTTGCCCCCTGGAAGCTTTAAATCGCCCCCCAGTGGGGCGAGAATCAAAGGTTGGCAACCATTGCCCTAGGGGGTCGCGTAAGAGTTTCAGGGGGGTCGCGAACAATATTGTTAAAACCTTAAATTTTGGTTAATTTAAAACACATTTTTTTTGCTGTGTTTTAAAAATATACGAATACTTTTTATTAAGAAAAATTTTTTTTCCATCACTAGAGGTCCCTCCGTAATCACTGTGCAGTTGTTAATTACTCGGGATGCCCAACACTTATTTGGGAAGTGGACTGAGTCTGGGATCGGAAAGTTCGTTTTCTATTAACTTTTCGATGCTGATTCCGAATCTGGGTTCCAAATTTTTCTAGTACGTTAGATTTTTGAGAAAATTAAAGGCAAAGTTGACATAATGTATTCTCGTACATTTTAAAGAGCTTTGTTTGTGAAATTTTCGAATGCGTCTGTGATCTGACCACTTTTTTCGATTTACTTTTTAATGCTGATTCCAAATCTGGATCGTGATCGAATAAAATTTTAATTACTACCAAACATTGGTACATAATTTTAAAAAAAGGACAATCATTACTCCAAATTGGACTTTAAATGCTTTCTTGGTAAACATTTCTTCATTTCTGATCAGGTTTAACTGGTGGTTTTCTTTTATTTTCGGAAATTAAAATCGATGAAGATAATAAGTTTCGATATAAAATGCCGAAGTTTGGGACCTGGTTTCCAAATATTTGAGAAAATTGAGGTCAAAGTTCACAAAAATTGTGTTTTATTATTATTTTTTAGAAGTTTTTTACTTGAAATTTTTGGTATGCGTTCCCATTGGGCACGCTTAATTTTAAAGCTTACCTCGAAAAAGTTCCATAGCCAAAATATTAGATTTTTAGGTCGCGATTTGGTACCGCCGAAATCGTTATTTGTTCATAGCTTTGTCATTTAATGTCCGATCGTTATAAAAAAAAATTTAAAAAGTCCTCATCGAGGTCATCTTCTTGTAATGATTGTTAGTTTATCATCTTTCTACCCACTTAAATAGTTTTTATTTTTCCATTAAATTATAGCACTAAGAAAATCATGAAATCTTTGCCTTGGAAGTATTCAGTTAAATTAATTAACAAAAACGATTGATTTGACCTAAATATTTTGGCTATGAAACTTTTTCGAGGTAAGCTCACTCAGAAAATTATGTAAGTTACTACATGTTAGTTGTTTGTATATTTTACAGTAGTTAGTTGTTTTCAACTACAAAGTCAGTTGTTTTTGTATGAAAAATATCAAACAACTATTTCTGTTAGTTATTTTAAATCGTTTTTTTTGAACAACTAACAAAAAAGTACTGTAATGTAGTAACAGTTAATTAAAGTAGTTAATTATATTTTTTTATCTCTGAAAAAATTTCAGTTTTTTTTCCAAAAAAATAAAAAAATAAACTTATAAAATAATAAAAAAATAAACTTTCGTTTTCTTATTTTTCACAACTTTTTTTTCAAAAAAAAAAAATTTGATCTTTTTTTTTCCGAAAATTTTCTTGAAAAAAAAATTATATATTGATTATTTTATTTTTACTACATTTTAGTTGTTTTGACTACAAAAGTTAGTAGTTTTTACTACATAAGTCAGTTGTTTTTTTGTCAGTTAAAATAACTAACATTGTTAGTTGATTTAACTGAAAAAGTAGTAGACCCCAAAACAACTTACAAAGTAGTTATTTTAACTGACATTTTCAGTTGATTTTACTAACATAATTTTTTGAGTGCTTTAATATTAAGCGCGCCCAATGGGAACTTTTTTTTTAAATCGGTCTAATGTACGGTGACATGACATAATCCCCACGGACATAACCCCCGTTTCCGTTATTGGGATTATGACCAAAACGAATTCGGTCATAATCCCCATAACTGTAGTGGGGACTATGACCGAAAAAAATTGGACATAATCCCAATAAAAAATTGACATAATTCCCAGTTTTGTGGGGACAATGACATCGTAAAAAGTGGACATAATCCCCATTACAGGGATTATGTCTACTATACTAATAGGTCATAATCCCAATAATAATGTGAATTTTTTTTTTGTCTTAAAAGTTTTTCTGCGTAGCCGGCCTTGGGCCGGGCTTAGGGATTACAAACTCCATGCATTAAACCCACCCTCTCCGCAAAATAAAGGGATTATGACCGAAATTGTTTTGGACTTAGTCCCCATTATATGAATGGGTGTTATGACCGAAAAACTTTCGGTCGTAATCCCAACTGGAAGGGACATAATCCCCATTGGGATTATGACCGTTTTTGAAATTATGTCCGTAATGCATTGGGTCATAATCCCCTTTTCCGTTATGGGGATAATGTCCGTGGGGATTTTGTCCTGTCACCCTAATGTACATCTTCATATAAATTATCCTAACGATTTTATATTTTTGAAAATAAGAACTAAACGAAGCCGAATTTTGAAACGACCGATACGCCATTTAATAGGCAGTCAAACCTTTCGATCTATATAAAATGTTCATATAGTTTCTTCTAAGGAAATGTGAAAAATCGTCAAAAAAACGCAAAAAATCCTGTGTTTCCCTTCCCATTTGACCCGCTAAATGTATAATTGGGCAGCTAGGAAAAACAGGTAACTCTTACTTTCCTGCCCTCTTTCCTATATACAAGTTTCAGTACAATCGGTGGGTGCCCTATGAAAGACTTTCCTCGTTAGTTTTAAATATAAATCTTGAAAATGTGCCCCATTTGAGAATGTCTGACCTACGTAATAATGTTGTTAGAAAAACACCTCAATTAAATTGCCACAACTAAAATTTGACATTTGCAAAAACAAAAAGCTTCATATGTTTGTAGCATACCGCCAGGTATGTGAGTGATTTATGGAGACAATAAAATTAGAAAATTGTTTTTATAAATCAGCTGTAAATAAGTATGCTGAATTTTGCTCAATAAGGATTTCCTACTTATTGAAATTGTTGGTCTATGTAATATATTTATGTTTTTTTTCAGACCTGCGCATGAGATTTTTTACTTTGTAAGCCAATGTAAAAGGATGCTGTCGAACGGAACCAGAAGTTAGTGTGTGTATAAATAGTGAGCATCCAGATGTTGCAACTTTAGTTGTAAACAGTTGGTTTGATAATTCTGGTTATATAAAACAAACAAAAAAAAAAGGACAGTTAAGTGCTTCACAAAGATTCTCGAATATTTTCGAATATACAAATGCAGTTTTAAATATGAAAGTTAAAAAAACAAATTAATAAAAGAACACTTTTCATACGTATTGAAATCATTGCTACATTTCGGTAAGTTTACAAAACGTATATAAATTGTGTACAACAGAATATTCAGTTTCGGTCAAAATCGGATTTTGGCGGAAATTTGTAAACTAAAATAAAAAAATTAACAATTTCACTACTAAACATCGAAACTGCGATTTGGACGATCTTACACATTTGATTACAACAGTTATGCTGATCAAGAATCCGGTCTCCAAACTTTTCCATCCCATTAGGTTTTTGAGAAAATTGAGGTCAAAGTTCAAAAATATCGCTTTTTTGAGCATTTTTGCAGCTCTTAGCGGATGAACCCGATGTAATGGCGACTTAAAATTAAGTCGAGGATAAAGCTTAAACATTACTTTTTAAGATACAGAACTCATTGGGTCAGTCGCCTTACCCCTTTGTGCGCCAACTGTCTTTCAAAGATCTTGGTTTATTTTTAAGTCGTCAGCACATCGGGTTCATCTGCTATGAGTTTCAAAATATGTCCGAAAACGCGATTTATTTACACAGAAAAAAATAAAAAATAAATTTGAGTAAATTTTTAATACTATTGAGTAAAAAATTACTCAATTTTGCACCAGTAAACGATTTAATAGTATTGAGTAAATTTTTAATTAAAAATTATAAAATTTAGTAAATATTTAATGGACACGATTAGAAATATAATTAAAAATTTTTCGATTTTTTAAGTGACTGTTTAATTGTGTCAAGTAAAAATTTACTCAAAATTTATCAATTTATTTTTTTAAAAAGTTTAAAAAAGTTTCACATTTTTTTCAAAAACAAAATGTTTTTTCAAACTTTACCAAATATATTTAGTTTCACATTTTAAAGGCATAGGAAAATTTCATAAAGATGATTTCAAACTTTCATATACATATACAAAAAACTATAAACTAAATGAGAATTCAAAACACGAAGAGAATAAAAATAAATAAAAAAAATTATTAAATTTTGTATTAAATTATTTACTCAATTTCTTTTTTAATTTTTGAGTAAATTTTTAATTGCGTCAATTAAAAAATTACTCAAATCTTATTTACAGATTTAAACAAGTGATTACTCAAATTGTTTTTTTCAATATTTTTTTTCTGTGTACATTTCAAATTTCTCAAAAACCTGATATAATGAAAAAGTTTGGAAACCGGATTTGTGAACCAGGTCAATAATTGTAATCATGTGTATTAGGTGGCGTTCTCTCCGCATAAAGTTTTTCTCGTAAGATTTGTTGTGAAAAAAATCGTTTTTTGGAAAAATGTAAGACATCATTGGGACACAATTGGTGCCTTAAGGGTTAAGGCGACTGACCAGATGAGCTCAGCATCCTTAAGAGCAATGTTTAAGCTTTACCCTTGAGTTTTTTAAGTCGTTATTATATCGGGTTCATTCGCTATTGTTGTCAAAAATGCCCAAAACGGCGATTTTTTTCAACTTTGACCTCAATTTTTTCAAAGACATTAAGTGATGGAAAAGTTTGAAAACCAGATTTGTAATCACTACAACAATTGCAATTAACTGTGTAAGGTCGCGTCCCACACTCAAAAAAAAAGTGAACTAAAATCTGGGAAAATTAACTCAATTTTGAGAAAAAGAGGGAATGATTTGGCTCCAAAGATTTATTTTCTTGGTTTTAGTTCATAATTTTCCCAAAAATAAGGAAAACAAAGTTATTTAATTTTAAGCCAATTTTAACTAGAAAATGGGAAAAATTATACTTCACATTTTAGAAATAGATTGGGTCTAGACCCTGGCCCCATGGGTTCGGACCCCATTTAACTCGAGACCCCGTTGGGTCCTTTAAGGGTCCCCATAGATTTTGAACCAAAACTTGTGTCCGTTACGCTCTAATTTGCTTAGTTTTTGAGATACGGTAATAAGGGGCCTGATAGGGTCTTGAGAATCTTAAAAACCGGATAACTCAAAAACTATTAATCGGAGGGCTTTCGGATATTTTGCGAAAGTGTTCTACGAGCCAAGAGCTACAAAAATGCCGTTGGACGTTTTCTCGTGTTGGCAGTATTTACCGAGATATGTGTATATATAAAAGCTCGGGAGTTTCAAATTTTAGATCTAAAATTAGGGTCTTGAGACCCCGACAGATATGCAGAGCTAGGCTATTCCATATTTTTCTTTGTAGTCTTTCTTTTGAAAATTTCATCCGTTTCGCTCTATCTCGCTTAGTTTTCGAGATATCGCCATTTTGAATTTTTAACTAAATTCTAAGAAGTTATTTACTAAATTCTCAGAAGTCATTAACTAAATTCTAAGAAGTACACTTCCTCAATTCAAAAAAGAGAAATACGATGATGTTTTTTTTTAGTAAATTTTAACTAAACTTGAACTAAATTGTTTTTTAAGAAATATGTCTTAAAAATAAAGATACGATTCTTAGATTTGTGGAAAATTTCTTTCGCAGTAAGAATTTTTTTCCTAATATTTAAAAAATCCATTTAAAGAAAACTTTGAACTAATTATAAGTAAATGAACTAAAATTTTTTCCTCATAGTTACGAAAATTTCTCATTTTTAAGTTAAATTTAACAAAATTTTAGGAAAATTCATGATAAATTTTCAAAGACATTTTTTCCTTAAATTTAGTTATGTCTTTTTTTTCACATCTTATCCGAGATTTGAAAGAAAAGTACTGAAGATTAGTACTGGTCCGAAAAATGGATCGCTAAGATTAGATCAGTTTTAAACAGACGGAAACAATTTCATCCCGAAAATGGATTTATCTAATTATATAAATGGGTTTATCTTATTATTTAAATCCATTTTTCGGATGACATTGTATCCGTCCGATTAAAACTGATCTAATATTTTTCTTTAATCAGACGGAAACAATTTCATCCGGAAAATGGGTTTATCTAATTATATAAACCCATTTTTCGGATGACATTGTATCCGTCCGATTAAAACTGATCTATCAGTACTGATCTCTCACATTTTTATTAGGGTTCTTTATTTTTTTTGTTTTGTAAAAATTTAGCAAAATAATTTAAGAATTAAAACAAAATACTTAAAAAGTTTCGGTATTGGCAGAATATTGACTGTTGGCCGAATAGTCGGTTTGTTTAAACCGAATACCCTCCAATAAGGAAAAGATTATTGCAAAAATCTTTATTGTTGAACAACAGTTTTCATGCAAAAAAATTTTGGTAAAAAAGTTGGTAAAAAAAAATATTTTAACAAAAAAAACATTTAGCTCGAGGTAATTTTTCTTTACTAATAACACCATGATATCCTCATAAAATAATTTTCTAGAAAATTACACAGATATGGTCCTATGTACCAACTAGGAATTTTAAAGGACTTACTTAATATATAGACAGTGATACAAAATCGAACTTTTCGAACCGGAATAGGATGAAACCAAAAGCAAATGAAAGTTGACATTTTCGGTAACAAAACAATCAAAACCCTTTTTTAGTTTAGTGCAAGTTTTTTTTTACACGCATTTGAAGTTGGCGCATTTAACGTTTTTGTATACCAAATATGATGATTTTTTTACCATTTTAGAAAATTAAATTCCAGGAAAATTTGATTTTGTCTAAAAAAGAAAATTACACACTTTCGAATGAGCTTGAAACCAAATCATTTGCATGTCAGGGTCTTCTTTTAAAGGCGTTCAAAAATGGTCAAAATAGGACTTTTTTGACACTTAAACCGCGATTTTCTCAAAATTATGACGTGATAAAAAAATTTGAGTTAGCGTTTTGGAATCGGGGCACCAAAACCTATCAATTTGTTTTGTTTCATCCTAAACGCAGCGACAAACCTCAGATTTGTAGAGCGGTGATATTAACTACTTTTTTAAGTTTTTTGTTTGAATTGTTTATTTTTGTTTGTTAATAAATTTTTATTTAAAAAACAAAAATAAGTTTCCTGATAAAATTTGGACCCAATAGGTGGCGCTGTAGTCGTCATAATTCAATTTTTTTGCATTACGATTTAGCTCAAATTCACAAAATATATTTACTAAACAAAAATCAGTCTTCTGATAAAATTTAGACCCGATAGATGGCGCTGGGTTGAAGTTATAACCAAATTCTTCATTTTAGTGAAATTCTACGCCACTTCAGAATATATGTTTCGTCATGAGAAAACTGCGCATGTATAAATGGACCCGATAGGTGGAACTGGGAAGAAGCTATTTAGATATTTATTTCAAAGTCGACCAGGGAAATTCCGGGCACTTCAGCTAGTATATAAAAAAAAATGGTAACAAAAAAATTTAATTTAATTTTGAGGGGTATCATTTTGTTTTCCTCAGTTTTAGTAAGTTTCTCATAGCTTGAGGATTTTTTTTTTTGTTTAGAAAAATTGCAATATTTTGAAAACTAAGCTAGATACACAGAAAAAAATAAAAAAAATATTTGAGTAAATTTTTAATACTATTGAGTAAAAAATTACTCAATTTTGCACCAGTAAACGATTTAATAGTATTGAGTAAATTTTTAATAAAAATTTATTAAATGTTTGAAAAAAAATTTGAGTAAATTTTTAATTGACACAATTAAAAACTTACTCAAAATTTATCTATTTTTTTTAAGTTTAAACAAGTTTTAAATTTTTTAAAAAAAACAAAAACTTGTTTTTTCAAACTTTACCAAACATATTTATGTCTCAAAAACATAGAAAAATTTTATAAAGACGATTACAAACTTTCATATACATACACAAAAAACTATAAACTAAACGAGAATTCAAAAAACTATGAGAGTTTAAAAAAAATAAAAAAAATTATTAAATTTTTATTAAATTATTTACTTAAATTGTTTTTAAAATTTTTGAGTAAATTTTTAATTGTGTCAATTAAAAAATTACTCAATTTTTGTTATTAAATTTAAACAAGTGATTACTCAAATTTGTTTCCTCCATATTTTTTTCTGTGTAGAGCAAAACGAAGTAAGTTTTTGATTCCTGAAATCCCATAGAACTATAAGTCCTCCTAACATGTGTCTAACCTAATGAGCCCTAATATTGAATCTAAAAAAATTGTGATCAGCTGGCGACACAACAAAAATATTTAAAAGCATTTTTTAGCTTTTGATTCATAGAAGCCCTTCGAGTTACAGTTTTTGTGTTATTCAGTTTTTAAGATTCTCAAGACCATACTAGGCCCTTAAATTCCCGTTGTTCGTTGTCAAAAGCTAAGCAAGCTAAAACGAAATGGATAAAAATTGTAGATCAAAATCTAATGCGACCCTTAAGGAACCCAATGGGGCCTGAAATCAACTGGGTATGGACCCAAAATGTAAAATAAAATTTAGTTGCTTAGTTTTAAGAAAAATATGAACTAAAACATGTAATTTTTTTAGCGACCAAAACTCATTTTAGGGGTTGTTTCAGTTTTTTATGATTTAGTAAAAATTATAGGCATATTTGATATCAGATTAAAGATATTTAAAAGACCTATCTCGTAATGATAACAACGTTTCAAAAAATACAATACAAAATTATATTGTTTTTTTTTTCCTCGAAAATTTTCTTTTAAATTATTAACTGCATTAAGTTTTATTCATTCAGGAGGAAATTAACTTGTGTTATGTTTCGGCAGAATTTTCGATTAAACATTAGTTCGACGTTTCTACATTATATTGTAGAAACATGGATGGTATATTCAAATTTGGTTTTGGTACTAAAACACATTTTGGAAAGTACCTTTTAACCACCAAGGACTCCGAGTTTCACAATATTTAGCTGAAATGCATTAATTTACGCTAAATCGAATAAAGTTTTTATTAAAAAAAATTTCGATAATTTTAAATAAAATTTTTTAGACGCAAGAATACTTGCTCAATACTCAATGGTACCAAAAATAGTACTACTGCATAAAATGTTCCTTCCCTGATGTGAAAGTATTGTATTACTTTGCAATGATGTTAATTCAGGGATGTTGTATCTACATTACTGCTTTATGTATGTATGTATGTATAAACGGATCACTTGCCAAATCGATTAACTTACACGAAACATGAATCGGGACAAGAGTAGAAAACTTTTATGTTTAGTACCTACATTTAAATTTTATACCTAAATTATTAGAACTCAATCAAAGAAATCAATCAGTTGCAACAAATTGATTTTTTTTTTTATAATTCTTAAAATGTTTAACATTCGAGTGAGTTTCATACGGCAAATTAACGATTATTTATAGAAAATATATGTGTATGTGTGCTATATGTATTTTTATGTACTACATACATATGTTTGTATATTATATATTTTTAAAGCCGCCACTGATAAATGTAAATATGTATGTACCAAAAAAAGTACAATTACAACCCCCTCCCTCATCTAAAATTAATTCGAAACTGTAGTTACCAAAAGTAACCGATTAAAGAGAATACAAATAAAATGTTATAACAATTAAAAAAAGAGACAAAACAAAATTTTATATTACACTATAGACTCGCTAATTTCAATAATTGGAGATATTAATTTTGAAAAAAAAAATCCATTTAGCGTTTTGCAATCGTTCCCCACCCTGGGCGCCATATGAAAACTATCGGTTTGTAGTTTTGAACGTAACCAACTTGTTTCTGTTTCATAGGAACCCAGTTTTGCAATGTTCTCGTAAGTTTCTTTCCCAAAAAGAACTAATTATTTAAGGCAAATAATTGCAAGACTGTAGGAAACATTTCAAAAAATTTTATTTTAATTTCTCTTTCCCCTTTTTCCAAAAAAAAATCCAAAAATGTATGAACACTATGATCATGATTCTGTTCTGAAATAACAGCGAATATCTCAAAAACAATACGTGCTAGAATTGAAAATTAAATAGCAGATTTGGATTCAGGGGAGCAAAATCTATAAGAATCAGTTGAATATTTCACTGGGAGTTTTTTTTTTGTTGTCGAACAGTGTAATTATTTAGCAATAACTCGAAAACATGATCAGCTAGGATTTTTGTGTTAATGATTTTTAAAGTACAAAATAAAGAGGAGTGAAATGCCATTGAACCGATTTTGTCACCATTTCAACACAACTTAAACTTGTTTGAAGAGGGTGTGAAGTAGAGTTTGCAAATAATCGAGATATTTCATAATCGCGATTACGATTAAAAAAATTGTCGTTAATCGCGATTACGATTAATCGAATTTTTGAAATAATTTGAGTTGCAATAGCTTTAAAAAAATCTTTTGAAGTTTACATTTTAGAACGTATTTTTTAGAAAAAAAAACTATTATTTTTAAGAAATAAAATTAAAAACTTTCCAACTTTCCCATTAATAATAAATAATTAGATTTTGGCCCCACAGTCTCTTTTTTTTAGTACATCAAGGGCGAGCGCCCTTGAGAATTTTTTGTTAAGATTTTTTTTTTAAACTTACAATTAAAATTCTTTGTTGATAAAATTTCACACATACTTTAATTTTTGACATCTCCAACACTTTTTAAATAGAAAACAAGTAAGAAAGTTATAGTCGGTCAAGACCGACCATATAATACCCTACACCAGTGTTTTCGGAAAATGGGTCCCAAGTCGAAACATAGACCGATTGTATCTATCTTTTGTTAAATCTTTATTTAGTGCAGAAAACACACACAGATCAAATTTTAGTGGAATTGGTTTATTTTTTGTCAATAAACCAATTTAACTGAATATCGGTCGAAATTTTTATATGGGGGACTAAGTCCAAAAATGGTCCAATTATATTCCGATTTGATTTGGTTACTGAAGTACACGTTTAACACCTAAAAATAAAATTTTTATCAAATATTTCCATTTTTATGAATTTTGAGGGAATTATGTTCATACCCAGCAAAAACTTGGTAATGACACATCATTACCATTCTAATTACTTAGTAATGACAGAAAATTACCTTTAGCATTATTTTGAAATGTAAAAAAGGACTTATTAATAATGACTAACATAAGTCATTATAATAAAATAAAAAAAATTTAGAACTAGATTTTCACTTTTTGACTCACTGTACATTATTTTGAATAAAAACAAAATAAAATTAAATATTTTTTTATTTTTTTAAATTTTTTTTTTAAATAATTTTTTCATTACCTATAAGTATATATGTAATTAGTTATTAATATTGGTTTGATAATCATTACATTTGGCACATTTGCTTGTAAATGTAATGGGAAAGGTAATTCGAATCAGAAGTAGTTATAACTTTTGAATTTCCCATTACACATTTCATTACTTGGTAATGCAAGTTTTTGCTGGGTATCGGGAAGGTGGTTTGTATGGGGACTACCAGAAGGACTGACTTGATTCCTTTGAAATTTGGAATGGTGATTTGTGCATATAAAATTTGATTACCTGCTGAATTTAAACGCGATATCTATTTTAATACGGTTATAATAATAGCCATTTAAGCCGAATCCAAAGGGGGCGTTTGTATGGGGGCTAGGTCTTAACATGGACCGATTTTCTCCAATTTCAATAGGCTTCGTCCTTGGACCAAAAGCTGCTTAAGTTTCGAAGTTCAAGTCAATTAATGAAAAATTGCGACCTGTATCGTGCTTAAACCGATAGATGGGAAGACGGACAGACGGAGGGACGGACAATCGACTCAAAAAGTAATTCTGAGTCAATTGGTATACTTGAAGGTAGGTCTAGGACCAATATTTCGGGTAGTTACAAACATCAGCACAAACTCATTATACCCTGTACCACAGAGTGGTGTAGGGTATAAATACTAGATTTAGGAGAAAAATACTAGATTTTCTTACATCTTTATTGCGCTTAAATAAACTCTACAAAGAGTGCTTCAATCAGCGCTGAAAAGATACACGATTTTACTGGGTCTTAAAATCGCAAACAAGTTAAGTGAATCATGGGCAAACCCATCAAAATTTTCCGTTCTACTTAACATTTCAGAATCAATCATTTTTGTTTGAAATTGTCCCGATAGTAATCGTTTTTCAAACTAATTTAGTTTTTTTGACAACTAATTTTAATAGAAACTTCAAAATTGGTTTCAAAAAATTTTGGAACTGATTTAAATTCGTTATAAAAACAGTGTATTTAATAGAAAATTTTTAGAGTCCGACCGAATATTCGGTTTCGGTCTCGGTTTCGGCCGAATAATGGGGTTTCGGCCTCTATTCGGTATACGGCAAAATTTTGGCCGAATATTAAGCCGAAACCAAAACTTTTTGGTATTTTAAAAAATATGCAAAAAAGTCGCTGAATTTTTTTATTTCGTATTTCATTACACTTGTTTCAGTTCAATTGAAGAAAATGTTACAAGTTTATGCAATAAATGTAAAACTGTTTCAGTTCAAAAATTATTTTCTCCTAATCTACAAACAAAATTTAAAATTTTTTTGTAAGTTTTTTAAAAAACATATTTTTTTTCCAAAAATACAACAATTCCTATGTTTTAAAAGCATTATATGCTGTATATTTATCTTTAAGAACTTTTTAATAATTTTATTCATGCCAGGCGGTAATTTTTTTTTTAAGTTTCGGTTCGGTTTCGGCCGAATATTACTTTTTTGGCCGAATATTCGGTTCGGTTTCGGTTCGGTCTCAAAAATTGGTTTCGGTCGGACTCTAAAAATTTTTAATCGTAATCGCATGATTTTTTTGCCGATTACGATTAATTGGTGCGATTAATCGCGATTACGATTACGAATTTAATCGTTTTGCAAACTCTAGTGTGAAGCAAGATACGAGCAAAAGGACGTTAATTTTGTATTTTGGTTAGCATGGAGTAGGCGCGGGTTTTACGAACGTGGAGCAAAACCAGAACTTTTCTTTTAACCTACCTTTGGACTCGAGCATATTTCAGGCTGAAATAGTTGCCATAACTAAAGCTGTGGAACATATCAGGGAAACTAAGGGAACAACCATAAATTTGTACGTAGATAGTCAGGCCGCCTTGAAGGCTCTTCAAGGATATTATATTAAATCTAAAATAGTTTTACAATGTTACGAGAACTTGCAGATGCTGTGTCTACACAACCAGGTTAATTTATTATGGGTACCAGGACACAACGGAATACAGGGAAATGAAAAGGCAGATGAACTCGCAAAACTTGGAGCTGATGGTTTAGGTACCATGGTGCCAGTTTTACCACCACTTCTACACTATAAACTTAAACGGAATTCCATCAATGTTGCAAAGGCAAACAGGAGGTGGAGAGAACTGACAACATGCAAAATTAGCAGAACTGTGTGGCCAACTTATGATCAAGGAAAACTAAATATCTACTATCACTTACGAGAAGGGAATGCCGAGCTCTGACTGGGATAATAACTGGTCTTATCGGCATCCATGCCAAGAATATTGGACTTACTTCAGACGCTTGTTGTAAAAGATGCGCTTCACCAGGAGTAGATGAAACGATGGAACACATACTTTGTCACTGCCCAGCTGTGGCAAGGAGTCGCCGATCCATTACCGGTCAGATAAGTTTCGGTACTTTGGAGGATATAACGCAAATGGATCTTAGGATATTGAAAAGATTCGCAATGACTTTGGACGTGTTTAACTTGCACCGCTAGCGGAAAAAGTTTTGTGGTACCGCTATGGACTTCTTTTAAAAAATAAACTTTTTTTAAAAATTAAACTTATTTTAAATTTGTTTCATTTTTATTTAACTTTTATTAAAAAAATTAACTTTTTCTTAAAAATTCAACTTTTTTAAAATTCGATTTGTTTAAAGATACATCAGATAATGATGATGGGTTGGCAGTTGTGTATGGTATTCATATATAATATTTCGTATGGAATAGCGAATATTTACTGTTATTAAAACAAAAGTGGTTACTAACTGAATATAAATACATATATCCTATGCGTATAAAAAAAAAACATACAGGGGGAAAAGACAAAAAATACCAACAAAACAACCCCTTTACTGGATAGTCCAAATAAAAAAGAGATGTGTACTAAATTAGAATCCACATTTGCTAGGGGTGGATTTTTTTTTTACTTTTTTCTTTCGTTTCCTACCATACGCCGGTTATGTTAAAATAAGTTTAGCACAGTTGAACAGCGGCATTCGGAGCGTACGGACCAAATAAATATTGTTTGGCGGAAGCGGCAAATTTTTTTAAAAAATTTCAAATAAATTCTCCCTCACTTCTCATTTAATAACACCCTAAATTTAGACATTTTGAAACCAACAAATTAAAGAAATATAAAAAAAAACTTCGTACATTGTGTATGTATCTATTGGCAATACATACATAATAATATAATAAAATATATTTGTGCAATTATACTACGTGTATTTTAACGGTTACACACACACGGGAGGTGTTTTAATTAAAACGAAAATTGAAGAAAAAACTCGGGTTTTTCTTCTTTTCGTATACTAAAAAAAAACTTTTGGGTGTTAATTAACATTTTTGGAATTTTCTTCACGACTGTTTTAACTCCTCTGTGAGTCACAAAAGCTTTAAACGTGGAATCCCCAAAGGCAGAAAACTCTACGGACGCTCAGATAGCACCACCAGTGGAATCACCGGTAGAGCCAACAGCACCAGGAGTTACACCCCCAAAAGGTTCGGCTAATAAAACGACCGGAACTTCAAACAAACGTACTAAAATGGCCGACAATTGTGGCAAGTGCAAAAAATCAATCAACTCCAAAGAGCCGAGTATCAGCTGTAATTGCCAGAAAAAGTATCATCGCAGCTGTGTTAACATCGATGACGCCCTATACGAGGCCATACAAAAAAATCCGATGATCTCGTTTAGCTGCGAAGATTGTCGCCAGCAATCGCCTAAGGCCACGGCAGCCAAACTTCACGGCATGGAGGATAAACTGAATAAGGTTGTGAATGGCATCAACCAAATACAGGGACGCATGTACCAGCAGTACTTCCAGTACGGCAATGCTGCCAACAATGCCAACAACGAAGTCAAAAAGCAAACCAACAGTCTTATAGTTGTCGGCAATAATTGCAACTCCGATCGTCTGCAGGTCGTTTGTGACTATGGACGTTGGGTGCAGGTGGGCAAATTTGCCACATCCACTTCGGAAGATGACATTATTGAACATTTGTCGGAGGAGCTGAAAATTAATAAGAATCTGGTAAAATGTACAAAACTCGTTAAGAATGATGCCAATTTGGCTGCATTGTCATATTGTAAATTTAAAATTTCCATACCGGATTATCGCTTCAATGAACTGTTTAACGAGGCCATTTGGCCAAGTGGTGTTATGGTATCACCATTTACACCCCGTTCCCAATTAAATCAGAATCGCATTTAAGGGAAAAAAGGATATGCAACGCCATACATAAAATAAGAGACGAAAAGAGCGAAAATATGATGTGGAAGATAGATAGAGAGAGAGTGAAAGTGGAACGAATGCAATTGCAGGACTTTTACAGAAGAAAGGGTGATTTTAAAGTTATTTCCCAACCAGAAGGGTGGTGTTTGCCAATTGTAGGTGGAATCCATATAACAAAGAGAAAGAGAGAGCTACAGAGCAAAGTAGACAGCTGAGTATGAGTTTTTTTTTAATGGATACCTACCGCATTAGCAAACTGACTGACAACTCTATAAAAATCATCAATTTTCGAGAACTTTTTGGTTTTTTAGTTTTTTTTTTCCATACATCTGGCGTTGTATGAATTTTTTAAATACATTTTTTCAAAAATTTTTAAAAGTTTGCAATTGAAAAATGTAACAAATTTTGCTTAAAGAAAAACAAGTATTTTTTCCAAACACAATTTAACAGCTTATTAAAGAAAAATATTAACAAAATACACTTTAAAATATTTTAGACATTTATGAATAAGAAAACAATGAAAAATATACATGAAATAAAAATCACTATTCGAAATCCCAAAAAATAAATGAAGTATTAGAAATTTGCATAAAACTTATATTTGTCGTAATTACAGTAATACAAACCAAAAAAAAATACATTAAATATTTAAAAAATATAAAAAAAAAATCTTGTCATATTTAACGAAAATATAAAACTTTTCAATATAAACACTTTAGAATCTAACAAAAAATTAAAAGAACATAATAAATATTACTTTAAAAATTATATGTATTTTAAAATATTTCCAAAGATTAACTTTAAGTATATTTCCCCACTTTTTTGAAAACATAACAAACAAAAAAAAATTAATTTTTATTAATAAAACAAATTTAATTTATTCCTTTAAAAAAAAATTCTCACTTGAACGAACAAAACATTCCTTTAAATAAATAAAATTTCTATATTTATTTTAAAAATATTTAAGGCTGGTAACTTTTCTAAAAATTGTTTGCAGATGTCAAATTTATATGAAAATATCTTTTTAACAATCAATTGATCTAATTTGATCTTCTTTGATATGATAATATATGATTGTATGTGATTGTTTATAATTGTATTTGATCAGATATAAATAGAAATCAAATTTGTGTTATCCCGAGTAAAAAATAAATAAGTTTTGATATAATCATATATTTTTTAATATAATTATATTTCAAATTCGGATCCAAAAAAATACAATTTTAACTTTTAGCATCAAATTTCATGTGATAAAATCAAATTGTATCCTAAAAATGGAACGGTAAATTTCATTTAATATTGAAAAAGTAAAAGATCTAATTAGATCTAATCTATATACATATATAAGAGTGTGTTGACTGACTGACTTACAGACTGGCTGATTGGGAATAATTATCGCCCAGCCCAAACCGCTAAAGCTAGAGACTTGAAATGTAGGTTTGACTCCCGCCAAAAACCACCCACTAAGAAGGAATTTTTGGAAATTTCGATACAAAAGGAGGCAAAAAGGGGGAAAATAGGGCCCTTTGAGGAATCTTTTATCTTCTAAACTAATCGTCCCAGAAACTTGAAATTTGGACTCTAGTATCCTCTCGCCGAAATAACATTCTGAACAAATTATTTTTTGAAAATTCCGCCTCTAAAAGGGGAAATAGGGCAAATTTTTTGTCTTCTAAACTAATGGTCCCAGAAACTTGAAATTTGTACTCTAGGATCCTCTCGCGGAAATAAAATTCCGAAAAAAATATTTTGAAAATTCCGCCCTTCAAGAAGGGAAAATGGGGGAAATAGGGCAAATTGTTACATTATTCATCTTCTGAAGAAATGGTCTTAGAAACTTGAAATCTGGACTCTGGGATCCTCTCACGGAAATAACATTTCGGAAAAAATATTTTTTGAAAATTTTGTCTCCAAGGGGGAACAGGGGGCAAATTGATAAATTATTTATTTTCTGAACAAATGGTCCCAGAATCTTAAAATTTAAACTCTAGGATCCTCTCGCGGAAATAACATTTCGAAAAAAGTAATATTTTGAAAATTCCTTTCATAAGGAGGGGGAGAAGGGGGAAAATAGTGCAATGAAATTTTTAAATTTTATATCTTCTGAACTAATGGTCCTACAAACTTGAAATTTTGAATATAGGATCCTCTCGCGGAACTAACTTTTTGAAAAATGTACTTTTTTGAAAATTTTGGTTTTAAGGATGGCCAAAAGGGGAAAAATAGGGCAATTTGGTAAATTTTAAACTAATGGTCTTAGAAACATGAAATTTGGAATATAGGATCATCTCGCGGAAATAACATTCTGAAAGAAGTACTTTTTTAAAAAATTTGCTTTTAAGGGGGGAAAAGGGGGGAAGTAGGGCAATTTTATATATGCTGAAGTAATGGTCCAAGGTACTTGAAATTCGGACTGTACGATCCTCTAACGTAAATAACATTCTTAAAGAAGTACTTTTTGGAAAATTCCGCTTCTAAGTGGGAAAAAGGGGGAAAGTAGGGCAATTTTGTATCTGCTGAACTAATGGTCCTGGACACTTGAAATTTGGACTGTACAGTCATCTCGCGGAAATAATATTGTGCAAGAAATACTTTTTTTTAAAATTCCGCTTTTAAGGGGGGGAAAGGGAAAAGTATGGTAATTTTTACTTATGGTCGTAGATACTTTAAATTTGGACTGTATGATCTTCTCGCGGAAATAACATTCAGAAAGAAGTACTTTTTTGAAAATTCCGATTTTAAGGGGGAAAATGGAGGCAATTTTGTATCTGCAGAGCTAATGGTTCTAGGTACTTGAAATTTAGACTGTACGATCGTCTCGCGGAAATAACATTCTAAAAGAAGTACTTTTTGGAAAATTCCGCTTCTAAGGGGGAAAGTAGGGCAATTTTGTATCTACTGAAATAATTATGCTAGATACTTAAAATTTGGACTGTACAATCTTATCGCGGAAATAACATTCTGGAAAAAAGTTTTTTAAATTTTCCATTTTTGGGATCGAATAATATATGGCAAAAGAATACTTTTTTTAGTCGGGAAGGTTGAACAAATGCGATATATAATTATATCTCGATTTTGTCTTTTTTTTAGATATAATAAGATACTATCAGATACAAACATATTTAGAATAATATTACAGATCACTTATGATGAAATCCATTTTAAAAACTGCTAATCAATAATTACTATTAATCATCCCAGCAAAAACTTGGTAATGCACATCATTACTATTCGCATTACTTAGTAATAATAGAAAATTACCTTTAGCATTATTTTGAAATGTAAAATAATTACTTACTAGTAATGGCGCCATCTCTTGTAAATGTAATGGGAAAAGTAATTCGAATCATAATTTGTTATAACTTTTGAATTTCCCATTACACATTTCATTACTTAGTATTGCAAGTTTTTGCTGGGATTGATTTGTTTTTGTTAAGTTACCATCTCTTAAACAAATTATTTATTCAATTTAAATATTAAACAAACATTAAAAAACAATAAAAAGCTAAATAAAAAAAAAACTTTCATTTAATTTAAATAAAAAAAATCTATTAAATATTCTCTCTCAAAAAAAAAAATGAAAAACAAAAACACTTAAAGAAAATACCAATATTAGTATGAACAATTTAAAAAAATTATCATAACTGTAGTTTGAAGCATTTTTTAAAAGCTTGTCGTAAAAAAACATTTAGAAATTTTCAAAAATGATATAAAAAAAAAAACTAAATAATTACAATAAAATACTACTGAATCAATTTTGAATCATCAGATACATTTTATTGCAAATAACAATAATTTAATAAAATTTTGAAATTTTATTGATTATTGTAGAAGATGGCATTTGAAAATCAAGTAAAGTCTTTAATATTCTTTTTTAAAAAATACAAAAAAAAAACATGATTTATTAAAAAATATTCTACAACAACAATAATATTCACAAAAAAAACATCAACAATTTATGTATTTAGTATACAAACAATATTATGCATGCATGTATTTATATCAAATTTTTAAACTGAGAAATAAATTTAAAAAAATGAAAAAAAAAAATTGTTTTAATATTTTTTTGTAATAATGAGTGAGTTTGGTTAAAATTTCAGAACTTTCTGAATCTTTTTCGAATTAAAATTGATATTTTTTTATTAAAATTTATCTATTTCGAATTACAGTTGATCTTTTTCGAATTACAATTGGAATTACAATTGATCTTTGTCGAAATACAATTGGAATTTTCTAATTACAAATGGAACTTTCGAATTACAAATGGAATTTTGGAATTACAAATGGAATCTTCGAATTACAAGTAGAATCTTCGAATTACAAATGGAATCTTCGAATTGCAAATGGAATCTTCGAATTACAATTAGAATCATTGAATTACAATTGTTTTGTTTTTTTTTTTGAATTACACCTGTAAATGGTGTAGACCCAAAAATTATATGATACAAATTTTTAGTCAATTATATTAAATTAACCCGTGGAATTTTGAAAATATGTTGATGCGTTGAACACGAATACCGAAAAATAAAAAAAAATCTAAAAAATATTTCCTGACCCTTTTATAGAACTTGATATAAACTTTCATTTAAAAACAGATTATTTTAACCCATGGCGCCTTTCGATCAAAGTTTTGATTTAATAAAAAAATGTTCACCAAAAACTCTAAACCTTGATCGAGAGGAGCCATAGTAAAAATGGTCTCATTTTGCTCCAATTAATTTTAAATACACTTTTTCTTAAAAAAAGGAAAGAATTTTTTTTTTAATATTATGCCAATTTAAACTTAAAAATGGGAAACATTTAATTTTAAATTAGTTCATACAAATTTCAGGACCCGATTGGGTTCGGACCCGATAGGTTCAGCGCCCGATGGGTCATACCCAGTTGAGTTGCTTAAGAATCGTCATAGTTTTTTATCCAAAATTTTTGTCCGTTTCGAGAAACGTGCATTTAGGGGACCATTGCGGTCTTGAGAATTTTAAAAACTCGATAACTTTCAAACTATTGCTCGGAGACCTTTTGGCGATCTTGTTCTTCGTGTTAAGAGCTATAAAAATGCTTTTGATTTTTTCCTTGTGTTGCCCATACTTACCGAGATATGAGCATTTAAACATTTTCGGGAATGCGAACTTTTTTAAATCCAAAGTTAGGACTCATTGATCGATACCATAGAGATCCATAAAACCAAAAATGGTCTCCATTTTGCTCTATCTGGCTTAGTTTTTGATATAAGTATTTCTTCTATGTATTATGTAAGAATTCCTTCTATGTATTAGGGAATTCAACTTAAGGAAAATAATGGACTATTCAACAGTACATGAACTAAATTTTTTTCATAACAGTTATGAAAAATTTCCCAACTTTTAGTTAAATTTAACTAAATTGTAGGAAAATTTATAAACTATTTTGAAAAAATTTTTTCCAAAGTTTAAGTTAAGTCTTTTTTTTAGTGTAAACATTTGTCTCAAGCTCTATAAAAGAATCAATTTAAAAAAATTTTGAGATTTTTATTAAAAAATTTCTTAAACGTAGGAAAAAACGGACATTTAGACATTTTTTTAACAAATTTTAAATGGCGATATCTCAAGAACCGTTTGACGGATTTTATATTTTTTTAATATTCGTATTATTTTTTTGTAAATATTATTAAAAAATCCAAAGCTTTGATCGAAGGGCAACGATCGGATTTTCTATAAAAGGGTCAAGGGAAAGAAATTTTGAGATTTTTTTTTTTTAACTTCTTGAAGGTAGAAAAAAACGTAATTTTTAGCAAATTTCAAATAACGATATCTCGAAAACCGTTCGACCAATTTTAAACAGTTCACTCCCCTCTTCAAGCAAGATAAGATTTAGTTAAAATAGTGACAAAATTGGGTAATGGCATTTCATTACTCTTTATTAAGAGCTTTAAAAATTGATTGCATATAAAATGGACCTCTTGATTTCAAAACTGCAGTCCAATTTTTTCTAGCTTGTGCCGTTTTGAGATATTCGCGTTTGAAAAGTTTTGCACACGAATATCTCGTAAGTAAATAACTCAAAAATGGAACATACTAGAAAAATCTAGATTGCAGTTTTGGAATCAGGAGATTTTCTTGTTTACCAATTTTAAAGCTCTAAATAAAGAGAAATGTAATGCGCACACAAATTAAAGGAAATTAATTCACCTTTTTCTGGTATTTATGCTAATTTTTTCTTAGGATTATGTCAAAACTTATTTCACCAAATTAATTTTGAACTTAATCCCCATAACGGAAATGTGGATAATGTCCGTGGGGACCATGTCACGGCACCCAATTTATGTGTACCGAAATTTTTATTTATGGACCTTGGAATCTTAAAGCTATTTTTATCCGAAACAGTATTTGTTACATTCTAAACGATTTTTACTGCGGTTCTTCTCATCTGGCAACTGTTTAACTTTTCTAAGTGTACCTTCAAACTTTATTAAATCACTTGTGGTATAAATCGGTAAACTTTTTATTAAAATGTTAGTCAGGTTGGATGGGCGTTAGCCATTTGGCGAATTCCCTCGGAGGAAATAGGGCCCATTGTGATTCCTTTAATTATATTTCCCTACTTCCCCTCTGAAACAAAGTTCTACTTTTTAAATCACCCCGATTCTCCAAGGTATTCTGCTAGAGACGTCAATGAGACACCGTGTAGACAATCCAGGTCATCGAAAAATCTTTGCCCCAAATGCTTAAGGGGGCTTTTCATTAGACCCGGAAATTTACATAACAAGTGCTTCACAGACTCCTCCTCCTCTCATTTCCCCACAACTTCTACAATAGTCCCTATCAAAAATTCTGGCCAATTATACGGTGTGCTGTAAGTACTCCTACTAATAGAATAACCGTCCGTTTGCCAAAAGTGGGAAGACTTTTTGTCCTCTTGGGATTTGGCAGTGGCCACAGGGTTCTCGATATCCTGCACGTAGTCAGTGATATCCACCTATCCTTCATTCTATTCTCAGATAACCTATCAATTTCATCAATTCCACTATAGGAACCGAGGTGTCAGGTTCTACACGTTCCCCCAACGATTCCGAACCATTTCTTGCACATTCACCAGCCAATTCGTTTCATGATTTCCGACCTCAACCTGGAAAACACTGCCCCGATTTCGAGGCATTCAATATAAACTCCCGAACCCATACCCATCTCCATATTTGATCCGTCCGTAAAGATTGAGATCGCATTCTCTGTCGTAACAGAGTTTTTCGCCCAGACTTCCCTAGTCGGTATTTGGACTTCGAAGTTTCTGTTTCGTCTGTGGTGAGATATAGTCGGTTCACTGTTCCAGTTTCGTCCCACCAACCGAACCTTACAAAGTTTAGGTTTAGTAAAAAAAAATCTTTCTACAAATCTTTTCAGATAAAATCATGAATGAAACACCAGAATCGAAAAACCAGATGTCGGAACAAAAATCCAAATCTACTGTTACAACTCAAAACACCAACGAAACTAAAATATCAAATAAATTTGCCAAAATATTCAAATTATGTACTGACTGCGATTTACAAAATTTTACATCTTATAATAATTTTACAAAATGGCTACATCATCCAGTAGATGGATCGGCTTTGGGCGTATTTCGTATATTATATGGTAAGAGGAAATATATTAAGAGTCATGTTAAAGAGTCAATTCCGTTCGGAAGTGGTTTCAAAGTTTTGGTTTAAAAATGTAAAACGAAATATTTTTTTGGAATGGGAGCACTTCAATGCAATACAATTTCACTTTGATTTTTGAAAGTGATTTCATTACGCAAAAACATTCGTTTTGTATAAGTGAACATTTAATTCCACTTCCGCGGAATTTGTTCCGTGACATGCCTCTAAATATTAAAAAAAATATAAAACTAATATATTTAATTTAATTTAGGAATTGCTATGTTAATCGACATAGCCGAGGAGCGAGGCGGTAGTCAAATGGATGTTAGATTTGGTGAAGCTCAACACTGTCACTTTCCTTTATTTAATGGCATACAAGTCTTCAGTTTTCCCATTATGGGTTGTGTTTACCTATGCATGTGGTTGGGCGCTATTGGTATAATGTTGGGCTATCGTTTTCGTTGGAGCTGTTTGGCATTTATAATACCCTATTGGTATATATTTCTATTGGATAAACCTGCCTGGAATAATCACAGTTATCTATTTGGTTTAGTGGGTACTATGCTATTGTTTACACAAGCTAACAGATATTGGTATGTAAGATTAGTAAGCCACCGTTATGTTTTTTTTAATTTAATTAACGTATATTTTTTATTTAATATAGTTCCTTGGATAAATATTTTAACCCGTCCATGCCAACAACTATACCATATTGGAATTATTTCATTATTAAATTTCAATTTTTCATATTATACATGTATGCTGGTTTAAAAAAACTTACCGCTGAATGGTTATCCGGTTATGCTATGTCATCTCTAAGTCGCCATTGGGTTTTAAGTCCATTTCGCTGGGTACTTTCGGAAGATTTAACTGACTTGTTGATTGTACATTGGTTTACGGCAGTTTTTGATTTTACAATTGCCTTTTTTATGACTTGCAGCAAAACTCGTAAGCTTGTTACACCATTTATGGTTAGTTTTCATTTGATGAATTCACGATTATTTGTAATTGGTAAGTTTATATTTATGTACTTTATCTACCGAAGAAATTTTTTGGCACTGCTTTAATCAAAACATTGAAAATGTTTTGTTCTTCAATGTTTCGATCTTGTTCAAATATTTACAAATGTAATTCGAACAAGAGTGTTAAATTTGGCTGTGCCGAATCTTTAATACCCTCCAACATGTAAAAAAAAATCAAGGGCGTATTTTTTTGGGAGGGGGCTTTGGCGGGGGCAGTGGGGGACACCTCCCTGTAATACAATTTTATCATTGTTTAAACTATTTTTTATATCCACGCCCTAAAAATGGGGGCGGGTAAAAAAAAAACATTTTTTTAGTCCCCTCGGTCCTAGTGCAGTACTCTGAACTTCTTCTTGCATAAATTTGTTTCATTTGTTTAACAAAAATATAGTTCCTCAAGGGGAAACTTTTTTCCTCTTGGTCCGATTTTGCCCATTTACAAACTTAAATTGCCTAGGACCATAAGACATATTCGTACCAAATTTCGGTAGGCTAGCTGTTTTATTTTGGACTGCATCGTGCCATCTACAGACAGACAATGGACATTCACAGAATGTCTTAGAATCGATCATGGATCAATAATATATATACTTTATGGGGTGTCCCCGACCGATATTTCGATGCGTTACAAACGGAATGACAAAGTGAGTATACCCCCCTACCACAGACTAATACAGACTCGACATAAGTGACAGGTGTCAAAAAAGTAGTCGTGAACCATATGGTTAATTTTTTCGAATTATTCTACCAATTAGGTTAGAAAGAGAAAGCTGATATAACACGCCATAAAAAAAATAGATGCCAGATCGGTTTTTGTTGTTTCACTCACTCCTAAGTCGGACTAAAAACCGCTGTTTTCTCCTAAAATCACTCAGTTTTTCCCCATTTTTTCTTATAAAACTCTACTGTCGAGTCTGTATATAGTCTGTGCCCATTCTGTGGTTGGAGGGTATAAAAATATTAATTTTAATTCGAATATTTTTCTTGAAATTCGAAAATTCCTTACGGCTGTGCCGAATTTGTGATACCCATGTAAAAAAGTGGGAGACGTTGGACGACACTTTCCTAACCCTAGTGAGTACAATATAGAAAATTTTCCAAGCTTTAATTTAAGCTTGATAGCGTCCAGATTGAGCAAATATTAAATGAGATACGAGGGTCGCACTGGAAAATTAAATTGTTTATAGATATTTTTTAGAAAATTTTTAAATAAATAAATAAATTCGAAAAAGATCAATTGTAATTAAAAAAAGCAATTGTAATTCAGAAAGATCAATTGTTATTTGAAAACGATCAATTGTTTAAAAAAGATCAATTGAAATTCGAATAAAATCAATTGTAATTCGAATTAAGTCAATTGTAATTCGAAGATTCCAATTTTAATTCCAAACATATCATTACAACTACCTTTTTCGAATAAAAATTTATAGTTTTTTAATAACAATAAACCTTTTTGATTTAAAATGGAACATTTTGGAATTACAGTTAATTTTTTTTCGAATAACAATTGATCTTTTTCGAATTACAATTGATCTTTTTCAAACTACAATTGATTTTTTTTGGAATTGCAATTAATCTTTTTCGAATTACAATTGAAATTTTTGAATTACAAATGGAATATTCGAATTACAAATGGAATTTTATAATTTCAAATGGAATCTTCGAATTACAAGTAGCAATTTATCTTTTTCGAATTACATCTGTAAATGGTGTAGTAAAATGTTTACCAGACCTGCAATGTATAATTGCAGGCTTTATTAGTATTTTTTCAAAAATGTTCTTG
This sequence comes from Pegoplata infirma, assembly GCA_963921195.1. Classification (NCBI taxonomy): domain Eukaryota; kingdom Metazoa; phylum Arthropoda; class Insecta; order Diptera; family Anthomyiidae; genus Pegoplata; species Pegoplata infirma. The sequence goes on from OY992539.1 coordinate 55,527,355, forward strand.
TTTAAGTGTATTTGATTAAGACCCGTTAACTTATCTTAAATCCATACTTCATAATTCTTTACTTTTTTTTACAGGAATGTTTCCTTGGGTATGTCTAGCTCAAGTTCCAATGTTTTATGGTTGTGACTGGCCTCGTAAACTCACAAAAGAAAACTTTCGTAATTTATACAATAAAATTATCCAGAAATCTAATAATAAAAAAATCTCAAAAATTCTACAAAAAGATGAAATTAAAATATCAAAATCTGAAATTCAAAATAAGTCTGAAACTGAAGGCAAAGATTTAACATTATATTGCAAAGGTTGCCAGAAATTAATATATTGCCCTCCAAACACAAGCATTACAGAGAAGTTACAAACTTTTACGATATTATTATATTGTGCTTTACAATTATTCCTACCTTACTCACATTTTATAACTCAGGGTTATAATAATTGGACCAATGGTTTATATGGTTATTCCTGGGATATGATGGTACACACTTATGACACCATATTGACGACCATTAAAATAGTTGATAATGCCAATGATCAAGTGCATTATATGGATCCTTATGCATTTACCGAATACGATCGTTGGACAAAATATGCGGACATGGCACAACAATATGCCCGCTGTATACACAGAAATATTGATGAGGAGCTTGAACGTAATCCTGTGGATGTTCCTCTAAGTTCTAGCAATATTTCCATCTATTTTGATATATGGTGTTCTATGAATGGACGCTTTCAGCAGAGAGTATTTGATCCAAGAGTAGATTTATTAAAAGCCAAATGGTCTCCCTTCGAAAGAACTTCATGGTCTTTGCCTTTACTGAATGAATTGAATTATATGCGTCCAAAATTGCGGACTATAGCGAATGAGGTGCTAGCCTGGAATAATTATTCCGATGTAATTTTTGTTGCAGATTTTCCCGGTCTAACGTTAAACAATTTTATTTCACCGGATTTAACTAACGTTTCACTTACCATTCTCGAGGGTAATGTTCGTTATCAAAATGATAATGAGGAGGATTCATATTTTCTAACATCTGGTAAAAGTATAAGTTTACCCAGCGGCTCAATGCATCATGTTACTACAGTGGGTTTAAAACCATCCTGTTATTTATACACTTTTATCAATAAGACAATGCAACAAGAAAATATTATTATTGAGAAAAATATTAATGATTATCCGAAAAAGCCTTTATTGCCATTATGGCAAGAACTATTAACGAGAATTGATAATTATAAACAGTTTTTGCAGCATATTGGAAATTGTGTATTGTTTTTATTGTATGATGTTCCAATACCTATGAAAATTAGAGAAAAACTTTAACTTTAAATTATAAAAATTTTAGAAAAAAATATATAAATTAAAATGATCTGCTATGGAAAATCATTCAGTCGAACAGCTTTAAGATATCGCAATTTGAAATTTCCTAAAATTTGGAGTTTTTTTATGTTCAAATTTTAAAGAAATTATTCTTGAAAATTATTTAAAAAACTCGGAATTTTTGATCACTGAGCGCCAAATTGTAAAATAACTCGATTTTTTTTCAAATTAAGTTTAACTGAAAATTTATTTTATGCTCTTTTAAAAGGTCACGGAGAACAAATTTTGAGATCTTTTTAAATTACTCGGAAGTAGGAAAAAACCGAAACTAGAATTAGCCATATAACTGTAATATAATAAGGGTATTTACGTCAGAAAGGTTTTCCTTTGGAAGTTCAAAATGCTAAAATTTTTAAAACAAACAAACAAATTTGATGTTTTAAAAACGAAAAATTATTTCCTGTGTGTTTGTTTTTTAAAAAATATTCATTTCCAAGGCCAAAGGTTTCTGACGTGAATAGCGTCAATAAAAAATATATATTAACTATTATAATCTTATGTGATATTAAATAAAAATTTACAATAAATAATTTATATAAAATATTTTTTTATTGTTTACATATTTTTTTATATTATTTACAGGATCATATTTAAAAACTACAATGGAAATTTTAAGAAAAAACGTTAAATTTTGAGTAATATTGTCTATTTAAGAACACCTTGAACGCATTCGAATGCATTCCACATAACCTAAAAGTTTTAAATACTTTAATTCGAATAATGAAGAACAAATTCGAACGGAACTTGATATAGAATGGTATCCAGTCGGAAAAAAAACATCACCGTTGACGAGCAGTGGATCGAAATGGGTTAATGCCATACATGGGACTATTTAAAAAAATGGACTAATTAATTGACGATTTTATTGGCATTATATTGAAACTAATGCCAATTAAATTTTTAGCATTGGCATTGTTTCAATCAATGCCAATGCCCATTAAGGAATTAGTAGCATTAGTAATGCCAATTATGAAAGATTTCATTGGCATTAATAAATGCCTTAATGAAAACAAAGCATTAGCAATATTAAAAGTCGTATTTCCGTCACTGAGTTGTGAAAGTTTTTTTTGGTTAAAACTTAAAATGGCTATATCTCGAAAACTAAGCCAGATAGAGCAAAATGGAGGGGATTTTTGGTTCTTAGAATCTTAATAGTTTCGCCGGTGAATCTAAAAAATTGGCACTCCAGAAAACTTAAAAATTCACATACCTTTAGCATTATTTTGCTTATTTTTTTTTAGGTACTGCAATTTAGGGGCCCAATAGGGTCTTGAGAATTTTAGAAACTGAATAACTAAAAAACTATTGCTCTGGGGGTTTTCTAATATTGGCAGACGAGTTCTAGAAACCAAGTGCTACAAAAATGCTTTTGGACTTTTTGTTGTGTCACCAATATTTACCAAGATATAAGCATTTTTAAATTTTTCGGAATCCCAAATTTTTTGGATTCAAAGTTAGGACCCATTGGGGTCCACACTTGTGAAGAGGCCTCGCGAAAGTATGGTAATTCTAAGAACCAAAAATGCCCTCCATTTTGCTCTATCTGGCTTAGTTTTCGAGATATCGCCATTTTAAGTTTTTAAAAAAAATATATATTTATTGTAAAAAAATGCTTTTTTTATCAATTGTAAATAGTTTTTTTAGACATTTGTGCCGTTTCATTGGCATTAGTACAAACAATGCCAAAAAATTTCATTGGCAATAAATGCTAATGTTTTTTTTTGGCATTGGCATTAGTTCCAACTAATGCCAATGAAAATTTAATGCCAATTAGAAATTCCCATGTATGGTTAATACAAATTACAAAAAAAAAAGTTAACGGATCCATAATTACCACTCGTTTTCGGGTTATGTACACGGTCGTTAGAATTCTGGGATTTTATCCTAACGCAAAATCCACGTCAAGCTAAAGCGATTGCCAGAGATAGACAAAGATGGAGAGAATTTGTTGACGCCCTATGTTCACATTGAACTTTTATTTAAGTATTAATTAAAAATCGATATGTATTTCTATTTCTATTAATATTTAATTAAATAAAGGACATATACAAAAAATCCACGTATTCATATTCGGTTCGTTCCACAACGTTACCGCGGATGCCCGCGGGTACCCAAACCAGCCCGAAAAGCGTTCCCGTACGCAAAAATTGGGTAAATGAGAGAGTTTTTGTGAGAATAAATTAGTTTCTCATTTTACCGAACTTACACGCACTTTTTTTCGTGTAAATTGGTAACAGTCAGAATCTGATGTTGAAAAAACAGCTGTTTTTTTTTTTGTGAAGCTAAATTGGAAATTTAAATAAAATAAAGAACTTAACCAATGAAATGTGTTATTTCAATACAAAAAAAATAATTTGTTATTAAAATAAACTTTTACAATTTGTTTTCTTGTAATTAAAGTAATTTTTCCTACGAAAATATTTTAGCGTTATTGGTTTGTTTACATTTTCTATTATTTTGGGGCTTAAAATGTGGTTTTTTGCGTTCCCGTACTTTTGTGCATTTTTGTGGTATCGTGAGAGGTTTTTGGATTTTTTCTCATTTTACCGAATTTTACTCGGAAAGTTTTGGAACTAGAGTATTCAAAACCGAAAACCGGTTAACCGGTTTTTTCATTTTTAGAAACTCGTCCCTATTCAAAACCGAAACCGAAAACCGGTTAACTGGTTTTTTCATTTTTAGAAACTCGTCCCGTTTCGAATAGTTTTAAATTTCGAATATTCGAGAAACCGGTTTTTTGTTTCGGTTAACCGGTTTTTATAAAAAGGTTTAATATAATGAGTTAAAATATTTTTTGACATAACTTAAGGCCGTTTGTCACGATAAATGGTTGCAAAGAGCAATGTATCGAAAATATTTTTTGGTTTGATTTTTTGACAGTCAGACCAAATTTCATTTTATTTTGGTTTAACAAAATCATACGACTCAGTATAATCGTGACAAACGGCCTTTAGCGGTACTACCATAATCAGTTTGTGGATATGTTGGTATGCCAATAACGAGTACCGGATGTCCGTCTCTTCCTTTAACATTGAAATCAATATATATATTTTTTAAATTTGGCACCTTGGAGTTCTGTGGCAAACCATTTTTTTTTAAATTATCCTTTTGAAATTGTTGAAATCGGAATGAGTATGTAAGGATAGATGTCTGAATTTATTAATAATTGTGCTCTTCAAAGAATTCAATAAAAACAAATATGTAAATAAAATCTTTATGGATTTCCGCTCGCAATTGCAAAGAATTCAAATTTAGTTGTTACTTCCTGTCGAAGTTTCCAGCGAAATTGTGCGACGTTAACGGTGTCATACAGATGATACTATTTTCGCTATGACTTATCGAGTTTGTGTTTATTGGGTTATGCCTGTTTTGTAAAAATATAATTAAATTTAATTAATTTTTAACCTGAAGAATAAAAACCGAAAAAACCGGTTTAACCGGTATTTTTGCTAAAACCGAAAACCAGGTTTTCAATAATAAGCTTTTTCGAATAAACCGGTTTTTGAAAATGGCCGGTTTTTTGAATACACTATTTGGAACACACCTATTAAATGAAAAAAAAATGTACTTTAATGACTTTTAATGGAAAACTCTTTGGTAATTTCCTCGAAGAATATTTAAAACGTTCAAAAATCACTACACTCATAGAAATATCTTAGTAGAAAAATTAGTAAACCCATTGTAGATCAAGTTTTACAGAATATTGCCGTATTCAACAAAAATTAATGTTGATATCGTTGAATAATCAGTAAATTTGAATCAACTATTTACAACGCTTATACAGAATTCAATAGATAAATCCAAAAAAGAAAAAACAACCCTGTTCGTTCAATTTCGTATTATTAAGTTGGTAGCAATGCATTGCAATGTGAAATTTGTTTGTCTCTTATAAAATGATTTTATGTGTTTGTTTCTTATAAAAATATTTAACATTATAAAAATAAATAAAAATGGGATCTGATGATCAGATTCTGATCTGTAAATATTTGGTAAGTAATAAAATACATTGGTTTCTTTATGTATTCATACTATATGATAATTTTTTTTGTTTTTTTTTAGGTTTTTGATTTGGTGTCATTAGACAACTGAAGAATGGCTTACGAATGCATAACATAAATAAACGAAGTGTGTGTGAAAATCTTGGTTAAATATTGCAGCTTTAAAAGCCGGAGATAATTCTAAAAAAAATATTGTGATTTATATCTAATAAAATAATATTTACAAATAACAACCAGCTTTTTTTTATTAATAAAATTTCTTATATCAACAAAAATATGAGTTGAGTTTACAAAAAATACGATTTGATTTACAAAAAAACGAGTTGATCAACTTTTACAAAAACTGACAACAATTTTTATTGAAATCAACGTAAATATTTGTAGGGTCAAAATCAACAATGATTTCTGTTGAATTTACAGCGATTTTCTTTGGGAATACAATGATTTTTGGTTGAGTGTAAAGATACATGACTAAAAATCTGTACTGATATATTACTTTTGAAAATAAATTGATTGGCAAAAATTAATTATGTCCGATTTTATTTAATTTTCAGTTATTTTGAGATACAGTCTAATTAAATAAAAACAAAACAATTTATAGCTAATACTAAATTACACTTTAAAAACTCACATATTAACACGTACAACCGCTAACTATAAGAAAATTTCTAACTTTATATACACCGACAATAGAATTTTCTTTAAACTTTAAGCTCAAATTGTTGTGTTTGTGCTTCCCAAAGACGTGAATACAGACCATTTTTCTTAAGCAACTCAGAATGGGTTCCTCGTTCACCTACACGACCATTTTCCAGAACTAAAATTTCATCAGCATCCATAACTGTCGATAAACGATGTGCTATACAAATACTAGTACGTCCCAAGGTAGCTCTATATAAAGCTTGTAAAATGTTCTATAAAAAAAATTATTTGATTAATATAAATAATTTGATTTAAAATAAAACAAGTTAGAGTGTTAAATTCGGCTGTGACGAATCTTTGATACCCTCCAACGTGTAAAAAATAAAAAAAAAAAAACAATACAGGGGCGTTTTTTGAAGGTGGGAAGGGGGGTCGGTCGAGTTCATTGGGGAACACTTTCCCCATGCGATTAATGTTTACAAATTCATTTATTATGCTTTTTGCAATTAAGTAATACAATTTGATCTTTATTTAAATCCTTTTTTAATATCCACGCCCACAAAAGGGGGGGCGGGCCGAAAAAATTCGAATGCCCGGGGTCCAAATGCATGACTTACAACTTCTTCCAACATTAAAATGTGCATTTGATTAACAAAAGTGTAATAAAACCTGTAAAAATTGCGTTATTTGAGATGTTGGTTTAGTTCCTCAAGGGGAGAACATTCCCCCCCCCCTAGTCCGATTTTACCCATCACCGAACTTAACCAGCCTATGAACATAAAACATATTTGTGCCAAACTTCAGGAGTCTAGCTCTTTTAATTTGGACTGTATCGTGTCTTCCACAGACAGACGGACAGACGGACGGGCGGACAGACATCGCTAGAATGTCTTAGAATCGATCACTGATCAATAATATATACACTTTATGGGGTCCTAGACCGATATTTCGATATTTTCCATACTGTGGTTGGAGGGTATAAAAACAGAAATGTTTTACTTACGTGTTCTGTTATTGAATCTAAACTACTGGTGGCCTCATCAAATACCAATATCGGTGAATTTTTTAATATAGCTCTGGCTATAGCCACACGTTGTTTTTCACCACCTGATAATTTAAGACCTCTTTCACCGACTTCTGTTTCATATTTGTGTGGCCAACGCATAATATTATCGTGTAAATCAGCCATGCGAGCAGAATTTTCTACATCTTCGATTCCTCTATTAAGATTACCATAATGAATGTTATGTAAAATAGTATCGTGGAATAAAACAGAATCCTGAAAATGTAAAAATTAAATGAGATAAATTAAAAACTCTTTCAAATTTAAAGCCAAATATCTGTATTAAATTGCAAAACAACATTAAATGCACCCGGCAAAATGCACTTATCCAAAATATAAGTTAAATGCCGAATGGCATTGATGCATTTACATAAAAAATCTCTGATAAAAGCACACCAAGTGATCTTAAGCTTTTGAATTTGTGTATTCTTATTTATGCATCCGCAAGTAAGTCATTAAAGCGGGGAACTCATTGTTAATATTTATGAGTAAACTTTGTATGAAGTTATCAGTTTTGCGCATTTAAGCTGGTAATTCAAAAATATTTGAAGTCCTTTTTCACGGTATTTAGGTTGAACTTAAGTGTCGACGAAAAGTGTAAATGCAGTTCGATTTCTACATGATTAAATTTCACAAAACTTTTAACAACGAAATCGTAGCTGCTTGCATTCGCGAGATATCGCGGAATTAGTGTTTTTGTATTTTCTAAAATTTTGACATTGAAGTTTTTTAAATATTTTCAAAAACTGAGTATACAGTTTTAATTGTACTTATTTAAAGGCCACGAAACAGTAAACATCAAAATCCTATCTTCTTTAGTTCGCAAGAAATAGCGAAATCACTTTTTTCTGTTTTCGTTTTTGTTTTTTATCTTTACATAGGTTTCTTTAAATTTTAGTAAAAACATTGTAGGCAGTTTTACTTGTGCTTGATCAAAGGTCACACAGCTGTTGACATCGAAATTGTAAGTGTTAAATTTTGCGAGATATCGCGTAATTATATAATTTTTTTTATTTATTTATATTTTAAAACCGGTTATTTAGAAATGATAAAAAAAATGGTATGCAGTTTGATTTGAACAAGTTGAAAGAAATTAAAACTGCCCACAAAAAAATTATAGCTGCTCACTTTCGCGAGAAATAGCGAAAAACAGCTTTTTGGGTTTTTTTTTTGTTTTGATTAATAAAAGAAGTTTCTTTAAAATTGTTGAAAAACACGAAATGCAGTTTGACTTGCTATTGATCAAAGGTCATTCAAAGTTTTTTGACGATATCTCGGGAACGGTATGAGATAAAACCTTGAAACCTTCTGTGTTCGAATCACAATTGTAATAGAATTTATTTAAAATTTATAAATTTGTAGTAGATTGAATTAACTTGCAATGATATTCTAAGTTCAGATCAGAGCTTCGAACGAATTAATTCTATTGAGAATTAATTCACAAAAAGTTCAATTCTGTTTCAAAAATGTTTGAATTATCATTCCTTACTAGCATTCAACACGAATTAATTCAAAGACTTAATTCTCAAAGCTTAAATCAAATTGAATTAATTCCCAAGAGAATTAATTCCTTGCAAGCTAATCATTCAATTGAATGGTCAAAATTGTTCATCATTCAAATCTATTACAAATTGAATGATGACTTTTTTATTTCATTCCCTTTGTATTTTCAGAAATGCGTTGCTTGTGTGCATTTTAAGCATCTTCGTGTGTAAGGCCACGTTCACACTACAAGAACTTACCATGGTAAATTGAGATGATTTTGTGATTTTTCTTTATGCTAGTACAATTTGAGGTGATTTTGTTCAAAGGAAAATCACATAGTGATTTTAAAATCACGAAAGTCTGTATACAGTATAAACGATCGGCTCTTGTTTTGTCGACGTCTCGTCTGCTGCTTCCCACACAAGCATAAATATGTGTGTATGTGTGTTGCGCTTCACTGTTTTAAATTGAATGATGAGAAAATTTCATCATTCAATTTGTAGTAGATTGATTTGGATAAAAAAAATAATGATTCAAATTGAATGATTATTCTTAAGGAATGAATTCTTGAAAGAATTAATTCAGTGATTTTACAAGATGAATGATTTTAGGATATGCCAAATTCTATTTCTTTAATTCAAATTAGAAAATTGAATTAAAGAATTAATTCTTTCGAACCTTTGGTTCAGATAGCATGTTTTAGTTTGGAAAAAAATTTATATTGAAATTCTTTTTTACTACTAAGAAAGAACACTTAGCATAAAACAAAAATAGAATGAACAAAATAGAATAAAACAAAAAAAAATTAAAAAATCTAAACATATCATGCTAAGTATACTTAAAATATTTACTAAAGAAGTTTTTTTAAACTTTTTAAATTATACATAGTACATTTGTGCTTATAACTTTTGATAGGATAGTCCGATCAATACCAACATTTTACAGAATCTAAGTTAAGAAACGACGAATTTAGAAATGCTACTCCCAGCAAAACATGTTATGTCGACTTAGCATGTTATGGAATGGGGCCGTCGAATTATTCGAGATATCGCTAAAAAAACTAGCTAAACTCCTACTTATTCATTACTTTGTGTTATTTTTGGTCTGTAAAAACATTTACTTCAATTAACGACAAAAATGTGGTATGCAGTTTTAACTCGAGGTTATTAAAGTTGACAAAACTGCAAGCATAAATTTTTACGCGAAAAATTAAATTTTTTTCCAATTTTTTATTAATTTTTTTTTTTTTTTAATTTTGCGATTTCTCGAAATTGAGATGATATAATTTCGATGTTAACTGTTTTGTGACCTGTAAATAAATACAATTAAAACTGTATACTCAGCTTTTAAAGATATTTAAAAAACTTCATTTTCAAAATTTTAGAAAATACAAAAACACTAATATTGCTATATCTCGCGAATGCGAGCAGCTACGATTTCTTCATTTTCAAAATTTTAGAAAATACAAAAACATTAATATTGCTATATCTCGCGAATGCGAGCAGCTACGATTTCGCTGTTAACAGTTTTGTGGCATTTAATCATGTAGAAATCGAACTGCGTTTACACTTTTCGTCGACACTAAAGTTCAACCTAAACATCGCTGAGGCTCACTGTGTTTAAAAGGATCACAAAATGAAAAACTGTAAATGCAGTTTTACTCTATTTGATCTCTGATTTCAGACGTATATCATCCGGTTCATGTTTAATATTGGCTGTCGGACAGTGCTATTAACAATATGCAATTTTTAGATTTTTTAGAAAATTATTTTTAAACATTTTTTTAATCACTTACCTGCGGTACAACTGCAATAGCTTTTCTTAAACTATCAATATCGACTTCACTAATATCCTGACCACCAATTAATATTTTACCCGCATTTGGTTCAAAGAAACGATACAGTAAACGCACCATTGATGATTTACCCGAACCTGAACCACCAACAAAAGCATACGTTTTACCAGCTGGTATTGTAAATGTTAAGTCCTTAAATATGGGTTTACCCAATTCATATTCAAAATTTACATTGCGAAATTCTATTGAAGCATTATCGGGACCCAATAACAAAGGTGGAGCATTTGCAGCTGTCTGAACACGACTATCAACATTCATTAGTGTAAACATAGATTGCATATCCAATAAGGCCTGACGCACTTCACGATAAACACTGCCCAGAAAACCCAATGGTATACTTAATTGAAAAAGTAAACCGTTAACCATAACCAAATCTCCAACAGTCATATTTCCTTTGGCAATTTCATTAGCTGCTAAGACCATTATGATACTTAATGCTGTGCTAAATATAGCATTTTGTCCGAAATTCAATACAGCTAAGCTGGTACTTGTTTTCAAACTGGCAGATTCATATTTTTTTAAAACATCATTATAACGGGCTGCCTCAAATTTTTCATTATTAAAATATTTCACAGTTTCATAATTGATAAGAGAATCAACGGCTTTATTGCCAGCTTCGTTTTCGGCTTGATTCATATAAACGCGAAATTTGGTACGCCATTGTGTAACGGATAAAGTATAGGCTGCATATACACCCACACAGCCCATAGAAACTCCAGCAAACGCTAAACCACACTGAAATATAAATTTTAATTAAACAAATATTTAATTCAAAGCAAGGAATTGACAATTAAATTACTCACCTTAATACCCAAAATACTAGACACCAAAGCCAATTCAAATATGGTGGGTACAATATTAAAAACCATGGCAGATAAAACAAAATTAATACCTCGAGAACCACGATCTATTGTCTAAAAACAGAAAGATACAAGGTAGTTAAGACTTCTTCTGACATAAAAGGAAGGGGTAAATTGGTACACTTTTGATCTTCCAAACTAATGGTCCCACAAAATTGAAATTTTAACTCTAGGATAATATTGCGGATATAACATTTTGAAAAAAGTATTATTTGGAAAATTCTGCAAATTGGGAAACAAGGCAATTACGTACATTTTATATCTTTCGAACTAATGGTCCTAGAAACTTGAATTTGGACTATAGAATCCTCTCGGGGAAAAACATTTTATTTACTCAATTTTTTTTACTTAAATTTTTTACCCAAAATTTTTTTTCACTCAATTTTATTTATTAAATTTTTTTATTACTTACAATTTTTTTCACTCAATTTTTTTTTTACTCCTTTTTTTTACTCAAATATATTTTTACTCATTTTTTTTAACTTTAATTTTTTTACTCAAAATGTGTTTTAACTAAAATTGTTTTTTACTCATTTTTTTACTCAATTTGTATACTCAAATTTTTGTTACTCGGAAATAACATTCTGAAAAAGGTATTTTTTTGAAAATTCGTCTTCTAAGGGGGGCGGTGGAGGGCAATGGGGGAAAATATGTGAATTTGCTACAGTTTGTATCTTCTGAACTAATGGTTCTAGAAACTAGAAATTTGGACTATAGTATCTTCTCAGGGAAAATACATTTTTTTACTCAAAATTTTTTTTACCCAATTTTTTTTACTCAGTTTTTAAATCAAATTTATTTTTACTCAAATTTTTTTTTTACTCAATTTTTTTTTGTACTCAATTCTTTTACTCAAATTTTTTTTTAATCAATTTTTTCTACTCACATTTTGTTAAAATAATTTTTTGAAATTTGCTCTTCTAAAAGGGGTAGGGGGAAAACAGGGCAATTTTGTACATTTTGTATCTTCTTCTATTCTATATCTATCTTTTGGGCTATTGGATCCTCTTGGGGAAAAATGGGGTTTACTAATTTTAAAATCAAAGAAGTCGTTAAACACGAACTGGATAATATACGTTTGAAACTAGAGACTAAATGTAGTAAAACTGCATTTAAAGTTTTTCATTTCGTGATCCGGTTTCCTTTTAAAAGATCTTCAAAGTTTTAGAGGATTACATTTTAAAAATATTTTTTTAATATTTATACTTGTCCTAGGATGCCACTAGTGATAGCAAATGAAAGATCTCCCCTAATTTTCTATTTTATTATTTTTACATATCAGGAAAAGGAGGTAAGTTACAACCTTTCGAAACTTTATCCTTCAATATCATTCACAATTTTCAACAAAATATTTTGATAAAGTTTTCAAAGGACTTTTTTTACATCATTTTATACTAATAAGGAAAAATAAAAAAATGGAAAAATTAGTGGAGATCTCCTCTTTCATTTGCCATCACCAGTGGCATCCTAGGACAAGTACAAATATTTCAGAAATATTTAACAAAATGTATCTTTGAAAACTTTAAAGGCCTTTTAAAAGGAAACAGGATCACGAAATGTAAAACTGTAAATGCAATTTTACTCCATTTGATCTCTACTTTCAGACATATATCATCCGGTTTATGTTTAATATTGGCTGTCGGACGGTGTAATCGGCAGTTTTTTTTTTGTTTCACAGGTTTCTAGGATTAAAATAGGAGGAAAAATAGAGCAATCTATCAGTTTTTGATATTTTATTCCTATTTGAGGAGCGCGAGATAACTTTTTTATCGGGACCCTTGAATATGAAATTGGAGGAGTCGGTGGAGGTGTTTAATTAGACCTCAAGGAAGGTCTTTTGTAAGATCTCCCTTGCTTTAGTTCTTTCAGCTTTGATTAATGTACATACCTTGGATAAAGCACCAGTCTGTTTATTAAGATGAAATGCTAAATCTAAATTGTGTAAATGTAAAAATACATTGGTGGCTATTTTTCGTATGGAATGATGAGCTACTTTGGCAAATACGGCATTGCGTAATTCATTAAAACCAGCAGCACTAGCACGGGCAATACCATCTTGAATATAAAAAAAAAATAAGATTTAACAATTACACAACATTTTGATATTTTCGAGTTAAACTTACAGCCTATTAACATGGCAGTGGCAGAAGTTATTATTGTATCAGCTGGTGTGTCCATGGATAAAGTGCCTAGAGCATCAACAGCTCCTTTAAATAAAAATGGCACACAAACTGTTAGAACTTTAGATCCCGCTAATAAGCCCAAGGAAATGGCTACTCTAAAATGTAAGAAAATTCATATAATATTATATTGTAGTGGATCTTAATATACTTATATATACCTTTTTCTAACCAATGGATCTTCTTTGGGCCATATGTATGCCATCATTGCTCTCATCATATCCTTGGATGTTACTTCTGGTGCATCTAATTTACCCAGAGAGTTACCCCCATTACCACCTCCTAGATGAATGTGACATTGTCGTATTGGTTGTTGTTGTAGTTGTAGCATATGTTGTGGTAACGTTTTTAACGGCTGTTGGGCTGGACCTGCGGGGATTTCACTCAAATTCAACAAAGTAAGATCCCTACAGGACCACAACACAACACACAAGCATATGAGCAGTTAATTTAAATTAAAACATGTTAAGTTAAATTCAACAACAAAATTTTGGTTAATTATTTCATTTTTTTTTAATAAAAACATAAAAAGTGATATTTAAGAAAAATGTATAGAATTGAAATTTTTAAATTTATTTTTATTAATAAAAAAAAAAATAATACAATACAGGAATGAAATTAAATGATAAGAATTAATTACAAACGCATATTTGTATACAGTATGTATTTGAAAGGTGCACATAACAACACTGTGCAATATTAGAATAAGGTAAAAAAGTTTCAAAATATTGCATAAAGCTTTAATACAACTTTAAGCTTAATTTATCCTCATCGTTTTAAAGTTAACATTTTGGTGGAAAGTTTTACACTATTTGTAATTGTATTTCAAAATTTTCCATATGTATTTTAAAATTTTAGAAATGAATTTTAAAATTGTCCAAATAATTTTTTAAATTACCCAAATATATTCTAAAATTGTCCTTAAATATTTAAAAATTGTGCTAATGTATTTTAAAATTACACAGGCCAAAAGTTGAACTTTTTCAACTTGCCTGACCTTTGACGACTGTTTTATATGGAGATTAGTGTGCTGATTCCGAATATGTTGTCCATTTTTTTCCATCAGCTCGCGTTCGCGAGTAAATCGCTGTTAAAAAGTAAAAAATTGCGACGAAGAAATTGTACTATACTAGTAAGGCAACGATTGTCAATAACCAACAAAAATATTTAAAACATTTTACATATGATAGTCCAATGGACTACAACAATATGTTATTTGTTGTTGTGAATGTAATAACCACATTAGGGTTATTCATCACTATGGCGTGCCAACCATTATGTTCAAATTCTGATTAATTTTTATTAAAAAATAAAAATTGTTTTATTCGACCTTTAAAATATTATATTTTGAGGATGTTTATTCTGGCTTGAGGTCATTATTTTCTTTACTAATTAAAACCATGATATTCTCATAGCATAATTTTCAAGAAAATTATTTTTTGTTTTAAATTTATTTATGTTGGTCATTTTTGCAAGACTTAATCGACACGTGTTTCGGAATTTGTCAAAATAGTTTCTTGAAAATTGTTACTTTGGCAATATCATCATACCTTGAGCTAGAATAATCTTACTCAAAATGGAATTTTAAAGGTCGAATAATAAATTATTATATCACCTAATTTAAAAATTAAAACAGAACATTTGGAAAATTTTAACACTTTTAAATTGCAATTTGGAAACTTTTAAATGCATTTGGAAATTTTTGAAATACTTTTCGGTAATTTGAAAATACATTTCGACAATTTTAAAATATATTTGGACAATTTTTAAATACATTTGAAAAATTTTAAATTATAAAATAAAATAAAATATATTTGAACAATTTTAAAATATAGATACTTAAAAATTTATTTGAAAAATTTTAAAATACGTTTTGACAATTTTAAAATACATTTGGACAATTTTAAAACACATTTTGACAATTTTAAAATACATTTGTACAGTTGTAAAATATATTTCGATCATTTTAAAAAAAAAATTGGACAGTTTAAAAATACATTTAGACAATTTTAGAATATATTTGGACAACCTAAAATACAATTTGAAATGGTCAGCATCATTTCTTTAATTCCTTTCTTTATTTGTTTTTTAGATAAAAAATATCTCCTATTCGTATTTCTATATTTTACCTTATTCAGATATTACAGAGTGTAAAACTTTTGAAATATTTGGGTTTTACGCAAACAATTGATGGTTAAGCTTTTGTGATTTAATACGAATGATCATTGAATGATTTAATAAATTTACAAATGAACTCAAAACAGTAATATTTTGGAATAATTTGCTGAAAGTTTATGGGCTGAAAACAGTGGAGCAACCAATTTTTCATAACTCAAAGATCATTAAAAAATTAATCAAGATTTTAAAAAAAATTAATTAAATGAACAGAATCCTTTTTTAATGAATTCTTCAAATCCTTTTTTAATGAATTCTTCAGATCCTTTTTAAATGAAATTTAAAATTGTATATAAAAACCCTGCAGGGCAAAGGGTGTTGGCCGATACGAAATCACCTATCCCGTGACTGGTGGAAACGGAAATTGGACTTATCACTAAACAGTCTTTTAAATACTTATCCCATGACAGTAAAAAAAAGTTCCAGACACAAATTTTGTTTGCATTTTGGAATAAAATTTTTTATTAAAATAAGAAATGAATTGTTGGCAATTTTTTTTTTTTTTTTTTTTGGAGTAAAAAATTTAATTAAAGACTATTTTAGAAAAAAAAAAATTTTGAAAAGTTTCGGAACCAAAAATTTTGTTTTTTTTTGCGTTTTGGAGTTAAAAATTTTAATTAAAAAATAATTGTAAAGTACCGGACGCAAAAATTTTTTGGCAAACTTTTTTTTGCGTTTTGAAGTAAAAATGTCAATACAAATGCTTTTAGAGAAAAAAATTTGAACAATTTTTTAAGTTCCAAAAAATTTTGAAAATTTTCTTAGTAAAACAAAACGTAGATTTGGATTTTAGAGTTCCATAAAATATATTTTTTTTTAAATTATTTATTTTTTAGACAGTTTAAATACTGCAATGAAAATTAAAAAAAAAAATTAAAAATTCTTTTTTTTTATTTTTTTAGACAGTCATAATATGGAATTTTTTCCGAGGAATAATTTTGGCCTGTCTTTTTTCATTACTCTCACAGTTTTCGAGAAAATAAGAAAATTAAATTTTTTTGCAAGTGATTTTTGCAAAAAGTGCTCGATCGAAGATTTTGGTTTGGAAATAAATACCCAGTCAGAAATTGCCAACCGTACCAAAAATATTGTACTGGTAGAGCATTGGCTTTAATGGAAATGCCAATGCCTAGCCAACGTTGGCAATTACAATAAAAAATGTACACTGCCAGTACAATTTGTTCAACATTTACGACCGCTTTTTTAAAAATTAATTTGATAAAGCGGTTTGATTTTAAATTAAGGTTTTTTATTTGATCTTTGTTAAAAAAAGAAGTAAGAACACCAGTGTTTTCCGAAAAATAGGTCCCAACTCCAAACATTGATCCGCTTGGATCTATTTTCTGTTTCTGTTGCTAATAAACCAATTTAACTAAATATCTTAAGCAATTTGTATATGGAGACTAATGGTAAAGGTATTGACGATTGTACAATAGTCAATCTTACCCACACACCATCAATATAATTGCATATTCATAATATTACGTCGTCTGTAGGCACCTTTGGTCCAGAAATGGTCCAATTATAATCAGATTTGATTAGTTTACCAAAGTCCAAGTTTACCTCCTACAAACAAAATTTAAACAAAAAATTCCTATTTTGAAAGATTTATGAAAAATCCGGAGGATGCTTTGTATGTGGACTTGCCCGATCTCTTTTAAATTTGGAATGATGATTTCTGAATACGAAAGGATACCTATTAAAATACGGTTGTTAAGGTCCTATATTTAAAGATGATGTTTGTATGTGGTCTATTTCAAGACATGAACCGATTTCATCCAAATTCAATTGGCTTTGCCCTTCGGTTAAAAGAAGCTTAAACTTCATACTTTAGACAAATCTTTTAAAAATTGAGACCTGTATCGTGCGCACAACGTTTACATGGAAAGACTAACACGGGCGGATAAAAAGTAATTCTGAGACGTTCAGTATGCTTGAAGGTGGCTCTAGAACATCAGCACAAAGTTATTAAAGCCTGTACCACAGAGGGTGTAGTGTATAAAAATATATAAATATTACAGTTCGTTTTCAAATAATTTCTAGAGTCCGACCGAAACCAGTTTTCGAGGCCGAACCGAAACCGAACCGAATATTCGGCCGATAAAGTAATATTCGGCCGAAACCGAACCGAAACCGAAACTTAAAAAAAATTACCGCCTGGCATGAATAAAATTATTAAAAAGTTGTTAAAGATAAATATACAGCATATAATGCTTTTAAACCATAGGAATTGTTGTATTTTTGAAAAAAAAATATGTTTTTTTAAAAAACTTACAAAAAATTGTATATTTCGTTTGAAGATTAGGAGAAAATAATTTTTGAATTGAAACAGTTTTACATTTATTGCATAAACTTGTAACATTTTCTTCAATTGAACTGAATCATGTGTAATGAAATACGAAATCAAAAAATTCAGCGACTTTTTTACATATTTTTTAAAATAGCAAAAAGTTTCGGTTTCGGCTAATATTCGGCCAAAATTTTGCCGAATACCGAATAGTGGCCGAAACTCCATTATTCGGCCGAAACCGAGACCGAAACCGAATATTCGGTCGGACTCTAATAATTTCTTTTTTGGACCATCACTTTTTTTTACGACGTTTAGCCATAAAACTTTTTTGGAAAAATTCCAACTACTTCCCGTGCCTCTCCACGACTTAAACCCAGGTTTTGATCGCATTTTCCTGAGGAGCAAAAACGGCTCAACTTATTATTAATTTTTCCATTCGATTCTACATTCTACGACATATTTTGCAAGCTACAGAAAAGTGACGATTAAGCACGGAAAAAATCTATATTTTTTTACCAACATCAGAAAAACATATCGGCCAAGCCTTATTTGGTGTTATCATTCTGTCTTTGGCATTGCACAGTATAAAATAAAAATTAAATACTGGGAATGTACAATTTTTTTTTGTTTTGCCAACAGTGGGCCAACATTAGAAAAACATTTTGGCCAAGGCGCTTTTTGGTGTTATCATTTTGGTATTGTATCTGTACAGTATTTTTTGTAAATCTGGTATTTTGCCAACGTTGGCAACACCTTTGCCAACGCTTTGCCAACCTTGGCCCGCTTGTATTTTTCTGACTGGGTAGTACCATATGCAACGCATATTATGCATACTATTTAAATTTTATGCTATTATTGATTTTTTTAAAAAAAAGTTCTAACGGCCATAACCAAAAAAAAGGATATGTTCATGAAATTACTCAGAATCAGTTCTGTTAGTTTAAGTATTTATTTTCCCTATTTTCAGCGGGCGTGCCAATCAAAAATACCAGAGTTTTCAATGAGTCTTGTAAACTTAAGAAAATGGTAACAACCCCAGTTTGGATCGTTTAAACAATTACTAAACTAAACCACAAAACCAAAATTTCCAAAAAAAATAACTGCAGCACAAATCTACAAAATATATTAATGGAATTCACGTCAGCAATTTTAGTCTTGCAAAATCTAAAAATTGCAACTTTATTTGCTTGCTATTTTGTAAAGAGTAGCAATAATATTACTATTGAAATAAATTAGGAAAATCTTTTTTTAATCACGCCTCATGTAAAAACAAGGTTATAAATAGAAAAGTGTATTTTTTTTAATGTTGCAATCTTGCAATGTTGCAAGGGTAAAAATGTCTGAAGTAACTACCATTATAAGCTTACGCGTTTACAAACCCGTTATTAAATTATTTTTTTTAAAAGGAGGTAGAATATAAAAAGGGCGGAAAGGTTTTAATATATATCTTGTTTATCACAGCTTCCTTTATAAGATATTGTATTATTCGGAGTGGGGGTTGAGTTTAAATAAATTACCTTTAGGCGTCTTCTTAACAAAAACTCCACCCAATAATTTGTTGCCCGGTGTAGGGGTAAACGGTGTAATTTTCTTTTTTGTTTTCGAAGAATTGCCATCGTCCACATTGGTTACGCTGGTGCGCAATGAAATGAGCTAAAAAAAAAAGTAAAGTATTAAAAAATAAAACAAGTTATTTTAATTTATTTTAATAAAAAATTTATTTCTGTATAAAAAAATTTAATTATGAACTTAATTATATTGTATTTTTAACAAGCTTTTATTTAGATATTTTAGACATTCTTGTAAATAAATTTTACAAACTAAACCAGATTTTGTTAAATTACTATTAGACTCTAGTGTATTTATAAACTGTTTGTATTCATTTATTTTAAATATTAATAAAAGTTCAACTTCAGCATTAACATTTAATAAATTATCTGCTGTACCAAATGCTACTTGATTTAAAATGTTTGGAAAATAACTTTCTTCCTTAAATAATAAGTGAAAGACTACATGAAGATTATGTGAAATACCCTCATCTTTATGAACAAACATTTGATCGTGCAAATTATGATCTCTTATAAATTTAAATTTATTTTTATGAAACAATAAACCTTTAAAAGTTTTTTCTTGATGTAGAAAATTTTCTAAATCATTAAGAGAAAATTCAAAATAATCATTATGATTTGAGGGTAATATAAATCCATATTCTGTAAGTAATTTTAAATTAGTTAAAGCTCCATAACTTATAAAAATTTGTTCATAGGGTTTAATTTTTATAGTAGGACTATGTTCCAAAGTTAAAACGAATTCCAATTCTTTGGATTTGGGATTACGCATTAAATCGGCCTGTGTTCGAAATTGATCTGAATGATTGAATAGATCTAGAAATGGAGCTAAAGCTAAATTACAATCTTCTGCTATGAAGGATTGAAAAAAGCAGTTTTCTGGTTTCAATTGCTTACCAAAAATATAAACACTTCGTGTGTTTACCACAAAATAAGACCAACGAAATTCAGATAAAGGATATTTTATATCGAAATCTTCTACATTATAAAATAATTTTAAATTTTTATATGATTCTTTAATTTTGCGATTCTGTTCCACAGTACACTCTAAAATAGATTCCGGTAAACATTGTAATTCTGCTACGGGACAAAAATAGGGTGTGGTAAAGTGTAAGGGCAAAGACTTTAAATAAGCTGCAAATGTTGATGCTTCCTTTAAATTTTTTTGATATAATATATAAAATGCCATTAACGATTGAAATGTAATTTTATTATCTTTGTCACATTTCTCTACATCAAATAAACTTTGAAACTCCTTATCATTTTCTAATGTCTTAATGGTTATTAAAGTATCAACAGGTAAACGTATAAGCTCATCATCTTTTTCTATAGCAACAGTTTTAGAACAAAGACCACGGCCTGTTGAAGGATAATTGCGTGCCGTAAGATATGTAGAATTCTTCCAACCCAAAGAACTCAAATATTTATATAATTCGGATAGAAAACTGACATCTTTAGTTTGCTCTTGCTCTTTGGCTAACTTTTGACGTTGTTGTCGGTAACGATAAGTACGTCCCATTTTTGTTGTAATTAAAAATTCTAAATATATATAAAAATGTTAAATCCTTATAAGCCTTTACAGTTGTTTTGGTAGTATGTGTGTTGTATCGTCTTATAAATATTTTACGTTTTATTTATTTTTTCTGAATTTAATAGATTTTAAACAGATTTATGAACTCTGTAAAGATAACAAAAGGAACGTAGTTTTATTATACATCAAGAAAATTATTTTATAAAAAAAAACTTAATACCAAAATTAGTATTGATTAATATTTGTGGTAAAGTTCTTGAACATTTACTATGAATTATTACTTTTTTAATCAAATAGTAAATGTGGAAATCTTTATCATAGATTTATTCTACGAAAATCTAGGAATCTGTATTAACAATATTATAAGTTAGGCACAGACTGTTCAAGAATTTCGTGTAAATTTGTGGTATTAAAAATTAAATTGTAAATAGTCCCATTAAGCTGCTATTAAAAATGTTGTTAAAATTTTGCAATAAAATGAAGTATGAGCAATATATTAATTAAATATTAATCATACGTACAGTTGACTCAAAAAGTGAGTGCTCACTTTGATATACAGTCGAACTCGGTTATAACGAGCTCGGTTATAACGAATTCTCGGTTATAACGAACTAATTCTAAAGTTCCGATGTTTTGTCATCACTTTTCACACAAAATACTTCTCTTATAACGAACTCGGTTATAACGAATCCTCGGTTAAAACGAACTGCTTATTATGGTCCCACGAATACAATTTCTTGTGTATTTACCTTTTTATAACGAACTCCCATATTTATTTTTGAATGGGCGGCAATCATGTTTATCAAACTTACGCAAGGTTGGAAATTTTTGGCTTAGGTTATAATTTTTATAAAATTTATTTATATTTTTAATGTTTTCTTCTCAATAGGTTAATTATTTACGAAGGAAACATAAAATCAAACAAAGTCAGATCTATTTTTTTTTTTTTTTGGAAATAAAACTTGGTTAATAAAAAATATACCCCGCATATAGCGAACTTCGCTTATAACAAACTATTTTTACTGGTCCCTCGGAGTTCGTTACAACCGGGTTTAACTGTACTTTCAAATCATTTGTTTTATAAGAAAATATTTTTTTTTGTATGCCCAACCAAGTTTTTAATACTTATACTTATGATATTGACCTTAGCAGGCCCAAATATTTTCATTTTAAGGTTCAAAAAGTAATTGCTCACTTGTATTTTAATTTGAAAACTATTTTTTTAACACGAAATGATACTGATTTTGGGCACAGTTTTTTATGTCTTTTAATATCACAGGAGTGAAAAAAGATACATTTTGAAAGACTTCAGTTGGAAAATTTAACAATTTATCCTAAAAACTGTGACTGGGTCCTTTTTGGTAAACTTTTCATATTTTTTTTTTTAGTTTTCCAAGTTCCAAGTTATTATGAGCATTTTATTGTTTTAAGGACCCAAGAAACTCATTTCCATTTAATTATAAGTAGTATTGTGTGTTAAATATCTTGAATTTCATATTTTTTTATATTTTAAAAGAAAAATAGCTTTCAAACGGTACCAAATTCATCCCGATCGGATCACTAAAAGCAGCGATATATCACGCGAAATATTACTCGCCGATCCTCAGATTTTGTTTCGTGGGAATCTGCATAATAAGATCTTATAATTTCGTTTTTTTAATAATGCCAGTAATCTAGAGTTAAACCACACATTTAATGGGTTCTAGGTAGTTTTTTTCCCGGACTTTTTCATTTCCCGTGAAAGCGGGATTCATTTTAAAAAATCAAATATTAATTAATCTTATCATATCTAATCGATTTTTACATGGGAAAACAAAAACTTAATAAATAATTGTGAGACATTTTTCATTTCGTAAGTCTCAGATTTTGAGACATTTTTTTATGCAGTAAGTCTTTCTTGAAATACTTTTTGGGACCTCCTGCTCCTTGCGTACGTCCCTGCCGTCAATTCTCAAGTATTTTAATAAAATATTTAAAACAATAATTAATTTTTGGTTGGAGATTTGCTTTTACAAAGGCTGACCATTTGTATACCCTCCAAGTAGAGTATGGGGGTATACTATCTTTGTCATTCCGTGTGTAACGCATCAAAATATCGGTCTAGGACCACATAAAGTATATATATATTATTAATCAGTCATCGATTCTAAGACATTCTATAAATGTCCGTGTATCCGTCCGTCTGTCTGTGGAGAACACGATCGAGTCCAAAATAAAAGAGCTACAAGCCTGATTTTTGGCATGCATATTTATTATAGTCATATGTTGAGTTCTTGAATGGGCAAAATCGGACAAAGGGGGAAAAGTTCCCCCTGAAAAACTTAAACTACCACCAAAAAACAAAATTTTTTTTTGTATACATATTTATTTAAATTTTTTTTTTAAAGCTTTATATAAATGAAACATTTTTATGCAATATGCAGTTCATCGACTTGCATTCGAAAAGAGAGGGCCATGAAAGTAAATTTGGATACCTATATAAGAATAGTTTAAAAAGTGATAAAATTGTATTGAGAAAGTGCAAAAGACTTGAGTTTCAGGTTATCCATATATGTATCAGCCCATTCTTGGACCCGGTACAGCATTGTCTATACCAGTGGTCGGCACCCATTGCACCCAGGCATAACGAAATTGGCTATTTGCACGTAGACAACGCGAATGTCAACAAAACTCGCAACAGAGAGCATTAAAAATACAAAAATTTTATTTTGTGTCCATGGTAGCATTTAAAAAAGCGGGTAGATGAAGCTATGTTTTAGGAAAATGTAAAAATTTTTCCTCTGTCTGCCGACCACTGGTCTATACCAACGGGGAAGAAATAAAACTGCGTTTCACTTTATTCATTTTAGTTCAAGCATTTGAAATAAGAATATCGTGATAAAATTTGGGATAAACTGCAGTATGTATACGGGGAACACAAAAATTTAAAAATATATATATATGCCACCCCTTTAAAATAAAAAACTAGTAAATCCTGCTACCCAAGGTTAGGTTAGGTTAGGGTGGCGGTGCCAGATGGGCACTCCGCATAGACCAATTGGTCCATAGCGATACCACAAAACTTTTTCCGCTTATCGATGTAACTAAATACATTGACCTTCATTGCGAATTGTTTCAAGCTCTTCAGGTCTATCCTCGTAATTTCCTCCAAAGTCTCGAACTGTGAACTTCCTATAATTGATAGTCGAGTTCGTGCCAAAGCCGGGCAGTGACACAGGATGTGTTCAATGGTCTCTTCGACGTCTGGTGTCTCGCACCTTTTACAGTTTGCGTCCGTAATAAGATTCATGTTCTTGGCATGTTTTCCGACAAGACAGTGTCCCGTTATTAAACCTGTCAACATACGACATTCTATTCTCGTAAGTGTAAGTAAGAATTTAGTTCTTCCTAAATCATAGCGTGGCCATAAAATTCTGCTTATACGACTTATCCCAAGTTCCTTCCATCTTCGATTTGCTTTGGCGACAGTTAGGGTATTTCGTTTTAGTTTGAAATGCTGGAGTGGCGGTGAAAGCATTATGGTGGTACCTATACCATCTGCTTCAAGTTTCCTGCTACCCAAAAACACAAAAAAATGCATAGGGTGAGAGAAACTGTCAATGGGTTCCTGGTATGAGTAGGTATATCTGGGCTCAAGAGGGGCACCAGCCTTCTTAAATTTTTATTTAGTTTTTTTCTTTTTTGGAACAAGTCTGGTCCAACAAATCTAAAAGACAAAGATACAACACTCAATACCATCAACACCTTAAGGAATTAGCCAATTTAGCAACATACACCTTATCATATCTCTTAAACCGAAAACAAAGATTATGAAATAGTTGTTGTAAGTCTTAAAAAACACTTCTCAATGAAATTGGCCTTGAAAATCTTAAAAATTAAGTACGTAAAAGACTTACCATATGATGTGCTACTACACGTTGACCGGACGCATTGAATTTGCAGTTGGTATGACTGGTTAGTGTAGAAAATGATTTAAAGTTATTATTCCCACGGTGTTTACTGCAAAATCTAGCCAAGTGGACAAGTCCAGCCATAATTTGTGTTCCAGATATAAAAAAAAAATGTTCCAAAAACTATTTGGTAATTGTTCCTTTTCTTTTTGGCGTTTTTTTTTGTTCTTCAAATGTCAAAAATATTTCTCAGTTGTATAAAAAGTAGTTTTTGTTGTTACTAAATAAAATAACTATGTGTTAGACTGGAGAAAAAAAAATTAGAAGATTATTAGGCTTGTTTTTTGCAGACCGGATTAAAATAAGGATTAACTCTAGGCCTTTTTTGTTGGCAAAATTTTATTGTTAGCATGCATCAAAACGTGAAGGCAGAGCTTTGAAGAATGAAATCCTTTTCGAATAAATTCTTAAAAAAATCCATTCAATTTTCATAGTCAGTGACTGCATTCAATTTCATAAATCAACATTGAATGCAGTCCTTGGAATTCATTCGATCGAATGGAAAAAAATGAATGCATTCGATTTCTTGTTCATTCGATTTAGAAAAATCGAATGCATTCGATTTTTTATCATTCCATTGCAAATGCAATCGATTTTTTAAAAAGATAGATCAAAACGGAGCCAAATTTTGGTCCATAGTATCGCCTACTCTCTTTACATACGATGACCCTAATGGGCTCTAATTTTGAATCCAAAAAAAATGGTGTTCCCGAAAATTTGTACATATTAACTGAATATACGACAAAAAATGTGAAAAGTGTTGGCGATACTATTGACAAAAAATTGGCTCCGTTTTGCTCTATCATGGTTAGTTTTTTTTTAGTTTTTTATGCAATGAATGAATAAGCCATTCGATTTTTTAAATTGAATGACAAGAAAATCGATTGCATTCGCAAGTGAATGCATTCGATTTTTAAAAGTCGAATGGAAAAAAATCGAATGCATTCGATTTTTGAAAGTCGAATGAAAAAGATGCCAATTGATGTGAAAAACGAAACTAATAACAATATATTTAGAAAAAAATTATCATCTTTTATTAAAAATTTTAATATATAGCAGAGCTAAATTTATGTAAAGTTATTAAATGATATGTAATTTTCAAAAGTATTAATAAAATACTACTTACTAAAAAAAAAAAAAAAATAAATCGAATGCATTCGATATTTATAAATCGAATGAGTTTAAAGTGAATTCATTCAATTCGCTAAAATGTGATTGGGGAATGCAATCACTAAATTTTCATTCAGAATGACAAATCGAATTAAGGAATGAAATCCTTCGAAGCTCTGCGTGAAGGCAACACAAAAACATTTATTTTAACAAAAAAATATGCTAAAACTACAACAGACGAAGTAGTTTTCGTAATTTAGCCAAAACGCTTATGTAAAAAATTTTGAAGAAAATGTTAGTGCTATTTAAGCAAAAACTTGGTAAAATATACCAAAAGAAATATGGTGAAAAAATACCAAAATTATTAGAAAAAGTGACTAAAAATAATGCTAAAAATTACCACATTTATGCTAAAATAAATTTTTTATTACATTATTGTAAAAATGTTTATATTTGTTGAATTTAAAATTTCTCACAATAAATCCATATTAATATAATAAATGTAGGATTTAATTTACCACTGACCAATTGACCCTTTTTGTACAATTTTCTCCAGTGACTTCTGCCTACGCTTTTTCTTGAAGTGAAGGATCAGCTAAAGCTTCACGAATTTATTTAAAAGCACCCTATAAAAATAGAAAATTATTACACAACACAAATTTTTAATTTAAAAAACTAGTAGGGTTCTGACGAAAATATTAAGGAAAATATTTTTGGGGATCATAATAACCCTCTAACTCCCCCACATAACGGTATTTTGGGTCTATTCCTTAACAAATTGTGAAAAACACGGAAAAAAATGGAAGGAATTTTTTTTAAGAGCATATTTTTATTGATTTTAGAGCATATTTTCCGTTTTTAATGGTATTTTTTAAGCGCATACAACGTGTTTTTAGAACATATTTTTGGTTTCCCTGGTCATGACTCATAAAAAAAATCAAAATAGAAATTTTGTGCTGAAGATAAAAGTTTTTTATAAAAAAAAACTTTTATCATAAAAAACTTTTTTTTTCATAGAATTTTTTTTTTCATCAAAAATTTTTTTTTTTTATTTCTTAAAAAACAATTCTTTTCCTTAATTTTTATTCACATGAATTTTTCCGAATAACATGAATTTGAATTTGGTATTCTATTTTTCACGTTTTCATTCGAAATTTAAGTCGAATAACTAAAAGCTTAAAATTATAATAAAAATAGTGCATTCGTTTTAGTTTCACTAAGAATTTTTTATGTGAAACAAAACGAATAAAAATATTTGGAAGTGAAATCTTGAACACCAAAAAAAAAATTTTAATTTTCACATTTTTTTTTTGTGAATTCCTTTTTTGGAACAGTGGTCATAATTGGATTTTTTTGAAATATAATTAGAAATTTTTGAAATATAATTTGTATTTTTTTAAAATAAAATTAAAGATGAGGTCTGTTAGGATAGAGGTGGCAGAGTTAAAGACTCCTCACATAGACCGGATGGTCCATAGCGAAATGAGGTCTGTTTGTTTATCCAAATTCGTTACTATATTTACTACAACTGGAAAGTTTTGTTTGCTTTTTGTATTGTATATTACAGCTGTAGCAAAAGTAGTAAAATTGAGTAGATTGTAGTAAGGTAATCGAACAGACATGTGGTATGGTGTAGAACTTTTTTATACAAAATTTTGGAAAATTTTATTCGAATATTCGAATTTTTTTTTTTCGTGATAGTAATGATTTTATTCGAATTCAATAAAAACTGTTTAATTTGTCTATTTAAATGGTTTTATTCGGCTATTCGAATAATTTTGCTGAATTATCTCATTAAAATTTTAAAAGATTTATTTAAAAAAAAACTTAATTTATTTAAAGATCTGGTTTATTTTTTTTTTTATCAAAAAACGCGCAAAAGTGTATTCGTAATAAAAACCAATAAAAATCTTGGTTTATAAACAAATTGCTTATTTTGTGTATAAACAAATAAGAGGATTTCTTAACTTAAAATGCAATACTAGAAAAAAAAAGTATAAAATATGTGTTCATGCTCTTTCTACTAAAAACTCCTTGAGAATAGGATGCATTCTATGCGTCTGCCTGGTGTCTTTTCAATATTTCCAGAAATTAGGATTATTATCCATGCGTCTTTGAAAGTTTGTGTACCAGTTTTGTAAGGTGGATAACGGCACCAGTGTTTCGTTACTCATGTTAGGAGGTATTTGTTGAGCGCTAACCGTAAAACTAGAAGCGTAATTAAAGAAATTCTCTAGCATTTTTTGGCTAAACTGTAAATTGGCATTAGCATTTGACTGAAAGTATAAACAACATAAAGAAAATATGAATTAAACGATGTCGGCCATTTTATACATACAATCTCCACAATTACTTACCACAGCTGGTGTCAATTGTGCAATTGTGTTGCTGGGTTCAATGGATATGCCTATCTGGGCTGTATGGGAAATTTCTTGAGCTCCAAATACCATACCATTTTGTTGTGTCTCTAGTTCATGGGTCTTTTTAAGCTGTGATATTTTAAATATAGCTGAAGGTTTACAATTTGAGATATGACCCAAATATTGCCATGTAGGAGCAGTTGTGTCATCAGGCCAGCTGAAATAAACTGCAGCTGATGTACCCTCTGGCAGCGGCTGTACACCGGTCAAAAATACCACAATGTAATTTACATGATCTATATCAACGACATTGATTAATGCTTTGGTTTCATCTAATGGGGTGAAATCTGTTTGAGGCTAAAAAAAACATGGAAAAATTGTAAAATATAAAATTATCGGGCGGTACTATTTTACACATTTTAATACTTACCAGCCTGCCGGAAATTATTAAACCAAACATCTTTTAATGATTTTGAAGAAATGTAAATATGGTTTGGGGAGAGTTAAATACGAAAAAATAAAAATAAATGTGCAATTTTTATTTACGTTTTGTAAAGATCTAGAACAAATTTAATACAATGCACTTTTCTTTGACATTTCATTGGCTAAAAAAAACAAGATGTAAACAGATGGTTGTAAATAATACAATGCTTTTCAAACTGTTAGCTACAGAGTTGTATTTTTATGACATGTACCATGAGCGCCCTCCAGTGGTAAAATTAGAACGGCCGTAGCGAAGACATACACCAAACATGTACTAAATTTTCTATATGGTTTATGGATTTGCTTAACCGGTTAAGTTCCTTCGTTAAATTTTTAACTTTCGTTAACAACAGGAACTAACATTATATCCGGTTTGCAACTTTGATTTTCAGTGTAAAAACTTTACCAGCAAACATTTTAATTGACACGGACATTTTTTTATTTAAATCAAATGGGGAAAAATTTAATTTTAAAAAATGTCTGATCAATTTGGTCATTTGATGTTGTATTTAACCCTCTAATGCACAGCACCGATTTATAAGGTCTTTAATTTTTATTATAATTTATTTAAATTAGTAGAATTGACAAAAATTCCTTTTGGAACCCACATTTTTCTGAACATTTTTGTTTCATTTCTGTTGAATTTTTTTGAAATCATACACACGATTAAAATTTATTCACAAGAAATAATAGCGGTATTCGCTCTTGGTAGCAAACTACCCTTGCAGATCTTGTATAAATACAAGAGTATGCAAGACCACAACAACAAAATACTTGAAATAAAAATATATCACTCAGAAAATTATTGCAGTTACTACATGACGGTCGTTTGTGTAGTAAGTAGTAGCTGTTGTTTTTAACTACAATTTCGGTCGTTTTTGTATGAAAAAATCTCAAACAACTTTTTTTGTAGTAGTTTCAAAAAATAACTACAAAAAATATACTACACTGTAGCAATAGTTGATTTATGTGGTTGTTTTTAGTTTTTTTTCTAAAACTCGTTTTTTTCTAGAAATTTTTATTGCAAACGAATGTGTCGAGCGAGTTGGTCGTGCGGGATGCGGAAGGAATTATTTTTATACCAAATAAATAATATCTAAATAAATTAAATTACAATTTATTAAATTTAATTATAACAAAAAATATGTTTTTGGAAAAATATTCTTGAGCGAAAGAAAATAAGTGGATAAATGAGATAACAAGTGTGTATAATATAGCGCTCACATAAGCGTGCGTAAAAACCAATCGGAAAAAAACTAAATAAAATGTGTGCAGTGTTTTGTTTTCTTATGAGCGCGCCATCTTTCTTTTCTTTGTATACACAACAAAGCAGGTACATACTTTTTTGAAACATTTCAAATTAATTCTTTTTTTTATAAATCAATTTTGCCAAACCATTTCGTTTTTTTTTATTCCAGACAAATTTTGATCAGTAGCGGTGAAAATTTGAAATGAGCTATTAAAAAAACAAAGGTAAATACAATCAATTTATTTTGTTTAACATTTTATTAATATAATTTTTTTCTTCTATAATTCCAGATAAATACATCAAAAAATTGTCATCATGTCGAAATTCTATACAACCAACTGAAATGTATTGCTTTTTAAATAAATAAATATCAATCATTTAAACGTTTAAGAAATTTTTTAAATAAAATTTCAGGCAATTGTAGAAAAAACAACTGTATTAAACAGTTTTGTAGTAGTTTTTACTACATTTTGTAGTTGAAAATCAATAGTTAAAAACAACAACATGTTCAGTTGTTTTTACCGTTTATGTAGTGGACGCCTTTTCAACGACAAAATGTAGTCAAAACAACTGTCTTTTGTAGTAGATTTTACCGACATACTTTTTTGAGTGTACAAGACTTTCATTTATATGCAATACAAAAACCCATAGCATATTCTGGCCTTTCAAACCTTTCAAGCTTACAATACTTAACATCTTTTAGTTTTTCCGGAAAACAATAAGAAAAATTAACAAACTTTCATATTTTGTGTAAAAAAAAATAACAATAGATTTTTAGAACGAATTATAACAAAAAATAACCAAAAATTAGAACAACACAAATGAAAAAATTAAACTATTTCATCTTCTTCTTGAACGCAGCACTGATGCCAATTATTCTTCAAACAGAAAGTCGCTTAATCCTACTAAAAAAATCGCTAGAAAAGCGATTTTCAATAGAAAATACCTATTTTGACAACATCGGAATATAATAACAACTGCTGTTTGAAAACTCACAATAAAAACGAAAAAACGACGCTCACGCTTTGTAGCATAAAATCATAGCATTTATACTACCCTTGCAAAAATGCTATCAAGAGCGAATACCGCTAATATGTGCGTTAGAGCAGCGGTTACCAACCTTTGGTACGCGTACCACATACGCGCAACTGTCCGCGGGGGTACGAAAAATTTTAGTAATTTGGCCATTAAGATTAAGATTAAGCTGGTTCCGCATCTGGCATCCAAAATTTTCCATAACGTAAGGTTTTTAAGAAAGTTGAGGCCAAAGTTCACAAAAAACGCATTTAGAGATTATTTATTGCGATATTTTTGGATGATATTTTGAGATCTGACCAGTGGTCAGTGACCACTTGTTTTCGATTAAACTTCGATGCTGATTCCGAATATGGTTCCCAAATTTTTCTATGATGTCAGGTTTTTGAGAAATTTTATGTCAAAGTTTAAAAAAATTTGATTTTGGGCATTTTTGTGACGGGTTGTGATAGCGTGGACATTTTGGTACCATTTTGTTAAGCTCAAAATGCCCTTTCATTGTATATACGAGGATGTTTCTTTCGAAAAGTCACGGAATTATTGATCTGCCATCGTATTAAAAAAACATTTAAAAAATATTATTAAAAAAAATATATATAAAAAAAAATATAATAAACCCCATTTTAATTTAAATTTTTTTAATACATTCTTCTCTTGGATGTTTTTTCTTTCTTTTATTTACAACTCATTTTTAATAAATTCAACCTAATCGAGAACTGGTAACAATGACCGTCGTCTCGTTGTAGCGAAAAAAACCAAGGGTTCTGGTGGGAATCGAACCCACGACCTCCAGGTTGCAAGGCTAGCACGCTACCAACTAGCCTATGGGGGCCCCCTTTTTTTTTTTTTTTTTTTTTTTTTTTTTTTTTTTTTTTTTTTTTTTTTTTTTTTTTTTTATTTTTTTTTTTGTTTATAATAAACCCCATTTTAATTTAAATTTTTTTAATACATTCTTCTCTTGGATGTTTTTTCTTTCTTTTATTTACAACTCATTTTTAATAAAAAAAAAAATATATATATTAAAAAAAAAAAAATTAAAAACGTTATATTTCCACCCCCTGTGATTTGTTTTTAGAACTTTTTTTAAAGTTTAAAAAACGTCCGTTGTTTTAATTTTTGGTGTAGAATCGACAGGTGAAATCAGATGTGCATTATTTCAGCCGTTTTTGCTCTGCAGAAAATCACCTCAAAATTCGCGTTTTCGATGCATTGAACCACCCCATGAAGCGAAAATTTTTCCAAAAAAATACCACCATTGATTTGATCTCCCATTAAACCTTCAAACCACCCCATGAAGCGAAAATTTTTCCAAAAAAATACCACCATTGATTTGATCTCCCATTAAACCTTCAAAGCAGAACAAAAATTATAAATTAACTCTCTAATATTTGTAAAGTTTTTTAACGGAAACAAAAACTTGTTAGGGGTACACTGCTGATAAAATTTAAAAAATTTTAATTAAAATAAAAATAATGAAAAATTGTCAAAATTGGGACAAAAAAAACAAAATAATAAATGAAAATGGAGTAGTTTATAAAAGAAATACTCAACCTTAAACTTCTTTAAAAAAAAAAACAAAATATGGGGGAATTTAAAGAATCGTCACCTCTAAATCACTCTTATTTTTTCATAAAATTTTTTAGAACCTAAAACTTTTTTAAAGAAAAAAAGAAAAAAAATTTATAGATACGTCACCTCCAAATCACTCTTTATTTTTTTTTAGAACATTTTTTAGAACTTCCTACAATTTAGTTTAACAAGTTATTTCTTCTTATCTTGAGGAACTCCTAAAGTTTCCTGCATTTCCTTCGATCTCTGAGCAGCCAAGGCTTTGGCTTGCGCAATGCTATGTTCATGTTCTTTTCTAATGGTTTCTTTTTCCGCTTCAGTCAATTCACCAAAGATGCTAACAATAAAATTGTGTAACTCACTTAAATGTTGTAGTTTATTACCAGTAGCGGGTGCTGCAGCACAAGGACGGCCATGATATTGAATTGGACATCTAAAATAAACAAAAAAAATACAAACATTTTTTTATACATTCAAAACATTTTTGTAGATAAATTAAGATACATTTTTCTATGAAAGAAATTCTCCATACATGAAGTCTCAGATGCTGAGACATTTTTCACATAGAAAAAGTCTTATTGTTAGATGCTGAAATATTTTTTATATTAAAAAATCCTCAGATTCTGATACCTTTTTCGTATAGAAAAAGTGTCAGTTTCTGAGACATGTTTCTTTGAGAAAAAGTCTAAGATTCTGAGACATTTTTCGAATAGAAAAGTCTCAGATTATAGAATATTTTTAGTCTAGAAAAAGTGAAATTTTCTAACACAATTTTCATACAGATGTCTCAGATTCTGAGACAATTTTCGTATAGAAAAAGTATCAGATTCTGAGACATTTTTGCGTATAAAAAAAGTCTCAGATTCTAAGAAATTTTTCGTATAGAAAAATTCTCAAATTCTGAGACATTTTTCATGTAGAAAAATTCTGAGACATTTTTCGTATAGAAATGTCTTAGATTTTAAGACTATTCTGCTATACAAAAAGCCTCAGATCTTTTTCCTATAAAAATGCGACTTTTTGTTATAAGGCGGGCCCCAAATTCTTGTGTAGCAAAGGGCCCCATTTTTTGAAAACATTTTTTGGCAAAAATTTCAAATCCTGACACAAATTTCGTAAAAAAAACTTCTGAGAATTTGAATTTAACCGTGTTCACTACACTATTTCCAATTATAGAAGAAGATATAAATAAAATTTATTTAAAATTTTTCAGTTACACTATTTGTCCTGCTGATCACAAATCCGGTCTCAACATTTTTTTCAAGTCGTTAAAGAAAATTCTCTAATCACTCTAGTGATAAAGGGGATATATAAGTTTGTCATTCCGTTTGTAACACCTCGAAATATCGGTATAAGACCCCAGAAAGTATATATCGTTGCTGCTCCGTCGTGATTTGGTATGTGACATTTTTGGATTTTTTTTATTGCATAATATGAGGGCATCCGTCTGCCCACTAAACCGTTTAGCGATATCTTGAATGGTTTGGAAGTTAGCAAAGGTAGCTATGTGAAATCCATATGTAAATGTTTTTTTTGTATTTATAACTATAAAAGAAGTTGTTTTAGATTTTTCAAACAAAAACAACTGAAATTGTAGTTGAAAACAACAACTACTACTTACTACCCAAACCACATTCATTTGTAACTGCAATGATTTTGTAAGTGAATATAAACCTAAGAAAAAAACAAGTAGAAAAGTTAAATTCGACTTTGCCGAAACTATGAATACCCTCCACAATGCAATTTTTAAAGAATAGTACATTTTTTAACGTGAAAAAATTAACAATTTTGATAGAAATATTTTGTTTTGAGTAAAAAACTCTTTTTTGTCATTTTAAAACTAAGAAGAAAAATTACTAATTTTTTTTTAGTGTAATATTTTTTTTCGAGTGTAATGTTTTTTTTACTGTAAAAATATTTCTGAGCGAATGCACGTACGTATGTACACAAAATATTGCCATTTTTGTAAAAAAAAAAATTTTTGAGTGTAAAATTTTTTTGAGTGTAAATTTTTTTTTGAGTGTAAATTTTTTTTCGAGTGTAATTTTTAAGTTACCAATGCTTTTAAAACTAAACAAGTTTAAAAAGCATTGCTTTAAAACTAAACAAGTTTGAAAAGCATTGTTAAGTCACCACCAATGCTTTTAAAACTTGTTAAACACGTGGCATTTAAGATGAAACTAATCTGAAATTCAGGGTTTTGCTTATAACTTTTGAACCACTGGACCAATTGAGCTGAAATTTAATACCAAACAGACCTGGGGAACGGCAAAGATGCATGGCAAGCTTCAGTAGTCTTATTATTGTCTTTCGAAAGTTATCGTGTTTTTTATCTCGTAAATTCGCGAAACACCCTTGCCGAAATTTACTCTTTTGCTCATAACTTTTGAACCACTGGACCGATTTGGCTGGATTGCAATACCAACCTGACCACACGCAAAAAAAAACTTGTGTCGGAGTGAGCAAAAATCTGGCATAATTTTACCAAAAATATGCTAAAACTACAACCGACGAAGTAGTTTTCGTAATTTAGCCAAAACACTTATGTAAAAAATTTTGAAGAAAATGCTAATGCTATTTAAGCAAAAACTTGGTAAAATATACCAAAAGAAATATGGTGAAATATACCAAAGTTATTAGAAAAGGTGACTAAAAATAATGCTAAAAATTACCACATTTATAGGGTGACCATTTTTTTCTGAGCTCAAATCAGTACGCCCAAATTTATATGTTTTTTTTTTAGAAATAAACCTCTATTTTTTTACGGCACAACACTGGTGTTTTTTTAACACTCAAAAAATGTCGGTTAAACAAACTTGACAAGTGTTTTGAATAAAAACAACAAAAAAAAACAACTGTTAAAAAACCACTGCAAAAAACAACTGTTAAAAACAACTGTTGTCGTTATATAACGACTTTATTTGAATGTTTTGATCGTTTCACTGCAGAAAATATAACAAAATTCCACAGGTTTTAAGAATAAGAAAATTCCTCAGATTTTGAGGACTTTTTTTCGTAAGTTTTGACAACTTTTTCTTTAAGAAAACTTTCCAGCTAATAAGCATGTGTTATGAACTAAAATTTGTTCCTAACAGTTAAGAAAATTTCACAACTTTTTGTTAAATTTAACTAAATTGTGGGAAAATTTATAAACATTTTCCCGTTGATGAACCTCTGTATTTACAAACTCTAATCTAATACTAAATTCAAAGATTTTTCAAGTTTTTGTATAGAACTTTCGAATAAAATTATGTTTTATATTGAAATGTTCAAAAATCAGTACAATCAGTACATATTTCAAAAAATCAGTACAAATCAGTACAACGATTTTTTATCAGTACACGTGCTCAAAAATCAGTACATGTACTGATCAAATCAGTACGAATGGTCAGCCTACACATTTATGCTAAAATAATTTTTCTATAAAATTTTTGTAAAAATTTGTATATTTGTTGAATTTAAAATTTTCACAGAATAAATCCATATTAATATAATAAATGTTGTGTAGGATTTTATTTACCACCGAACAACTGACCCTTTATGTAAAATTTTCTCCAGTGACTGCTGCCAACGCTTTTTCTTGAAGTGAAGGATCCGCTATAGCTTCACGAATTTATTTAAAAGCATCCTGTAAAAATTGAAAATTATTACAATCATAAATTTTTAATTTAAAAAACTGGTAAATCCCATTGGTCTTTAGGAGGAACACTTACTTTGTGATTCCATTTGTAACTCATCAAAACAGGTCTGGACTCCATTGGCATTGCTATATAAATGAATTTTTAGGTTTTAATTTTATAACTAAAGGCAGGACTGGTGTCCACGCTCTTTATTGTAGTGAAGGATTCGCCATAGCTTCAAAAATTTGTTTAGCAGTACCCTGTAAAAATAGAAAATTATTACCAAACACTAATTTTTAACTAAAAATTTATTAAACCTTATTGGTGTCTTCGGAATGCGGGTATACTCACTTTATCATTCCATTTGTTATTCATCGAAACATACGTCTGGGACGTATGTTGTTTTAAGTGATGAAAGCAAAATTAACTTTAGCATTCTTTTATCCTACATTTATTTATCTTTTAAAAAACTAATTATTTATTTTTATTTATTAATTTATTTTAATTTTATTTATAAACTTCCTTTTTACGTTTTTATAACACAAAAAAATAAACGAACAACGCACACAAAAATACAAAATGAAAATGGCGGTCTGTATTTGTTTTTTTTTTTGTTGTTTTCTTCGATAAATTTTTGTGCAAGTAATTTGCGTTATTGTGCAAGCTACTTGGTTATTTTACTTAAAAAATGAATTATGTTACTTTAACATCGACAAGCATAATTTTAGCAAAAATTTGGTAAAAAAATTTTTTTGGTATGAAAAAAGTTTTACCAAGTAGGATTGCTCAATCTTACACAGATTTTTTTTTTGCGTGCAGGTAAATGACCAACATATATACCAAACTTCAGTAGCCTCTGTAAAGTCTTTCTAAAGTTAGCGTGTTTTCTACGGACAGACAGACGGACGGACGGACATCGCTAGATCGACTTAAAATCGATCGAGGATCATGAATATATCGTCGAACTATATTCAATAAATGCCAACTCGAAAAAGCTTACTGTTCAGGAGAGCTAAAAAACTAGTTATTTCGCATATTATTGCAAAAATAAACAATGTAAATATTCTAAACAATTTTTACCTATGCAAAAATGTTCATATTTTGCACTTATTTGCGTATTTTTCAGAGATGGCATTTATTACTATATCAAAAAACAAATATTTTTTTAGAGTTGGCATATTTTGTCGGAAAATAAAAATACATTTTTTTTGGAAAAATTTAAAAATTTTTTTTTTTTGGTTTTTGTTATCCTTAGTACGGTAATTGCAAAAACTGAACAAAAAATTAAAAATCTTTGCATATTTTTAAAAGTTACTAGCTCCGAAAGCCTTTTAATCTCAGGGTGGTCATCTTTGGTACTCTGTAACTCACGCTGTATTGAAATAGGGTCACTCCAAACTAGCTATTTTGAAAGCTTATATCATTGGCTTTATATGCCCCATTCATAATGTTTCAATCTGATAAATAGTTTGAAAGTTATATAAATATAAGCAATTTTTTTTTGCAAACATATACCGATATTTTCAAAATGGCAATATCTCGAGAACCAGTCATTAGATATCAAAATCTTTACAAGATTCGTGTTTAGCATGGCAAATGCAATAAGATATGTGATCTAATTTTTTTTAAAAATTTTTTTGAAAATTTTTTGGAAATTTACAATGGGAGTTGGCATTTATTTCCACCAAAAAAATATGTACTTTGAGTTAGCAGAATAACAAAAATGGATGTAAAACGACAACAAATTATTTTTTTGCTCTGAAATTTTTATGGCAGATAGGTATTACATAGGGGAGCTATTTGCAATCGGAAACTCATTTCCGTCAAATTTGAGTTGGCATATTTTGAATATAGGTTCACGATATATACTTTATGGGGTCCTAGACCAATATTTCGATGTGTTACAAACGGAATGACAAACTTATATATACCCTCTATCACTAGAGTGGAGGGTATAAAAATATGTGCCGAGCTTCAGTGTCCTCAAAGCTGTCTTTCCAAAATTAATGTGCTCGATTCGGGATTTTCACCAAATTTTTAAAAATTTGATATTCTTTTTAATTATTTTATTTTTATATTTTGTTGACCTTTTTGTTGTAATTATTTATTTTTATTTCAGCTTTAGGTCAGAAAAACAATAAAAAAAAACAAAAAAGTTATTTTTAATTTTATTATTTATTTTATTTTTAATTTTCCGATATTTTGATCAAATTCTTTGACCATCATCTGGGATATTAAAAAAAAAAACAAATAAATACTCCGTCTCTCCACACTCAAAAAAATAAAACTGTAAAGTTAACAAAAATTTTTTTGTTAACTCGAGTTTACTGGCTTTTTAGCAAATTTTTAGTTAAAATCAGCGTTTTAACTACTTTTTCTAGTTAAGTTCAATTTACGAAAATACTAGTTTTGTACAAATTTTGAATTAATTTTTTTTGTTGACTTTAAAACTGAGTTTACGAATTTTTACTAATTAATTTGCTGATTTTTTGTAACATTTTTGTCAAGTGAAAAATTTTAAACATTTTTTGTGTAGCCTCCTATGCAAATCTCATAAGTCCTACTTAAGCTGAACTTAATGCTGTGAAAAAAAAAAGAAAAAATAAGTGAAGTGTTAGTGTTTAAAACCAATATTTAACAAACTTAAAAATTTTTACAAAAAGTTTAGCTGAATTCAACTAATAAAAAATGTTACGAAATTTTCAGCTGAATTTTTAGTTAAAATTACGGTTTTTTTTGCTACATTCATTCTACGAAAAGTTAACTAAATATTTTTTGTTAAATTAACTAGAAATTTAGTAGGTTCAAAATCAGGTGTTTTTTTAGTTAAATTTAACTAAATTTTTTGCTAACTTTACAGTTTTTTTTTTTGAGTGCACTGTTTACTGTTTATCCTTTTATTTTTTTTTTTTTTTGTTAAAATTTAAGTTGTTGTTAATATTTTCAATAATTAAAAGAAAAAAAATTAAAAAAAGTAAGTGAATGGTGAAAGAGTACTCCCGAATCGAGCAAATTTGTGTTTATATAGACAGTCAGGCAGATGGACGTTTATAGATCGACTTAAACTCGATAGAGGAAGCTTTATGGGGGTCCTTAACCGATATTTCGAGGTGTTCAAACGGAATGATGAACTTATCGGAAGGTATAAAAATATATACAGCAATGCAAAAATAACATTAAAGCAAATAAAAAACTTTTTTTCAAAATATGCAACAAATATATCGTCACCACAAATGCAAAACAACGTAACAACACTTTTTACAATTTTACAGAAGAAGCAAAAAACGTTATTAAATGAAATATATTTGCACTATAAAAGACTTTTGTGAAGTGTTAGCTTAAAATACAGCGATAAATCCATTTCTGAAATAAAAAAGTTGTTTTTGTAAATATTTTTTGAGATATGTGGGTTACGTTTTTCGTGGAATCGTGTTTTGTAAAACAAAACAACGTAACATCACAAAGTTGAATAAATTGCTAATTTTTTGAAAATATTTCTGCCATTCAGTAAGTACTGGACCGAGAGCCATGAAATTTGTAGTGGTTGTAGCTAACGTATTTTTGAGCTTAAGTTTGGAAGTTGGAGTCCAGCGGTTGAACGGGGGAGGCAGCAGAACCCCCCAAAGTAGGGCACTTTTTGTATACGAACACTTAAAACAATTGCCATTTTTTTTGTTTGTTATCATATTTCTTAAAAAAACTATATATGCGGACAATGTGCTAGTAGCGGCCTGAAAAGCTTCTTTAGTTGGTGTGGTTATCTCTTATACTTTCCGAGATAGAACCATTTTAAAATGTATAACTTAAAAATTTTACCGATCCGGCTCCAGTTTTTTGCTAATTTTTTGCCGCATTTATTCCAATTTATTTGAAACTAATTTCATTTGAAAACTATATAGATTTCTGATTTTTTTCAAAAAAAAAAAAAACAAACCGATATTTTAGTTCGAAAATACATTATTTTAAAGTTAAAAATTAAAAAAATACGATTTTTTTTGTACAAAGTACCAACACTCTTTTGACTCTAGATAAAAAGTTCCCTTCAGAACATGTTGATTATTTTTACTAGTTTGAAAGCTCGTGTAGATGAGTTTAAAAATGAAATCCGAGGTGTAAATATTGCGTCCGCCAGCACCATCCAAAATTGGCCTAATTTTGGCTGCCGCCTTTATTTTCCTTATAGTTAGGAAAATTACCCATTTTTTAGTTAAATTTAACTAAATTTTATGAAAATTCATGAAATTTTTTTTTAGTGTAGGAGCATATTTGTGACAGTTAGAGAGATGAGAGTTAATTTTATAAAAATTTAATTTTGTATGGATGCTCCCTTCGGGAGTAACGAGAAGGAGTAAAACTGTTAGGAAAAATGTTTGGTTCTAAAAATGAATGGGGGTCAATCTTCCATTGA
This sequence comes from Pegoplata infirma, assembly GCA_963921195.1. NCBI lineage: Eukaryota > Metazoa > Arthropoda > Insecta > Diptera > Anthomyiidae > Pegoplata > Pegoplata infirma. The sequence goes on from OY992539.1 coordinate 55,568,161, forward strand.
ACTTCTCTAGAAGCGAAAAGTTTTTTACCCCTTTACCGCCATTTTTTTGCCAAAACAATTGCCTAGGAGTCGCTTCTAGAGGGGTGCAAACATTTTAAGCTGATTTAATACCATATTCGCATTTATTGAAACTAGATACATTTTTCATTTTTTCCTATACAATTTGTCTGTTAAAATAAAACGCCGTTTAAATTTGACGTTTAACGTATGGAGAAAACGAATAAATAAACTAGTTTAAATGAATGCCAATATGGTATAATATCGTCAATATCTTCAAAAACAAAACTTAAGCATTTGCTTTACATCTTTCAAAAAAAAACTTCAAGATCTTCAAAAATTTTTAAAAAAAACCTTTACACTTTACATTTTTTATATAAAATATTTCAGATTCTGTAAAATACTTAAGAGTTCTTATAAAAGGCAAGAGTTTATCAACGTATTTAAGGAATTTCGCTGTAGAAAAGATCAAAAAAAATTAAAGTTTTTAATCTCACTTGGTTAAAAAAAAAATATTTACACTCAAAATAATTCTACAGTAAAAGGTTTAGTAAGTGATATTGTACCCAAATCTACTAATTAGTTACTAATTTTAGTATCTTCAAAGTACTAAAATTAGTAATTTTGACTGGTTTTGACTAATATTAGTTAAACATTTTGGTATTGGTTACCAATTTCTGCACTAGGTCCTTTTGGACTAAAATTAGTTAAATTTTTAGTATTGAATACCCACGTTTTTTTTTTTTGGGTGTAGACCCGAAGGTTTCTTAAAGTTTTACCTCAGAATCAAAGGGTTGTTTTTGGAAAGAAAATTTTGAAGTTTTAGCATTTTTTTTAATTCTTAAAATTGGTTTTGGTTTAGGAAAAGTTTTAGGAAGAAACGATACATTAAAAAAAAAAAACTCTGTGTATTCTTAGGAAAAAATTTCCAATTGTACTGGTAAATTACACAGAATTTGAAACAGGATTCGCAAAACCTGCGGATCTAGCTTTTTTCATTTGCAAAAAAAAAATAACCCACGGAATTACTGTTGAAAAACGACATTTTAAAATTCAATTTCTCAAAACTAATTTTAAATAGAAGCTTCGTTCTTTTTTACCAAGGCCAAACATTATGTCAATTCGATTACCAAAAATTCAAACTATTTTTACTACAACTGGAAAGTTTTGTTTACTTTTTGTATTAAAAATTTCCAGCTGTAGTAAAAATAGTAAAAAAGAGTAGATTGTCGTAACGTAATCGAACGGACCTATTAAATTAACACAAAAAATATTTGGTTAAAAAACGATAAATTAAAAAAAAATATACAATTTTGGAAAAATTTAAAAGATAAATTTTTTGAAAATTTTATGTAAATTTTAATCAGAAATATTTATTCAATTTGTATGGTGAATGTCTTAATATTTATGCGATTTCAATATACACTCAGAAAATTATGTAAGTTACTACATGTTAGTTATTTGTATATTTTACAGTAGTTAGTTGTTTTCAACTACAAAGTCAGTTGTTTTTGTATGAAAAATATCAAACAACTATTTCTGTTAGTTATTTTAAGTCGTTTTTTTGAACAACTAACAAAAAAGTACTGTGATGTGGTAACAGTTATTTAAAGTAGTTAATTTTATTTTTTTTATCTCTGAAAAATTTTCAAAGTTTTTTTCCAAAAAAAAAATTTCGTTTTTTTATTTTTCACAACTTTAAAAAAAAAAAAAAAACTTAGCAAAAATTTGGTCTTCAATTTTTTTTTTTGAAAAATGTTTTGGAAAAAAAAATATATTTTGATTATTTTATTTTTACTACATTTTAGTTGTTTTGACTACAAATGTAAGTAGTTTTTACTACATAAGTCAGTTGTTTTTTGTCAGTTAAAATAACTAACATTGTTAGTTGATTTAACTGAAAAAGTAGTTGACCCCAAAACAACTGACAAAGTAGTTATTTTAACTGACATTTTCAGTTGATTTTACTAACATAATTTTTTGAGTGTATAAAAATATATTCAAATATATTAATATTTGCCCGTTTACATATAAATTGTGTGTGTAACACTGCTGTTACGTTGTTTTGGTTTATGAAATACATGCACTTGCTGATACGTTTTTTTGTTTATTGTTAATAAATTCGCAATTTTTGAACTTAGACTTTCAAAATTTTGCAGAGACATGTAGTTTAGTCAAATGCGTCATAATCAATCAAAAACTCGATTTTGATTTTTTTGTTGTTACGTTGTTTTGCATTTAAGGTGACGATATGCAACATCAGCAATATATGCAAAAATATACATTTAAAGCAAAATATGCACAAATCGATTCCATTTTACTGCAAATTTCTTAATTCGCAAAATATTTGGTTTATGTTGTTCTCAGACTGACGACAACAAATATGCATTTGCATAAATATCCGGACCTTGGTCATGACCAAATATACTTGCATTTCAATTTCAATTAAATTTATTAAAAATAACACATTTTTTAATTAAATTAAAATATATTTCGTAAAATTAATGTATATGGTGGCAAAATAAGGGCGCCCTGACTCAATTTAAAAAAAAAATCTGATAAAATTAAGTTTTTTTCTATTTTTTCAACACAAAATAGCAAGAAACAAATAAATGTTCTGCATCATTTATTGAATATTTTTTATTTTTTTTTTGTTTAGTTTTGAGTGGGAATTTTCAGTTTGTTTAAATGACATTTTGAAAAAAAAAAGAATTAATAATTTATCAAATGTGCCAAATACCACATTCATTGCTTGCAAGAAAACGCATTTGAATTAAATGCATACAAATATAGAATTATTATTAATAATAATTATACGTTTCAATTAAAATTCCAAGTATTTTTGACTCATACCATAAAATCCTAATGTCTACTACATATTTCAATTCATTTTTGATATGAAATTTTATTTAGTATTGAAAATGTTCACAAAATTTCATAAATATTTTTATTTTCATATACATTTGTAAGTTTTTTTTTTGTTGTTTTTATTTTTATTTAGCAAAAACATATTTGCCAAAATGTTTTTTCTCGAGGGGAGAACTGTTTTTACTTAATAATATTTTCTTTGAGTCGTTGCCAAAAAAATTTTTGATGCCAAAAATTATTTTATATTCAACATTTTTAAAAATTTTCCATATAATATTTAATGAAGTTCATTGAACATTTTTCTAATTTTTTAATGAATAAACCACTTTTTTGTTTCGATTACCAAATAGAGAAAAAGAAAACAAGAAATATATTTTCAAAATTTAAATAATGGAAAATATTAAAAAAAAATCAAGATTTGAAAAATATTATGAAACTCGAAATCTTTCAAGCGATATTTATTTATCAATTAAAATAAATTTTGTAGTCAAATTTAATAAACGTTAAAACTTATTTTCTGCATTTATCGATATGAAAATCAGTTTGAAACCCTTAGGAGTTCAAAATTTAGCATCGACAGGTCTCCTTTTTAAATGTTTTATTCACTTTAACATATTTTGGTGTCGGTTGTGTTGTCCAAGTGCAGGACTTAGCATACAAATTTTTCAATTGTTTTGCAAAATTATGTATAAAAAAGAAGAACTGTAAAAAATGGAGGTTTGTATAGGTTCAGTCAAACAATAATGCAAGTTAGATCAACTAAATATGATTAACAACATTTTTAGATAATTTCATGTTTCTACATAATGTAGATTTTGTGGAAAAAAAAACTTCGAAAGGCATTTTTAATTGGAAAATGTGGGTTTAATTGTTAAAAAATATTTTTTTTTAGTTTGTATGGAAAAATGATTTTTAAGGCCCTGCTCTTTAAGGCCCCTTCGCGTAGGGAAGGCGTGGTCGTAGGGGCGTAAAATTTTTCCTGAGTTATTTTTTAGTCAAATAGAAAAAATGAGCAGGTACCGTCTCAACATTTCCAAAATAAGGGACACTCTACTGCCCAATCTCGCATAAAACAGGTCAAAGGGGAGGGAGAAAAACGGGATTTTTTTTTCGTTTTTTTTTGCGGATTTTTCACATTTCTTCAAAAGAAACTATATGAACATTTTATACAGATGGAAGGTTTTTTAAAGACCTATCCAATGATGTATAGGTTATGTCCAAATTTGGCTTAGTTAAGTCCTAATCTTCAAAAATATAAAAACGTTGGGGTAGTTCATATGGAGAGGTATATACGTACGACCGCCAAAATTATATATAATAATCTCTATTAAAATTAAGCTGACCCATATTTTTGCGTTTGGCGAAATTCCTTCTAGTTTCAATTCTTTTGACCACCAAATTCCAATTCTTTTGACCACCAAATTTTTTGTAAACAAAGAAAATATGTTATTGTTTATTAATTTTAGTACACCTAACCTAACCTTGGGTTGTTGGAAAAATTATTTGATCACTGAATAAAAACTATTGGACCTTTTAATAAATTTTTAATGTTTGAACTTGGGAAAAATCGAATTAGAAATATTTTTAAAAAATGTTCTGAAAAATGTCTATAAATAATTTAATTTTTCAGATCGTAGCACATTTATTATTTACTCAATCTCAAGCTTAAATTAAAGCTTAAAAAATTACCTACATAACATTTTTTATAATAATACTCTTTTGATAATAATAACGTTTAGTATTGTTAACTTTTTCTTAGCAAATTGTATCTACTATAAAAAAGTTTTCAATGTATTGTCACCAGTGACGGTCCGTGAAGTTGTCAGTGGGTGTTCTCTAATTTTTAAAAATAGCAAATTAACGTATAAAATTCATGTTTTCCTGGACCTAACGTGTTCCCGAGATATATAATGATCCGATCTTATTAGTTTTGTATATTTTTGAGTGAGATCCAGCCCAAATTCTATTTTGTGGTCATTTTGTTGCCTCACCACATCGACAATTAACAAAAAGCATTATTTTTCAAATAAATGGAGCATACAATGGAATTTTGGCTGCATGTCAATTAAAAATAATACAATTTAGACTTTGTCTATCACGGGAATGTGTTACGTACAGAAAAACATACATTATATACATAATTTTGATATTTTAAAGAAGTAGAGAACACCCAGTGACAACTTCACGGACCGTCACTGCTTGTCACCCACTGTATATTATTAATCTATGATCGATTTTAAGGGGGATGTCACAGACTAAATTCCGTTCGGATTTGAAAAATAGGGTTTGCTCGTAAAACACAAAACGAATATCATAATTTTTGGAATGAAATCACTTTCAAAAATCAAAGTGTTTTGAGTTGAGTTGCAAAAAGTGGTTCCATTAAAAAAAATATTCGCTTTGCGTTTTACGAGTAAACCACTTTTTCCGAATCCGAACGGAATTAAGTCTGTGACGTGCCTCTAAGTCATTCTATGAATGTCCACCCGTCTGTATAAAACACGATTCAGTCCAAAATAATAGAGCTAGACTCCTGACTATTGGCACAAATATGTCTCATGGTCATAGGCCGGTTTAGTTCAGAAATGGGAAAAATCAGACCAGGGGCAAAAAAGTTCCCCCTTAAAGAACTAAAGCAACCTCTAAAAAAACACCATTATTTACATCTTTTTTTGCATTTTTGCTAAGCAACTGAAATCTTTTTATGTCACAAGGAGTTCAAAGTCCTACACTTAGACCCACACTCAAAAAATTATGTCATTAACTGTTTGTAGTTTATTTAAAAAGTTTTCCGTTTAGTCGTTTTTAAAAGAAAAAACATTTGTTTGATGTTCAGTTTTTATTAATGACTACTTCAGTCCTTTGTTTCAAAAATAACACACTAAAAAATAAAGACTTTCATTAACATTTAATTTTTAAAGTCATTTATTTTTGTTCTGTAAGTAAAAACTACTGATTATTCTTTTGATTTTTAATGATTTGTGTAAGTATTTTTTTTTTAAATTGTTGGTATTTTTTAATGAAATATCATTAGTTTTTACCTATAAGTCAGTTATTTTTTTGTAGAAAAAAAAAAATCAAAAAATTATTTATAGAAATATAAAAACATGTTTGTATCAAGTGACTTTGGCACGATGGGTAGAGTGTCTGGCCAGAATGTAGTTGATTGCGGGATCGATTCCCCAAAAATTTTATTAAAAATTTTTAAAAAAATATTTCAATAAAAAAATTGTAAAAAATTACCTACGAAGTCATTAATTTTTATTGTTTTCGTAGGTTATTTTTTTGAAATTTGTTGGTAAAAATAACAGAACTATCATTAATTTTTAATGTTTTCGTTGGTTATTTTTTTCGAATTTGTTGGTAAAAAAGAGTGAAAAAAACGTATTTTTTTAATGTTTAATGTTATTTATTTTAGAAAATTTTGTCAACAGTAAAAAATAAATGTTGATGTTTGTTAAAACAAATGAATAATTACTGGGATAGTTTTCAATTGTTTATTCACTGGTTTTAAGTGTGTTTTTCATTTGTTTTTGCCTACAAAATATTTTGAGTGCAGGGGGCTAGAAAATTTAGTTTTTTCGGCCCGCTCCCTTTTGTAGGAGTGGATTTAAAAAAATAAAATAATGAGTAAATGGTATTAATAATGTGCAAAAAGCTTAATACATAAGTTAACATTTATCGCGATTAGGAAGGTGTACCTCATTAACCCCCCCTGAGCCCCTCCAAAAAAAAAAGATTCGGCACAGCCGAATTTAACACTCTCAATTTGTTTAAATTTAAAGGTTTAAGCTAATTTTAGCGTTTATCGGAATGTTTAATATTAAAAAAATATTACTCATACATATCCGTATATTAATTTCAGAGCAGGGATGTTAAATGGGGTTTTCAATTTTGTACCAACTTTCACAAAAAATTGTACTTTTTGGACCCTCACGGTACCATTTTTTATAAAGTCTTTATTGAAAACATGAAAGTGTTAAATTCGGTTGTGCCGAATCTTTTATACCCTCCAACATGCAAAGAAATATAAAATAAAGACATTTTCTCAAGGACGTTTTTGAAAAATTTCTTAAAATCTGGTCTGCGGAAAAATCTCTCAGTGTCCAAAACTTTTTCTATAGGAATAACTCCCACAACTCTATAATTTTTCGACAGAAAATATGTTCCTGATTGTGAGTGAACATGAAAAATGTATCTGAGTGTGTGAACATGAAAAATTCATCAAGATCTAAAATTTCTCTACTACACTACTTTTTCTTTAACAAGTTAAGTTTTTGTCTATGGATAGTTGACTGAGACTTCTGTAAAAAATGCTGACACTTTTTCTTTGATAAAAGTGAGTAAGAATTTCATCAAGTGAACAGTTCATGCAAATAAGGGCGAATAGACAACTTTTTCGAAAACACATTTTTTGCATAAATGGGTTTTTAAGCAGAGCTCTACAATCCTCTGGAAAAATTTTGGTAAAATTTTGATTTTTTTTTGTCTAAAAAATGGCTTTAAAAGTGCAATTCATTCCAGCAATTTTTTGGCAAGTTCTCTTTCGAATACCTTATAAAAATTTTGTATATGGGTAGAAGTGAGTTAAAACTTAGTGCTATTGCAAAAAAATTTGCTTTTAACCGTTTCCTGCGTTTTATTGTCCCCTGTAATATTCTACAAATGGTATTTTCGTCCTTATTCGCATGAACTGTTCAAATGTCAAATTCTGATGTCTTTTCTATAAAAACAAATTTTTAACATCTGGAAATTTTTCTAAAAAGTTTCACAGTTTAGACTTGAAATTTTAGTTGAAAACTACTTTAAACTGTTTTACGGCGAGAGCTAAAAACTAAAAAGAGTATCATTTGTGGTGTAAATCGGTATATCATTAGTTCCATTATGAACATTTGTTTAAGTAAAGAACAATAATATTTCGATGAAATTGAAATTTATAAAATGTACCAAATGAGTCGCGGTAGTACCATGGTACTTTTGATGGTCAAAATGTACCAAAAAAAGTACAATTGTACCAACTTTAACATCCCTGTTTCAGAGTATTGCAAAAATTTCTATACCGAGCGTATGTGAAATATAAAATTAAAATTACTTATACGTCTCAGTATAGTAATTTTAGAGTGCAGTAAAATTAGTTTGACTTATACTAACTTTTACGAAAAATTACAGATAACACTAGTTTAAAAATTAAAAAAACAACATGTTACATTTATTTTCATGTGAAATCTTGCGCTGAATCCCAAAATAAGGTCCAAAGTTTCAAAATTATATCACTTTTCAAGAAACTGATTACTTTTTTTTCAAAATTTCTGTAAATTGAAGCAAAATTGACGATATATCAATTAATAGCTTCTAAGGCGATTATCAGATTGTAAAATATTATATGCAGAATTGATTAAATTATGTTTCATTAAAAACCAAAACAAATGAAATCCACCGATTTGGCCCAGAGATCTTTTTATTTTAGTAAAACCAGTGTTTTTAAAACTTTTTTAAAAATTTTAAAAGTTAGCAATGTCTCAAAAACTGTTCTAATTTAAAAAAAAAAATATAAAATATATGAAAAAACTGCAAAAATCCCAATGATGCAGTAAAACAATTATACAACAATCATTCAATTTGTCTGATTTCGTATTTATAATATTTTTTGGAAGAGAATGGAATTTCCAATATGTTTAATTTTTCTTTGTTGTACCTACAAAATCTGAGGTGTATATTAAACAAATGCCCCTTAAATCTTCAACAAAAATAAATAATCCAAACAATATTTAACAAAAACATCATGGTTTATATAAAATAAAAATCATTGCCAAAAAAATAAATAAAAAAAAAATTGCAACGAAATAATCTAAACAATAGAGGCAACAAAATGGGACAAGTTTTGTGCCGGTTGTTAAAAAAATACTAGATAGATTTTGAAAAAAAAAAAATCTTGGCAGATAATCATCTTTGAAAAAAAGAAACAATTTGAAAGGCGGGGGAAAACGTAGTAGAAATCAACTTATACAATATAAAAGATTTTCAACGTGAACGATAAAAACAAAAAAATTTGTTTGTAATTAAATTTTATTGGTAATGCATTTAATTTTTTTGTTTTGTTTTTATAATCAAATAAACATACACAATAATAAAGAAAATTTAGAAAGGAAATTGTTTATAAATAAATGTTAGAAATTTAGTGGCAGTTTTTTTATACGATAGACATGATTAAAATACGCGAGTTCTCACAGTCTTTGTTGACGGATAAGTGAAATTTAAAATATTTCTCAAATATTAAGTGAAGACAAGTTAAAATTATTTTTTTTTGTGTAGCAAAAACAGGAAAAAAATTAAAATAATATTAAAAAGTTTAAAAGAGCAAAAATATATAAATTAAAAACAAAAATAGAAAGATATTAAAAAAATAAAATCTCAAGTTAATTAGAGTGAAAAAATAAGAAAGAGAAAGAGACTCACTGTTAAAAAGAGCAGAAACAGAGTTGCCAACTTAATACAACAAACAAGAGAGTTATCATTGAGTGTTTAAATATTTTTAAGATTACTTTGGTTTATTTAAACAAAACAAAAATAGGTCAATCATTGGAAAAATCTATGACACCTCCTCCTCCTCCAACTCATCCAAAAACCCCACCTCGAGTCACCGAAAATATTAAGCCAAAAATTAATTATTATAATGAGCACGACACCAATATTAATGACGTCAATTTATCAGCAATCCAACATTTGAATTCGATTAATGATTATAGTGATTCACCACAATCACCACCACAATTTACGTCAGCTGAAATGTTTCCCTGTCATTTTCACAACAATTTAAATGAAAATTTGTTTTTCCCATTAGATCGAAAATTTAATAATATTGAAAATATTTCATATAATGAATTATTAAAATCTTTAAAATCACATTTAATTACAAAAAATATTGAAACGAAAATTGCAACAACTAGAAAAGAAATTAATAAAAATTTAATAAAACAATTTCCTATTGAAATTCAAACTAAAAATATCAAATTATTTCCTTGTCGTAACGATATAACTGAAAATGTTGAAATATATAATATTTTAATTAAAACTAAATCGAATGAAAATATTTTAAAATCGAATAAAAAGAAATTTAAAAAATGCATGAAACCCAAATCTTTGGCTAATGATGATAATAATAAACAAAATTTGGAAAATTCAAATCAAAATAAGTTTGAAACTACTAAAACTGAAAGTTCTCAAAGTTTTATACAGTTAAAATCATCCGAAGTTGAAAAGAATAGAGAATTCGATACTAATCTTGCGAATCCGAAACCAACTGAATTGGAGAGAACAATTTTAAGTACTCGACTAACGGTGGAACTTAATGAATCGGAGAAAAATCAACATTTAAATACCAACTCAACGAAAAACGACTCTAAAATAGAAAACGAAATTAAATGTTCCGAAAAAGCAAATAATAAACCCAACGACTACAAATCTACTAAAACCGAGAAGGTATTTTCAAATTCTCAAAATGATGTAGAAACCCAACTAATTCCAATTGAAAGAAATAACGAATACGAGAACAATTTTGAAAACTCCAAACCAACTGAAAACGATTATAAACCTGTAATTTCTCAATCTATTGCCTACTCCGATGCAGTCAACAACGAACATAATTTAAATATCAAGCCAATGGAAGAAAATGACTTTATAGCTATTGAAAATGAGAGAAAATTTAAAAGTTCCCATACTTTAAGCAATTCTGGAACAACTAATAACAAACCAAATATCCCCGAATCATTTAAAACTGAAAATAAACTTTCTCAAGCCCATACTGATAACAAAGCAACTAAAATGGAAATGATTAAGGAAGCCGATAAACATTTTGAAAGCCCCAATGTATCAACTACCAATAAAAATTTGAATATCAATACAATGGAAAGTAATTCCAAAATTACTAAGACTGGTAGGATTCTTAAAAGTTTTCCGACTGTGAACGATTCCAAAGCACTAATTGCAACAAAAAACAATGTAGTAAAAACTAATATCACTTCTTCAAAATCTTCTTATCAAATTTTGCAGTTTCCTATTTTGAGAAGTCAGGAAATGAAACGTTTTTCATATCACGATCAGAAAATAGAAACATATGAAAATATCCCAATTTTGTCTCAACTTAAAACCAATCAACTTAATATGAAAATTTATCAAAAACTACAAAATTTCAGAAGTGTTCCACAACAGACAACGTTAAGTGATTTAAAGAATTTTCCTTTAGCAGAGTTAAGGAAACATACAAAAATCCAGCAATTTCCACTGACATTGGACTTATCTACGAAATCTGAAGTCGAAAATAGTCAAAACATACAAAATTTGAATACCCACTTGATTGAAAATATTTCCAGAACTACAAAAATTGAGAGTAAGTTGGAAAATTCTCAAAATTTGCCGAGAGATAAATTAATGAATATTCAAAACAACTCAAAAACTAATAAAGATAAAATCAATTTTGAGATTTCAGAAATTTTAGAATTTCCTATTGCGAAAAAACCGAAATTAAACAAATTTCCCTTGAAAGCACAGGAAAATAAATCGTCTCAACTTAAAATTGATCCATTAAAGAAATTTCCCTTGAAAGACCAGGAAAATAAGTCGTTTAAGTATCCCACACTTCAGTCTCAACTTAAAATCGATCAAATTGATTTCAAAATTGATCATGAATTACAAAATTTAAGAAGAACTGGAAAAATTTTCGAAATTTTAGAATTAGCCAAGTTCCCAATAATAACAACACGAGAGAAAAATCAACAAATTACTAAATTTCCAGTAAAATTGGGTTTAATTATTAGAAAAAAGAAACTTTCAATACCAACAAAAACGAACACCTCAAATCTTCAAAATAATTCAACATTTCCCTTAAAATTAAAATCACACATAATTAACCAAAAATTTCCCTTCGAGGGTTTACAACTGATCAAATCTAAAACAAATTTATCTGGCAAAGAATTAAAATCTGATTATCAAATTAATAAAATAACGCAAACATTACAAGATTTTCCAAGTAATTTAATTAAAACTCAAACAAATCAAGAACTTCTGAAAAAATTTCCATTACAACAATTTTGGAAACATAATTGTAAACAAAAATTTCCTCTAGAATTTTCTCAACGGTCACTGACTGAAAAACATACAAATTCCATTAATAAAAATTTCGAAGACACCCAAATAATTGAAAATATTAAAGAAAAACATCGAACAACGCATTCCATAGATGCCAAAACATGGAATACTGTAAACAATTTTAAACCCACAACAACAGAAACATCTTCAAGATCAATGACGCACAATTTACAACAACAAAATTGGCAAAAATCTGAAAATGATGATAATGAACATGTGTCTCAAGTTCAATACGTACAAGTTCATGTGGAAAATCCGGTACCCTCATTTTCAGCACCACCATCACGATCAACAGAAAAAACAACAAATATTGTTGCTCATCATATATTGCCAGCTATAAATTCTAAAAATAATCCTCAATCATCAAAAGTGGCACATAATACGGAAAAAATTGAGCATACTGAAGACGCCATCATTAGTAATATTAGAGATTGTACTCCGTTGCTCTTTGAAAAAAATATTGAAATTATTTCTTCTACTAATCATAATAATGATGATGATTTTGAGTGTAAAGTCTCAGTTGTTGAAGATGATGAATTCGCATTAACACCCCCAATGAGTATAACAAGTGTGCGAAATACCGAGAGAACTGGCAATCAAACAAAAATAGAGGATCATAATATAGTACATGATCTTAGTGATCTCTGCAATCCGCAGGTTGGTCAAAATGTGGAATGCTCAGATGTACGCGATACGTTAACTAAAACGGTTGATTGCGGTGGCGTTAAACAACTAAGTAGTAGTACGGGTAGTTTTATAGTTAAAAGTCAAGAACCACCACCACCACCAACCTCCCCAAATTCCCCCAATCCCACGTCGACGGAAAGTGATAATTATATACCAAATACGTCACTTGAAAATTATGCCACTAGTGAATTATTGCCAAATTATTATTTGCTAGAATTGTGCGAATGCAATGAAAGAAATTGGTCGGAAATTAATCAAATTAAGACAATTGAATCGTCAACGGCGTCAATTATAAATTACGGTTATCAAGAAGAAGAATTCGTAAAACAAGAAACGGTAACGGAAATACCAGAAAATAACGGTTGTAGTGTACAAGTGAATGAAATGACAGTTACTCGTTTAACTGATACGGAACAAGAAGAAAATAGTGACGGTAAAGAACAATTACAATTAAATGAAGTTCTTGAAAATTCAAAAAATATTTTATTAGACGATTTAGAAATCGATGAAATGAAGTTTGAAATGAAAAGTGTAAAAGGTGCTCTACCGAGTACAAACTCGACGCGTACGCTCGGGAAATATGATAATTTAATAACGCCAAACAACAATACGGATTATAATCGTACAAGACCTTTAAGAAGTAGCACAGATGGTGCTGCCGCATCATTAACACCTTCCTTAAGTTCGTTAAGAAATTATAATAATGATAATAATGCGGCACATCGATATACACCGCCATTAAATTCTTTAATAACTGACAGTAATTTACCCACAAATTTATATACGCCTGCGTTAAGTGCTTTAAGAAGTAACAACATCAATACGGCAACTCTACCACCGAATTTGTTATCAACACGACCATCTTTAAGTTCATCCAGAAATTTAAATGATGCATCCGCAATGAATTCAATTAACAGTCGTCCTTCCTTAAATTCATTAAGAAATTCAAATTCTACTTCCATTTTATCGGTAGATTTACCACATTATACACCAGCTTCAATAAATCAAAATGACGCCTTGGGTCTATCTACCATTAATCGAGCAGTATCCATGGATACTTCTATGGATGATATGTTACCAGAACGAACACGTTTACGTCGTCAAAGACGTTTACGAAATCAAGATTCACAAGATGAATGCGAAGATCCTATGGAACGTTTAAATCGTTTAAAAGCACGAATTTCCGCATCTTTAAGTGAAGTTAAAGGAGTTTTAAAACAATATAGCACGGAAACTGAAAACGAAGCGGAAAATCAACTAACGAATAATGGCTCCATGCCATTGAGTAGTTTAAAGGAAACCAAAGAAGATGGAAAGAAGGAAGAGGGTCCCGTTGCTTTTAGATTTGTTAAAAAAGTTCGCAGACGCAGCCTTTTCAATGAGGATGATGAGAAAAAGGAAGTAACGGCCAATCAAGAAATGGGTAAAGATGAAACAGATAAGAGTTTAGAGAAAAATCATGATTTAAATAAGGAAGAAAACAAATTAGATTCTCCAGCATTACTGCCGTTAGAAATTAACAAAGTTACCAGTAAAGTTAACCAAGTAGATAATGTTAATAATGAACAACAAAGTTTAGCCAAAATTGAAATGAAAAATAAAATTTTAAGTGAAGTTAACAATCAAAATCAACAAGAGATAGTAAATCAAATAACAACGGAAAATAAAAAAGAATCTAAAGATTTGGAAAATTCAGAAATTGGATCTAGTAAATTAATTAGTAATCAAAGTAATGACAGTTTGAAAACACAAAAAGTTTCTACGAAACCAGAAATTGTTCAAATTGAAGAACTGAAAACCGATGAAGAAAAACTAAAACAAATTAAAATTGAAAACCTAGAAAAGAAAACGGAGTTAGCACCAGAAAAAGAAGTCAAAGAAAATAAATTAAACACAAAAGAGTCTACAAAATCCAAAGTCTCTCCCATTAAAGAACTGACAGCAGAAGATGTTACATCAACTAAACTTGATAACACAAAGCAAGAATCAGAAATTGATAGAAATTTGTATGCTCTCAAAGAAGAAAATCAAGAGTCCTCAACTGAGAAAAAAGGAGCCACACCCAAACAAATTAAAACAATTGATAACAATCAAGAATTAGATTCATCTTCTATTGAAGTGACAACAAAAACAAAGAAAAAGTTAGTTAACAAAAATAAAGATCCTTCTCGCAGAGCCTCATTAGCAGCGGTAGAAGGTTCTAAGATTGAACCACCAGTTAAGGTAGCTATAACGACAAAAACTCAAAGGCGTCCTTCCGATTCAGAGGCGGTAGTCAAAAGGAAATTACTTACCGCTAAAACAACGACTTCCGGTATTGTAGAGGAAGTGACACCAAAGCCAAAAATTGTAAAAGTTAAACGGTCTTCAGTGAAAAAATCTAATGAAACTAACAGCAGCAACAACAATAATACAAATTCTCAATTGGCAACAACGCAATCTTCTACCGCAACAAATAAAAGTAATGATCATGTCAAACCGACAGACGACGACCACAATAAATCGATACAGCAAAATAAAAACAAGGATGTTTTGATGCCAAATGATAAAATGTTAGACCAACAAATTAACGCCGAAATCATTAGCCAAAACAAAAAACTGCTGCCAACGCAATTAGTGATCGATGAGAAGACGTCGTCATTAAATGAAAAAACAATAGAAAATTCAAAGTTGCCACAAATGAAAATTCAACAAGAAAAACAACAGCAGCAGCAAGAGCAACCGCCAACGAAGGAGGAGGCGACAATTAAATCCACAGCTACAAAATTAACATCAAACGAATTAAATCGTGGTGGTGTTGATAGTGGCGCTATGTTTGAAAATGTTACAACTGTGGTAAGTTCAAAAACAACCAGCGAGGCAAACGGTCAATCTCAAGATAATCTAACGCAAAAAGAAGATTTTCACGATCTTCTACAAGAAACAGCCGTAATAGTTCCTTCACAAATACAAAAAAATCAATTAAAAGAAGTTTCAAAGGTAGAGGACAAACAGCAGCAACAACAACAATCGAATAAACAAATCCAAGATAATAAAATCAATAACCTCAAGGAATTGGAGGTAAAATCAACAACACCAACACTACCTCCCACTGAAAAGCTCAATAATATTATTAATAATAACAATAAACAATTGGAAATTATTCAACAACATCAACAACAGGTGGTTACATCAACGACGGATGTGGCAGTCGTTAAAAACGACGACGTCAAATCGCTTACACAACCTTGTATAGACACCGAACAAATCAAAGCAACATCCAATGATCATCAACAATCGTTTGCAACAGCAACAGAAAAAGAGCAAACTGTAACGAACGCTATTGCTACAAAAACGATTAGCTCTCCACAAATTTCCATTAGTACAACACAAGACATCACTGAAAAAACAACAACTTTAACTGAAGAGCAGGCGGCGGCATTATCTACACAACAAGTCAATATGCCTGAATTAAAATTATCGCCAGCTCCTGTACAAACAGCTGGACCAGATCCCCAGCACCATAAGAAAAAAGTGATTATTAAAAAAATAATTCGACAAACTTCCATTGATAAAGCTAAGAAGTTAGAACAGCTTAAAAAACCAGAAGATAAAATTGATATACCTCCCGAGGAAAAAATAACTAATGAACAACTTAAAGATGAAACCAGTGAAGAGGTTTCTGATATAACTGAAATTTCAGAAGTTTCGGAAATTTCTGAAACATCTTCTTCGTTAGCCTCAGAAGAAGCAGAGGCTGCTGCTGCTGCTGCCATAGTTAAACCTAAAAAAGAACGTAAAATTAAAAAGAAAGTTATAATAAAACGTCAAAAACGTAGACTTTCGGTAGGTGATACATTTTTCAATCATGCCGAAGTCGAAGAACCACAAAATACTGAAATTGAAACTTTAGAAAAACCCATTTCCTATGTTAGTGACGAAGAAGCCGATCGTGAGGAAGCAGAAGAAGCTAAAAAATTAGCTGAACAGCCGCAAGAAGAAAAGATACCCTTAAAATCCTGTATCCTGCATAAAGAATATCACATTGGTGATGAGGTCTTGTTTGCGGAACGTTTCAAAAAGACTCAAATAAGATGGCGCAGAGGACGCATAAAGGAACGTATTACTAGCATCTCCTATTTGTTAGATATCGATGGTAAAGATGTATCGTCGCATATAAATTATTTGAAAAAGTATACGGGACGTAAAGTTAGTTTTGGTGGTAAAGAATATTTAGAAATTGATTATGAACAGTTGGCGGAGGATGAAGAAAGAGCTGAAAAAGTACAAAAACGTGCTAGTAGCATATGGAATATGGTGTAAGTTGGATTTTAAATTTTAAAACAAAGAAAGAATCCCCCTCCTAAAAGTCAGGTAGTCAGTAAAGAATTTATTTATTTTTTTATTTTATTTTTATATTAAGTTCCAGTCCTTAATTTAAGGAAATAATTACAGTATTAGTTTATGCTAAAAGCTTAAGGTATAAAGTTGAAGAAAAGCTTCTGTTTAAAGTATTTTTGAAATTCTTAGATTTTTTCTAGGATATATAAGTTTCTGAAATTCGAAAAATATCGTTCACAACTTTTCAATTCACATGAAATTTGCCAAATCACATGAACTTGAATTCAGTGTTCTGTTGTTCACATTTTCATTCGAAGTTTTAATTGAATTACTAAAAGTTAAAAAATTGTAACGAATTAATTTAAAAGCTTTTATGATATCACCGTTATAATATCTCGTTTGAAACTAGATACCAAATGTATTAAACCAACGTGTTATATATTTCGGGATCCTGTTTCCTTTTAAAAGGACTTCATAGTTTTAGAGGATTAAATTTTTGTAAAATATTTTTTAAATATTTGTATTTGTCCAAGGATTCCACTATTGATGGAAAATGAAAGCGAAAAATCTGCGCTAATTAACTACTTAACTAGACAAGCTAGAAGGATGAAATTTGGCACTTGTTACATATTAGGGTCCTTAACATATTTTTTTCAAACGATTTTTTTTTAAACATTTTAAACGATATTAAAGGATAAAGTTTTGAAAGGAAATTATTTGCATACATTTTTCCTAACAATGCTAAATAATAAAGTGGAAAAATTAGCGCAGATGTTCCGCTTTCATTTGCCGTCAATAATGATATGAACAAATATTTAAAAAATAGTTTTCAAACGTGTAATCCTGTAAAACTTTGAAGTCTTTGAAAAAGGAAACACGATCACGAATTGAAAAACTGTAAATGCAGTTTTACTCTATTTGATCTCTACATTCTGGCGTATATCAACCGGTTCATGTTTAATATTGGCTTTCGGACGGTGTATTAGTTCAATTACTCAGATTTTTTTACTATTTTTACTGCAATTGTAAAGTTTTGTTTTTTTTGTGTTTAAAATTTTTAGCGGTAGTAAATATAGCATAAAATAGTAGATTGTAGTAAGCTAATCGAATTTAACTACAATTATAAAAGACCTAACTAAATTTTGGGGCACAATTTCCTTAATAATATGTCATACAATTTTTCCACATTAAAGTATAGTTTAACTAAAAGTTTTTAAATACTTAAGTTCAAGTATTGCTTAATTGCTTAATTTCCAAAGAAATTTTCCTTACATATAAAAAAAAATCTTTATCTTAAAAACATATTCCTTAAAACAAAATTTAGTTCAGCAAATTTAGTTTTAGAACAAATGTAATTTACTACCAATTAGTTCATGTTTATCTTCTTAGAATTAAGGATTTTTTTTCGGTTTCAGTTAATTTTTCTAAGCTTGAGAATATTTTTGTTTTTTAAACTTAAAATGGCGATATTTCGAAAACTAAGACAGATAGAGTAAAATGTTGGACATTTTTGATTCTCCGGATCGTAGTTTTTTTTACATGAATATACTCCAATGGTTCCTAAGTTAAAAAATTTTGGCATTCCCAAAAAATCCCGAAAGCTCTTAACGCGTTGAAAACGATCTCGAAAGCCCTCCAAGTAATAGTTTTAAAGTTATCCTCTTTTTAAAATTCTCAAGATCTTATTTGGCCCCTAAGTTCCCGTATCTCCAAAACTATCAACACTCACAAAACGACAATACTAAATTTTGGGACACAATCATATAAACTTTCCTAATTTGGTAAAATTTAAATAAAAGTTTAGAAATTTTTCCTTAGGTGTTTCCAAATACATGAAAGGAATTCTTACCGTCAAAGAAATTTTCCCGAAATCTATGAGAAAAATTTTAATTTGGTTAAAAAAAAATAGTTTTAGGGCTTATTTTAGTACCAATTTTTCATAATTTGAGAACAAATATTTTTAAAAATACTTAAAATGGTGATATCTCGAAAACTAACACAGATAGAGCAAATTGCAGGCAATTATTGGTTCTTAAATCGTTATAGTATTTCGGGTCCTCCTCACATGTGTATACCCAATGAGTCTTAACTTTGAACCAAAAAAGTTGGCTTTCCCCAAAATTTTAAAATGCTTAATGAGCTCATGTCTAGGTAAATATTGCAGACTTAGCAAAAAGTCCAAAGATATTTTTGTAGAAGTTAACACGAATAAAGCTCTCAGAGTAATAGTTTTAAAGTTATCCGGTTTCTAATTCTCAAGTCCCTAGTAGGCCATTGGATTTACCGAAAATTTAAAAATGCTTATGTTTTAAATTATTTTTAATAATTTAATTACAAATAATTTTTTTAATAATTTCTACCTAACCGAGAACTGAAAACAATATTCGTAGTCTCGTTGTAGCGAAATCGACTACATGGGCTAATATCTCGGTAAATATGTAACAAAAAGTCCAAAGGAATTTTTGTAATAGTTTTCCATCCATCCAGTTTTTAAGATTCGCAAGTCCCTATTGGGCCCTTTAATTCACGTATTTCAAAAAGTAAACAAGGCAGAGCGAAACGGGAACCAATTTTGGATTAAAAACTACAATTTTCCTTAAAGGAACCAACTGGATCTAGGCACATTGGGGTCTCGACTCATCGGGTTCGAACCCAATGTGGTCTTCAAATGTGTATGAACTAATTTCAAATACATAACATTTTTCCCATTTTCTAGTTCAAATTTACATAGTATTTAATAATTTTTTCTTATCCTTATTTTTATAAAGCTAAATCATTATCAATTTTCTTTAAATTTAGTTATTTTTTCCATTTTTTAGTTAATTTTGATTTTTAACTTTTTTTAAATATTAAAAAAATTTAAAATATTTTTAGAGCAATAAAACACTTCATCATATTGATGAAAATGGATCAAGAACTTCATGAAAATGTTTTATTAAATTAAATAAACATTTCATAATATTTAATTAAATTACACTGAAAATATTTTCTCATACTTTTTAAAATTTTCTCCTATATGATAAAGTTGCTTATCAAAAAATGCTGGAAAATCTATGAAAAAATTCTTTATTTTTAAGTCATATTTCTTCAAACTATGCTCACACAAAAATTAGTAAAAAAAATCAGTTTTATGACCAAATTTACTACCGATTAGTTCATCATATGTATCTTTTCAGAATTAAGGAAGTGGACTTTTTAGAATTTAAAACTTAGAATGGAGTTCTCTAAAATATTGATGAACTTCTTTCACAGCCCTAAAGAAATTTTCCCCAAATCTATTATCTTTTATTTTTTTTATTTTTTAGACATATTTCTTTAAACTATGTTGACACAAAAATTAATTTAAAAAATCAGTTTTAAGAACTAATTTACTACCAATTAGTTCATTATATTACTCTTCTTAGAATTTAGGAATTGGACTTCTTAGAATTTTATTTTAAATTAAAAATGGCGATATTTCGCCATTTTTAATTCAAAATAGTTGGGCCGTAGTTTTGAATCTAAAATTTGGTATTTTAGATATTTTATAAATGCACATATCTCGGTAAATACTGACGACAAAATGTTCTTAAGCATTTTTGTAGTTCTTAACTCTTAGAAACTGTAGAACACCAGATCTAATTTAAAACCACCACCTTTAATTTAAAATTAAAAATCGCCATTTTTAATTTTTTAATTCAAAATAATTTGGCCTCAATTTTGAATTATATATTTGGTATTCTCTAGATTTTATAAATGCACATATCTCGGTAAATACTGACGACAAAATGTCCTTAAGCATTTTTGTAGTAGCTCATAACTCGTAGAACACCACCTCAATGCCCGAAAGCTCTCCGAGCAATAGTTTTTAAGTTCTCCAGTTTTTAAGATTCTCAAGACTCTATTAGGCCTATAAATTTTCATATCTCAAAAACTAAGCATGATAGAAATTTAAAATCCTACGAGCCTTCGGGTTCTGGATCCATGGGGTCCAACCTCAATGGGGTCTGGAACCAATATAGCATCAACATTTTTTTTTTAATTTCTAGAAAAACTTGACAAAAAATTTAATTACCCAGCAAAAATAAATCAAGATTTTGGCGACACAGCATCTTTTTATAGCATACCGAAGCGCATCCAAAGAGCGCTCTTGAGGATGCAGTAAAAGTAATCGGAAAAAATTTAAATTTTTTGTTAAGATTTTTTATATAAAACTCAAAATATAAAATTATATTTTGATAAAATTTCATAGATGATTTCCTTTTGACTATATTTAACACTTTTTGAATAAAAAACCATGAGTTTTGGACAAAGACACATGATTTCACTGCATCATTATTGCGCATTAATCAGCGCTGCAAAGAGTGCTTCAATCATAACACCTCACATTTTGAATGAAAAAAAATTGAGTACACCATTTCCACTTTTCAGTTTTCTAGTTTCAGAAAATACAAATTATATTTTAAAAAATGTCCAATCATATTTTAGAATCTCCAATTATATTTAAAAATGTCCAATTATATTTCAAAAATTTCCAATATAATTGAAAATTTTTGAAATGTAATTAAAATTTTTTTGGTTATAAATGGTAATATCTGAAATATAAATGGAAGTTTCTGAAATATAATTTGAAATTTTCGAAATATAATTGGAAATTTTTTAAATGTAATGCGATTTCTTAGGCGATATGTCTTCCAAATGCTACACTCAAAAAAGTATGTCGGTAAAATCTACTACAAAAGACAGTTGTTTTGACTACATTTTGTCGTTGAAAAGGCGTCCACTACATAAACGGTAAAAACAACTGAACATGTTGTTGTTTTTAACTATTGATTTTCAACTACAAAATGAAGTAAAAACTACTACAAAACTGTTTAATACAGTTGTTTTTTCTACAATTGCCTGAAATTTTATTTAAAAAATTTCTTAAACGTTTAAATGATTGATATTTATTTATTTAAAAAGCAATACATTTCAGTTGGTTGTATAGAATTTCGACATGATGACAATTTTTTGATGTATTTATCTGGAATTATAGAAGAAAAAAATTATATTAATAAGATGTTAAACAAAATAAATTGATTGTATTTACCTTTGTTTTTTTTAATAGTTCATTTCAAATTTTCACCGCTACTGATCAAAATTTGTCTGGAATAAAAAAAAACGAAATGCTTTGGCAAAATTGATTTATAAAAAAAAGAATTAATTTGAAATGTTTCAAAAAAGTATGTACCTGCTCTGTTGTGTATACAAAGAAAAGAAAGATGGCGCGCTCATAAGAAAACAAAACACTGCACACATTTTATTTTGTTTTTTTCCGATTGGTTTTTACGCACGCTTATGTGAGCGCTATATTATACACACTTGTTATCTCATTTATCCACTTATTTTCTTTCGCTCAAGAATATTTTTCCAAAAACATATTTTTTGTTATAATTAAATTTAATAAATTGTAATTTAATTTATTTAGATATTATGTATTTGGTATAAAAATAATTCCTTCCGCATCCCGCACGACCAACTCGCTCGACACATTCGTTTGCAATAAAAATTTCTAGAAAAAAAACGAGCTTTAGAAAAAAAACTAAAAACAACTACATAAATCAACTATTGCTACAGTGTAGTATATTTTTTGTAGTTATTTTTTGAAACTACTACAAAAAAGTTGTTTGAGATTTTTTCATACAAAAACGACCGAAATTGTAGTTAAGAACAACAGCTACTACTTACTACACAAACGACCGTCATGTAGTAACTGCAATAATTTTCTGAGTGTAGCAGGGAGTCAACAGATTTTCAGAATAGTCAATTGTATTTAAGATTTTCCAATTGTAGTCAATTGTATTTCAAATTTTGTATTTTGTATTTCAGAAATAGTCAAATGTGCTTCTTCTTTATTCTACTTAAATCAGCTCTAAAAAGATACATGAATTCACTACATCTTTATAGCGATTTTTTCAGCGGTCTAAAGAGATGTGAATTCAGAGCATCTTAATAGCGCTTTTTCGGTGTATCCAACTAGCGCTCTAAAGTGTGACATCGCCTTAGAGAATCATGCATGAATTCAGCAGGTTTGGAAGCGCTCCTTGACTCGAGTTTCCTTTCCAGAAGCTGCTGCCAGTTTAGCAAAATTTCTATTGGGTATTTTGTTTTCCTTATTTTTAAGAAAAATACCAGTGTAAAATCAATTTGACCTTATCTGATCAGCTTTGATCTGATAAGATATAACTGCATCAGACTTTTAATAAAAATATCCAATCAGATATAACTAAATGTCTAATTTGTGCCCATCTTGGCTACGTGTATAAGGTAATTCTATTTAAGGAAAACTATAAACTATTTAGCAGAATATGAACTTCTGTTTTTCCTTAAATTTAAGAAAATTTCCCAACTTTTAGTATAATTTTAACAAATGCTGGAAAAATTTATGAACTATTTTTTTTGGAATTTGTATCCCAAAATTTAGTAAGGTCTTTTTTTGAGTGCACTGAAAAGTTATTTGGTCCTTTTTTACTAACATTTATTTAAGTGCAATTAAAAGAGTTTATTCTAGTTCGAGGTCATTTATTTTTCCCCTTTATGAATTAATAAAACAAGTACTTTCTCTGTTTGGATATTTTACCAACAAATACTCGTAGAGTTTTGCTTTTAGTTGAGTTTTTTTTGGGAGAATATCCTAAGAGAGAAAGTAGAGTTTACGTAAGTTTTTGTTATGTTAATTCAAAAATAAATGACCTCGAACTAGAATAAACTTTTTTTCATTTTATTATTTTTAAAAAAAATAAAAAAAACTTTAATTAGTGCCGATATTATTAGGTATTTTAATATAAATTCTGTAAATTTTATCAAAATCCACGCAGGTTTGCTAAACTTGGCCCTTTTTTTGCAGGTTTTATTTCCTGGAGATTTTTAACTAATTAACACGATTTTTGGCTGATATGACAATTTTGTTCTTGATCGAAAGAAAAGTTTTTGTAAATTAATAACATTTATTTTTTTATAGAATTAAAAACAAAAATTAAATAAAAAAATTAAAAAAATGGAATTTGAATAAAAAATCCAGTAAAAATAAAATCTTTAAGAAAACATTTTCTATTTGTCTTAATTTCTTTTTTTAATAAAAATTATTTCAAAACTTTCAAAAATTCTGATAAGCCTGAAAATAGCATAGACTAATACTGTAATTTCTATAGCAGTTTTAAGCTGTTAAATTTTTTCAGCCCAAATTTATGACATTTTCATCTGAATATTAATTTTTCTGTGAATATTTTATACACACTTTTTAGTTTACATTTTTAATATTATCATTTTTGTAAATTTATTTAGCATTCGAAATCCATTTTGAATTATTGAGAGTGTATATAGTTTTATATATTTTTTACTTTTAGTTGTAGAAAAAATTTTGAGTTTAATTAAAAAATTTTAATTTAATAAAATTTTTTAATTATCTCTGAAACATTCTCGTGTTTAATGTGTAAATAGTTTGTAATTATATGTAAAAATTAATATTTATTATTTTAAACCTACACTGTAAATACAAAACCAAAAATTAGTGAAAATAATTAATATTTTTGAAAATTAACCTCTTTAGTTTTTAATAGAAGTAGCGAATTATTTTGTTATTAATTTTATGTATTTTAGTTTAGTAATACTTTATATATATAATTTTATAGCTTTTGTTTTAAAATGAACTTAATTAATATTAATTTAAAAAAAACATCCTGTTATTTATTGTAAATATTTTAAAATGACCATAAAAATACACAAAAATAAAATCTAAAATTTTTATTAAAAGAAAAAAAATCATCATTGTTTTTATTTAAAATCACACAATGACATCATTAATAATGTTTAAAATATTTTTTTTTTAAGATATTTTTAACCCCTAAATGTGATTAAAATATTTTTGATAAAAGGAAAAAAAATCTAATATATTAGCACTGAAAAAAAAATAAATGTCAAAGTCAATTTTTTTTAGTTGATTCAATACAAATAAAAAAATTATAGTCGGTCAAGACCGACCATATAACACCATTCACCAGAGTTTCCCGGAAATGGGTCCCAAGTTCAAACATGGACCGATTAGATCTATATTTTGTCAAATCTTGAATAAGTGTAAAAAAGACTCGCAAATCAAATTTGAATGAAATAGGCTTTGATTTGTTGCCAATAAAACGCTTTAACTAATATCGGGCGAAATTTTCACATGGGGCCTAAGTCCAAAAATGGTCCGATGATAATCGGATTTGATAAGGTTAAAGTACGCGTTTAACGCGTTTAAATTTTTTTTTAAATATTTTCGATTTTTGTGAAATTTGAAAGATTTATGTGAAAATCTGGAAGGTTGTTCGTTTGGGGGCTACAAGAAGATCTGGCCCGATTAAAAATCGGAATGGTGATTTGTAAAGACTAGACACGTTTACCTGCCAAATTTCGAAAAGATACCTATTATAATAAGGTTATAAGAGTCATTTGAGCCAAAACTAAAGAGGTCCTTTGTATGGGGGCTATATATGTACCAATTTCAATAGGCTTCGTCCTTGGGCCAAGAGAGGCTTATGTCTTAAATTTCGAGTCAATTGACTAAAAATTACGACATGTATCGTGTTTACACCGTTTACATGGACAGACAGGCAGACGGACGGACGGGAATCGCTAAATCGACTCAAAAAGTGATTCTGAGTCGATCGGTATATTTAAAAGTGGGGTAGGACCAATATTTCGGGTAGTTACATACATCAGCACAAACTCATTGTACCCTTTACCACAGTGTGGTGTA
Organism: Pegoplata infirma; assembly: GCA_963921195.1. Lineage (NCBI taxonomy): Eukaryota > Metazoa > Arthropoda > Insecta > Diptera > Anthomyiidae > Pegoplata > Pegoplata infirma. Next base: position 55,593,935 of record OY992539.1, read on the forward strand.
GGGTATAAAAATAATCAAAGTTACATTTTACAATTAATCCAATAAACTAAAAAATAATTTTTCGCATTCGGCGATACTAAAAATAATTTATTTAATAAAAAAAATTTTAAATTGATGACATCCTTATCCTTTATTAATTTTTTTTTTAGAAAACCCCATTAAAGATTAACGAAAATCAAAAATTTGTTTTATTTAAAGCTTTTGTAGCACTTTTCTAATAAAAAACGGTAGATTTTCGGAAATTCTTTAAGATTTGGTTGAACAAATGTATCAAAACGTCTAATATAGAAAAGGTACTAATACAGTCTCGGCGGTACTACGGTATATTATAGAGTGAAAAAGTACTAAAAAGAGTACTAAAGAGAAGCTTCCCTTTGAAGAGCTACACTAAGAAAATTATGTCATTAACTGTTTGTAGGTTATTTTAAAAAGTAATCAGTAAAGTCATTTTAAAAGAAAAATCACTTATTTATAAAGGATTTAATTTTTTTACTGTTTCTGTAGTTTAAAAAAAAATAATTTACTGTATTAAAAACGAATTTTCTGTTACATTTAATTTCGGCAGTAAAAAATTTCTTCTATAGTTTTACTGTTTTTCAATACAAAATAACTGAATATTTACTAGTTTTTTAATGTTTTGGTTAGTCATTAAATTAACATTTAAAATTGACTGTAATGTGTTTTTATTTTAAATGAAAAAACAGTGGAATGGTTTTTAAATAAAATTTCATTTGTTTTAAGTGAATATTCACTGGAATTTACCGACATAATTCTTTGAGTGTATACTAGGGTGGGTCGTTTTGCCACTTTTTTGTCGGATCGAAACGCTTTACCCGGCAAAAGTTGTCTACCCAGATGGGTATTACAGATGTGATTTTTTTTGGAAATCGGTTAATATCTTCTGCTCTCAGAATGGGCTCAAAGTTTTGAAATTTCGGCGAAAAATCACAAAATGCCAATTATTGAGGCTCGAAAAGCGGTTATTTTTTTTTTGGTAAAGATATGTTATTTTAAACGTAAACTCCATTTTAGGTATCAAAATGCAGTTTTAACCCCTCCCGGAGGTCCAGGGAATACCCCCTATATCCAGATGATGTGAATTTCGGCTAAAAATACCCTAATTGATAATTATTGTGGTTCGAAAAAGTGGCATAATTTTTGGGTACAAATATATTATTTTAGACCTTAAATCCCTTTTAGGCATCAATATGCAATTTTAAGCCCTTTCGGAAATCCAGGGAATACCCCCGATATCCTAAGTGGGAGGTGAATTTCCGAAATTGTAAAAAATTCAAGTGCAGATAAAGTGTCATTATTAGGGTTCGGACTTTTATGCAGTTAAAATCGCGTTTTATGCGCATAAAACATGCACCAAAAATAGAAAAATATGCGCTAAAAATGTAAAAAATATGCACTTAAAAATTTTTTTAAAACATAAATTAATGATAAAAAAATAAAATTATCAAGAAAAACAAAAAAAGAACATAAAAATCGTAAAAATTAAATCTTATAAACGAAAATAAGGTAAAATAAACACAAAAGTTCAAGTTAAAATAAAGTAAAACACAAAATTATAAAAGTAAAAAAAAATTAATTTTTTTTAGTAAATTTGTAATTCAATTTTGCACCAGTAAACGATTTAAAAGTATTTAGTAAACTTTTAATAAAAATTTATTATGTATACCAAACATTTTTAGTAAATTTTTAATTGACACAATTAAGACTTAACTCAAAATTTAATTATTTAATAAAGTTTTTATTTGTGTCAAGTAAAAATTTACTCAAAATTTATATTTTTTTTTTTTAAAAAGATTAAAAAAGTTTCACATTTTTTTTACAAAAAAAAATATTTTTTTTAATCTTTTACCAAAAACATTTAAGACATTGGAAATTTTCATAAAGATGATTTCAAACTTTGATTTACATAAACAAAAAACTATAAACTAAATAAGAATTGAAAAAAACTAAGAGAAAAAAGCTAAAATTAAAAAAAAAATTATAAAATTTTTATTAAATTATTTACTCAAATTTTTTTAAAAAATTTTAAGTAAATTTTTAATTGTGTCAGTTAAAAAAATACGCAATTTTTTTTTTTGAAATTTAAACAAGTGATTACTCAATATTTTTTTCCCATATTTTCTTCTGTGTACTTTAACGCATACATTATAAAATAAAAAATATATACAGCAATGTAAAAATTTCATAAAATAAAAAAAAAAAACATTTTTTTTCAAAATATGCGACAAAAATATGTAATATCAGCAATATATGCAAAAATATGCATTAAAAGCAAAATATGCAAAAATATGCACTAACAAATCAATGCCATTTTACTGCAAATTTCTTGATTCGCAAAGATATTTGGTTTTTGTTGCTCTCAGACTGACGACAGCAAATATGCATTTGCATAAAAATCCGAACCCTAGTCATTATATATGGGTAAAGATGCCTTAAAATTCTATTTTTAACGATACCTACCCACCCTCAATATCAGGAAAAATTGTCACAAATTGAGATTTTAATTCAAATTTTGTTGGAGCTTGTCTGGAAATTAAATCCGATTTTATTATGCCATCCCTTGCGTTTCTGTTGCACACTCTAGATATTGCTTCAGATACTAATTTTACTGTTCGTTCGACTGCAACTGAATGGCACGGAAACTGTTTTCAGGAAGTGAAAGTTTGTCAATAAGTTATTTATTTAATACCGTCCTTAAAACGGTGGTACTGTGTTAGAAACATCAGTAATTTCCCAGAAGATCATTTGCACGTAATCAGTGGCCCCAAAATTTAGCCTTGGAATAATATTGTAGCGAATGAACTGATGACGATTCCCTGTTTGATCTTCTTGAGTACTAAGAATTCTTTTTGGTGCATCTTGACGGACAGCAAGTCGACAATCTGTCATCATCGCGAGAAGAATATTTTCGGGCAGTGCAAAGAACGCATTGGTTGGAATGGATGAATGAACTACAGCTTTTTTTTTTTTACTTTGAGCCAACACTCAGGGGGTGCCCCTTTTGCATCACCACATAGACTTTAGGTATGAACTTAACTATTTTTATGAGTTCCTTGCTTTGCAGTTGTCAACCTGCGAGCCTTGTTCAATTTTCCAGGGATCATGAAAGCAAGAACCTCCGAGCATTCTGCCGAATCAATAGCTTTAGCTAAAGGATACAAGTACTTAAAGCCCTTACAGAGTTTTTTTAAGCTTTTCGGAACTGTGATAAGGAAGATCACATTTAATTGCTATAAATGACACCACAGGAAGTTTTTCACATCCGGGTAATTTTGAACCTATAGACCTGTGTAAAAATTGGGACCTGATGTTTGGCCGTCGAAATGCTTAAAGAGAACTCGCAATGGTACTTCGATAAAATGCAAAAGGGAACCTGCCCATTGCATGGATTTTCCTATTAATTCTTCTAATTTTCGAAGAACTCTACCTCTATGGAAAATATAACTTTTAAAATATTCTCTTTACTCCACAAGTTTTATTTACCATATAAACACTTTTTGATAACCTCTAGCCAAACAAAATTAAAAGATATAAATATATCTAGAAAAATCTAGCTTGAAATATCTCCCATATACTCACTTATCGATTTTGACAAGCCCGGCCTTTGAGTTGAGTCTCGGCGAGAACTATAAAATTATCAATGTTCCATATAACCAAAAATGTGAGATAACGTTTAAAATAACACATCTTTACACAAACAAAATGCCATTTTTCGAACCTCAATAATTGTCAATTTGGGTATTTTTAGCCGAAATTCACTTTTCTTTTGGATATCGGGGGTATTCCCTGGATTTCCGAAAGGGATTAAAATTGCATTTTGATGCCTTAAAGGGATTTACCGTCTAAAATAACATATTTGTACCCACAAATTATGTCACTTTTTCGAACCACAATAATTATCAATTATAGTATTTTTAGCCGAAATTCACATCCTCTTTGGATATCGGGGGTATTCCCTGGACCTCCGGGAGGGGTTAAAACTGCATTTTGATGCCTAAAATGGAGTTTACGTTTAAAATAACATATCTTTACCAAAAAAAAAGTAACCGCTTTTTAGAGCCTCAATAATTGGCATTTTGTGATTTTTAGCCGAAATTTTGAAACTTTGAGCCCATTCTGAGAGCAGAAGATATCAACCGATTTCCAAAAAAAATCACATCTGTAATACCCATCTGGGTAGACAACTTTTGCCGGGTATAGCGTTTCGATCCGACAAAAAAGTGGCAAAACGACCCACCCTAGTGTATACCAACCATAGAGTAAAGAAGATCAGAGATTTTGATAGGCCCCAAAACAATTTGTCACTTTATATAAATTGGTTCTCTTAATGTTTAAGAGAGTTTTTACATGCAATAGCATAGGCAACATTAAGAGAACCAACTTATTGAGAGAGCAAAATAAATGGCATCCAACCAATTTGACACCCACTGATATCAACCTCTGAAGAAGGCCAACTTGGACCCACCCAGTTGGAAAAATAAAATCGCACCTGACATACTGCTGACTCTCCCTTTATGAAATCGCTGACATCTTCATGCAATTTTTCAAAATGTCATCAATGACATGTCAGCAGGGTCCACCAGTATCGGTGGCCACTAACAATTCGTTTAAGCAACCGCTGACCAACTGCTGACATTTCATTGATGACATTTTGAAAATTTGTATGAAGATGTCAGCAATTTTATAAAGGGAGAGTCAGCAGTATGTCAGGTGTGATTTTTTTTGCCGACTGGGCCGAGGACGTAAAAATTTAACTTTTTCAATCCGCCCCCTTTTGTGAACATGGATATAAATAGTGATTAAATTGTATTACTTATGTGCAAAAAAGTGTTTGATATTTTTGAGGATATAAAAAATTCGGCACTGACGAATTTAATACTCTAACTTGTTTTTTGTACAAATGGAACATTTTTATGTCAGAAGAAGTTCAGACTTGGTAAAAAAATAATTTTGGTGAAAAAAGTTGAGAAGAAAACATTTAAAAATGCCTGAAATTTTGTACTCTAGCCCAAAACATTAAATCATGGTAATGTTTTGCGAAAAGTTTAGGTGTACTTGCCAAAGCATTTTTTTTTTAGAAAAAATTATGTTATTTGCCATTGCCATGCAAAACGAATTGAAATATCGGTCGAGGACTCTCACTTGTTTTTTGTACATTTGTTAAACAAATGGAACATTTTTATGTCAGATTCTTAGACTTGGTGAAAACTAGTTTTGGTGAAAAAAATAAGAAAAAAATGAAAAGAACAATTTTTTGTTGAAAAACAAAATTTTTTTAAAAAAAAATAGTTTTGATGAAAAAAAAACTTTTGTAAAAAAAATTTTTGCAAAAAAAATTTTTGGTAAAAAAAATTTTTTTTTGATAAAAAAAAGTTTTTGATGAAGAAAAAAAAAAATTATGAAAAAAAAAAAAATTATGAAAAAAGTTAATGAAAAAAAAGTTGACTAAAAAAAAATTTTGATGAAAAAATATTGATGAAAAAAAATATTGATGAAAAAAAAATTTATGAAAAAAAAAAATTTGATGAAAAAAAAATTAAAAAAAAAATGATAAAAAAAAGAACTCTTGTTGCAAAATTAATTATTTTGGTTGGTTTTATTCACCAACATCAAAAACGCTTTTATTCACAAGCAGGTGAAATATAAATGTACAAATCGAATTATATAGTCAAACTGAGGTGGCGTCCTGCATCATTTTTAAAATTAGACACCAGCCTTAAAACATTATCATGTTAAAAAAGATGAATGAAAAAAGTTTTTGATAAAAAAATTAGATGGAAAAAAAGTTGCTGAAAAAAAATTTTTGGATGAAAAAATTTTTTTTTGGTAAAATATTTTTTTTTATCAAATAAAATTTTTTGATCTAAAAGTTTTTTGGTAAAATAAAATTTTTAAATAAAAAAAATTTTTGATAAAACAAGTTTTGATGAAAAAAATATTGATGAAAAAAGTTTTTGATAAAAAAAACTGGATGAAAAAAATATTTCGATGAAAAAATTTTTTTTTTTATAAAAAAAATTCAAAAAATAACACACAAAATTGACCATTTTTGTTTAAGAAATTGATAACATTTTTTTCTGTATGAAAAATTTTAAATATCGGCGATACATACAAGGTTTTAAATTAAAAATTCCTTAATCAATTAGTCACGTTCATGCCATCATGTTACTGTTTAATTAATAATAAATTAAATTTCACTATTAATCAAAAATAAATTTTGTTTATAAACAATATATTTTTCTTATGTTGTTTTTTTAATTGAATGACATGCACTAAGAAAGTTCATTGTAAAACATTTATCAAAAAAAAGCTTAACTATCAGCTATAAGCCTTTAGAGCTTTATTTAGCTTTTTTGCATCGTACATGGATGTTATAAAATGCGTTGAAATATTTATTTAAATTTTTATTAACTCTATAAATATATAAATATATTTTAAAAATCAAAATGTTTATGACTAAAATTTGAATTTAATGAGCAGAAATTGTGGGTGAACTTTTCAATGACGCCGTCGGATGTGTGTTTATTTATGGATAATTACAAAATATTAAGATTTATATATTTTTACCTAAGGTGATGGTCAGTTGTAAATTATTTTCAGGTGTAAGGTTAGTGTAATTTGTTTGTGTATATTGTTTTTTAAAGTTCACTGTAATTTAAGTTCGTGGAGATAAATGTGATAAAAGTGAAATGTTATTGACCTTTCTCCCCGGCTACACCTAACATAATTATGTAGACATAAAGCAACAAACACACACAAAACAATAACACATTTTTATAATATTATTAATCACCCGACTAAAAAAAAAATAATACGGCACCATATATCATTTGATCCCAAAAATGGAGGATCCAAAAATATATGATTATATCTTATTAGATCAAATTTGATATAACTAGATATAATTAGATCCATAAAATGGAACGGTAAATATTATCTAATTTAATATTATAAAAAATAAGATCTAATAAGATATAATATTATATAATGATATCTTATTAGATCTAATATGATCTTCAATATCAAATCAGATGAAATTTATCGTTCCATTTTTGGGATCTAATTATATTTAATTATATAAAATTAGATCTAATAATCATATATTTTTGAATCCTCCATTTTTGGGATCCAATCGTTGATCAATTTATATTTAATTATATTAAAAAATATATGATTAATCAAAACTTTTTTACTTGGGCGGGTCATTATAAATTATCTAATTTTGGATTTTAGTTAAAAACAAGTAGAAAAGTTAAATTCGACTTTGCCGAATCAATGAATACCCTCCACAATGCCTTTTTAAAGGATAATTCATATTTTAACGTAAAAAAAATTTACAATTTTGATTAGAAGCATTTTATTTTGAGTAAAAACACTTTTTTTGTCATTAAAAAAAAAAAAAAAAAATACTATTTTTTTTTTAGTGTAAAACTTTTTTCGAGTGTAATGTTTTTTTGCTGTAAAAATATTTCTGAGTGAATGCACGTACATATGTACACAAAATAATGTGATTTTTGTAAATAAAAAACTAATTTTTTTTTGAGTGTAAAATTTTTTTTGTGTATAATATTTTTTTTCGAGTGGAATTTTTAAGCTACCAATACTTTTAAAACTAAACAAGTTTTAAAAGCATTGCTTTAAAACTAAACAAGTTTAAAAAGCATTGATAAATTACCACCAATGCTTTTAAAACTTGTTTAACACGTGGCATTTAAGATGGAACCAATTTGAAAGTCAGAGTTTTGCTTATAACTTTTGAACCACTGGACCGATTAAGCTGAAATTAATACCAAACAGACTTGGGGAACGGTAAAGATACACGTCAAGTTTCAGTAGTCTCATTTTTGTCTTTCGAAAGTTATCGTGTTTTTAATCTCGTAAATTCGCGAAAACCCCTTGCCGAAATTTACTCTTTTGCTCATAACTTTTGAACCACTGGACCGATTTAGCTGGATTGCAATACCAACCTGACCTGGTAAATGACGATCATATATGCCACAGTATATATGTTCGTCAGTAGCCTCTGTAAAGTCTTTCAAAAGTTAGCGTGTTTTCAACGAACTGACAGACAGACGGAAGGACGGGCGGACGGACATCGCTAGATCGACTTAAAATCGATCGGGGATCATGAATATATATATCTTATGGGTTTCTGGACCAATATTTCGATGTGTTACAAACGGAACGACAAACTTATATATACCCTCTATATATTTTTGAATAAAATTATTTTTTATGTTGAAATGTTAAAAATCAGTACAATCAGTATATATTTTAAAAATCAGTACAAATCACTGCACCGTTTTTTGATCAGTACACGTAACCAAAAATCAGTACATGCACTGACCAGATCAGTAATAATGGTCAGCCTAAGCAAGTACCTACACACAAAAAAAACCTAGTCAAATTACTAGAAAGAGTTTCGTAATCCCATTTTACCAATATTTGACAGTTTTCCTTGTTTTTTTTTTGTTAATTTTACATTTTTTTTTGTAATTTTACAAATTTTCAAGTTAATGTTACAAAAAAATCTAGTAAATTTACGAGAATTCCTTGTAAGTTTTATTGTGCCAAAAAAGTTGTAAATTTACAATTTTATTGGTAAAAAGCTTGTAAAATTACAAAAAAGCTCTCAATTTTTACCAGGAATTCTCATAAAAAAGGAGGTAGCAAGAAATCTAGTCGCGACAATTTCTTCTAAATTTTCTTGCGTAAAAAAGTTGTAAATTTACAATTTTATTGGTAAAAGACTTGTTAAAAGCTTGTAAAATTACTTGAAATTCTGGTCAAATAGGACACAGAAAAAAAAAAAAAAAAAATTTGAGTAAATTTTTAATACTATTGAGTAAAAAATTACTCAATTTTGCACCAGTAAACGATTTAATAGTATTGAGTAAACTTTTAATAAAAAATTATTAAATGCTAAATAAAAAATTTGAGTAAATAATTAATTCACAAAATTAAAACTTTACTTAAAATTTTTCAATATTTTTGAGTAACTTTTTAATTGTGTCAAGTAAAAATTTACTCAAAATGTATCAATTTATTTTTTTAAAAAGTTTAATAAGCTTCGATTTTTTATTTTTTTTAAATAGCTTTTTTCAAACTTTACCAAATATGCTTATGTCTTCAAGACAAAGGAACATTTTATAAAGATGATTTCAAACTATCATATACATATACAAAAAAAAACTATAAACTAAATGAGCACAGAAAAAAATAAAAAAAAATATTTGAGTAAATTTTTAATACTATTGAGTAAAAAATTACTCAATTTTGCACCAGTAAACGATTTAATAGTATTGAGTAAATTTTTAATGAAAATTTATTAAATGTTTGCGAAAAAATTTAAGTAAATTTTTAATTGACACAATTAAAAATTTACTCAAAATTTATCAACTTATTTTTTTTAAAAAGTTTAAAAAAGTTTTAAATTTTTTTTTTTGCAAAAAAAAAAAACAAAAAACTTGTTTTTTCAAACTTTACCAAACATATTTATGTCTCAAAGACATACGAAAATTTTATAAAGACGATTACAAACTTTCATATACAAATACAAAAAACTATAAACTAAACGAGAATTCAAAAAAACTATGAGAGTTTAAAAAAAATTAAAAAAACTATTAAATTTTTATTAAATTATTTACCTAAATTGTTTTTAAAATATTTGAGAAAATTTTTAATTGCGTCAATTAAAAAATTACTCAATTTTTCTTTTTAAATTTAAACAAGTGATTACTCAAATTTATTTCCTCCATATTTTTTTCTGTGAGAATTTAAAAAACCAAGAGAATAAAAAAAAAATAAAAAAAATATTAAATTTGTATTAAATTATTTACTCAAATTTTATTTTCAATTTTTGAGTAAATTTTTAATTGCGTTAATTAAAAAATTACTCAAATTTGTTTTAAAAATTTAAACAAGTGATTACTCAAATTGTTTTTCTCAATATTATTTTCTGTGGAGGTAGCAAAAAATAAAAATAACGAGATTTTCTTGTCATTTTACAAGTTTTTTTTTTTTGATGTAGTAAATTTTAATTTTTTTTAGTGTATTATTGTTTTTTGCGACTCTGATTTAAGAACGAGTAATATGCAGTAAAAATAATTTTTTTCTAAGTGTAATTGTTTTTTGCGACACTTAATAATGGTATTTCCTTTTTGAAGGTCACGGGTCCAAAATAATAAATAACAATAATTTATTATTATGTTGAAAGCATGACAGAAGTGTATTTTTTCGTTGTTAAATACAAATCTACAAAATTTAAATACTTTAAATCCTCAAAAAAAGTACAACGATATAAAACGTGTTTTTCAATACATACAAAAAATCATATAAAAATCTACAAAAAAAAAACAATTGCACAAAAATTTTATTTTTTTAATGAAAAAAAAGAATAACAAATACCAAAAAAAAAAAAAGTTCAATGCCAAAGACATTTTGCTAAGAAAATAAGAAAACCAGGCAAAATAATCACAGTTGACATTAACCTTGTTAACATAAAACAATTTTAAAATAAACCAAAAAAACAAAAACAATATTACAAAAAATGTTGCATTAGTCAGACAACAAAGAAACCCACCCCCTACAAATAGTTAACAAATTAAATTTTAAAGAAATAAATTTTTGAAATTCAAAAAAAAAAAAAAAATAATTGCGAAACTTTTTAAAAATGATTGACTTTGATTAATGCGTTTTCAATTGGTTAGAAAAGAGACAGAGAGCGAAAGATGCAATTTGCAAATATCAAAAGCAACAAGTATTTACGTTAATTAAAAATGGCATAAAACTCATTTGATCAATAAATTAAATTCATTTAGATGCCAAAGCTTTTTTTTTGTGTCGTCTCGTAATGATGCTTTTTATTTTTAATGATTAAACGTTTAACATTTTAGAGAAATCGCATTTTTGAAAATTCTTTATTGATTTCGTAGTTTTCAAATTTAGCAGTTCAATTTGTTTTTTAATTTTTGTTGTTATTGCATTAACTACAAAACTACAAAATCCATTAATAAAATACACTTAAAATAAGGCGTCCTTTACGAGCTTGTTTATGTAGTGGTCGAGCCAATTGAAAAGTGTGCCATGCCAAATGACTTTTCAATTGATTCAACAATAAAATCGAATGACCCTGATTGTTGAACAGATTTTGAAAATATATAAATAAAAAGAAAACACGAAAGAAAACTACAGTCAGTTGAGTATAACGAATTTATTATTAATTTTTTTTTTCAATATTTTGCTCTAATAATTTGATATTTTAGATTTGGCCTACAATTAGAAAAGTTTTGTAGAAACTGCACTTCACACTAAAAAAATAATAACTAAAAAATGGGAAAATTTACTAAATTTAAAGAAAATTGAAGATTTAGCGCTACAAATTTTTACACCCTCCAACTACAGTATGGGGGTATACAAACTTTGTCATTCCGTGTGTAACGCATCGAAATATCGGTCGGGGATCTCATAGAGCAATAGTTCTTAAACGGTGGGTCGCGGAAGAGTTTCAGGGAGGTCGCGAACAAATTTGTTAAAACCTTAAATTTTGGTAAATTTAAAACACATTTTTTTATTTGTTGTGCTAGAAAAATAAACAAATACTTTTATTAAAGAAAAATAATGTTTCCATCACTTAAGGTCCTTCCGTAATCATTGTGCAGTTGTTAATTTCTCGTTATGCCCAACACTTATTTGTGAAGAGTTTTGGCTGAGTCTGGGATCTGACAGTTCGTTTATATTAACTTTTTGATGCTGATTCCGAATCTGAATTTCAAATTTTTCTAGTACGTTAGGTTTTTTAGAAAATTAAAGGCAAAGTTTACAAAAACGTATTCTTGTGCATTTTAAAATTTTTTTTTGTTAAATTTTCGGATGCGTCTGAGATCTGACACTTTTTTCGATTTACTTTTTAATGCTGATTCCAAATCTGGATCCGAATAACGGATCTAGATTCGTGATCGAATAAAATTTCGATCAATACCAAACATTGGTACATCATTTTGAAAAAAGAACAATCATTACTCCAAATTGGATTGAACAGGTTTAACTGGTGTTTTTCTTTTATTTTCAGAAATAAAAAATCGATGAAAATAGTAAGTTTCGATATAAAATGCCGTAGTTCGGGATCTGGTTTCCAAATTTTTGAGAAAATTAAGGTCAAAGTTCACAAAAATTATGTTTTCTTATTTTTTAGAAGTTTTTTACTTGAAATTTTTTGTATGCGTCTGGGATCTGACCACACGGTTTAGATTAATCTTTCAATGCTGCTTCTAAATTTGGTTTCCAAATTTTTCCATTAGTTCAGGTTTTTGAAAAAACTGAGGTCAAAGTTCACGTTAATAATTTTTTTATGTTGAATAGGGGTCGCAAAGCAAAAGTTAGTGAGAAGCTCTGCCATAGAGTTTATACACTCAAAAAATTATGTCATTAACTGTTTGTAGTTTATTTAAAAAGTTTTACGTTTTGTCGTTTTTAAAAGAAAAAAACATTTGTTCAATGTTCAGTTTTATTAAATGACTATTTCTGTTCTTTGTTTCAAAAATAACAACATAAAAAATAAAGACTTTCATTAGCATTTAATTTTTAAAGTCATTTGTTTTTGTTCTGTTCGTAAAAATAAGTGATTTTTCTTTAATTTTTAATGATTTGTGTACCTTATTATTTTTTAAATTGTTGACCTTTTTTTAAAGAAAAGTAATTAGTTTTTACCTACTTGTGTTGGTTATTTTTTTGTAGACCAAAAATTAGAAAAAAAAATATTTATAGAAATATAAAAACATGTTTGTGACTTTGGCACGATGGGTAGAGTGTCTGGCCAGAATGTAGTTGATTGCGGGATCAATTCCCCAAAATTTTTTAAAATATAATTCAATAGAAAAATTGTAAAAGTAACCTACGAAATCATTAATTTTTAATGTTTTCCTAGGTAATTTTTTTTTTTTTAATTTGTTGGTAAAAATAACACACTCACCAGTCATTAATTTTTAATGTTTTTCTAGGTTATTTTTTCGAATTCGATGGTAAAAAAAAAATGAAAATGACGTTATTTTTTAACGTTCAATGTTATTTATTTTAGAAAATTTTATTAACAGTAAAAAATAAATGTTGATGTTTGTTAAAACAAGTGAATAATTACTGGGATGGTTTTTAATTGTTTTAAATGTCCCAGGCAGAAACTGCCAACCGTTCCACAGAAAAAGTCTCGACAAAGCACTTTATTTTTTGTGTATAAGGTAGTATAAAAGAAAGTGCTTTGCAAGCGCTTTGCCAATGTTTTCTATTTAAATCCGTTCAAAGTATAGTTTGTAATTAAAATTTATTAATTTTCATAACAATTGGAATATTTTTCATTTCCCTGCAGGATAAGTTATTGGTACTTGATAGTTCTTGTGATATGTCACTTAGACACAAAATTAACACCTTTTATATAAAAACACCTGTTTATTTTGTGAGGAAGTGTCTTAAACTCAAAATACATCACATGTGAAATGTCACTGGGTCTATCCCATTGGAACACAACACGTTTCGGTTCAATACATCACTTTTTTTTCGGGACTTTTGCTAAAAGGTTAATCTAGGACTATTATTTCGGGTAGTTTCAATAAGCATAAACTCATTATACCCTGTACCACAGAGTGGTGTAGGGTATAAAAATAAAGCCAAAAAAAAATGTGTATGGGACTTGAAAAACTTTTAGACATTTTTCCGGGATTTAGAAAATATTTCAAAGTATATCCAAAATTTTTTTATCCTAATAAATTAGTCAATCAATTTTTATCCTTATTTAATAAATTTCTTTATTCAAATAAACACCAAAAACAGTTGTGTCTTTAAAAAAGCAACGGCATACCGTTTACCGTGGTTATCATTTTGGACGCTGGGAGAGTACTAAACTGTGATGCTTTCCCAGCACACAAGCGAGCATAAAAGGTACTTTGCCAGCGCTCTCCCGTTCGTATTTTTCTGCCTGGGGTGTTTTTAATTTTTTTTGCCTACAAAATATTTTGAATGAAAGAAATTATGTCATTAACTGTTTGTAGTTTATTTAAAACAGTAATCAGTAATGTTATTTTAAAAGAAAAATCACTTATTTTATTAAGGATTTCTTTGTTCTACTATTTCTGTAGTTTAAAAAAATAAATCACAATGAATTACACGTTACATTCAATTTTTGCAGTAAAAAAAAATATTTTATAGTTTTAATGTTTTGAAATACAAAATAAGAGAATATTCATTCATTGTTTTGGTTAGTCATTAAATTAACATTAAAAATTGACTGTAATATGATTTTATTTCAAATGAAAAAACAGTGGAATGGTTTTTAAATAAAATTCCATTTGTTTTAAGTGAATATTCACTGGAATTTACCTACATAATTTTTTGAGTGCACTTTACTTTTCGATAGTTGTTGGGTACAAAATTAAAGGTAAAAATTGGTTTAGTGAAAAATGTTGTTACAAACAAATTAGAAAAAGAAAACAATTTAGACAAAAAAAAAATTTAGTTTAAATAAATTTTTGGTGAAATAACATTTTTGGCGGAAACAAATTTTTTAGTGGATATTTTTTTTTTGGCGAAATAAAGCTTTTTGAGTGCAAAATATCAACATCAGTAGCCGAATTTAAGCTTTGCATTTTTAAGGTTATGTGGACTAAGAAAATTATGTAAGTTACTACATGTCAGTTATTTGTATATTTTACAGTAGTAAGTTGTTTTCAACTACAAAGTCAGTTGTTTTTGTATGAAAAATATCAAACAACTATTTCTGTTAGTTATTTTAAGTCCTTTTTTGAACAACTAACAAAAAAGTACTGTAATGTAGTAACAGTTATTTACAGTAGTTAATTTTATTTTTTTTTATCTGAAAAAATTTCAAAGTTTTTTTTCGAAAAAATAAAAATAAATTTTTGTTTTTTTTAATTTGCACAACATTTAAAAAAAAAAATTGGAAAAAATTTGGTCTTCAATATTTTTTCTGAAAATTTTTTTGAAAAAAAAAAAAAATTATATATTGATTATTTAATTTTTTCTACATGTTAGTTGTTTTGACTACAAATGTAAGTAGTTTTTACTACATAAGTCAGTTGTTTTTTGTCAGTTAAAATAACTAACATTGTTAGTTGATTTAACTGAAAAAGTAGTTGACCCCAAAACAACTTACAAAGTAGTTATTTAAACTGACATTTTCGGTTGATTTACTAACATACTTTTTTTAGTGTGGAATCTACCAAAATTTTCGAGGTGTCCTTACAACCACGAACTTTTATAGTATTATCTCTTTTACGAAAACATCTTATTTTGCTGGGTTAAACCGGATTTTCTTTAAATATCAATTAAAATCATATTTTCTTCAACCTTTATTGTTTCATATTTGTACCGGAAATGCAAAAGTTTCCCATTTATCATTTCGAAAAGAAAACATGAAATAAAAAATGTTTTTTTTTTTTTGTAAATCATCACAAAATTTAATGCTAAATTAATTTTTGTCTTATATTAAATATAAAAAAAAAACCAAAACAAACACAAAGTTCGTGTCTGTGTGAAAATATGTTTGTTTTAATAATTATTTGCGGTTATTGTTGTATACAGTACTAATCAAGAAAAAGTATGCACTTTGCGACGTTTTGTACATATTTTTTTTAAATAATTACCTCATTAAAACGATTTAGATATTCTACTATTTAGAAATTCTAATTAAAAATCTGGAAAGTCTAACTGAAATTTAGAAAATCCCAGTCGAAACTCAGAAAAGCTCAATTAACCTTCAGAAAAGCTCTATTGGAGTTCAGAAAAGAATTTTTAGAAATCCTAATTAAAAATCTAGAAAGTCTAACTGAAATTTAGAAAATCTTAGTCGAAACTCAGAAAACCTTCAGAAAAGCTCAATTGTAGTTCAGAAAAATCATAAATTTAATTTAGAAATCCACGATTAAATTTCAGATAATTCCAATTGTAGACCAGAAATAATTCCAATTGAAGATTATTAAATTAAGAAATCTTAATTAAAATTCAGAATCACAGCCAAAGTGCGTACTTTTTTCGTAGCCAGTACTGTACATCTATTTGTTTATACATATTTAATTTTATTCTTTTTTACTTGGGTTTGATTTTATTTTTCTTGACATTCAGACACCACAACATGCCATTTACGCACACTTTAAACGATTTTTTTTTCGTTCTTTGGCCATTTAACGAGAACTTGGCACAGTTTATTGTTGTTGCCAGTGTGTGATTTAATATTTAAAAATTGAAACTACATTGATAGAAATTTGTACATGACAATAATGAACATCTACATTAGTTTTAGGAAAAATTACGTCAAAAAGGAACTTATGTCGGGTTTCATTGAATCAATGAAATATGTATCATTAGCATAAAAAGTTTTAAAAAGTTTCATGTTTGTAAAAATGTTTAGAGAAAATAAAAATTGTGTTTTATGAAAATGTTTCATAACTTAAATGTAAGTCTGGTTTTATTTTACAGCATCTCACTTTTTTTTTTTTAAACCTCATGTTTTCCAAAAAAATCGATAACTTAAAAAAACTTGGACAGCATTTTGTTGGTATTTAAATGTAGTTTTAGAAAAAAAATATGAAACAATTTTTTGAAGTAATTATCCCTTAATTTTACTGGTCAAAGTTAATCGAAAATTTTAATTTCTTAATTTTTTTTTTTGAAAAAATCTCAATTTACTCAAAATTAACTTTGAATAAAATACTGAAATTTGGTTGCATTTAATACGTACTAAAATATATCAAAAAATTAGCAAAATCGAAAGGGTTGGGTCTTGTCTAAAATTGTGTGATTTGGCATGAAATGCCCCGTATACTGCAACATTTTTGTACAAATTTTTGGTTTTGTTTTATCTAACTCAAATAAAAAGTAAATTTGGTGAGCATTTAATACGTACTAAAATATATAAAAAAAATGAGCGAAATCGAAGGGGGTCGTGTCTAAAATTGTATGATTTGGCATGAAATGCCCTGTATACTGCAACATTTTTGTACAAATTTTTGTTTTATCTAACTCAAATAAAAAGTAAATATTTTGAAGGTTTATACATATTGAAATTTGTGATGCCATAAAATTGTTTTATACACACAAATAATGTTTTATGAGTGGAAAATTTTCACACTGGATAAAAAACAGTGTGATAAATATGATTAATTTTGTTAAAAACTATTTTTAAAATTAAAAAAAAAAAAAAAAAAAAACATTAATTGAAATTTAGACAAGCAAAAAAGTTTAGTGTAAAAAATAATATTTTTAAACAAAAAATTTGTGAAAAAAAAAATAAACAAATAAAACAAGTAGAAAAGTTAAATTCGACTTGGCCGAATCTATGAATACCCTCCACAATGCCATTTTTAAGTAATAGTAAATTTTGAAGCGTGGAAAAAATAACAATTTTTATTAGAAATAGTTTATTTTGTGTAAAAAACTTTTTTTTTGTAATTTTTGAAAACAAAAAAACAATTACTTTACAATTTTTTTTGAGTGTAAAATTTTTTTCGAGTGTAAAATTTTTTTCGAGTGTAATTTTTTTTTAATTGTAACAATATTTTTGTTCGACAAAAATACTTTTTACTCTAAATGCCCTTTTTACTCTAAATGCCCTAAGAGTACCCTTAGAGCAATCAAATGTATGACCGACCCACAATATTTTAGTCCAAACATTTTCTCTGATCATACCTGCCCTCTATCTTTAACTCTTAAGGCGGCCCCCAATTTTTTTATTTTTTTGTAAATTTTTTTTATTTTATCAGCTTTTACCGGTCCAATGGTGCGTCCGAGAGGGGTCATTAGTTAGACCGACCCCCATTTATTTTTACTCTCCAACATTTTTTTAAAACAAAACTACGTCGTATCTATTTGTATTTTAGGAAATATCAATATAATTTCAAAGATAATTTCTGAAATACAATTGATTATTTCAGAAATACATTTGATAATTTCTGAAACACAATTGATAAATTTTGAAATACAAATGATAGTTTTTGAAATACAGTTGATAATATTTGAAATACAATTGATAGCTTCTGAAATACAATTGATATTTACTGAAATACAATTGATAATTTCTGAAATACAATTGATAATTTCTGAAATACATTTGATAAGTTCTGCAATACAATTAATAACTTCTGAAATACAATTGATAATTTCTAAAATACAATTAATGAATTCTGAAATACAATTGATAACTTCTGAAATACAATTGATTATTTCTGAAATACAATTGATAATTTCTGAAATATATTTTTTTTTTCACTTTTTCGACACTCTCCAATTTTTAAGCCAAAAAAGGAACCCAAAGACATTGGCCTACAACTTCAATATTTTTTGGTGGTAATATTAACCCTAAAGACAACTATTCCAACCCCGACGATTTTAAAATTTTATAAAAGGAAAATTTGCTCCACCCTATTAAACATACTTTCCGCGATCATTATACCATATTTTTTTGAAATTTTTTTTTTTAAGTTTTTAATTCTTGGGCAACTTGTAATTCGGTAAGATTTAAAACTTGTGTGGTACAAATTTCAGGACAATTGATATAAAATTAGAATAAATGTGCAATAAAATAAATAATTATTAGGGATGTGATTTCCAAATGCATGTTTTTTGTCGATAGTTTAAAAACGATATAGACTAATAATCTTTCCGAATCAAGAAATTTGTCTTAAAATGGCATCTATTTGTTTTTGCATATTTTTGCATATTTTGGTGAAAATGCATATTTTGGTTTTAAGTGCATATTTTGTGCATATTTCCAACTTTTAAGTGCATATTTTGGCATAAATTGACGAAAACACAATTTGAAATTTATTTGTTTCAAAAACTATTTTAAATTTTAAAAATTTATTTTTGGAAACAAGAAAAAAAAATTTTTTCTTTTAAATTTTTTTTATAGATTGTCTTAATTTTTAAGAAATCTTGCATACCCTAGTAAAAATATTATGCTAATTTTACTAAATAGATCTAATTTGATACGTAAAATGGTTGTATCAAATAATATCTAATTGTATTACTTTAGATCAAAAAATATAAAAATTGATACAATTTGATCCTGAATTTGGTCAAATCTATTTTTATATAATTCGATGAGCAAAACCAAAATACGAATCTAATCATATATGGAGCAATATCTAACCATATAAAGTGGATCAACCGTATCAAAGTGATAGATAAAATTTTATATAAATTCATACGGAAGCATGTTAACTCATATAAGATTGTATCAAATTATATAACATTAGACCAGAAAATTTTTACTCGGGTACATATTTATAGTTTTAAATGTTACTATTTAAACCCGGCGTTATTTTTTGCTTTTAAAAATTTGTTCGTATAAAAACAAGATTTTTATTGCACACATTTTATTTTTTAGTTCATATTTTTAGGTTTTTTAGTGCATATTTTGAATTTTGTAGCGCATATTTTAAGGGCATATTTTAAATTTTTTAGTCCATGAAAATCTAATCCCTAATAATTACACTCTACTTTGAAAACTCTAAAAAACCACTGTTTCGAAGCAATTCTTTTAAATCTACCCTAAAAATAAAACCATATTTACCCAGGCAGAAACTGCCAACCGTTCCAAAGAAAAAGTCTCGGCAAAGCACTTTATTTTTTGTGTAGAAGGTATTATGAATTCGAAAAAGTGCTTTCCAAGCGCTTTGCCAATGTTTTTCTATTTAAATCCATTCAAAGTATACATTTTTTTTATTAAAGTTTATTAATTTTTATAACAACTGGAACATTTTTTATTACCCTGCAGGATAAGTGGCCGGTCCTTGATAGTTCTCATGATATGTCACTTATACAGAATGACCTATATATTACAAACTTGACACCTTTTATGTAAAAACACCTGTTTCTTTCGTGAGGAAGTGTCTTAAACTCCGGATATATCACCCTTAAACTCCGGATACATACCCGTTTCGGTTCAATACACCACTTTTTTCGGGACTTTTCCAAATTTTTTCCTAAAAGCATTTTTAATAAATTTTTTATTCCAAAACGCAAAGAAAACTGCAAACAAATTTTTTCCGGGACTTAGAAAATTGTTCAAAGTTTGTTCAACATTTTTTTATCCTAATAAATGAGTCAATAAATTTTTTATCCTAATTTAATAAATTTCTTTATTCAA
Organism: Pegoplata infirma; assembly: GCA_963921195.1. NCBI lineage: Eukaryota > Metazoa > Arthropoda > Insecta > Diptera > Anthomyiidae > Pegoplata > Pegoplata infirma. The sequence continues at coordinate 55,614,105 of OY992539.1, forward strand.
ATAAATACCAAAAAAAGTTGTGTCTTATGGACTTATGTATACAATTTAGATATGTCCCATTTTTTTGTTCTAAAAGTGCTATAATAGTACCATATTTTTTGTTTTTAAAGCGCTTTCAAAGCTGGGATAGTAGTAAACTGTGATGCTTTCCCAGCACACAAGCGACCATAAAAGGTACTTTGCCAGCACTCTCCCGTTTGTATTTTTCTGCCTGGGTAGTTTTGTTTGCTAAATAAATGTTTCAACCAGTGTTGAAAATACTGCCTAGATTTTCAGCAAAAACACATAATTTGTACTGTTTTGTCAGCATAAACATTATCAAAACAAAACAGCAGTCAAGAACTGAGCTGTTAAAAATTGTCAATTTTCTTCAGCAGCAGTACAGTAAAAGTTTTTTTTTTGAAATTGACAAACTTGCCAGCACACAGTTCAGCTTCAGTTTAAAAAAACAAAAAACAGCACACACGACTGAATTGTCTGGTTACTGCGCTGCACAAGTTATGTTTGTTGTACGGGACTTGCAGCATGGAAAATAAAAATTGAACTCGACTCGTCAGCATGAAATTTTTTTTATTTGGCTGCTGAAAATTAAATGAACGCACTTATAAGTAGATATTTCTTTGTACAAGTAATGGCATGTTGTATTATATAATTAAGAATAATGTTTCAAACGTAAAGATAATGCTTTAACAAAAATGTTAAGAAATTTTTCTAATGGTTTGAAAATTTTTTAAATTTAACTAAAAATTATTTAAAAAAAAGTTTTAAAATTTTCTAAGTTCTAAGTAAGTTTTAACGGTTTAAAGTTTCATTAAAAATGCTTAAAAAAAATTTTAGGTTCCAAAATTTTTTGGAAAATATTTGAAGTAAACAAATAAAAAAAAATTTAAGTGCCAAAATTTTTATTTGAAAATTTTTTTAAAACACAAATTTTTTTTTTACTTTATTAAGAAAATTTTTTGAAAATTTGGTTTGCAGTTAAGTGTTTTATTAACAGATCCAAAATTCCAAGTTTCATAAAATTTTTTAAAATAAGTGTCAGACACAATTGTTTTTTACTAACTAACGAAAACTAATATGATGAAAACAAAAAGTTAAATATGGGCTGAAACGCGTTAACGGTCACACCAAAAAACCGATTTAGATATAATTATGTCAAAATTTTAGAACAAATAAGTGCAAATAAAATTTTTTTTCTTGAAATATTTTTAGAGTTATAGAGATGGGAAGTTTTCATTTTTTTGCAAAGATCATATTTGGTTGAATTGTTATTGACACTTTGATGCGATAAAAATTTATTTTTAAAAAACGAATTTTAAAGTATTTTTGACGACCTTTTCACTGGCATTGGTGCACTGAAAAAAATAACTTTACTGAAATTAAATAAACACTGTTATTAATTTAAAAACACAATTTTTTTTATAATTTACTTCAACTTAACTTAATATAAGGTGGTTTTACTTAAAACAAAGAAAATAAACTTGAAGATAGTACATGCAAATACTTAAAAAAGCACAAAAGTTTTCCTTAATTTGTTTTTTTAAATTAAGTTAAATATTCTTTACATTAATGGCGGATTGATTGCATTTAAGAATAAAAGGGTTCATTAAAAAATTTTGTTTTACTTAAAAGAAAAAAAATTAAATTGTGTGCAAAAAAAATAAATAAGTACGTAACTTACTTAAAAATAGTATAGACATTTTCAAGACATTGAATCAAATAAGTACTAATCTTTAATTCCAAAACGCATTTTCTTTAATTTAATCAATTTTTGTTTTAAGTTAAGAAAAAAGTAACCTTTATTTTATTGATTTCATTGACTTTATTTGAATCCATATCTTCATCAGTTTAAGAAAGAATTGACTTAACTTAAGAAAAAAATACTTGAGGTATTTTGGGGACCCCATCTGGGGGCCCCATCTAAAGACCCCATGAGACCCTAACTTTAAATCCAAATTTCGATTTTCGCGGAATATTCAAATGCCTATAACTCTGCAAATACTGCAGATACGAAAAAAATTCTAAAGGCATTTTTGTAGTCCTTAACTTGTAGAATATGACCGCCGAAGACCCGAAAGCTCTCCGAGTTATAGTTTTCGAGTTATTTCATGATCAAATTTCTCAAGACCCCATTCCCAGATCTCGAAAACTAAGCCAGATAGAGCGATTCTGACCAAAATTTTGGATCAAAATCAATAGTGACCCTATAATAGTGTACGCACATACTCATGGGCGGACCCCATATATTGGGGGCCCGTAGGGTCCTCACATTGGGACTCCATAGGGTCCACAGAATCCGTAAGTTTAAGGAAATTTTTACTTATTTTAAAAAAATATTTTTCCTCTGGATAAAAACAATTAAACTTATAATAAGTACAATTTTACTTACTTTTAAGATATATTTAAGTAAATGCATTACTATGTTTTAGGAAAAAATATACTTGGAAGAAGAATTAAAATCTTTGGAGCCCTCGCATACCCTTCTTTTTTTAAATTAAGTTCAACATGCTTTAAAAATGGTAAAACATTTTTTCAGTGTGGTTTTTTAAAAAAATAAACATTTTAACTTAAATTTCAAGGTCAAATTATTAAAAAAAAATTTATCTTATAAGCGTCTATTTTGAGATTTTTTTTAAAAAGCCTGACGTTTTTTTCATTTAAAAACATTTTTTTAAAATGGATCGAGTGTTCTTTATTGCGAAAATATTTTTTTATTTGTTTTTATACACGCGGTAGTCGTACTTTTTGAGTGTTATTTTATACAAAACAATTATTTTTAAATGTAAAATCTCAGTTAAAATAATATCAAAATAGGCGCTTTAAAAGACAATTTTTTTTAATAATTTGACCTTGAATTTTAAGGTCAAATTTATATTTTTTTAAAAAACCAACAATGCCATTGAAAAGGTCGACAAAAATCCTTTAAAATTCGTGTTTTAAAATAAATTTTTATCGCATCAAAGTGTCAATAAAAATTCAACCAAATGATCTGTGCATAAAAATGAAATGATCGGTGCATAAAAATGAAAACTTTCCATCTCTGTAACTCTAAAAATATTTCAAATTTTTTTTTTATACCCTCCACTTAGTGATAGAGGGTATATATAAGTTTGTCATTCCGTTTGTAACTCATCGAAATATCGATCTGAGACCCCATAAAGTATATATATTCATGATGCCCGATCGATTTTAAGACATTCTAGCGATGTCCGTCTGTCTGTCTGTCTGTCTGTCTGTCTGTGGAAAATGCTGTCGCGGACAAAATATTGCACAGAGATGACTGAAACTTAACATATTTATTGGAAGTTCTCCCGAGAAGTTTGGTATTGCATTTGAGCGATATCGGTTCAGCGGTTCAAAAGTTATAAACGAAAATGTAAGCACACCTCAAAAATTTCAGTACATTCAACATAACCTAAAAATACAAAATGCTTTAATTCGGCTATTTGTTGACATATGTGAACATAATTGAACACCAAATGGTATTTAAACAAGTACGAACATATTTTTTGACAAAAAAAGAAAAAAATCGCGGATTTTTTTTTACTAAAATTTTTTCGCGGAATTTTTTTTTTCAATAATTTTTTTTTTCAATAATTTTTTTTTTTTTAAAGTAATTTCCTTTTAAATAAAGTTTTTTGCAATAATCTTTTTGAAATTGTGGAGGGTATCACTTCATTCGGCAAGGCCGAATTTAACTTTTTTACTTGTTTATTTTAGACTTGAAGTTTATTTTTTATAATTTTTTCAACTACGCATTAATTTATTTATTTATTTAATATAAAAAATATTGATTTTTTACTGATATAAATTAATTGAATTAAATAGATTTTTTCTTTTTAAATGAACCTTGCATTTTTTTATTTATTGAACCTTTTTTCTTCTTATGCATACAAGAAGTTCTCTCGTTACAATGTACGAGTTTATTTTCGTTTATATTTATTTGCTTGTCAGCAGCTCACCACTTTTTGAATTGTAACTTGCAGTGGATTTCTCAAAACAACGTTTGTGCTGTTTGTGTGCTGCCTAATTTTTTTACTGTTGCTGGTTTGTCAGTATTTGTTTTTTTTTAAATCAACCACCATCAGCACAACACAAAAAAGTTCAGCAACAAAAAAGTGACTGGACTGTTTTGTTAGAAATGTAAACTGGACTGGTGGGTTGCAGTATTTTTTTTAAATTATTGACAACTTGACTGGAAGTGAAAATTAAAAATGTGTAATGAATTTCAGTTTTTTAATCACTGGTTTCAACGTCAGATCTGGCAAATTTTGAAGTTGTAATATCTGGTTGTTTTATTTTGAGACTTACAGTTCGTATACTTAATACTAAAATAATTATACGCCATAGTGTTATGTATCCTATGACACCGCGTATACGTGTTATGAATTAAATAAATAATACGTATACGTCTCAATATTATTTGGGTAATTATACACTCAAAATAATCACTCTGTTAAATTACAGAGATACTCTGCTGAGCCAGCAGAAAATACCATAGATTTCCAACCAGCAAGATTTTTTGTTATTTTACGAAGAAAACTCTGTAAAATGATCTCGATAAAAAAAACTGTAAATTTATAGAATTATCTGTAAAATATTGATAAAACCGAAAAGAATTTTATCAAAAAAACTCTGTAAATTCAGTTTCAGTTAAATGCCTTTTATGAGTTCAAAATTTTACAAAAAAAACTCTATAAATTTACAAAATTTTAGTTAAACCCATTTTATGAGTAAAACTTCTCTGCATCAAAAACATTTATTAAAATTAAAAAAATTAAAAGTAAAATTTTGTTAAATTTGCCCGCTTAAATTCTTCCACATTGTAAATACTTTTTTATTTTTTGTGAATATTACGAGTTTTTAACAAGTAACTCCAAATTTTACACGTCGTAATTTAAGACACTTTTTAAAGAGAGATTTATCGGTCATATTTGGAAGTTTTTTTAAGTGATTTTTATTTTTACAGAGCAATAAGTAAAATTACAAATGAAATTTAGTATTTGGTTGCGAGAAAAAAACAAAATATTTTTTCTAAAATACGTATTTTAACAAAAAAAATGTTTATTATCTGTAAAATAGAGATTACAAAGAAAAAAGTAAAATTACAGATAAAATTTTGTTTTTCGGTCACAAGAAAATACAAAGCATTTTCTTAAAATCTGTATTTCGACAGATAACTTTGTCAAATATCTGTCGAATTGAGATTACAGTCATTTTACAGAGTATTTAACAGATTAATTATTTTGAGTGTAGAAACAAAAAATTACCAACTATTTTCAAACGGTAAGAGGATTTGTTTTAAATTAAATAATTTTTTTTTTAACGCTAAAATTTTCTAGCAGATATTTATAAAAGAATAGTATAACATAAGATCAAGAACAGACATTTTTGTATCGTTTTAAAGTTTTTTTTTTTTTTTTTAAAGTAGTCCAAGTTTGGAGCGCTTATCGACAAACAAGTTGCAAAAAAATTTTCAATTTTTTTTTTCTTCAAAAATCACCCACTGTGCGCAATTTTAAAGCTTGTGGAATGTTGGTTTTATTTTATAAATACACATTTATATGTTTATATATTTGTGCCATTAAGAAAATATTTTCCCAACATAAATCAAGGCGCTTAGAAATTTTTTTTCTCAAATATTTCTTTAGGAAATCCTCTATTTTTAAATCGTTGGCGAGTAGAATTACGTACGTATTTGAAATGTCATTCAATTTATACTTTTTTACTAATTAAATAGAAACTGTACTCACTCATCGGCTTCATCGCCCATAGCTGTAGCAAAACGTGGTCGTACATATTCCCAGCAACCTTGATTTTTATGTTCTTCTTGAGCCCATAAAATTTCAGCATTTTCATATTTTTGTATTTCGTGTTTAACCAAATCGTAAGGGAAGGGAGAAATCTGTAAAGAATTGGATGTATGTTATCTAAATGTAAATATTTTTTTCACACCATTTCTATTGAATAATGGAAAATTAAAATTTTATTTAGAATTAACCTATATTGACAACTAACAATGATCAAAAACTTTAAATTAGAATTAAAAAAAAAATAATTATTTCTTAATAGCCTGCCTTATTTGATACTAACCCCCCTATTCTAATAAAATTGTCATCTATAACAAATGACAAAATTATAACAAGCAAATTTTCTACGTAAATATCTTCACAATTAGAGAATTTTGCAAAACATTTTTCATGACAAAGGTTTTGTCAAATTGTTTTTATGTATTTACAAAGTTTTTTTATTAATAAAAATTATTAATATCGCGAGAAATCAAAATACAAAATTCTATAACAAATTGTTATAATGACAATTTTTTCTAGAATAGGGGAGTAAAATTAATTTTTTGAAACCATTTGATGATTAAAATAGATTAATTTCAATTCGAAGAATTAACAAGTAGAAAAGTTAAATTCGACTTTGCCGAATCTATGAATACCCTCCACAATGCATTTTTTAAAGGGTAGTACATTTTTTAACGTGAAAAAATTAACAATTTTGATTAGAAATATTTTATTTTGAGTAAAAACTCTTTTTTTGTCATTTTTTTTTTAAAGAAAAATTACTAATTTTTTTTTGAGTGTAAAATTGTTTTCCAGTGTAATGTTTTTTTTTTACAGTAAAAATATTTCTGAGTGAATGCACGTACGTATGTACACAAAATATTGACATTTTTGTAAAAAAAACTAAATTTTTTTGTGTAAATTTTTTTTTGAGTGTAAAATTTATTTGAGTGTAAAATTGTCATTTTTTTTAAGAAAAATTACTAATTTTTTTTTTGAGTGTAAAATTTTTTTCAGTGTAATGTTTTTTTTACTTTAAAAATATTTCTGAGTGAATGCACGCACGTATGTACACAAAATATTGACATTTTTGTAAAAAAAAAAAATATTTTTTTTTGTGTAAATTTTTTTTGAGTGTAAAAATTTTTTGGGTGTAAAATTTTTTTTTGAGTGTAAACTGTAATTTTTTTTTTTTAAAGAAAAATTACTAATTTTTTTTTGAGTGTAAAATTTTTTTCCAGTGTAATGTTTTTTTTACTGTAAAAATATTTCAGAGTGAATGCACGTACGTATGTACACAAAATATTGACATTTTTGTAAAAAAAAAACTAAATTTATTTTGTGTAAATTTTTTTTTGAGTGTAAAATTTTTTTGAGTGTAAAATTTTTTTTGAGTGTATAATTTTTTTCGAGTGTAATTTTTAAGTTACCAATGCTTTTAAAACTAAACAATTTTAAAAAGCATTGCTTTAAAATTAAACAAGTTTGAAAAGCATTGTTTAGTTATCACCAATGCTTTTAAAACTTGGTAAAACACGTGGCATTTTAGATGAAACTAATCTGAAATTCAGGGTTTTGCTTATAACTTTTGAACCACTGGACCGATTGAGCTGAAATTTAATACCAAACAGACCCGGGGAACGACAAAGATACATGCTTCAGTAGTCTCATTATTGTCTTTCGAAAGTTATCGTGTTTTTTATCTCGTAAATTCGCGAAACACCCTTGCCGAAATTTACTCTTTTGCTCATAACTTTTGAACCACTGGACCGATTTGGCTGGATTGCAATACCAACCTGACCAGGTAAATGACAAACATATATGCCAAACTTCAGTAGCCTCTGTAAAGTCTTTCAAAAGTTAGCGTGTTTTCTACGGACAGACAGACGGACGGACGGACGGACGGACGGACATCGCTACACCTTTTCCAATTGAAATTCAGAAAAGATCAATTGTAATTCAGAAATCTCAATTGAAATTTAGAAAAGCACAATTGAAATTCAGAAATCGTAATTGAAATTCAGAAATCGTAATTGAAATTCAGAAAAGCCCAATTGAAATTCAGAAATCACAATTGAAATTCAGAAAAGCCCAATTGAAATTCAGAAATCACAATTGAAATTCAGAAAAGCCCAATTGAAATTCAGAAAACACAATTGAAATTCAGAAAAGCACAATTGAAATTCAGAAAAGCCCAATTGAAATTCAGAAAAGCACAATTGAAATTCAGAAAAGCCCAATTGAAATTCAGAAAAGCACAATTGAAATTCAGAAAACCCCAATTGAAATTCAGAAAAGCACAATTGAAATTCAGAAAAGCACAATTGAAATTCAGAAATCGTAATTGAAATTCAGAAAAGCCCAATTGAAATTCAGAAAAGCACAATTGAAATTCAGAAATGCTCAATTGAAATTCAGAAAAGCATAATTGAAATTCAGAAATCGTAATTGAAATTCAGAAATCGTAATTGAAATTCAGAAAAGCCCAATTGAAATTCAGAAAATCACAATTGAAATTCAGAAAATCACAATTGAAATTCAGAAAAGCCCAATTGAAATTCAGAAAAGCACAATTGAAATTCAGAAAAGCACAATTGAAATTCAGAAAAGCACAATTGAAATTCAGAAATTCACAATTGAAATTCAGAAAATCACAATTGAAATTCAGAAAAGCACAATTGAAATTCAGAATATCCCAATTGAAATTCAGAAAATCACAATTGAAATTCAGAAAAGCCCAATTGAAATTCAGAAAATCACAATTGAAATTCAGAAAAGCCCAATTGAAATTCAGAAATCGTAATTGAAATTCAGAAAAGCCCAATTGAAATTCAGAAAAGCACAATTGAAATTCAGAAAAGCACAATTGAAATTCAGAAAAGCCCAATTGAAATTCAGAAAAGACCAATTGAAATTCGGAAATCGTAATTGAAATTCAGAATAGCCCAATTGAAATTCAGAAAATCACAATTGAAATTCAGAAAATCACAATTGAAATTCAGAAAAGCCCAATTGAAATTCAGAAAAGCACAATTGAAATTCAGAAAAGCACAATTGAAATTCAGAAAATCACAATTGAAATTCAGAAAATCACAATTGAAATTCAGAAAAGCCCAATTGAAATTCAGAAATCGTAATTGAAATTCAGAAAAGCACAATTGAAATTCAGAAAATCACAATTGAAATTCAGAATAGCCCAATTGAAATTCAGAAAATCACAATTGAAATTCAGAAAAGCCCAATTGAAATTCAGAAAATCACAATTGAAATTCAGAAAAGCCCAATTGAAATTCAGAAATCGTAATTGAAATTCAGAAAAGCCCAATTGAAATTCAGAAAAGCACAATTGAAATTCAGAAAAGCACAATTGAAATTCAGAAAAGCCCAATTGAAATTCAGAAAAGACCAATTGAAATTCAGAAAATCACAATTGAAATTCAGAAAAGCCCAATTGAAATTCAGAAATCACAATTGAAATTCAGAAAATGTAAACAAACCAAATGTAAACAACCCAAATATTAGTCACCACTACATAGACAGATTAAACAAATGATGTACAATTAATATGTATATGAGAGTATCGTATTGCAGAGATCAGACAGAAAATACACTAATAAAATGTTGTTGGTAAAATCAAGTGAAACTGACTTTATTTTTTTTTATCTACATAATTTTTTATTAGTATTGCGAACAAATATATTTACTCTACCACGTAACATAAATATTGCTATATACATTAGGCTGGGTCGTATTCCAACAAAGTGCTCAGATCAACTATTAATAGTGAAAAAAAGTTGGTACAAGTAAATACAAGCCATTTAATTCCAAAATGAACAAAATCGGTCCATGGCTTTCGTTCTCGCATCGCGGGTCAAAATTGCGGTTTTTGAAAAAATGGACATAATTTAAAAAAAAAAATTTTTTTGTATCGCATTAATTCAAAGATATTTAGAAAAATTTTGTTTGTTTTTTTTTCGGATATCGATAACCCACATTTTTAACATGGAGCTCAAAACTACTTTTTCACTATTTTAAAAATTTAGTGAAACAAAATTTTTAAATATATTAGTTTATCCACTTGATGTCATTGAATACATCTCAGGGATTGTAGACAAAAATTCTTAGTTAAATTCCTTCGTCCAGTTGGTGTGTGGAGCGATTTGAATTAAGCGGATTTCCAGAATATGTGTTTTTATCGACATTTTTGACTAATTTGTAGTTGTTAGAAACATTTTACTTAAATTAACCAACTTTTTTTGTTCAAATGGTTGTTGTGGACCATAGTAACTCTGCTTTGAAATAATAGGCTTTTTTTGCTCATAGTCAAATGGACTTTTTTGACATATTAAATAATATGTTTTTCACTTTTAGCTTTACACAGTAAAAACGACGAAGACGTAATGAAGTTTCGGATGCCATTTTTTTATTTTATTTAGTTTTAAACACTTTCCGCTTAAGTGCGCTTACTTTAAAACGTTAATTTTAATGCGATCGTTTAAATGCATTCCCCGCTCAAACGATTCACTCGCAGATGTACATATCTTTCATTTTATAATCATAGTCAACATGGACTTTTTAACATTCTAAATAAGTTTTTGACTCTTAGCTTAACCCAGGAACAACGACGAATCGTTTAAGCGGGGAATGCATTTAAACGATCGCATTTAAATTAACGTTTTAAAGTAAGCGCACTTAAGCGGAAAATGCTTAAAACTAAATAAAATAAAAAAAAAATGGCATCCGAATTTCATTACGTCTTCGTCGTTTTTACTGTGTAAAGCTTAAAGTAAAAACATATTATTTAAAGTGTCAAAAAAGTCCATTTGACTATGAGCAAAAAAAAAGCTGTTTGAATTTTTTTGGGCTTTCGTTCAACAAGGGTTAAAGATGCCCTTCAAGAAAACTTTGTATAAATTTGTAATTGTTCATTATTTAAACACATACACGATTTTAAAGTGAGAAATTTTAAAAAATTTCATTGGAGGAATTTTTTGACCCCGTGCCGGCAAGGGTTAACGCTTGAAATTTTTTGGGCGTTCGTTCAACAAGGGTTCAAGATGTCCTTTATGAAAACTAATTTGTAATTGTTGATTATTTAAACACATACAATATTTTAAAGTGAGGAATTTTCAAAAATTTCATTGGAGGAATTTTTTAAACCCCGTGCCGGCAAGGGTTAACGTTGTCCAAAAAGCCTATTATTTCAAAGCAGAGTTACTATGGTCCAAAACAACCATTTGAACAAAAAAAGTTGGTTAATTTAAGTAAAATGTTTCTAACAACTACAAATTAGTTAAAAATGTCGATAAAAACACATGTTCTGGAAATCCGCTAAATTCAAATCACTCCACACACCAACTGGACTGAGGAATTTAACTAAGAATTTTTTTCTACAATGCCTGAGATGTATTCAATGATATCAAGTGGATAAACTAATATATTTAAAAATTTTGTTTCACTAAATTTTTAAAATAGTGAAAAAGTAGTTTTGAGCTCCATGTTAAAAATGTGAGTTTTTTTTTGGCCTCACGTTTGGGTGGGTTATCGATATCCGGAAAAAACAAACAAAATTTTTATAAATATCTTTGAATTAATGCGATAAAAAAAAATTTTTTTTTTTTAATATTTTTTTTTTAAATGTTGTTTTTTTATTTTTAGTACTAAAATGTACATAAAAATAAAATGTATTTAATTTTTTTTCTTAAATTATGTCCATTTTTTCAAAAACCGCAATTTTGACCCGCGATGCGAGAACGGAAGCCATGGACCGATTTTGTTCATTTTGGTTTTAAATTGCTTGTGTTTATTTGTACCAACTTTTTTTTCACTATTAATAGTTGACCTGAGCACTTTGTTGGAATACTACCCAGCCTAATGTATATAGCAATATTTATGTTACGTGGTAGAGTAAATGTTTTTGTTCGCAATACTAATAAAAAATTATGTAGATAAAAAAAAATAAAGTCAGTTTCACTTGATTTTACCAACAACATTTTATTAGTGTATTTTCTGTCTGATTTCTGCAATACGTAGAGAATAAAGTTCGATACTCTCATATACATATTAATTGTACATCATTTGTTTAATCTGTCTATGTAGTGGTGACTAATATTTGGGTTGTTTACATTTGGTTTGTTTACATTTTCTGAATTTCAATTGTGATTTCTGAATTTCAATTGGGCTTTTCTGAATTTCAATTGTGCTTTTCTGAATTTCAATTGGGCTTTTCTGAATTTCAATTACGATTTCTGAATTTCAATTGTGCTTTTCTGAATTTCAATTGTGATTTTCTGAATTTCAATTGGGCTTTTCTGAATTTCAATTGTGATTTTCTGAATTTCAATTGGGCTATTCTGAATTTCAATTGTGATTTTCTGAATTTCAATTGTGCTTTTCTGAATTTCAATTACGATTTCTGAATTTCAATTGGGCTTTTCTGAATTTCAATTGTGATTTTCTGAATTTCAATTGTGATTTTCTGAATTTCAATTGTGCTTTTCTGAATTTCAATTGTGCTTTTCTGAATTTCAATTGGGCTTTTCTGAATTTCAATTGTGATTTTCTGAATTTCAATTGTGATTTTCTGAATATCAATTGGGCTTTTCTGAATTTCAATTACGATTTATGAATTTCAATTGGTCTTTTCTGAATTTCAATTGGGCTTTTCTGAATTTCAATTGTGCTTTTCTGAATTTCAATTGTGCTTTTCTGAATTTCAATTGGGCTTTTCTGAATTTCAATTACGATTTCTGAATTTGAATTGGGCTTTTCTGAATTTCAATTGTAATTTTCTGAATTTCAATTGGGCTTTTCTGAATTTCAATTGTGATTTTCTGAATTTGAATTGGGCTATTCTGAATTTCAATTGTGATTTTCTGAATTTCAATTGTGCTTTTCTGAATTTCAATTACGATTTCTGAATTTCAATTGGGCTTTTCTGAATTTCAATTGTGATTTTCTGAATTTCAATTGTGATTTTCTGAATTTCAATTGTGCTTTTCTGAATTTCAATTGTGCTTTTCTGAATTTCAATTGGGCTTTTCTGAATTTCAATTGTGATTTTCTGAATTTCAATTGTGATTTTCTGAATTTCAATTGGGCTTTTCTAAATTTCAATTACGATTTCTGAATTTCAATTACGATTTCTGAATTTCAATTATGCTTTTCTGAATTTCAATTGGGCATTTCTGAATTTCAATTGTGCTTTTCTGAATTTCAATTGGGCTTTTCTGAATTTCAATTACGATTTCTGAATTTCAATTGTGCTTTTCTGAATTTCAATTGTGCTTTTCTGAATTTCAATTGGGGTTTTCTGAATTTCAATTGTGCTTTTCTGAATTTCAATTGGGATTTTCTGAATTTCAATTGTGCTTTTCTGAATTTCAATTGGGCTTTTCTGAATTTCAATTGATCTTTTCTGAATTTCAATTGTGCTTTTCTGAATTTCAATTGTGATTTCTGAATTTCAATTGGGCTTTTCTGAATTTCAATTGTGATTTCTGAATTTCAATTGGGCTTTTCTGAATTTCAATTATGATTTCTGAATTTCAATTGCGCTATTCTGAATTTCAATTGGGATTTCTGAATTTCAATTGTGATTTCTGAATTACAATTGATCTTTTCTGAATTTCAATTGGAAAAGGTGTAGATCGACTTAAAATCGATCGAGGATCATTAATATATATACTTTATGGGGTCCTAGACCAATATTTCGAGGTGTTACAAAAGGAATGACAAACTTATATATACCCTCTATCACTAGAGTGGAGGGTATAAAAAATTTTATTACAGTAGATAATTTCAAAAATGGGACTCGTACTCCTTAATCAAGTGATATGACACTAGGGTTATATAGTCGCAACAAAAAATCGACTTTTCGACTTTTCGGCTTTTTTCAATTTCTAAAAAGTAGATTTTTCGACTTTTCTACTTTTTTCAAAATTTAAAAAGTTTAGTTTTGACTTGTTGTAAGCATTTAGGTGCTATTTTTGTTTGTTGTATTTTATTTATCAAAAGTCGAAGAAATCGAAAATGTTGAAAAGGTTGAAAAAATCGAAAGCAAAAGAGTCGACTTTAGGTTTATAGAACCCTATCACTGAGGTGTTAACAATAATCAAAAATATTGGTAAATATTGCACTTAACACTTTCTGACTCATGAATTTGGCATCAACAAAAAAGCATCAACAAAAAAAGCCACAAAAAATTGGATATTTAAACCCCACCTTCACCCTCATTTTTATTGATAAAAATTGCACTTTTATACGAACAACTAAGTTAGGTAATTTTTATATTTTTCAAAAAACTACGAGCTTTAGTAAAATTGGGGATAAAACATTTCTTTCTTTTTTTAACTTGGAAATGGTGTATTATTTAGTTTTTTTTTAATTTATTTTACCTGTTCAATACGTGCTATAGCAATATCTTTTTCCGCTTTTTTATCTTTTCTAGCATTGAAGAGTTCAAAGTAGACTTTGCCGCAACAGAACACTAATTTCTTCACATTAGCTGGGCTTTGTGAAGCCACACCGTCCTCGGGTATAATACGTCTAAATTCAGAGCCTTCCGTAAAATCTGAATATGGACTTTTGGCTAAAGGATGTCTCAAACCGGACTTGGGCGTACATAATATCAAAGGTTTTCGAAATGGTAATGCAATTTGACGTCTTAAGATATGAAAAAGGTTTGCGGGTGTAGTACAATTTGCTATAATCCAATTAATTTCACTTAATTGTTTTAGTGGAACATTTTCAACTCCTTCGGGTAAAACATCTGGATCATCATTACACATTTGAAGAAATCGTTCTGGACGACAGGAGGAATGTTCGGGGCCCATACCTTCCAGACCATGGGGTAACAGAACAACTAAACCAGATTGTCTCACCCATTTCATTTCACCACTCGATATAAATTGATCAAATATACATTGAGCTGTATTGCAAAAATCACCAAATTGTCCCTCCCATAAAACCAAGGCATTGGGATTACACATAGAGTAACCATGTTCAAAACCCAAAACGCCAAATTCACATAAACTACTATTACAAACACTATAATATGCCTGATCGGGATATAAATGTTGCAACACATTGTAGGTGACTTTATCAATAGTTTGATGATGTAAAATATGATGACGATGAGAGAATGTACCACGTTCAACATCTTCACCGGAAAGACGTACATGTATGCCTTCTTTTAATAGAGTACCAAAGGCAAATGCTTCACCAAAAGCCCAGTCAGCGACTTTAGCCTTAAGCATTTCTTGGCGACCTTGAAGGATACGTTCAATACCTCTGAAAATAAAATGTGTATATAATATACATATATTATGAAATGGATTTTGGAATATCCGAGAAAAACTTACTTGTGTATTACAAATTTAGCTTCTTTTGGGGGAGGAAATGAAAACTTGTTAGCAATATGCAATAAGGTTTCTTCTTTGACACCAGTTGGAGCTACTTTCATTGGATCACGACCTTCAAAGAAACCTGACCAAGGAGAATCTATCCAGTCTTTATACTTTAAGAATAGAAATAAAATATATTTTATTGGTAAATCTGTACTAAATTTATAATTACAAATAAAAATAAAAAAATAATTCTTCTTTTTATCAACAAATGGTGTTTGTTGATATAACAAATTCAATTGTTAAGAAAAAAATACGTTCTTTTATTTATCATATCAACAATTGCTGCTTGTTGATACCACAAATTTCATTGTTGAAAATAAATATGTTAGAAGCACGCGTTAAAAAAATGTTTGTTATACAAAATTTATGCAAAAAAATATTTATGAAAAAAAATGTATGACAAAAAAAAATATTGATGAAAAAAAAACATTAAAGAAAAAAAAAATTGATGAAAAAAAATTTATGACAAAAAAAATATGGATGGTGAAAAAAAAAATTTATGAAAAAAAAAATAGTGATGAAAAAAAAATATTGACGAAAAAAAAAATTAATGAAAAAAAAATATTGACAAAAAAAAAATATATTGATGAAAAAAAAAAATATTAATGAAAAAAAAATATTGATAAAAAAAAAATATTGACAAAAAAAATATCGATAAAAAATATTGACGAAAAAAAATATTGACGAAAATAAAATATTGATAAAAAAAAAAAATATTGATGAAAAAAAAAATATTGACGAAAAAAAATATTGATGAAAAAAAAAAAAATATTAATGAAAAAAAAAAAATATTGATGAAAAAAAAATATTGACGAAAAAAAATATTGATGAAAAAAAAAAATATTGATGAAAAAAATAATATTGACGAAAAAAATATTGATGAACAAAATATTGGTTAAAAAAAATTGACGAAAAATAATTATGCAACGTTTTATTCACCAGCTGGTTAATATTTTTTTTATTCACCTCGAGGTGAATTATTATACAAGTTACAAACCCAAGTTACAAAAATTTTTGTTTTTAAAAAAATTAAAAAAGTAATTCTTATTTTTTTATTGTTAATCGTTAGCTTATATAGTCAAACTGAGGTGGCGTCCTGCAACTTTTTTAAAATTAGACACCAGCCTAAGAACATTATCATGTTAAAAGTACTTAAATGACCAATAAATACGGAAGGGATAATATATTCCAGAAAAAACTTCCCCATCAAATTCTATTGAAGACATCACATTCAAACACTAGCGGTATTCGCTCTTGGTAGCAAACTACCCTTGCAGACCTTTCAAAGCTTGCAGATATTGTATAAATACAAGAGTATGCAAGACGACAACAACAAAATACATGAAATAAAAATATACAAGACTTTCATTTATATGCAAGACAAAAACCCATAGCATATTCTGGCCTTTCAAACCTTTCAAGCTTACAATACTTAACATCTTTTAGTTTTTCCGGAAAACAATAAGAAAAATTAACAAACTTTCCTATTTTGTGTAAAAAAAAAATAACAATAGATTTTTAGAACGAATTATAACAAAAAATAAGCAAAAATTAGAACAACACAAATGAAAAATTAAATTATTTATCTTCTTCTTGAGCGCAGCACTGATGCCAACTAATCTTCCAACAGAAAGTCGCTAAATCCTACTAAAAAAATCGCTAGAAAAGCGATTTTCGATAGAAAATAGCTATTTTGACAACAGCAGAATATAATAACAACAGCTGTTTGAAAACTCACAATAAAAACGAAATAAAGACGCTCACGCTTTGTAGCATAAAAGCATAGCATTTATACTACCCTTGCAAAAATGCTATCAAGAGCGAATACCGCTACTATTTCAAGCTCAAAAGAACATGTAGAGAGCATTGGGTATAAACACGGTATAGGTCGCAATTATTAATAGATTACACAAATATTCCAAAATTCATGAAAATGGGAAATGTTTTGGTAAAATTTTGTATGTAGGTGGTTTATGTGTAATTTGGTAAACTAATCAAACCTGATTATAATTGGACCATTTATGAACTTAGTCCCCATATAAAAGTTTCCGATTTTTAGATAAATCGGTCTATTGGCAACAAAAAGAAGTCTATTTCACCTAAATTTCGTTTTTATGTGCTGTTACACTTATTTAACATCTAACAAGATATATATCAAATCGGATCCATGTTTGGACTTGAGACCCATTTTCCGGTAAACACTGGTGTAGGGTATTATATGACCGGTCTTGACCGACTATAATTTTCTCACTTGTTTTTTATATTTTTTTGAGAAATTTGTTTAAAATCTGAAAACACCCAAATGAGTTAAAAATTTGAGCAATTTTTCTCACAAAGTTTTTGTAGAATTTTTTCTTATTTGAAATCTTTAGTTAAAATCAGAAAATCGATTTGACTTTACAAAAAAAATCTTTTGTAAAGCGATAATTTTAACTAAAGCTCTGCTAAAAATCTACTAATATAGTAAAATTTTTTGGAGTGTACACACAAAAAATTAAAATGAGTTTCAATCACTTAAATGATTATATCAATTACTATTTTAATTGATTTTGCACCTATCACGAAGGTAATAGTATTAATTACTAAAATTTGTAAAAGTTTAATATCGCAACAGTGCATTTATTCTCAATTCACGGAAATTTTCAAAATCAATTAAAAAATGTAATCATATCAATTAAAAATATGATTAAAAAAAATTAACTTTTTAAAATTTTTAATTACAATTTTTTTCTTCAAAATTTTTTGTGTATAGCAAAGTAAACATACCTTTATCGTTTTTTGTTTCCCTGCATCGGCAAATCCTTCCTCCAAAATTTTATTATACTCTTCCACATCCGACTTAAATTCTTCAGCTGTTATAACTTTCTCTTGTATCAATTTATCAGCATATAATTGCATTACCGGTGTATGCTTTTGTATATTTTTATACATAAGTGGTTGGGTAAACATGGGTTCATCAGTTTCATTGTGACCATTCCGACGATAGCCCACCAAATCTATAACAACATCTGTACGCCAATGTGATCTCCATTCGGCAACAATTTTGCTTAGAAATACTACAGCTTCAGGATCATCAGCGTTTACATGAAATATCGGAGCATTCACAACACGAGCAACATCCGTACAAAATGGCGATGAACGATGATAACGAGGATCAGTGGTAAAACCAATTTGATTATTTATAACCACATGAATGGTACCATGATTGGTATAGGCTGGCAAATCGCTCAAGTGCATACTTTCATAGACAATACCCTGCCCAGAGTAAGCCGCATCACCATGTATTAGTATAGATAGCACTTTTCTACCTTCGTTGTCACCTCGATAGAATTGTTCGGCACGTGTTTTACCCTGTACAACAGAATTTACACATTCTAAATGTGAAGGATTTGCTACCAAGGCAATGCGTACATTTTTATTTGTAACACGATTTAAACGTTGGGTAAATGTTCCCAAATGATATTTAACATCACCAGAACCCTTTAAGAAAAGAAAAATTTGGTAAGATTTTTAAGCTTTGTTATTAAAAACGTTATTTTGACTCACTTGATCTTCAGCGTTTAAAGCTCTAAATTGTGAAAATATATTTTCCAATGGCTTACGACAGATATTTGCTAGAGTATTTAAACGACCACGATGAGCCAAACCTATAACAAATGATTCACAACCATGTGCCGATGAAACATCAATTATTTCTTTAAGACAGGGTATTAAAACTTCACAGCCTTCCAAACCAAAACGCTTTTCGGAACCAAACTTTTTAGCCAAGAAATTTTCAAAACTACAAAAAATTAGACTTTTAATTCGACAGTACTAAAGTACTAGTACCAATTTCAAAGTGAGTCAATCAATTTCAATAGTTCTCTTATAAATTACTTCTGAAACCGGCGTTGTAATACTTTTTTTTAGGAAAAACGTACTTATTTAGAAAAATGGTACTTTTTTCCTAAAGAGTATTATTTAAGAAAATATAGTACTTTTTTGGAAAATAAGTACTTTTTAGAAAAAAAAAAAATACTTTTTAGACAAAAAAGTACTATTTAAAAAAGTAATTTTTTACTACCTTTTTCTTAAAAAAGTACCATTTTCAAAAAAAAAAGTACCTTCTTCAAAAAAAGTACTTTTTTTTAGAAAAAATTACTTTTTTTTAAGAAAAAATTACTTTTTTTTAAGAAGAAAGTACTTTTTTAGAAAAAACTTTTTATTTTTTAAAGTACTATATTTTCGAAAAAAGTACTTTTTTTAGAAAAAAGTTTGTTTTTCTAAAAAAGTAATATATTTTCTTAAATAATTCTTTTTAGGAAAAAGTACAATTTTTTTTTAATAAGTACTTTTTTTAAAGAAAAAGTACGTTTTTTTAAGTTTCTATAGTACTTTTCAAAAAAGTACTATTTTACCAAAAAAGTGCTACTTTTTTTAAAGTGTTTTTTTTTCTAAAAATTACTTTTTCTATTATTCCTAAAAGTACTTTTTAAGAAAAAAGTACTTTTTAAGAAAAAAGTATTTTTTTTTTTTTAGAAAAAACTTATTTTTTTTTTAAAGTACTATATTTTCTTAAATAATACTATTTATGAAAAAGGCACCATTTTTTACAACTTTTTTCTTAAAAAAGTACTAGTTTCTAAAAAAAAGTACCTTTTTCTAAAAATGAGTACTTGTTTTTAGAAAAAAGTACTTTTTTTTAGAAAAAAAAAACTTTTTTAAGAAAAAATATTTTTTTTAAGAAAAAAGTTCTTTTTTTAGAACTTTTTTTTTTTTTTCTAAAAAAGTAATATATTTTCTTAAATAATTCTTTTTAGGAAAAAAGTACAATTTTTTTAATAAGTACTATTTTAAAGAAAAAGTACGTTTTTTTAAAGGTTCTATAGTACTTTTCAAAAAGTACTATTTTACCAAAAAAAATATACTTTTTTTAAAGTGTTTTTTCTAAAAAGTACTTTTTTCTATTTTTCCTAAAAGTACTTTTTAAGAAAAAAGTACTTTTTAAGAAAAAAATACTTTTTTTTTCGAAAAGACTTATTTTTTAATACATTTTCTTAAAAAATACTTTTTAGGAAAAAGTACCATTTTTTTAATAAGTACTTTTTTAAAGAAAAAGTACGTTTTCTTTAAAGGCTCTATAGTACTTTTCAAAAAAGTACTATTTTACCAAAAAATTGCTACTTTTTTTAAAGTGTTTTTTTCTAAAAAGTACTTTTTTCTAATTTTCCTAAAAAAGTACCTTTTTCTCTTATTTTTTAAAAAGTACTATTTTTTAAAAAAAAAAGTATTATTTTTTTTAAAAAAGTACTATTTTTTCTAAAAAAGTACTATTTTTTCTAAAAAAGTACCATTTTTTCTAAAAAATGAAAAAGTCTTAGATTATGAGACATTTTTCGTATACAAAAAGTCTCAGATTCTGAGACATTTTTTCTATAGAAAAAGTCTCAGATTCGGAGGCAGTTTTTTTATCTCATTTTTTCTATTGAAAAAGTCTCAGATTCTGAGTATTTTTTCTATAGAAAAAGTCTCAGATTCTGAGACATTTTTTCTATAGAAAAAGTCTCAACAAAAAAGTCGTCATAACAAAATCCGAACAAGAGCTAAACTAGCAAAACTCAAATGTGGTTTTGTTAGTTTCGAGAAATTCCACACGAGAAGGAGTTTACATTTTATGTGTTGCACTGTGTAATTATTTCTCTGTGGAATGTAAAAAAAAAATAATTTCATTCATACCCTGTAGCTCTTATTAAACGTTTTAATATTAATTTCTTTCTGTCTTGATTCATATCGAGCGCTCCAGGAATTTCAATTTTCTTTCGTATCCAATCACGTTTATTATTGTCAAATATGTACATGTATTCAAAACCCATGGTACTACAATATATTCTCTCTAAGCGTGTGATAATTTCCCTTAAAAAAACAAACAAAACATTAGCAATTCTAAGAGAATGAACAGAACAGTCACGGAACGCCCTTTTTTATATAATTTGACAGTTGAAACCCGTGGCCGTCACGTCAAAAAATCTGTATTTTTCATATGAAACCAAGTTTTTTCCCAGGATGCGTACCAGAAACGTTTCTTGTAACTTCAAAATTTAAAGTTTTGTTTTTCTTACCTTAGACTTAATTCTTTTTCTTCACCATGAATAAATGTCGTATCCGGTAATTTAAATTTTTCATCTAAATGGGTTAATTCTGAAATTGTAAATTAGAAATTTTTTAAATAAAGAAAAAAATATTTTCGGAAACCACAAAAACAGATTTAGATTCTAAAACATTTTTCGCATAAAAAAAGTTTAAGATTTTAAAACATATTTCATATCGAAAAAGTTTCAGATTCTGAGACATTTTGCATATTAAAAAAGTTTCAGTTTCTGAGAAATTTTTCGTAAAGGAAAAGTCTTAGATTCTAAGATAGAAAAGGTCTCATTAAAAACAAGTTGTTCTACACATATCATGGTTTTAATAAGTAAAGAAAAATTACCTCGAGCTAGAATATGGTTTCTTTGTCTTAAAACAGGTATAACCAGGAGTTTAATTTGTACCAAAAAAATGTTTATTTTTGTCATGCGACTTTTTCTTTCCAGCGGGGCCCCAAATTCTAGTGTGCCCAGGGCCCCTTTATACCTTAATGCGGCACTGCCACTATTTTGTTTTTAAATGAATTGGTATAATTTTTCCAACTCACATTTAAAAAATTTTAAATTATGCAGTAATACACTTTCATTAGCATTTAACTCCAAGCCAGATTTTGTAATTACTTTTGGATGTGTAACTATGCCCAATGGATCTAAATTGGCAGTAAGAAAACCACGAGTTTGATAACTTCGTATAACATTATGAACTTGTATATGATCTTCAATTAATTTCGCATTAGCATCAGTGGCAGAACCACCGCCACAAAACTGGGACAATGGCATAAAGTTGCGTTGAGGATGAGACTCAGCTGGCACGGCTACATAGGAACCAGAACGGAAAAATGCATCCCAAGACTAAAAATTTGATAAATTAAAAAAAAAAATTAACAAAAAATTTATAAAAACCATTCAAAAAAACTGTAAAAATATTGGAAAACTTTTCTGTATTGAAATTTTTACAACGCTGCGCGTTGCGTTTTACAAAATACGAACATAAATTATTTTTGTAAATTTTAATAAAATAAAAACTACTTACAGTATGCACACAAGAAGGATCACGTAGCCAAGACCTATACATATCTTCCACATAAGTGACACTATTTCCATCACCAATTGTTGTAGCGGCAGGCTTAATTATATCATTTGTGGATGTCTTGGCGGCATTTCTACGTTGTAAAAAATTTAGCACAGAGCATTTTTGATGATTTAATTCCTTTGTAGAAACATTTTTTCAAAAGTTTTTTATTCTGTAATAAATTATTTAATTAGCATCCTTACCAATAATATTTTATCATGTCTATTAAACCATTTTGAATAAAATCTATTAACGTTTTTAAAAGGTGTATTGGAAAATTTTTTTAACATTTTAGTGTAACTCTTCGAAGAATTTAATTTTAAGTCAATTGTATTTTTTTTTTGCAATTTTTCGTTGTAATTTGTTTAAAAATTCTCCGAAATATATTATTGATTGACAACGGAACTAATTTTGAAAATAATTTTATTTATTTTTTTAAATTGTAATAGAATTTTTACACTCAACAAAAAATAAAATAATTAAGGTGCATGTCACAGACTCAATTTCGTTCGAATGTGAATAATTTGTAAAACGCAAACCGAATATTTTATTTTTCGGAACGAAATCACTTTCAAAAATCAAAGTGGAATTGAATTGCATACACTTAGAAAATTATTGCAGTTACTACATGACGGTCATTTGTGTAGTAAGTAGTAGTTGCTGTTTTCAACCACAATTTCAGTTGTTTTTGTATGAAAAATCTCAAACAACTATTTTTTGTAGTCGTTTTAAAAAATAAATACAAGAAATTACTACATTGTAGTAACAGTTGTTTTATGTAGTTGTTTTTGGTCTATATGTGTTGAACGAGTTGGAAGTGTCAGATTCAGCAGGAATTATTACCAAAAAATTTGAACCATTTTTACGTCTAGAAGTTTTTTTTATGTTAATAAAAAAATTCCGAGTTACAGTAAAAACAAATGTAATTAATCTTTTTAAAAAATACAACACACATTAAAATAATCTTTAGAAATACAATGTTTTCTTCTTCAATCACAAACCCTTAGTAACAAACAGAAATGGCATACGCCAATAAAAACACTAAAAAAGAAGTAATTTGAAGTTGTTTTTATCGTTTTTTGTAGTTGTTAATCAATAGTTAAAAACAACAACAATTTTTGGTTGATTTTATCGTAAAATGTAGTGGACGCCCAAACAACAACATACACTCATAGAAATATCTTAGTAGAAAAATTAGTAAACCCATTTTTACAGAATAATGCCGTATTCAACAAAAAATAATGTTGATATCGTTGAATAATCAGTATAGTTGGTTCAATTGTTACAATGGCGTCTACAGAATTCAATAGATAAAAGAAAAAAGAAAAAACAACCCTGTTCGTTCGTTTTTTTATATCAACGAGTGAACGAGTGAGTTAGTAGCAATGTGTTTGGCTCTTATAAAATTATTTAATATTAGAAAAATAAATAAAAATAGGATCTGATCTGTAAATATTTGGTAAGTAATAAAATACATTAGAGGTATTCAGAGTCTTGTTGCCACCCCTGGCAATGTAGCAAAAGAGTACTTCTTTCAAAAAATACATGTATTTTGAAAAGTAATTTTGAAAAATGCTCTTTTACCACCAGTGCCAGGGCTGGCAAGCAAGACTCTGAATACCTCTATTGATTACTTTATGTATTCATACTATATTAAAACGTTTTTTTTTTTAGGATTTTGTTTTGATATCATCAGAAAACTGGAGAATGGCTTATGAGTGCATAACATGAATAAACGAAGTGTGTGTGAAAATCTTTGTGAAAATCTTCAAATATTGCAGCTTAAAAAGCCGAAAAAAAATATTGTGATTTATATTTAATAAAAGAATATTTACAAATAACAACAAGCTTTTTTTAATAATATAATTTCTTACATTAACAAAAATATGAGTTGAATTTACATAAAATACGAGTTGATTAACAAAAAAACGAGTTGATCAACTTTTACAAAAACTGACATCAATTTTTATTGAAATCAACATAAATATTTGTAGGGTCAAAATCAACCATGATTTCTGTTGAATTTACAACGATTTTCTTTGGGAATACAATGATTTTTGGTTGAGTGTATGTAGTTGTTTTAACTGTCATTTGTAGAGGAATCTACTGTCATAATTTTTTGAGTGTGGAAGTGGTTTCCATAGAGTATGTGCACCCAAAAAATTTCCCAGTTACTGGCTACTAAATTTTTAACTAAGTCCCAGTTAACATACCCCTAACTGAGCCCAGTTGATTTCACTCGGTTGACAGTAACTAAGTTTTTATAAAATTTAAACTTTAACTGAATGGCCAGTTACTGGTAACAAACTGATAATTAATTCTATAAAATTCTGGAAAATAGTTGAAAATAACTGGTTTAAAAATAAAAACTGTCAATATGGATTTAAAATTTTACACCTTTTTTTGTCGATGAATAAAAGATCTTTACATGATTAAGATTTACGTTTTATTTAAGGAAAGTATTACAATAAATGATTTCAGCTGCCTTGTTTTGACTATTTGATTAATAGACATTTCTCCCACCTCGTTTACATCTTCCAACTGCCTCATATCATTAGTTTACAAATTTTTCAATACTTGGTCTAAAAAATAATAATCTGTTTTTATCTTTTAATGACCCGAATTCGCAAAAAACTTACCATGGAAAAAACAAATTTTAATAATCCTTCTTTTTAATTTTGTAATAAAATGAAGTAATATAAAATTATTTAATTAATTGTTTTGACAATAAATTTCAGAATTACTGTTGTTTGTAACTGAAGCATTAGTTGGTCATAATTATTCCAGTTATTTTCAAATATTTTAATTTCAACTGGGAATTTTCGTAACTATGCAACTGAGGAATTTTTTCGGTGTGGTTTCATTCCGAAAAATTATTTAATTTTACGTTCTTATATGGCATTCACACTAACGACCTTAAACAAGTTGTTTAACAAAACACCAGTAGCAGAATAAAAACGTAATGGACACAGAACAAAGACTTTTTTAAACATCTCACTCTTGAACACTTCAAAACAGCAAGTGTGAACGCCGTATTAGAGGAAAACTTTGAAACATAGGGGTGAAACGAATAAGTTTCGCAAATGTTTATGTATTAGTGACGGCACGCGCGTGTAACTTTTGACGTTTCATACAAAACGTAAACAAACAACGAAAATACAGATGCAAAAGCTCACACGTACAGGCACACGTATTCTAGGCAGAGAAGTAAATTTAGTAGTATTTTGTATGCGTCTATATTGAAAGTACCAAAATAAGCACTCGTGTTGCTTAGTGCTACTAATTTTTTTCATTTGTTTTAGTTCATATTTTGCTTGAAAGCAGGAAAATTAAGAAATAAAATATATTGCCAGTTTCCACTAGAAAATGGGAAACATTTTATACCCATTGGATCCGGAGCCCGTTGCGAATATTCCTTAAAAAAGGGTAGCAATAGATTTTGATCAAAATTTTTTTTGTCCGTTTTGAGCAACCTTGCTTAGTTTTGAAGACGGCCCAAAAGGCTCTTAAAAAAATAGGATATCTACAAATTTTTAATCGGAGGGCTTTCGGGTATTTGGTGATCGTGAATATCGAGCCAATATATTTTTTTTAGATTTTCCCAATTTGTTTACAGTTTTTAGTACCTTTCGAAAACTCTTTCGTGGTAAATTTTCAGATTTTTTTGATGACCCGTTCAAAAGATATCGAATTTTTAAAAATTGGTAGTTTGTTCCTTTACTCAAACTTCTTTTACTCATAACTTCTTCAATAATGGTCCAAATTTTTTTTTTTAAATTTTTGTTTTTTTACGTACTTTTTAAAAAAAATCCCAAAAAATTCTTAAAAGCGCTCTAGTATACGATTTTTAAGTTTAAAAATTTAAATCTCATTTTTGAAAATGTTTCTACTCTTCGATTTTTTTGAAATTTTTTTGTGTAAAACTTCTATCGATTCTACAAATTTTTTGCCCAGGAGGATGGTGGGATAACGATTATTACTATTTTTAAAAATTTTTTTAAAATTTTTTTTTGTAATTTTTCAATCTTAAAATCATTTCTACTGCTCCAATGGTGCGTCATAGAGGGGAAATTTATAAGACCGGCCCCATTAATTTTTACGTCTTAACATTTCTTTGGAACAAACTAATACCCTATCTCCAATTTCTAAGGGGGCTCC
Organism: Pegoplata infirma; assembly: GCA_963921195.1. Classification (NCBI taxonomy): domain Eukaryota; kingdom Metazoa; phylum Arthropoda; class Insecta; order Diptera; family Anthomyiidae; genus Pegoplata; species Pegoplata infirma. Next base: position 55,640,653 of record OY992539.1, read on the forward strand.
TACACAAAACTACATTTTTTTAAATTTGCTCCAACTGCTCTAACTGCCCTAATAGTGCCCTTAGAGCAACAAAATGTATGACTGACCCACAATATTTTTTTAGTCCAAACATTTTCTCTGAACACACCTACCCTCTATCTCTAATTGTTAAGGCGGTCCACATACAATTTTTTTTTTATTTTTTGTAAATTTGTTTTATTTAATCAGCTTCTACCGGTCCAATGTTGCGTGCGAGAGGGGTCATTAGTCAGACCGACCTCCATTTATTTTTACCCTACAACATTATTTTGAAACATACCTACGCCCTATCTCCACTCCCTAAGTTTTACACAAAAAAATTTTAAAAAAATCGAAGAGTACAACCATTTTCAAAAATGAGATTTAAATTTTGAAACTTACACTCAAAAAAATACGTTAGTAGATTTACTAATTTTTTTTGCTAATGCTAGTTAGCTAACTTTTAGCAAATTTTTAGTTAAGATTAGCATGTTAGCAAAAAATTCTTGTAAACTTCATTTAGCACATTAGCAATTTTAAACAAACTTTGAAAAGCAAGGTAGAGCGAAACGGACACAAATTTTGGATCAAAAACTATGACGATTTTTCAGAACCCAACTAGGTCTAGGCCCATCGGGGTCTGGACCTATCGGGTCCGAACCCAATGGGGTCCTCAGATGTTTATGAAATAAGTTAAAAAAATAAAAAAATTTCGTTAACTAATTATTGGCAAAACATTTTTGCTAACTTTAGCAAAAAAATTGTGGGTTCAAAATCAGCAAATTTTCTTGTAGGTTTACAAGCTTTTTTTGCTAACATTACAGTTTTTTTTTTTTGAGTGTAAAATCGCATACTTTTTGGGATTTTTTTTTTTTAAATACGTAAAAAAACAAAAATTTTGAAAAAAAAAAAATTGAAATTTGGACCATTATTGAAGAAGTTATAAGTAAAAGAAGTTTGAGTAAAGGAACAAACTACCAATTTTTAAAAATTCGATATCTTTGAAAAATCTTGAAAATTTACCACGAAGGAGTTTTTTAAGGGTACTAAAAACTGTAAATAAATTGGGAAAATCTAAAAAAAATTTAAAAGTGTCCGATTTGACATGGAATGCCCCATATATATGTGAACAAATTAAGAAAAAATTGTTAGGGGCGTTTTGAGGAGGTGCCGCCGGGTGAGTCTCGCGATAAGTTTTTACAAATTCATTTATAATTTTTTTTTGGTACATAAGGAATACATGTATTTGCAATTATACCATTATTTAAATTAATTTTTTATATCCACGCCCACAAATAGCGAAAAAAATACAAGATTTATTACATCTGAATTAACTACTCAATTCTTTCTTTTTTTTACATACTGGAGGATGTAAAGATTCAGCCACAGCCTAACTTGGTTTTTGTACCACTGGCAATTCCCACCTGGATAGTCAAGAATTCAAATAAAAAAACACGTTTTTAGTTTTTTTTAAATACATATTTATGTACTTCTTTATTTATTTTATATTCTGTGCAATTATAAGTAATTAATAAAATATTTTTTTTATATTTAATGTTAATAAAAAAAATATTTTTGATTAGTGCAATTTTTTTTTTGGTTAAGGTCCATCAAAAATCTTTGTCATTTTAAATAACAAATTTTTGTTTCGTATATTTTGTAATTTTTTTTTTGTAAGAACTTATCAAAGGTATTTTAAGAATGCTTCTTTTTTTAAAAATAGTAAAAAAAATTTTTGTCTCTCATATTTCAAGCATTTTTCTTTACATTTTATTTTGTTTTTTGCAAAGAAATTAAAAAAAAAAAAATAAGGGAGCATTTTTTACTAAAGGCATTCTTGTCAGAGTTTTTTGCCATTGAAAAATGCAACTATAACAACAAACACAATTTGTTTGTGTTTTATTAGATGCTGTGTGTTTTCCCACGTGGCTAGACTAAAATGTTTAATATTGCCAAAATGTGAAATTTGCACAACAAAATATATAAATGTTGCAATGGTTAGTTTTCTGTAGTGAATACCCTTAATATGCTAGTTGATTTAAGTTGATGTACCTTTTAATTACTTTTTACCAATAAATAATATCAATTATCACTTGAGATTTTAATAATGATTTCTTTAAATTTGTATAGCCATACTCGTAATAAAAAAACGACTGCTTAGCTTTTTTTTAGCCATATTAGCTATTAGTCACGAATACGACCCTTAGGGGTTAACTTAATCTTTAATGCGGATAAAAATCGAACAATCCTATATGCTATACTTTGATCCTTAAATTTTATTACAAACTATTGCCTTTGTTCTGAATTCTGAATATTTGTCAATTAAAGATATTTTTCGAAATATTCTCAAATATATTTCGAAACTTTCTCAAATATATTTAGAAACATTCTCAGATATTTTCGTATAGAAAAATTCTCAGATTCTGAAATATTTTCCGTTTAGAAAAATTCTCAGATTCTGAGATATTTTTTCGTAAAAAATTTTTCAGATTCTGAGATATTTTCCCATATAAAAAAATCTCAGATTCTGAGATGTTTTTACGTATAGAAAAAAATTCTCAGATTCAGAGATATTTTTCCAGATAGAAAATTTCTCAGATTCTGAGATATTTTTCCGTATAGAAAATTTCTTAGGTTCTGAGATATTTTTCCGTATAGAAAATTTCTCACTCTGAGATATTTTTCCGTATAGAAAAATTCTCAGATTCTGAGATATTTTTCGTATAGAAAAATTCTTAGATTCTGAGATATTTTTTGTATATTTCTTCAGATTCTGAGATATTTTTCAAAAAAAAATATCTCAAATTCTGAGATATTTTTTTGAAAAATTCTCAGATTCTGAAATATTTTTCGTATAGAAAAATTCTCAAATTCTGAGATATTTTGCGTATAGAAAAATTCTCAGATTCTGATATATTTTTTGTATAGAAAAATTCTCAGATTCTGAGATATTTTTTGGTATAGAAAAATTTTCAGACTCCGAGATATTTTTCGTATAGAAAAGTTTTCAGATTCTGAGATGATATTTTTTGTATAGAAAAATTTTCAGTTCCTGAGATGATATTTTTTGTATAGAAAAATTCTCAGATTCTGAGATATTTTTCACACCAGTTTAGGTTGTGTTAAAATGGGAAGAAAATTGGCTAATGGCATTTCAATCCTCTTTTTTTTGAACAAAAATCCTAGCTGATCCTGTTTTCGAGTTATTGCTAAATAATAACACTGTTCGACAACAAAAGCCTTTCAGTGGAATATCCAACTGATTCTTAGTTTTTTTTTTTTTGCTTTTAAAAAGTGAAAAAACAAATAATTTCGTAATTTTGGTGGTCCTCTGTTACCGACTCTTCAAAAAATATGACTTGGTTTCATATAAAATGGACTTTCTGATTGCAAAATTGCAAGCCAAATTTTTCTAGAATGTTTTGTTTTCGAGATATTGAGTTCAAGATTTTCTCGTGGGAAAAATTTTCAAAAGTGAATATCTCGAAATCGAAACATTCTAGAAAAAATATGGATTTGCAGTTTTGGAATCAGGAGGTCCATTTTATATGAAATTAAGTCAAGAGCGAAATTATTTTATTTATTTTATTTTGAATTACCATATAATTACAAATCATATACTAATTTTACCTAACCGAGAACTGGTACCAAAGACCTTCGTCTAGTTGCACAGTGGCCGAAATGGCCAATCTAGCGGCGCTTAATTCGGAAATGTAAAATAATAAAGACTAATGCTAATTTGCGATTATAAAATTTATAAAGAATTAATTTTTAAACAATATTTATTTATTTTTATGTATTTTGGGAAATTTATGTGAATATTGGGAGGGTGGTTTGTATGAGGCCTAGAAATTAAAATGGTCCGATTCCGTTAAAATTTAGAGCGATTGTTTATGAATATAAAAAACATTTATCCGTCGAATTTCAAGAGGATATCTTGAATACTATTGTTGGGGGTATTTAAGTAAAACTTGAAGGGGACATTTACATGGGGGCTATGGGTTAACATGGATTGATTTTGTCAAAATTTAATAGGTTTTGTTCTTGCGATAAAAGAAACTTAAATTTCAAATTTCAGCCAAATCGATTGAAAATTGTGGTCTGTATCACGTTTATACTGTTTATTTGGACAGGCAGATGGACCCTAAAAACCGAACAACAGCTGTGCGAATATTAAGAGAAAAACAAAAGTGAAAACGTTAATTTTCTCTGTAAAGTATAGGTAATCGATACAGTGCAAAACATTTATCAGTTTTAATTTTTTAATTTTGACTAAAACGCCGCTAGATCAGTGATTTTGGCCACAGTGCGTTGTAGCGAAACAGACCAAGGCCTCTGGTGGGAATCGAACCCACTACCCCCACTCATGGGCCTACTGGGGCGCCTGGAATTATTGTTTTTTTTAAAGATTTTTAAAGTTCAAAATATGCCATGAAATGCCATTCGCCGATTTTGTCACCATTTTAACACAACCTAAACTTGCTTGAAGAGGGGTGTGTTTTCGTATAGAAAAATTCTCAAAATCTGAGATATTTTTCGTATAGAAAAATACTTTTTGTATAGAAAAATTCTTAGATTCTGAGATATTTTTCTATACAAAAATTCTTAGATTCTGATATATTTTTCGTATAGAAAAGTCTCAGTTTCACAGATATTTTTCATAAGAAAAATTCTCAGAAATTTTTCTTATTAAAAAGAAATTTTTCGTACTCGAATTTCAAAACAAAGGCGAACTTATTAAACTTGTTTAACCTTTATTCTTATACTAATTTCCGAATTTTGTAAAATATGCATTTTTTTAATAATATTTAAATAAAAAAAAAATAATAATAAAACACTAAAAAAATATTGTTATTTTTCAAAGAAGAGGCACAGTAATTGTTTATTAAAAAAGAAGAAAACAAAAAAAGAAAAATAATAATACTTGAACAAAACTAAACTAAAAAAAAAGATATATAAGTTTTAATATATATTTTGCTTTAACATATTTTTTAACTAAAATGATGAAGACAATAAAAAATATATTTTTTAATAAATCCCTGATAATTTTTTTAACATGCGCTTTACCGTTGTTCTTACAATAAAAATGAGTTTTTCAAAAAAATAAAATAATATGTGTATAATTTTTTATGTTTTTTTTTTTTTATTTTTCTTTTTTTTAATATTTAAATAATAATTAAAATAAATAATAATTAAAAATAAAAGTTTTTTTTTCATTAATTTGTTTAAGATTTTAAAAAATTAACTTTTGGATTCGGTTTTTTTAAGTTTTTCGTTTTTTTATGTTGGTTTATTTTCTTGGCTACAAGTTTTTTTGACTTTCTTATAGTTTTGTTTCAAACTTAGAGATTTTTTTAAGAAGTTTTTTAACTACTTTTCTTAGTTTAACAATTATATAAACTAAATAATATTTACTTTATTTTTAATATTTAGTATAGTTAAAGGTTGGTAAGTTTTTTTTTAGTTGTTTGGATTTCACTTTGAAAACGAATATCAAAACATATAATAATTGTCAAAGACAAAGAAAAATATATATATGTATATCATAATTTATAATTAAAATAATATTTTTAAAAAAATATCCCTCCTTTTTTTTTCTTAGTACGAGTAGATCCATTTTTAGTAGACTGTCACTAGAAATTGTTGAATTAAACAAACAAAAAAATTAAAATAATAAATAAAATGATTACAATCAATATCTAAAATGATATTTAGACACTGATGGCATCATTTAACAAAGCATTCAATTCGCGTATATGTTGAGCCTTGGAACCGGTAGCAGTAGAAGCACCACATGGACGACCAGCATAGCTATAGGAGAAAAAACATGAGATACAAGAAAAAAATTAAAAAATTTGTTTTATTGGTTTTTAATAAAAATTATTTAACATTTATATACATTAATTTATATATTTTAAGCGTTAGTATAACATTCAAAACAACAATAAAAAAATAATTATATTAGTAAGTTTAAAAGTTTCATATGAACCAATTATTATAAAAATGAGGTAAGTCCATTTTTGAAGTGAGGATTTCTTCTCGTTTACTTCACTTCAAAAATATTTTTCTATAAAAAAAGCTTTTCTAATTTTTTCATATTTTGAATATTCCGAGATTCATAAATATTTCTATAAAATCTGCTATATCCTCTCATAATTTATTTTTTTTTGTTAATGGACTTACGCCACTTTTATAAAAAATGGATTATACACGCATCTGTTCTGAATTCCAACCCATAATCCGGTATAAGTTTAATAAATAAGATAGTGTCGAATGTAAAATATTTTTTTTTTGTGACGAGGACGTTTTGGGGGGCGGAGAAAGGTGTTCAGGATGGTTGTGGTTAGGGCTTCCAACCGGGATTGGTTTTTCTGAATCCCGGGATTCGGGATTGAAGAATAATTTTCGGGATCGCGATTTCGGGATCCCGGGATTTTCGGGATATTTTGAATCCCGGGATTCACGGGATTTTTTGGAAATTTTCGGGATTTTTCGGGATTTTCAAAAATTGTTAGTATTTTTTGTCAATTTAACAATTTCAAGCATTCGTAAAAATTAGCAAAGTTTTGTTGACGTTGTGAACTTCAAAAAAAGTTCGGGATTCCTCCTGTGAAGAATATCCGTATTCGGTTATCTTTCTTATCTTTCGTCGTGGCTCATCGTTATCAACTTTTAGTGAGCGTGAGTTGAAAAAAAAAATAAATGAATTTTCAAATGTTTGCATAAGTGATTTATTTTTTGCTAATTTTTTTATTTTTTTAAATTTATTTTATTTTTTTTTAATTTATTTTTTTTTTTGCAAAAAAAAATATTTTTTAGCAATGTTTTTTTTGGTAAAAAATGTGTTAGCGAGAATGCGAGAGTAGAGTTTGCATGACTCACGCGTGAGCGTAAATGATAAGTGAGTGATTCCATTATTGTTTGCGTGAGCGTGACTGAGTGCGAGTCAAAATCCACTTACGCTTTAAAAAAAAAATTTTAGTAAACATAAAATTAAAAAATTTTAAGATGTGTCAAAAGCCATTTACGGCAATATTCTTCTTGTAAGAGTAAAAGGAATAAATATAAAAGCCCTTATGTCGAACCACCACTAGTTTTTAGAATTTCTTTATATTTCGCAAACGTTCACCTTTTTCTATAACAAAAACATGGTACCTGACGGAACTTTTGTCGATTTTTTTTATTTTGTTCCACAAAATTCATATTTTATTCAAATTATTTAAAAAAAATCTAAAAATAATAAAAAATATTGAAAAAAAATAAAAAAATCGGGATCCCGAAAATCCCGGGATTGAAAATCAGAAATCCCGAGATTCGGGATTTGCCTAATCCCGAAAATCCCGGGATTTCCGGGATCGGGATATCCCGATTGGAAGCCCTAGTTGTGGTACTTTCGATTTTCGTGAAAAATGTTTACAGAGCCATTAATTACACAGGGCAGAACTTTTTTTTTTGCCCGGGTTCTGATAACTAATTTTGGGTAATAGGGGTACGCTGATTTCAAATCTGGCTACCGTTTTTTTGTGTCAGCTCTAGTTATAATTATTTTCTTTTTTTTAAATTCATAAAAGAATTGGAAATGGTGTTTTTTTTTTAACAAGTAAAACATTTTAATTGTATAACATTTTACATAATGTGCATACCGGTAGTCCTAGGATTACCGGTGATACCGTCCGAACCGGAATCGGGAATACCGATATTCCCAGGAGCTCCAGGAATTAATTGGTACCATTTCCCGGTAATACCGAGAACCGGAAATACCGGTGTTGTCGGTACTAGGGTACTGACCGTAGGCTCTAGTTTAAATTAGTGCCTGCAGTCAGTACCCGGTTCTCGGTATTACCGGGAAATGGTACCGGTTTCCCGGTTCTTGAATTATTCCCGGTATTCCCGGTTCCGGTTCTGACGGTTATTTTATTTTTACTACCTTTTAGTTGTTTTGACTACAAATGTAAGTAGTTTTTACTACATAAGTCAGTTGTTTTTTGGCAGTTAAAATAACTAACATTGTTAGTTGATTTAACTGAAAAAGTAGTTGACCCCAAAACAACTTACAAAGTAGTTATTTTAACTGACATTTTCAGTTGACTTTACTAACATAACTTTTTGAGTGTAAGTTAGCCTCCAGATACCTAAAAAGATGTCAATTTTCCATGCTCTCCATCACTTTCGAGAGCACAGAACATATTGCGATTGGGCGGTAATTATCAGGGTTATTATCCGCACCCTTTTTATGGATTGGCTGACGAGATAAAAAGCACTAACGTCGTAGAACACTGTTTCAGCACCAGTGCTGGCATATCATCCGGCCCCGGTGACTTATTTACGTTAAATTTACTTTCGAAAAAAAAAAAAATTCCAAGAAAAAAAAAATTTTTGTTAAAAAAAATCCGCGATTTTTTTTTCTTTTTTTGTCAAAAACTATGTTCGTACTTGTTTAAATGCCATTCGGTGATCAATTATGTTCACCGAATGGCATTTAAACAAGTAGTGTATAGTGATGTATCCAAGGACAAACCTCACAAAAGTGGCAGATGCTTTTATATAAAAGTTGTCAAATTTGTAAAAGGTCATCCGGATCCATGTGATACGTGGCGTGACCTATCAATGACCGGTCACTTTTCCAGCAGGGTATTTCGACGTTGATTTAAAAAAAAAAATTCACATGATTCCTGCTAACATCTTCATGTATTGTTTTTTAGGGTGTCAGCAGCGCCATTTCTTTAGTAAATCAAACAGGCTACAATAATAACCACCGATTCTGATCGAAATTAAAAGTGCCCTAGTAAAAACGTACCCATTTTTCGGATAAAATTACATCATTAAACATATTATCTGATATGATATTTATATGGTTGTAAAAAATTACGATGTGATTTCATCCGAAAAATGGGCACATTTTTACTAAAGTGAGTAAAAAATTTAACAAAAAGTTCTTACAGTATTACTATTTCTGGATTGGGATGACAGAACAGAAGCGTTTCACTTATGTATTAACATTTTTCATGTGCAAGCCAAAAAAAAGTGCTGTTAATTTATAAAGTAATGTGTAGTATATGTTTAAAATGTATTTAATAGTACAATATATATTAATTTAATAGATATGATATAAATATATATAAATGACTGAAGTTTGTAATGCAATTGTCTCTATTATAGTAAACATAAAAACAGGAAATTTATGTTATAGTATTTTAATATAACAATTAAACCTTAAACCCATAAAGTTGTTTTTAAACGATGATTAGCTTGAGATGTATTAAAGCACATAATTGTTACTCTTGTTAATACCAAACTTGGATAATGTGTTAGTTTGGTCTGCGAGAAAGCTTCTCATACCCTCCTGCTACACCTTCTATAATTATGTAGACATAAAGCAACAAACACACACAAAAAACAACAACAAACACAAATTTGTTGTTGTATTGTGTGTATTTGTTGCTGTATGTGTACATAATTATAGAAGGTGTAGCAGGAGGGTAAAATACAGTAACACACGATAATAGGTGTCACTTAAGATACCTTAAGACCAGCGATTACCAACCTATGGTACGCGTACCACTAGGGGGTACGCGAAACTGTCCGCGGGGGTACGCAAATTTTAGTATTTTGGACTTTCGATTTAGATTAACCTTTCAATGCTGGTTCCGCATCTGGCTTCCAATTTTTCATAACATCAGGTTTTTAAGAAAGTTGAGGCGGAAGTTTACAAACAACGTATTTATGTGCAATTTAGAGAACATTTTTTTCGATATTTTTGGATGATATTTTGAGATCTGACCACTAATTTTCGATTAACCTTTCCATGCTGATTCCGAATATGGTTTCCGAATCGTTCTATGATGTCAGGTTTATGAGAAAATTTATGATAAAGTTCTCAAAAACGTATTTTTGGGCATTTTTGAGACGGGTTGGTATAGTATGGAAATTTTGGTATCATTTTGTTAAACTCCAAATGCTTTTTTATTGTATATGCGAGGGTGTTTCATTCAAAAAGTCATGGAATTATTGATCTGCCCTCGTATTAAAAAAAATAATAAAAACATTATATTTCCGCCCCCTGTGATAGATTTTGGAATCGACTGGTGAAATCAGATTTGCAATATTTTCAGCTGTTTTTGCTCTGCAGAAAAATCAGCTCAAAATCCGCGTTTTCAGATGCACCCTTAAGGAGCGAACATTTTTCAAAAAAATACCACCATTGTTTTGATCTCGCTAAATCCTTCAAAAAATTATTTACCCGCAGAAGTTGTATGTGAAGTTTTTTAACGAAAACAAAAAAACTCGTTAGGGGGTACGCGGCTGATAAAATTTAAAATTAGGGGTACGCGAGCCAAAAAGGTTGGTAGCCGCTGCTTTAGACAATAACACTGACAAGGGAAGTCTTCCTAGTGTCATCCGCGGATCTTTATGGAATTGGTTTTATTTTGTAGAGCAGAAAAAATAAAGGGACACGTATTTTTTTTTAGGGACCCACATTCATATATAGGCGGTAAAAAAAGAAGGGGGGGGGGAAGACAAGGTCATTTTCAGTTTTTTTCGTTTATCTCCTATATTATGCAAAGAAACCTAGTCATGTTACATACCAAATGAAAGGTCTTTGGAAAACCTATCTATTTGTGTTAAGAACGTGTCCAAACATGCACAACTTTTCGTCATATTGAGTAAAATACCAAAATTTTAGGACATTTTTGTTAATAAGTCGAAAAATATTAACTTCTTTGGCCCGTTGTTAGCACCACGAGATAGGTATTTTTAATACCTTTAATCTGATACCACACATGCCTACACTCAAAATAATACATTAGTAGATTTACTAATTTTTTTTTGCTAATGCTGGTTAGCTAACTTTTAGCAAATTTTTAGTTGAGATTAGCATGTTAGCAAAAATATCTTGTAAACTTCATTTAGCGCATTAGCAATTTTAAACAAAATTTGAACTAATATTTTTTGCTAGATTTAAAATTGAGTTGACCAAATTTTACAAGCTTTTTTTACTAATATTAGTAAAATAAATGGTATTTTTTTTTTTTATTTTCAAAAAACTTAAAATGGCGCTATCTCGGAAACTAAGCCAGATAGAGCAAAATAGAGACCATTTTTGGTTCTCGAGCTCGCCATGGTATCGACGGCCCTCTTCACATGTTTGGACCCTAATGGGCCCTAACTTTGGATCCAAAAAAGTTAGCATTCCCGAAAATTTTAAAATGCTCATATCTCGGTAAATATTGCCGACACAACAATAAGTTCATTTTTGTAGCTCTCAACACGTACAACAAGACCGCAAAATAGTCAAAAGCTCTCCGAGTAATATTTTTGAAGTTATCGAGTTTTTTAATTCTCAAGACCCCAGTGGTCCCCTATAATCACGTGTCTCAAAAACTAAGCAAGGTAGAGCGAAACGGACACAAATTTTGGATCAAAAACTATGAAGATTTTTAAGGAACCCAACTAGGTCTAGGCTCATCGGGGTCTGGACCTATCGGGTCCGAACCTAATGGGGCCTCAGATGTGTATGAACTAAGTTACAAAAAAAAAAAAAATTTAGTTAACTAATTATTGGCAAAACATTTTCGCTAACTTTAGCAACAAAATTGTGGGTTCAAAATCAGCAAATTTTCTTGTAGGTTTACAAGCTTTTTTTGCTAACATTACAGTTTTTTTTTTAGTGTAATTGGCAGACTTAAGTTATAAAAAACTACTCTGAAGACTTATTATATGGAAATTCAAGTTTTTATATAGAATTTTCGAATGAAAATATTTTTTATGTTGAAATGTTTAAAAATCAGTACAATCACTACATATTTCAAAAAATCAGTACAAATTAGTACAACGTTTTTTGATCAGTACACGTGATTAAAAATCAGTACATGTACTGATCAAATCAGTACGAATGGTCAGCCTAAATATACAGAGCTTGAAAGAATTAATTCGATTTTAGAACGAATTCCTTATTTAGTAATTCAATTTTGTATTCGATTGAATTAATTCTACTCTAAAATGTTAATTAGAATTTATTCAACTTTACCCATTCAGTGAAAGCAAGGTTCATTGAATTCATTCCTTTTTTATCGTTCTTTAAAATACGTTCAAAGAATTCATTCACTAAGAATTCATTCTTATTGAATTAATTATTTATTGAATTAATTCAATTTCTTTACCATTCAGTAAGAATTAAAAAATTTGTTAACCATTCAGTAAGAACGCAAAATGTTGCTAACCATTCAGTAAGAACGTAAAAATGTTTTAAACGTTCAGTAAGAATTGAAAAAATATTTTAACCGTTCAATAAGAAAATATTTTTTTTTTGCAAAATTGCAATTGATCTTTTTCGAATTCCAGTTGATCTTTTTTGAATTACAATTGATCTTCAACGACTTAAAATTGCAATCTTCGAATTACAATTGATATTTTCCGAATTACAATTAATCTTTTTCGAATTACATTTGACGTTTTTCGTATACAATTTAATCTTTTATGAATTACAATTGAACTTTTTCAAAATACAATTGATCGCTTACGAATAACAATTGATCTTTAACGAATTACAATTGATATTTTACGAATTGTTATTGGTATCTTCGAATTACAATTGGAGTATACGAATTACAAATGTAATTTTCGAATTACAAGTACAATCTCCGAATTAAAAGTAGAATTTTCGAATTACAATTGATATTTAATGCATTACATCTTGTCATAAACAGATATACACAAATTTTTTCTTAATTTAAAATCGTTTTGAAACTCCTTAAGGGGGTCCGAAGCAATAATTGATAGGAAGCGTAGGTATAACAAATAATTCTAAGATTATCAGTACAAATCTCCGAATTACAAGTACAATCTCCGAATTAAAAGTAGAATTTTCGAATTACAATTGATATATAATGCATTACATCTTGTCATGCGACAGATATACACAAATTTTTTCCTAATTAGAAATCGTTTTGAAACTCCTTAAGGTGGTCCGCGAAGCAATAATTGATGGGAAGCGTAGGTATAACAAATAATTCTAAGATTATCAGTACAAATCTTAAATTCTAAATCACTGCATAATGTTTTATAATAATAATGATCATGATTTGCAAAAAAAAAGTTAATAGAATAATTATACATTGTGCAAACTTTAAAAATCTAAAAATGCATACAAAACGAACATGCAATTGTGACATTTTAAAAAAAGACAAACATGGGACAAAAAATGAAAATATAATAATGAAAAAAGCGAAGAAATTAATAGACCCAAAGAATGTACAATATTAAAAAATATAATTATTTAAAAAGCCAATTAGAAAAACGTAACTGCAAATTTTGAGAAAAAAAAATAATTGAAAATAATATACATTTACACACACAATTGGACGTACATTTTTGTTATTCTAACCGAGGGCCATTAAATATTCAAAACTGAACAGGTAAACACAGACCAAAGCTTTCAAATGCTTTTTGGGAAGCTAAATCTAACCATGGACTATTAAAGGACAAAATCTCCGGAAGTAAAAAATATATTTGCACATCATATCACGGAATGGAGGAAAGTTTTAATGATACAAATTTTAAAGTCATTGAAAACACTGTTTAATTTAGTACCATTTGGTTTGGACTCCAGTGTCTGAAACTACAAAAAAAAACTATTAAGTTATTCGCGATTCAGCATTTTGAGGTATTCGCGTATGGTTACGCCACAAAATCAATAAAGGGTAAATTTTCTAATATCTTGAAAGCGGAATGTGCTACAAAAAATTTTATTGCAGACTTGCAATCAGGAATTTTAAGCTGCTTTCTGGAGAAATTTTGGTGTTGCTACAGTTTTTTTAGGCATTTTAAAATTTCAGTGAGTACAAACTTTTCTGAACTCGTATAAAAATGTAATTAAAGAAAGTGCCGAATTTCTGTTTTGGGTTAATTTTTGAGAAGATTTTTAGCTGAATATTTGGCTTTGGGTGTAAAGCCCTGATGCGGTTTAATGTTAGATTTATTCAACCCATATTTTTCACACATTAAAATTCTAAAATTTTCTAATTTCTAAACTCACATAAAATGAGTTAAATTCCTTACATTTTCCACATTATTAGATATAAAATTTCTAAAGTGTACGAAAAATTGCGTGTGTTACTGTATAATTAATTTTTCAACCGTTTTAAATATTACTAAAAATAAATAATTTGTTTAAATAGTACTAAAGGAATAATATATATAGTACTAAATAATAGTAGTAGTATTTTACACTTAATTATTTTGCAATATAGATATTTATAAAATGTAGTACAACAACAGAAGAAGTAGAAGTAGTAGTAAGAGTAGTAGTAGTAGTAGTAGAAGAGAACCCTCACCTAATTTTGCGTCCAGTTTTAGAAACACGCACACCAGGTGCCGCAGCATTGCCAACGGGTCTATTAAAATCATGGCGTACATTTTTCAAATCAAAATGTTTAACGGCATTAAATCCGGCCTGCTGTTGATCAGCAGTAGCGGCCGACTTTTCGCCACCGGATGTAAACATACGACTTAGCCATGGTTTCGATTGATTATCAGAAACGGATTCATTAGTAGTGGTAGTAGAAGTGGTAGTAGTAGTGGAAGAGGGAGTAGCATCACTGGGGCTGCAACAACAACAACAATAATACATACACAGAAAAAAAATAGGAAATTTTGGTTTTTTGAATAAAGGCTTCTTCTTTTTGGAAACAAGGGATTTATTTTTTTTTAGATTTGTTAATAATGTGTCAGTTTGATTATTCAAATTTCTTAGTATTTTGATTACAATTGGAAAGTTTATTTTACTTTTTGTATTAAAAATTTCCAAATGTAGTAAAAATAGTAATAAATAGTAGATTGGAGAAATAAAATCAAACAGACCTTACATATTGAATTTAATTTAAATGAGGAAAACAAAAAAACAAATTAAAATAATTTGTAATTTAACGTAATGAAACTTAAGACTAAAAAAACTTAAAATTAATGGAATTTCAGTTTATTGATAAAGTATAAACAAAAAGGATTTGAAAGTAAGTAAAGTAATAAAAAAAGCCATGCTTAATGAAAATGATTTAAATTATTGTTCAATGTTTATGCATAATAATGATTGAAGACTTTTATTTAAAAAGTTATCTCTATTTATGGACAAGATAGAGTTTAAAATCAAGGTTCTACATTTAGAAGATTATTGCAGTTACTACATGACGGTGGTTTGTGGTAAGTAGTAGTTGTTGTTTTCAACTACAATTTCAGTTGTTTTTGTATGAAAAATCTCAAACAATTTTTTTTTATAGTTGTTTTAAAATTTAAATACAAATAATTACTACATTGTAGCAACAGTATTATATTATATTATTATTATTATTACATTGTAGTAACAGTTGTTTTATGTAATTTTTTTAGTCTATAAAAAATTGTATTTTTCTAGAAATGTTTAGAAAAACGGATTTGTTGAACGAGTTGGAAGTGTGGGGTGCAGCAGGAACTATTACCAAATAAAAAATGCCTAAATTGAATTAATTACAATTTATAAAAAGTAATAAAAATATTTTTTTAGTTTTTTATACAGTTTTGCCAATTTTAACGTTTTAGAAGATTTTTTTTGTTAATAAAAAAATTCAGACAATTTGAGTTACAGTAAAAACAACTGTAATTTTAAGTTGTTTTTACCGTTTTCTTTAGTTGATAATCAATGGTCAAAAACAAATTGTAGTAGATGCCTAAACAACAACAAATGTAGTTGTTTTAACTGTCTTTTGTAATGAAATCTACTGTCATAATTTTTTGAGTGTATAAATCAAAAAGTCGAATAATTGACTTTTTGTCGAAAAAGTCAAAAAGTCGAAATCGACTTTTTTGTTGTTAAAACGTTTTAAAAACGTTATTGTTGTTGTATTTACAAATAAAATTAAAAGGATGGCCCCTTTATTAAAATTATAAGTAAAACTTTTAACTTTTAAGACCAATTTGGTTTAAAAATCAGCATCTCTGGACCAAATACGATATTTTCGAATTTTTTAAATATTTTTTCCATAAAGTACGCAAAATTTTCTAATTTTTAAGCCGGATCTGGTTAAAAAATTCGGACATGAATTTTGATCGAAAAACTTAATTTTTTCAAACTTTAAACGCTGATTGTCGACTTAAGATTCCCTTGAAAAACTTTTTCATAAATTTTACCACAATCAGCTACGCTGTGGCCATCGTTCGGCAGGTATTACGGACCAAAATTTGAAAGCTTAGGCCTCTGTTTTGTTTTTCACAACTTTTCAATCCACATGAAAATTTTCGAATCACATGAAATCAAGTTTAGTGTTTTGTTGATCACGTTTTCATTCGAGGTTGAAATCGAATAATTAAAATTTAAAAAATTATAAGGAAGAAAAGTGCATTCGTTCTAGTTTCACCAAATTTTATGTGAAACAAAACGAAAAAGAAATTCGGATGTGAAATCAAGAACATCAACAAAAATTGGGAAATTTTCATTTTCACATTTTTTATGTGAATTACTTTTTTTGGAACAGCGGCCTTAGATCTAGAAAATAAAATTTCGAATCTCATATAAAAAATCCTCGCTTATGATAATTTACAACGCTTCATTCAATTGTTATCAGCTGTTTTTGAATTTTATGAAATAAAAAACTATTTTTAAACGGTTACTTTGACAATAATCTCGAAGTACTTAAAATGGCTATATCTCCATAAATGAGCAAGATAGAGCAAAATTTAAAAAAGTTTTGGTTCATGTGCGACCCCAAAAAAATCCTTATTTTGAATCTGAAACATTTGACATTCCCAAAATGTTTAAAAATGCACATATCTCGGGAAATACAAAAAGTGCAAGATAACTTTTGTAGCTCTTCGCACATATACCTCGAACACCAAATACCCGAAAGTCCTACGAATATTTTTTTAGTTATCCAGTTTTTTTTTTTTTAAATTCTCAATAATCTATTTTGCCTCTAAATTTTCGTATCTCTATAAATAAGCGAGGTAACGCGCAACGTAGTGAACATTTGTATCAAAATCTATGGCGACCCGTAAGAGGGCCAATGGGGTCCTCAAATACGTATGGAATAAATCTTTTAGAATTATTGGTTTGGTCATTTTTTGGCCACAAACGATTGTCAATTTGCTAAATACTCTTGATAATGGAATTTGACGAATTCGAGTAAGTCTTGCAAAATGACCAAACCAATCAATTTAAAACAAACAACTTTATAAAAAGTTTCTTGAAAATTGTTACTTTGACGATATCATCGTAACGATTAGTAAAAGAAATATGACCTTGAGCTAGAATAATCTTTCTCAAAAATAGAATTTTAAAGGTCGAATAATAAATAATTTTTATTAATTTAAAAATTAAAACAGAATTTAAACAAAAGGATAGCACGCCTCACTTCTGTTCATATTATGAATGAGAAGGAATACAACAAAAGCAGTGAACATCTTCCTCGCGTAAGAAATCTACTGTCTGTATGTATATACTAGCCTGTAATACAAGCTGTATATATGAAGGTATGTTTGAATTAAATAGTGATGGGTTTGGTTATGACTTTTCGTTTGAAATTTAGAGCTGTATTATGTTGTGTATTTAGTACATTTCTTGTTATGACTATTTACATACGAATATAAGTCTTTATGTTTTGCCACAAACGATTGTCAATTTGCTAAATACTCTTGATAATGGAATTTGACGAATTCCGAAACACGTGTCGAGTAAGTCTTGCAAAATGACCAAACCAATCAATTTAAAACAAACAACTTTATAAAAAGTTTCTTGAAAATTGTTACTTTGACAATATCATCATAACGATTAGTAAAAGAAATATGACCTTGAGCTAGAATAATCTTTCTCAAAAATTAATATTTTTCCTCAAATGTACTCTATATTGCGCAACTTTTGGTGTCAAATTTTTGGACAACAAAAAAAAAGTTTTTTCAAAATGCACTAAGATTGCAGTCTTTAGTTGCTGGTAGCCAACTGGTTTTTTGTCCAAATATTTTTTTGTTATTTTTCCAGTAAAAGGGTCCTAAATTTCCATCGTATGAGGGGGCAAGCTAAAAATATTTGAATTCGGGACGCGCTAATGTTCCCCCTTATTTTTGGAAAAAATATGACCGAACTAACATTTTTTTAATTGGTTTTTAATTTTCTTTAAATTAAATTTATTTTTTCATTTTTTTAATAATTTTTTTTTGTGGGTGTGAATCTTATTAAATCTACATTTCGACCATAGAGTTGTGTATAAAATGATACTGTAAATAATTAAAATGTATGAACAGAATCATATCTTATGCCCCATTCACACCCCAGTTGAAATCTCATTCAAGGGACATTTTATAATTGCCCTGCAGGAAAAGTGAACGGTTATTGAAAGGCCAAGTAACATGTCACGCGGACCCAAATGACAAACTTGACAAGTTTCTTGTAAAAATACCTGTCACTATTGTGACAAAATGTCTCAACCCCGGATACATCACTTGAGGCATGTTACTAGTCCCTTAGACACAACACAACCCGTGCCGGTTCAATATATTGACAATATATTGACACTATAGTGTCATATCACATGTTTTTTTCGGTACTTGGAAAATTTTTCAACAACAAAAAAAAAAAAAAGCAAGTAAAAAAGTTAAATTCGGCCTTGCCGAGTGATTGATACCCTCCACAATCTCATATAGATTATTGAAAAAAAACTTTATTTAAAAGGAAATTACATACTTTAAAAAAAAAAATTACACGATAAAAAAAATGTTGTTAAAAAAATCCGCGATTTTGTTCTTTTTTTTCAAAAAATATGTTTGTACTTGTTAAAATACCATTCGGTGTTCAATTATGTTCACATATATTAACCAGCAGCCGAATTAAAGCATTTTGTATTTTTAGGTTATGTTGAATGTACTAACATTTTTGAGGTGTCCTTACATTTTCGTTCATAACTTTTGAACCGCTAAATTGCAATACCAAACTGCTCGGGAGAACTTCCAATAAATATGTAAAGTTCCAGTCATAATATTTTGGGCGTGATCGCCGTTTCCACAGACATACAGACGGACATCGCTAGAATGTCTTAAAATCGTTCACTGATCAATTATATATATACTTTATGGGGTCCCAGACCAATATTTCGATGAGTTACAAACGGAATGACAAACTTATATATACCCTCTATCACTAAGTGAAGGGTATAAAAATCAGAGTTTTTACGGGACTTAAAAAATGTTCTAATTCTTTTTTCGGGACTTTTTTCAAAATTTGTGAAATTTTTTTTTTCTTAAATCGTTTTTAATAAAATTCTTTACAACAAACGGGGAAAAAACTGTGTCTGTGACTTAGAAAATTTTGAAATTAGAAAATTTTTAAATTAGAAAATTTTGAAATTACAAAATTTTGAAATTACAAAATTTTGATATTACAAAATTTTTAAATGACATTTGTCTCCGGTCACGGGATATGGATTTTTATGACAGTTTAGTGATAAGTTCAATTTTCACTTGACCCGTTCAGAATTATTAATTGCGGTTTTCGAATTATTCGATAAACCGGTTCCATGTAACTGATTTTGTAAATCCGGTTTTCAAGTTATTCGAAAAATCGGTCACACCAGTTTTGTACTTAGGAAGCCTATTTCACTCAAATTTGGTTTGTGAGTGTTTTCGACACTTATAAGTGTATGAGTTTGAAAAAAGATAGGAAAAATCGATCCATTTTTCGACTTGGGACCCATTTTGCGGCAAGCACTGGTTATAGTCGGTCTTGACCGACTATAATTTTCTTGCATGTGTAATTTTAAATTACTTTTAGAAAAAAATTCGAAAACCGGTTATTCGAAACGTTTTTAACTAAAAAGACCAATAATTTTTTTTTTTTTTTTTTTTTTTTTTTATTTATTTAATACTGCAACTAGTTATAGTAAACTAACAAGCAATTTAGTTCAAGGAATTAGTAAATTAATATAAACGTTATTTCATTTTAATTATTAATAAGATCAGAGGGCTTCCTTCTTTTAAGTCTGCGCTCTACTTCAGCCAGATCGGCAAGGGATGATGCTTCCGGGTTGATATGGCATCTTAGTCGGATATTATGTTTGGTGGCGATTAACCCTATTTCATGTTTAACAGTTGGTACACCAAGATCACGATGTAAGTCTGAGTTCCTGATGAACCACGGAGCGTTTACAATACTTCTTAAGACTTTGTTTTGAAAACGTTGGATAATTTCAATATTTTTGTTACTGGTACAACCCCAAAGTTGTGCACCATACATCCAAACTGGTTTAAGCATTTGGGTATAAACCAATAGTTTATTTTCTACGGTTAGCTTTGATGATCTACCTAATAGCCATTTTAATTTTTTCCATTTAATTTCTAGCTCTACGCTTTTCATTTTGACGTGCGCATTCCATCTCAATTTTGAATCTAAGGTCATGCCGAGGTATTTTGCGGTATTCGCATATGGCACCTGTAGGTGTATCCATCAATAATCTAGTACCATTTAAATCTCTATTAGAAAAGTCTATATGCGTTGATTTGGTTGGATTTAACTTGATACGCCATTTTTCGGTCCATTCTATAACGGAATTCAAAGCGAGTTGCAAATTTCTTTTAGCACTTTCTTCAGTTTCTGATACTGATAATATGGCCGTATCATCGGCAAATGTAGCAATGGTCGTGTGAGAATGTTCAGGTACATCATTAGTATATAAAAGGTATAGAATTGGTCCTAATATACTACCTTGCGGTACACCTGCTTTTATTTCTCTTAGTTTAGAGTATGTATCTTCTTGTTTTATTCGAAATAGTCTGTTTTCTAAATAAGACTTTAACAGTTTGTAGTAAACAAAAGGTAGTTGAGTTGATATTTTTGTAAGAAGGCCATTGTGGCAAACCTTATCGAACGCCTGTGAGACATCTAGAAACACTGCAGAACATATCTTTTTTTGCTCTAGTGCTTCTTCGACTATGTTTGTGATACGGTGAAGTTGGTCAATCGTAGAATGAGAATTTCTGAATCCAAACTGATGCTTTGGCACTAAGTTTTTATTTTCTATAATGGGTTTTATTCGATCTAACAGAATCTTTTCATATAATTTAGATATTATAGGTAGCAGCGATATTGGCCTATATGATTTGACATCAGCTGGGTGTTTCCTGGGTTTTGGTATCATTATTACCTCTGATACTTTCCAAAACGAGGGTACGTAAAGCAATCTAAATGATGCGTTAAATATTTGTGTCAGCCTTATAATGAAATTATATGGTAAGTGTCTTAACACTTCAGTAGTAATAAGGTCGAAACCAGGACATTTTTTCATTTTAAGACCAAAATTTATTTTTTGTGAGACTTCGTTTGGTGTAACTTCTGGAATCAATTCTTCATTATTTTCGTCTCCATGTAGCTCTTGTGTAACATTTGACTCATTGTTGGGTTCTTGAGTAAAAACGTTTTCCAAATAAATGGAGAATAATTCAGCTTTTTGTGCATTAGTTTTTGCCCACTGGTCGTTTTCCATACGAATCGGATGAATTTGTTTAGTTGGCCTTTTAAGGTTTTTAGTCGATTTCCACAACGAATAATCAGAAATTTTTTCGTTGTTTAATCCCTTTATATAGTTGTCGAATGACTTATTTTTGTGTTTTTTAATTTCGAGGCTTAAATCATGTGTGATTTTGTTGAGCCGCGTTTTATCAATTGGAGCCCTACTTTGTTGCCACTTTTTTCTAAGTCTTCGTTTTGCTGCTATCATATTACGTATATTTTCTGGATATCTTGCCACAAAGTTTTTATTTGGAATGGAGGGTGTACTTTCCCAAGCTGCGGATTGAATAAGCTCAGTAATTAATTCTACATCATCTTCTAGTTGCTCGGCTGTTGCAGGCTGTTCACTGGATAAGTTTGAGTTTTCTAGGACTGCTTGAAAGTACTGCCAATCTGTATTTTTGTTTGATAGATAAGGTGGTTGCTCTTTTTCAATTGCTTCTTCATAAAGTGACATAAATATTGGGGAATGGTCGGAGTTAAGATCATAACTATCGTGCAATCTAATAAGAGATGATGATACCTTGTTAGTAATAAAAAAATCTATAAGGTCTGGAGTCTTTCTTGGGTCCGTTGGCCAATATGTTGGAGTGCCAGTTGAAAGAACTTCGCATCCAGTTTCAGTTATAGCCTTATGAAGTTCACGACCTTTGGTTGTAGTTAAACGAGAGCCCCATATCGTGTTTTTCGCATTGAAGTCTCCGCCCATTATAAACTTTCCATTATGTTTACGTAATATATTTTTATATAGCTCACATTTGATATTGTGTCGCGGTGGACTATATACAGATGTTATTAATAAGTTTTGAGAATTTGTAACAATCCTAACCGTTGTTGCCTGAAACTCCTCAATACTTATTTTGTCCTCTTCATGGTGTTTAATATTCTTCTTAATAATAATAGCACTACCACCTCTAGCTGTGTTTCGAGGATGGATAGTGTGATACATTTCATAATTTGTAAATCTAATAAAGGATTCTCTAGTAAAGTGCGTTTCAGAGATAAGACAAACATCAACTTTTTCTTCGTTCAGAACTACTTCGAGCTCCCTTTGGTGTTTTAGTAGGCCGTTAGCGTTCCAGAGCATGATTTTTAACATCATTTTGAGGCCTTTTGGGTCGATTGTTCGAGCTGAGTTAAGCGATACTCAATTGATTTGAAAAATTCATCTTGTCGATTTAATCGGTTTAAAATTTCCAATATGGGATCTTTATTTGTGGCTAAAGTATTAGAACTTTTAACCACATCAGAAAAGGTATTTCGTTTAGTACGATTTCCACCATTAGTTATGTTAATGTTTCTTTGATATTGCTGCGCTTGAGCAGAGGTACTTGGTTGTGGTTCAGAACTTTGATTTGATGTAGGGTAGCTTCTTTGGTTAACGTTATAATTTTGACGATTTTCGTTTTCAGAGCTAGCATGATTTTTAAGGATTTTATTACGTCTTTTTTGAAGTTCCTTTGCTACTGAGCACCCTCGGTAAGTTGCGGGATGATTATTGCCGCAATTGCAGCATTTTGGTTGTACAATTTGTTGATTACATTCGATTGTATTGTGGTTACCAGCGCATTTTACACAACGCGGCTGCTTATTGCAAAAGTTTTTTTGTATGACCAAAATTTTGGCATCTTTTGCATTGCGGTATTATTTTTTGCTGTCTTATTGGCTCAACTTCTACAATTGTATTTAACACGTATTTGATCTCATACACTTTTTTTATATCTTGAGATGCATCGAAAGAGACCCTAAATATGTCTAGGGGTACTCTGGTTTTCCATTGCAATTTATTTGTAGCTTCTATAGCTTTATAACCCTGAGATTTTAGATCAGATATAATTAATTGTGAGCTAAGAGAATGATGCAGACCTTTTATCATGACCTTTATTGGCCTTGTTTGTTTATTTTCATAACTATGCCAATCTATTTGTTCAGAACTTAGAGACCTTGTTATGTTTCTATGGTCTTCTGGGTCAAAAGTGCTAATTTTGTAAACTCCATTACTATGTAGCTTAATTAAAAAGTTACCTTTTATAGTCGATTTTAACTGATTATGAAATTTTTGAAAATCTGTGATGTTGGAGACCATAATTGGTGGTGGCCTTAATGGTTCTCTTTGTGGGACATTAGATTTGTCTTCATTTATCGGGTTGAACGCTACTTGAAATTCAGGAGAAGATTCAGCCTTCCTTTTTTTCGAGGGTTTCTTTTTCTTCGATTGAAGAGTCCACTCAGTTTCTTGAATAAGCTCTTCTTCATCCGTTTCGAAGATTACATTATTTTGATTAGAGGGCATATTAACTGAATTTAAGTAGTCATTGCTAGATTTTTCTCCAACAATTTCTGAATTAAAGTTGACATTGCTAGATTTTTCTCCAACAATTTCTTTTAGTTTATTACCAATAATTGATAGACCAATAATTGATTTTACAAAAAAAAAAAATCGAAAAAATCAAAAACACGGAAAATTGGTTTTTCAAATAATAAAATGTTTTTCTAACTTTTAGAAAACCCATTTTTAAAATATGTGGAATAGATAAAAACTCTTGTCACGTGATAAGCATTGAAGTTATATGTCCCGTTTTCACTAGTCCGGGGATATGTGATTTCGGATTAACCAATACCCATTTTTCTATGTTTACACCATGCCACTATGATTTTTATGAAAAAACAAGATTTTTTATAGCATAATTTTATGTTTTACAAATTGAAATTAATGTAAATAGAAAATTTGAAATATTATTTAAATATTTATGAAAGAAAAAATATTTTAAAGCACCGCGAAAGGTCAATACTGATTTCTAAGCCTCTTAAAAAAATGTTGAAAAACATATAGTGGTTTTGGTTGGCGCACCGACGATTTCTAAGCCTCTTAAAAAAATGTTGAAAAACATATAGTGGTTTTGGTTGGCGCACCGACGATATAAAACAATTTATTAAATCTTAAGTAAATTTTTTGCTGGGATAATATATTTACAAAATGCCTAAAATTATCCTAAAGCAAAATCTTACTTATTTAGAAAAATCGCCGAAAATAAAACGAATCAGTGGTATGGTGTAAACACAGCTTTATGGGTATGTGAATGGGGTATAATAGATGAACTGTGCGATATGTGGTTTATAGTGTGGTGAAAAAAACTTTTCTTAAAGTATTTTTTATGACTTTTACAACGAAAAGGAGACATCCCTAATTATACTAAAATTAATTTAAAAGTTTGATAATATGTGAAACTGATCTTAAATGTTTAGGATGAAAACATTAATTTGTTTTTAAAATACTAAATTAAATTCCATTTAAAAGTTTTATATATTTGAACCAGCCACGGTAACTTTTTACAAAAAAAAATACGTGATTTTCTTTAAAATGTTTACAAAACATGTTTTGTAGTGTTTGAAGATATTACTATAATAGAAGGTGCTTAACTAAAATAGAGACAACTGGTGTGTGCAAGACAAGTTTCATTCAAAAGGTAATTTAAAAAAAAAGATAAGGTGAAAGTTTTGGAGGATTATTGCAAAATATAAAAAAAGGTAAATTGAAAATTATGATTAAGATAAAGTTATGTACAAATAGAAAAAAAAGAAGAAGGTTAAGAAAAAAAGTTTCAGTTGAAAGCAATTTGCAAATTAAGAAGAAAAAAACTAAAAGCACAATTAAGCAAAGAAAATGGTTAAAGTAACAAATTAAAAAAAAAAAAATAGGCTAAAAAAGGACAAACAAATTGACTTACGTAACATCCTTGGCGTGATTGAGAGCAGTCAAGAAACGAGGTTGTACATAAGACCAAGAACCTTGATTCTTATGTTCTTCTTGGGCCCAAACTAAATCAGCATCTTTGTAGAGATTAGCTTGTTCCTTAACCAAATCGAAGGGGAAGGGAGATACCTAGGAAGAGGAAATAAAGAATAGTTAAAAAATATACTATAACATTTTATAAAAAAATATTTAAGAACAAAAAAAACGATATACAGTGGCCGACAAAAGTATGCGTACGAATACATAGTAGATGTAATTCATTAACAACAAAGTATAGACCTAATGTTATCAATCAAGTATTTTTATAAAAAGTGCGGTGTAGGTAATTTATCAAGCTTTAATTAAAGCTTAAAGTCGTCCAGATTAAGTAAATATTTACTGTGCTACGAGGGTAGTTTTGTTGAAAAAAATTTTTTAAACAGTTATCAACCAGTTTTTCCAACGACTCAAACAAAAATGAACATTAAAAATTTTAAAAATGGTCCAATAGTTTATATTCAGTTATCAAAAAAAATTTCCAACGACTCAAACAAAAATGAAAATTTTTTAAATACAGTAGAAGAAATCTGCATTTTTTGACATCCAATTTTTTTGAACGTCAATTTTTTGTAAACAAGAAAATGTTTAATTACACAGTGCAACAACCAAAATCAAAATGGGATCAAACCAAAAGCAAATGAAAGTTGACATATTCCATAACAAAACCTTCAAGGCTTTTTTTAGTTCAGCGCTAGATTTTTTTTACACGCATTTGAAGTTGGTAAACTTTTATTCTAATTATAATAATTGCTTAAAAACTGTATAAGGGGCGTAGGCTTAATTTTGTAATTGCCTTTAAATAAATAACAATCATACGCTACGGTGCACAGTGGTTTATTTTTAATAATTTAGCTATTCAGTAAGTAATGAACCGATTGCTGCAAAATTCATACCAGTTATAGCTAACGTAATTTTGAGCTTAAGTTTGGATGCTGGATTCCACATGTCCAATAAGAGAAGGTCATGTTTAGTACACAAAATGTTTAAATGCTTTAAAATTACCAACTTTAAATGCGTGTAAAAAAATCTAGCGCTGAACTACAAAAAAAGGCTTGAGGGGTGAACTTTTATTTGCTTTTGGTTTCATTTCGATTCGGAAAATCCGATTTTGTATCACTTTCCAAAACGACCCTCGTATCACATTTATTCTGGACGCTATTAAGCTTTAATAAAAGCTCTATAAATTACCTACATAACATTTTTTTAAATAATACTCGTTTGATAATAATAACGTTTAGTATTGTTAACTTTGTCTATAACAAATTGCATCTACTATTAAAAAGTTTCCAATGTATTGTCGCCCACTGTATGTGTACCATATTTGATTAAAAACCACGAAAAAAATTTAGTAATAAAAATATTGAGTAAAACAAAAATTGGTAAAAAAAATTTAATGAAAAAAATTGAGTAAAAAAGTTTGAGTAAAAAAGTTTGAGTGAAAAATTTCATTCAATGTCGTTCCCTGTCCCATTTTGTTCGCCTTTCGATTCCATTTCGTTCCCTGTTTTCGTTTCGTTCCATACAGTTTTTATAATTTACCCCTTTCACTCTAAAAAAAATAAATTTCTAAATATGTCCTTCTATTGGATAAGAAAGGCATATTCAAAATTTGAGATTCTAAAATCTTAGGTCAATATAGTTATAAAAAGTAAAAATTTTCCATTTTAACCCCTTTTTCTGTCTTTAGAACCGAAATTTTCCAGAAATATTTTTTTCAATCCTAGAAGAGTATTCCAGATTAAAAATTTCAAGTTTATAAGACCATTATTTGAGGAATTCGTAAAAGTACCAAAGTGCATTTTTTTACCCCTTTTTACCCTCTTAGAATCAGAAATTCCTTTTTCTGAATATTATATTCCGATGAAGGATCATTTATTTAAAAAATCAAATTTTTATAACCATTGTTTTATTTCAAGTTTCTAGAAACATTACTTCAGGAGATAAAAAAATTACAAAAAACAAATGTTTACACTTTTTGCCCCATTAAATCAGAATTTCCAAAAGATACTTTTTTCAGTTTTTTTTTCAGGAAGATCCGGAAATGCACCATAGAATTGGAATTTCCAAAAAAAATACTTTTTCGGAATGTATTTTTCCGCCGGAGGATCCTACATTTCAAATATCAAGTTTTTAGACCCATTTAACTTTTTTTACTTGTTAGAATTTCTATTGTTTTTTCAGAATTTCCATTAATTTTTTTCTGAATACATTCGTTTTTAAAATGAAACATTTTTATACTTACTTGTTCCACACGAACAATAGCAATTTCCTTTTCCAAACCCTTATCCTTACGGGCCTTGGTCAAGTCATAGTATACACGACCACTGCAGAAAATAACCTTCTTAACACCGCTGGGATTTTCAGCAGCTACACCCTTTTCGGGGATGATACGTTGGAATTCACTACCTTCGGACATTTCACTGAATGGTGATTTAGCTTCTGGGTGACGCAATAGAGATTTGGGTGTGAGAAGAATCAAAGGCTTACGGAAGGGCAAAGCAATTTGACGACGCAAAATATGGAACAAATTAGCTGGGGTAGTACAGTTGGCTACAATCCAGTTAATATCGTGCAATTGTCTGATGGCGAATTCCTCAGATTCGGGTGGGAAATAATCGGGATCATCCGAAGACATTTGCAAGAAACGTTCAACACGAGCCGATGAATGTTCAGGGCCCATACCTTCCATACCATGGGGCAATAACATAACCAAACCAGATTGACGTACCCATTTGGCTTGACCGCTGGAAAGGAATTGATCGACAATACATTGAGCTGTATTGAAGAAATCACCAAATTGAGCTTCCCACAAGACCAAAGCATTGGGATTGGTCATGGAGTAGCCGTGTTCAAAACCAAGTACGGCATATTCAGACAAGGAGCTGTTAGATACCGAGTAGGGAGCTTGATCGGGATACAAATGTTGGAGAGCATTGTAGGTAGCCTTATCGACCAATTGATGGTGCAAAACATGATGACGATGAGAGAAAGTACCACGTTCTACATCTTGACCAGACAGACGAACATGAATGCCTTCTTTGAGAAGAGTACCGAAGGCCATGGCTTCACCAAGAGCCCAATCGGCAATACCTTCATCAACCATAGCTTGACGGGCTTTCAAAACACGAATGAGACCCCTTGAAAGAAAAAGATAAAACAAAAACATTAATATTATCATATATCGTGACATTTTGCTAGAAATAACCCCATTTACTCACTTGTGAATAACAAATTCAGCAGCATTTGGTGGTGGTGAAGAGAATCGGTTACCAATATGCACCAATGTTTCTTCCTTGACACCAGTGGGTGATACCTTCAAGGGATCTTTACCTTCAAAGAAACCAGACCAGGGAGAATCAATCCAATCCTTGTATTTAATGTGAGTTTCCTTCTTGGCCAAATCAAAAGCTTCATCACAAATCTTTTCGTATTTATCAGCCACTGATTTAACTTCTTCAGCTGTGCATGTACCTTCGGCAATAAGTCTATCGGCATAGATTTCCAAACCGGTCTTGTGATTTCTAATCTTTTGGTACATAAGAGGTTGGGTAAACATAGGTTCATCAATTTCATTGTGACCATTACGACGATAGCCAACCAAATCAATAACTACATCCTTGTGGAAGGTATTACGCCATTCGGCAGCAACTCTGCACACATGGATAACAGCCTCGGGATCATCAGCATTGACGTGGAAAATGGGAGCATTTACAACACGAGCAACATCAGTACAATAGGGGGAGGAGCGTGAGAAACGTGGATCGGTAGTGAAACCAATTTGATTATTGGCAACAACGTGAATGGTACCATGAGTTGTATAATCGGGCAAATCAGACAAGTGCATAGTTTCGTAAACAACACCCTGGCCGCAGTAGGCAGCATCACCGTGAATTAAGATAGACATTACCTTCTTGCCTTCTTGATCGCCACGATAGAACTGTTCAGCACGAGTCTTGCCCTGCACCACAGGATCAACGGCTTCCAAATGAGAGGGATTGGCAACAACAGCCAAACGAATATTTTTGTTTGTAACACGATTCAAACGTTCAATGTATGTACCCAAATGGTATTTGACATCACCGGAACCATCATCAGCAGCATCCAAACCAGCAAACTGTGTAAAGATTTGATGCAAAGGTTTGCGGCATACATTGGCCAATGTATTCAAACGGCCACGATGAGGCATACCCATAATCACAGATTCAACACCCAATTCAGTTGAGGCATCAATAAGTTCTTTCAAAGCGGGAATCATAATTTCACAGCCTTCCAAACCGAAACGTTTTTCTGAAGAGTATTTTTTAGCCAAGAAACCTTCAAAGCTAAATTTTTAATTAAAATTTATAAATTATTATTTAAAATTTTATAAACTGGTATGTATTGATATTTTGGAAACTCTTCAAATTTCAATATTTAATTTTTATTGAAAATTGAGGCTAGAGAATAAATAGTGGATGAATTTAAACTTACCCAGTAGCACGAGTTAAACGAGCCAAAATTAAACGTTTCTTTTCTGGTGAGAAATTCAAAACACCAGGTGTTTCAAAACGTTTACGAATCCAATTGCACTGTTCCAAAGAGTTGATAAACATAAATTCAACACCAATTTTATTACAATAAACATTTTCCAAACGATTTAAGATTTCTCTGCAAGATAAAACAAAAACGTTATGACAAAACATTAAAAAAATAAAAGATTATTTTAATATAACATACCTGAGAGGCAATTGGCTTTCATCTCCACCAATAAAGGTAGTGCTAGGCAATTTGAATTGACGTTCCATATCATGTTCGCCTGTTTAGTTTATTAATTTTTTTGATGAAATAAGAAAAAATATTAGATTTTGAATACTTAAAATTTATTTATACTGTAAATCATGATATTTATTTAAATAATTTTTATTGAAATTCGGAGAATATGTTTATTTAATTGTTAATGTTTGTAAAAGCATGCTATTTTGCGTTGGTGTCTGTTTTGTTGGGAGGAGGGGTGTTTTTAAAGCAAAATTTTATTTAAAAAATGGCGGACTTAGTGTTTCTGTGTAGGTTTTGTGATATGTGAAATGTTTTAAACAAACACATGCTTAATTTAATAACAATTTAAAGAAAAAAGCAACCAATCGCGTTCTTAAAATTTTAAATATTTGTGTAAATTTTTTACATGGAATAAATCAACATCAAGATTAGTAAATAAAAATATAAACAATAAATTAACATTTTTTTATATCTTGAAAAGTTTTCCGATTAACATAAAAACCTTTTTTTTTCTAAATACTAAATAAAATGATGGAGATGGTCAAAACCATTTTTTTTTCTTTTAACTTTGTGTGGATCTTTCTTAACTTTATTTGATCCGCCCTAATGACCAGAAGACATATTCATTAGGGTGTCCCGTCAAATCTAAACTTCCAAATTTCGTGTCGTAATACCTGACGATCGATGGCCACGAAATAACTGGGGAAATTTATGAAAAAAATTTTGCAAGGACATATTCAGTCGGTAACTAGCGGTCAAAGTTTGAAAAAAATTCGATTTTCGATTAAAATTTATTCCCGAATTTTTTAACCAAATCCGTTCCAAAAATTGGTAAATTTTGCGTACTTTATGGGAAAAATATTTTAAAAATTCCAAAATAGAGATTTTGGACCACAGATGCTGATTTTCAAATATACAAATTATTACCCAGTCAGAAAAATACAATCGCAAAAGCGCTGTGAAAGCGTTGTGGACGGTTCTACAAGCGTTCCATTTACCATCTTCAAAGCGCTTTCAGATGATCCGAATGATAACATCGATCTACGCTAGGTTTAAAGCGTTTTAAAAGCGTTTTAAAAAAGTGCTTTCAGAACGTTTTGTTTAAAGTCATGAAAGCGCTTTAAAAACCAAAAGTAAAGCACTTATAAAGAGCTTAAATACAAAAATTAAAGATATTTTCCAGCGATTGAAATAAGAAAAAACAGTACTTTAAAGGACTTCATATAAAGCAGATATTTTTTTTTTATTCGTTAATTGTAGATATTTTTTTTATAAAAGTATTTTAGAAAATAAAAATTAAATTCAATGTAATAAAAAAGTAAACTTATTGTTAGTAAAGGTAAACTTCATAAAAAAAGTAAACTAATTTATTTATAGGGACTTTCTTCCTCCCATTCTGTCCTTTACTGCAGCCAGCCAGCGGCTAATTTTTGTAAAAATGGTTTGTTCTGTTTCGCTTTCAAATTGCAAAACCAGATGGTCTGTAAACAAAGTAGAAAAAAGTACAAATCGATCTAAACAAACATGTGATAATATATATTTAAAAGGCAACATCTTTAATGAAATAAACGATTATTTTGTCTATCCAATTCCATCAAAAGAAATAGGTCTTTATAACGTTAAAAATTTACGTGAAGATGTTATTGAAGTCAGTGTGCATATTGTAGAAGTTAAATGCATTATTTGTAAATTTTATAACGAAACTATTAACAAATTAAAAAATGTTTCATGTTTTCAAAATTTTGCGTTTTCAATGTGGTGGTAGGGAAAAATTATTTAATTTGATTTAACAAAATGTTTTTATAACAATTTGTTTAAAATTGAGTATAATCTAAAAAATACTATACTTGTATGTACTACGAAAAAAAATTAAAAACGTTTGCAAAAACTGCTTTAAAACCATTTAATTTTGAAACGAACATGTATTTTGTTAATAAAGTGCTTTCAAAAAGCTTTTCAAAAACGCTCTCAAGGCGTTCGAATAAAGCGTTTTGAGAATGCTTTTTTTTTTTGTTACAGTGCTTTCAGAACGCTTTTCGAGAACGCTCGCAAAGCGTTCGAAAATAACGTTTTGAGAACGTTCTTTTTTTGTTACAGTGCTTTCAGAACGCTTTTTTTATAACCGTCGTCAATTTCTGCTTGGGTATTTATCCAAATTGGTCCCAAAAGTTGAAAAATGTTAAGTATTTATCTAAAAAGTATTAAAAATATAAAAAAACGATTTTGGTCCAAAAATGCTAATCAGCAGCTATGGACCAAAACCGCTGTTTTGGAATTTTTCAAATATTTTTTTTCCATAAAGTACGGAAAAATTCCTAATTTTTGAGACGGATTTTGTAAAAAAAATCGGACATGATTTTTAGTCGAAAAACACAATTTTTTCAAACTTTGACCGCTGGTTGCCGTCTGAAGATGCTCTTGCAAAGTTTTTTCATAAATTTTCTCACAATCAGCTATTCCGTGGCCATCTTTCGGCAGGCATTACACCACGAAATTTTAAAGTTTAGATTTGACGGGACGCCCTTATGAATATGTCTTCTGGTCATTAGGGCGGTTAATTTTTTTTTCGATTTCGCTTATAGTCGAAATAAACACACAAATTGGATCTGTGGAGCAGAAAAACGTCAATTAAAATTAAAATAAAGATCTGTATAACTAACTTTTTTTAATTTTCGTTCATTGGAAATTAAAAACATTAAAAATGGGGAGCGGTGTGTTGGTGGGGGGTCAGTGGGGGACGTTGGGGCACCTTCCCCACCGCTATAATAATTACCAAGTCATTCATTATGGTATAAATATTACCTAAAATAAGACAATTTTATCATTATTTGTAACATTTTTTAATCCACGCCCACAAAAGGGGGCGGGACAAAAACCCGACATTTTTACTCCCCTGGGTCCAAATGCAGGACTCTGAACTTTTCTTGCACCAAAACGTTTTATTTCTTTAACGAAAATACAAAAAAAGGTAAAAAAATGGCATTTTCAGAGGTTGGTTTATTTCTACAAGGGTGAACTTTTCCTACCTTATCCGATTTTGTCCATTTACATTCTAACCTGCCTATGACCATAGGACATATTCATGCCAAATTGCAGGAGTCTAGCTGTTTTATTTTGAACTACATCATGTTATTTACAGACAGACGGACAGACATTCATAGAATGTCATAGAATCGATGGAACAATAATATATTCTTTATGGGATCTCCGACCGATATTTCGATGCGTTACAAACGAAATGACAAAGTAATTATATCTCCATACTGTGTTTGGAGGATATAAAAAGGATAAATTGAAATTCAAAAAAGTACCATTAAATTTTGCAAAAAATCAATCTTGAAAGGTGATTTGAAATTTGAAGAAAAACAAATCTGCAACTCGAAAAATAGTGATTGAAATTCGAAATTGCAGTTGAACTTATTCGAATTTCAAATATGAAATTCAAAAAAAGACCAAATTATTTTGAAATCCAAACAAATCAATTTTTTAGAAGTCAAAACAATTTCAATTGAAATTCGAAGATCATTGGAAATTCAGAAAGGATTAAATTCAATTTTATTATTTGAAATTCAAAAAGAATCAATTAAAATTCGTAAAAGAAAAATTAAATTTCATAAAAAATTAATCAAAAAAGGTTTAAAAAAAATTTTAAATAAAAAAGAGTTATCAAAATTCGAAAACGATTGATCAAAAATTCAAAAAAAATCAATTAAAATTTAAAACAAACCTAGATAAAATTCGAATAAGTTCAGCTGAAATTTCGTATTTTAATCACCCTTTTTCGAGTTACAAATGTTTTTTTAATTTCTAATATTTTTTTTGGAATTCTAAATTAATATTTTTTGAAAATTAATTGAAAATTTCTATTTTTTACTAAAAATTTCTATTTTTTTACAAAAAAAATTTACACAAATATTTTAAAAAAATTTAAAAAACTTAAAACAAATAAAAATGTTGGTTGTAATTGCTGAATAAAAACACAAAAAAAAATCCAACAAACAGAGCTTAAATTTAAGAAAAAACAACATAAAATTATACAAAAAAGCAACTTAACATAAATATTGTTTTAAAATTAATTGGAAAAAAAGATATTTACATTTTTGGGGGGAAAAACAACAAAAGACAAAAACACGAGACTAAGATTTTGACATAGGAAAAGTAAAAACAAATTTTACTCTAAAATAAATTAACAATACAAAAAAAAAAAAACAGAGTTTAAAATCAAGGACTAATTGAAATTTATTTGAAATAAAAGGAATAATAAAGGTTTAAAAGTTGGTGGTTGTGATATTTTTAAGGAAGTTATAAAGAGACTACCCAAAATTAACGTACTTACCAAAATCGAAATTAGCATAAATAGCTTTTGTTGTAGAGTTGCCAGGTAATTCGGGGGAATTAATTTCAAGAGGATCGAGGTGAGCAACGTTATGGCCTCGAATCTAATATCAACAAATATAGATTTGTTTTTTGTTTGGTTTTGCAATAATCAAATTTTTTTTTGGTAAATGTGGAAAATTTTATGATTTGTTTTCAATGAAATTTTTAAGAAATTTTGTAGATAAAACCATGAAGTATAAAAGCAATAAAAAACAAAAGAAAGAGAGAGAAAGTTATAAGCATTATAGTTGTTAACAAATTTTAAATGATTTTAGTTAAAAATTACATTTACTAAAGATGAAATTGAAAGAGATTCATTTCAAGTAAAAGAAGAGGATCTTAGATTTTTTTTTTAATGTTGGTCAAATATATTAGGGATCTCTTTAAAGACTTAGGCACTTATTCATAATACTTATAACAGACTTATTGTAGGTTTATTTGACAATTGTTCCTGCAATATCTGTCAAATAAACCTACTTTAAATATATTTTAGGTTTTATGAATAACCACATTAAGTTTTAGGTAGGAAAAAAAATATTAAGGTTAAAAGGATTTATTTAAGGGTTCTGTTGTTATCAAAAACTTAAGGTCACAAAGGCCAACGGTTTTCGATGGTTTGTGTTAAAAATGATTGCATACTTTTAGGCTCAACGAAAAAATTTATATTACTGATTTTCGATATTTTTAGAAATGGGAAAAATCATTTGATTCACAAGGGAGGTCTTTCAATGGGAGATTTGAATATGTGAAAGAGGGGAGAAAAATAAGAGTTACCTGCTGTTTTTTAGCTGCCCAATCTCACATTTAGTGGTTCAAAGGGGGAGGTAAAAAGTGGTATGTTTTGTTATTGGATGATTTTTCACATTTCTTTAAAAGAAACTATAACTTAAGCGCCAATCAGACGACAGACAAATCTTACAATTTGTCTTCCAACCGCTCATTTTTTTTCTGAAAATATTTGCGAACACACATCTGAAAACATACTATTATTGACGCCATTTGCATTCGGTCGTTAGACAAATTGTAAGATTTGTCTGTCGTCTGATTGGCGCTTAAGTGCTTATTGCCAAAAATTTATAAATTTTTGGGATAGTTTACACAGTGCTGCCACTTCATGCGTAACTACACATTTCACGTGTAACTTTCGGCAGCTTATGTATAATTGCATTTATGTTAACTTTCTGGATATTTGCAAAAAAATATATATTTTTTGGAATGACAAACAATTACTCAAAATTATGCAAATCTATGTTAGGGTTGAACCAGAATAAAATTGCGTTGCGTTTGGGGTAAAAAAAACCAAACAAATTAAATTTAAAATTTGTACGTCCGTTTGATTGAGGTACCTCACATTCAAATTGTATAAACGAAAAATGTTTTGGGCATTACGACCAACGTGACGTAATTTGATTCTGGTTCAACGCCTTGTAAAATTCCTATTTTGTACTTTTTATCAAAAAGTACTATTTTGGTACTTTTTATCCAGAAGTACTATTTTGGTAGTTTTTGTCAATAAATTGTACTTTTTATAAATTTCATCCTGGTACACACATACTTTCATAAAAAAGAACTACAATACAATAGTACTATGTTATAAAACGTACCAAAATAGTACTTTTAATAAATAAAGTACCATAATAAGAAGTAACAAAATAGTAATTTTTGAAAAAATATTACTTTTTCTTTTTTTTATAACAAGTAAAAATTACCATAATAGTAAGTACATTTTTTATAAAAAGTACCAAAATAGTACTTTTTCGTAAAAAGTATTATTTGTGTTATAAAAAGTACCAAAATAATACTTTTTAATAAATAAAGTAGCAATTGAGTACTTTATAAAAGAAGTAACAAAATAGCAATTTTTGACAAAACAGTACTTTTGCTTTTTCATAAAAAAACACAAAAATTGTACTTCTTTTATAAAAAGTAAAAATGACTTAAATAATGGTATTTTTTTTTTAAAGGTACCAAAATAGTACTTTTTTACTAAAGGTACCAATACAGCACTTTTTCATAAAAAGTACCAAAATAAAAATTTTTATAAATATATATTTTTATAAATATAAGAAGTACCAATATAGTACTTTTTTATAAAAATTAGCAAAATATTAATTTTTTTAATAAAAATTGTTTTTTTATCAAAATAATATTTTTTATAAAAACTGCCAAAAAATAAACTATTTTGGTACTTTTTTTAAAAAAACTATTTTTATATTTTTTTTTTTTTTTAAACTAATTTGTGGTACTTTTTATAAAAATTTTCAACATATTTTGGACTTTTTATAAAAAAAATATTTTGGTACTTTTTCAAATAGCTAAAGCTTTTGTACTTTTTTTAAAAATTAATTACTAGTTTGGTACTTTTTATTAAAAAATCCTGTCATATATTTTTATAAAAAGTACTATTTTGGGATTTTTTATAGAAAGTTCTTTTTAGTTGTGCTTGTAAAAAAATATTTTGACACTTTCTATTAAAATGTTATAATTTGGCTCCTTTTATCAAAAAGTACTATTTTGTTACTTTTTACTTATAATAAGATATGTGCTCCAATAGACTGGCATTTTTTTGTCGTCTTTCGATTTTCCCAAGTGTCCGGGAAAATTTTGATTGTCCTAGGTCTAAAACTTATGTGGTACAAATTTGAGGTCAATCGGATTAAATTAACCCGTGGCACCCGGCGGTCAAAGTTATGGATTTTTGAAAAATTTTTAAAAATAAAATTAAAAAAATTTTTATCTTTCGACACATCATATTTGTTAATTTCGATGCGCTTGTTAAAATCGCTCGATCGGTTTTCGAGATATCGCCATTTCAAATTTGTAAAAAATGGCGGTTTTTTTCTACGTTCAAGAAATTTTTTAAAAAAAGTCCCAAAATTCCATTCCGACGACACTTTTGTAGAGCTTAATACAATCTTTTATTTAAAACTAATTTGAGCCAAATCGGATCATTTTAAGCCGTGGCGCCCATCAATCAAAGTTTTGGCTTTTTAGAAACTTTTTACCAAAAACACTAAACTTGGATCGAAGGGTGCCACGGGTTAAAATGATCGGATTTGGCTCCAATTAAGCTTAAATGAAATATTGCATAAAGCTCTATAAAAGAGTTAAATTAAAGAAAATTTTAGAGTTTTTTTTAAAAAAATTCTAAAACGTAGAAAAAAAACCCCCCATTTTGCAATTTTTTGACAAATTTTAAATGGCGATATCTCAAAAACCGTTCGACCTATTTTATAAATTTTTTGATATTCGTATTCAGCATGCTAAAAATAATAAAATTAATGTATCGCAAGATATATTTTTTTTCTTTTGTCTTTTTCAAAAATCCAAAATTTTGGTGGAAATTTTCCAAAATTCCAAAACTTTGATCGAAGGGCGCCACGGGTTAAAATGATCGAATTTGGCTCAAATTAGTTTTAAATGAAAGATTGTCTCAAGCTCTACAAAAAATTCGGCGGAATGAAATTTTGAGACTTTTTTTTAAAAAATTTCTTGAACGTAGGAAAAAAACCGCCATTTTTTGCAAATTTCAAATAGCGATATCTCGAAAACTGTTCGACCGATTTTAATTTTTTTTTTTGATATTTGTGCTCAGCGCATCGAAATTAACAAATATGATGTGTCGAAAGATAAAAATTTTTTTAATTTCATTTTTAAAATTTTTTTAAAAATCCAAAACTTTGACTGCCGAGCGCCACGGGTTTATTTAATCCGATTGACCTCAAATTGGTACCATATGAGGTTTAGGCCTAGTAGAATAAAAAAAATTTTTTGCTATACAGGAAAATGCCAGTCTAGTGCTCCATATTCGTTGAATAAAAGCTTTTTTGGTTTCAAATTACTTTTCTGATGATTAAGATTAAATCCACATTAATTCGAATATAGTTTTTTGCATAATTGTTGGATAAACAAATAACATGTGTAATTGTAGGTTTCACGTGTAATTTTAACGGCAATACTTAGTTTATATTTTCTCCAATCTTTCGCATATGCAAGTTTAAGGACAAGTGGCAAGTTTAAGAACAATCGGTGGTTCCCCATTGAAGGACCTCCCTTGTGAATTAAACTGTTTTCATAAAAAATAGTGCATACTTTTAGGCACAAATACAAAATTGATATTAAACATGATTTTGAACATTTGCAGAAATATTTCTATAAATATCAAAAATAATTCGACTCAGTTATATAATAAAACAATTTTCTTTTGATTGACAAAAAATTAAAAAAACAACGTAAGCTTTTTAAAGTAAACTATAAGATTTTTGTTGTGCCTAAATATATGCATTAAAAAAAACTTAAGTTTTTAAAATGTAATTTCAAAAATAATAAGAAAAATGTTATCGTGACAATTGACCTTAAAGTGAACTTGTATATTAAGATTTAAATTAAAATATATGATCCTCTACTTATTACTTAAAATGAAAATCCCCATTTACGATAAAAAAAAATAAAACAAATCAACAAAAACAAAATAAGGTATTAAAGTGTATAGCAACAATGGGGTTAAAAGATAACAAAAATCTACACAAAAAAGCTTTAATGTAAATACATCTACTTAAAATAAAATATTTAATTAGTGAATTACTCAATAATGTTAATATAGCCAACAACCTTTAAACTATACTTTTACAGATAAAGAGTTATTATAATAATAAAAAAAGCCTGCTGAAAATGTTCGATTTCAATAAGACAAAAAAAAGTAACTTCTTAATTGCGTTTTGTATACAAAAAAAAAACTTTACTCTAAAAAAACTCCGAATTTCATTTTATTTTAAATATATTTTTTTAAAATCTTTTATGGTTCCATTTTCTTTTAGCCGAAAATAAACCAAACAAAGAAATATGGTTAATAATTTAAAAGGAAAATGAAAATAAATTACCAAACAAAAAATCAGAATGTTGACGCAAAACATCTTCGTTAGCACGACGGGACAGACCATCTTTACTTCTGGTCTTTTCAATGGTAAGAATTCCCAAAGGATCCAATTCAGAAGCCAAATGACCACGTGACTAAATTACATGAATAATATAATAATGGTAGCAAGGATATAAAACATACATGAACACAGCAGGATATCGATATTAAAATTATGTATAAAAATATGAATAAAGGATGATATTGTTGAAGGGATAATCAAGTAAAAAAAAAGGCTTAATCTCGGAATGAAAGACATACAGAATTCTTATATCAAATTCGAAAAAAAAAATAATTGCAGCTCAAGAATTTCATTTGAAATTAAACAAATAATAATTTTAAAATTTAATATGGGTCAACTAAAATTCGAAGATTATCAATAAAAACTCGAAAAATATTTTAAAAATCGAAAAGTTCATTTGAATAAAAATTCGAAATAGAACTATTGAAATTCGAAAAGGATCAATTGTAATTCGAAAAAGAACAATTAAATTTCAATCGAAATTTAAAAAAAAAGGTGATTTAAAATTTAAAAAAGTCATTTGACATACAAGAAACATCAATTTAAATTCGAAAAATGTCATTAGAAATTCGAAAAAAAAGTTCGGAAACATCTAGCAAAAGTCGAGTTTTTGACAATTTTTGATTAATGGACTTTTGGTTTATACAACCCTTTTACAAACATGTCATTATCTTTTTATATATTTTTTTAGAACGTTTATACAAAGTTCTTTTCAAATTTTTAGCGCGATTTCTTTCATTCCGACATTATAACCATATTTTCCTGGGGGAGGGGGATTTTGCAATATGTATAAAGAAACATAATTTTGAAAATTTTGATATAATTTATTTATATGAAATGTTATCCAATTATTAGCAAATTTAGAAATAATAGTTTATTCATTTAAATATCAATTGTAAGAATTATAAAAAATTAAAAAAAAACCTAAATCGATTTAACCTGTTAGTGCTTAAACACAGCTTAATTTCTTTCCAAACTGTTTAAGTTTTGCATGCACAAACAAAAGTCGAGGACTTTTATGAGTAAATAAAGATCCCATTACCCGAGGTGCTTTTAA
Organism: Pegoplata infirma; assembly: GCA_963921195.1. Lineage (NCBI taxonomy): Eukaryota > Metazoa > Arthropoda > Insecta > Diptera > Anthomyiidae > Pegoplata > Pegoplata infirma. The sequence continues at coordinate 55,681,089 of OY992539.1, forward strand.
GTAATCCTTTTCGGTTGTACAGTACCTGTTCTTTGGAAGATGAAAGCCTTTTTATATGTCGTGCGGAGGTTCAAATATTTTTTAAAATTGTCCAAATGAATTTTAAAATTGTCCAAATTTATTTAAAATTGTCCAAATGTATTTTTAAAATTTCCAAATATATTTTAAAATTGTCCAAATGTATTTTAAAATTGTCCAAATGTATTTTAAAATTGTCCAAATGTAGTTTACAATATTCAATATGTATTTTAAAATTGTCCAAAAGCATTTTAAAATTATCCAAATATATTTTAAAATTGTCCAAATGTAGTTTAAAATTTTCCAAATGTATTTTAAAATATTTCCAAATGTATTTTATAAATTTTCCAACTGTATTTTAAAAATTTCCAAATGAATTTTCAAAATTGTCCAAATGTATTTTAAAATTTTCCAAATGTATTTGGACAATTTTAAAATATATTTGGACAATTTTAAAATATATTTGGACAATTTTAAAAAGCATTTGGACAATTTTAAAATACATTTGGAAAATATTAAAATACATTTGGATAATTTTAAAATACATTTGGAAAATTTTAAAATACAATTGTTAATGGTGTAGTCCCGTGGTATTACTAAGGACCTTGGAGTTTATGTGTGCTGACGTAAAGCGTCAGCAGCCACTTACAACCTATCCTAACGGACCTCAGAGTTTATATGCGCTGACGTAAATCGTCAGCCGCCACTTGCAACATAACCTATTCCATTGTCTCCGGAGTATTTTTAAGACGATTTAGTGATTAGTCCAATTTTCATCTGTCACGGGATAGGTGATATCGGAACGTCCGATACCCTTTTCTGTAGGTTTGTTAACCAAATCGTAATTTTAAGAACTTCGGAAAACATAACTAAATGATATCATTAAAAACAAAATTAATGATTAATGTCATCAAAATTTGATGAAACATTTCATTAGAAGTTTGACAATTTGAAATTTTAGGAAAACCTCGTTAATAGTACGTTCAGATTGACCTCGAAACCCCGTTAAACGAGGTTTTATGCCAAACCTCATTTGAAAATACGTATTTTCCCTCACAAATTGAAACCTTTTTGTAGTGAGGTTTCAACGAAAGTACGTTGAAACCTTATAAATTTCATAATTTTTCATATTTTTACCACTGTGCGACAATGAGAAATAGAGAAAATGGGAAAATGACAAAAATGAAAAAATAAATCTATTTATTTATAAAATTGCTTTAAAATATTAATTGATTTGGATTTAAAAAAAAATAAAACCTCTTAAAAAAATAGTTTGTGCATTACATAATTAATTATTAAGGATATTTGTTTTTATCTAGTTTCCGAAAACTAGATAAGTGTCAAAATTATCGTGTGTGAACAGTTGAGGTTTGAAATTGAAAATACAAGGTTTCAACGGGGTTTCAAGGTAAGTGTGAATGCACTATAAGAGGCGATTTGATGTTACGGCCTTGTCATTTTAAAGAACGAAAAAAAAAATTGCTTTGATGTGAAATGGTTTATTTTTGGATAATATATTAGTGGTATTCAGAGTCTTGCTTGCTAGCCCTGGCACTGGTGGTAAAAGAGCACTTTTCAAATTTACTTTTCAAAATACATGTATTTTTTTAAAGAAGTACTCTTTTGCTACATTGCCAGGGGTGGCAACAAGACTCTGAATACCTCTATTGATAACTTTAAACTTTTTGATACCGATGTATTTTTTGTAGTTTATTTTTTCATTCTGTGACTAAGAAACGTTTGGGATGTCTTAAGTTAACAAAATGATAAGGAAGGGTAATTGATTACAGTTTTGGTGACCGTATGAAAGTGGCAAAAACTTGTTTTATTAATTTAGATGACATATTTCATTATAATAATGAAAAACTTCGTCAAAAAAATGAAATATTTTATTGAAATTGATGAAAGCTGGTGACAAAACAATTTCATTAATATAATGAAACATTTTTCGTTCAGAGTAAACTTTGACATTGTCTAATTCAGAAACATGATGTGATGGAAGCTTTTGTAGTTCATATTCGTGTTCATCATATGCTATCGAAAGCGCCTATGTCAAATATTCGCGAAATTGTCAAAATAATAAAATATTTCATTGAAATCGATGGTAGGTAGCTGGTGATAAAACAATTTAATCAATATAATTAAACTTTCGTTCATAGTGTTTGGTAAATTTTATATGTGAGACTAGACCATGTCATTATCAGAGAGACATTTCTCATATAAAAATTATAAATATGGAGCATTTAAGTATAAGGTTCAAGCTTTACTTTCAGACTAAAGTTTGTAGCACAACAAGTTCATTCGCTGCAAGTATTTAAAATATGATGTTTGTAAAATTTGACATCGTTTAATTTAAAAACATGTTGTAATGTAAACTTTTAAAGCCCATATTCGTGTTCACCATGCGCCTATCGCATAAAAGTCACGTAATCGTTGCTTATTGCTCTTATCCATTGAACAGATACTGTACTTACAAGTAAGGTCTATCCATGGTCCCATATCGATGACACTATCGAAAGACCTTTCTTGATTAGTTTAGTAATTAAATATTTGATATAGTCTGAATGAAATGAAAATCTAAAATAATTAATAAAAGGGGTTTGAAAAAAAAAATACTAAAAAAATAATTCTATACAAAGAACTTAAATCAGAATTGAAGACAATACAACTAAAAAATAAAACATTAAAACTTTTTCAAAGAACGAATCAAAAACAAAAAAAAAAAATAAATGATAAACCCCATTATATATAAAAAAACTAATTTATAAAAAAATTAGAATCTAACAAACACTACATACCTGATAACTTCTGATAATAGCTTGTACAGCTAAATGATCATCGATCGTTTTTGAGTCAGGAGCAGCACCACTAACCATGCCACCGCCATAAGCTGAAACAGGCAAAGTGTTGTATTGTTGAGGAGCTAGATTAGGAGGACCAACATATGAGTTATTGCGGAAATATGAATCCCAAGACTAAAGAAATGACATAAAATATAAAATTAGTATTTTGTAAAATATTTGTTTTAAAAAATTTCTAAACAACTTACTGTGTGTACAGAACTGGGATCACGCAACCAATTATTATACATTTCTTCAACATATGAAGCTGTGGTACCATTGGCAAATGGTTCAGCTGCAGCAGAATTATAACAACGTACAGCAGCAGCAGCCATAGCATTTTTAACTACCTAAAATGCATTTTTTTTAAACAAAAATTGTTATTATTAATTTGAGTTTTTTATAAATTCGTTTATTAAGGATTTACCTTTTGGTTGGCACCCTTTAACAGCCATGTTGCAAAGTTTTTATGTGCAATTGGCGATATCGCCAAATTGAAGGCTGTGTTAGCTCTATGCATTATGGCTTCGAATTTTTAACTGTAAATAAAAAATAAATTAAAAAAATTAATAAATCAAATTTGTAACATTTTGATTGTAGCATTAAATAAGACAAATTAATACAAGTGCACATTTTTATGACGATGTTGTAAAATAATAATAAATAATTACAAATAGCATATTGACGGTATAGAAATAAATCACATAAAATTAAGTTTTATTCATTGAAATTACAATAAATATAATAACGATAATATATATTGTGTAATAGTTGCGGTATTAATTCTTGATACCATATTTGCAAAGGGTAGCATTAATGCTATGATTTTATGCTAAAAAGCATGAGATTTTTTAGTTTGTATTGCAAGTTTACAACCTAAGCATGCCACTAGCGGTATTCGCTCTTGGTAGCAAACTACCCTTGTAGACCTTTCAAAGCTTGCAGATCTTGTATAAATACAAGAGTATGCAAGACCACAAACACCAAAATACATGAATTAAAAATATACAAGACTTTCATTTATATGCAAGACTAAAACCCATTCTAACTTTTCTAGCGATTTTTAAGTAGGATTAATTTTAATGCAAATTTGCAAAGGTAGCACTTTTTCGTTGTATTGCTAGTTAACAACCCCCAGCATTCGACTGACTTTCAATAAATGAAAGTCTAGCATATTTCAAGTATTTTATTGTTGTGGTCTTGCATACTCTAGCACTTATACAAGACATGCAAGATTTGAACGGTCTGCAAGGATAGTTTCTATCAATAGTAAATACTCCTAACATTCATAATTTTTAAAGCATGAAAAGTGCGAAATGAAGAATATCGTACAACAAACACAATGGAAATTATTTTACGTTTTATTTACATTCTTTGAGATTGCTGCAAACATTATTGTATTTCGCATTTTACAAGGGTAAAAATTGCTAAAGTGCATGGCATTATTATATTAGAATTTACATCAGCAATTTTGGTCTTGCAAAAATGCGAAATGCCAAAAATTCCAACTTTATAAAGAGTAGAGAAAATATTACTATTGAATTAAAGTCCGATTTTTTTCTTGCAACCACACATTATGTCAAAGTTGATAGAAAAGTGTAAAAGTTGATTCAACAATTTCTTAAAAATAAAGTTGCAAACTTGCACTGTTATATTTATTATAGTTATTCACGGTATTCACTTCAGAAATTTTTTACCCTTGCAACAGTGCAATATTGCAACTTAAAAAAAAATGTTTAATAAAATTTTTATTTTCTACTAGCTGGCCCGGTCCGCGTTGCTGGCCCAAATATAATTTCAGTGTTATTTTGTCTCGCGTCAAATATACAGCCCTGCAAAAAATGTAATGAATTTCTTGACGTAGAAAAATTTGTGGGCGTGGTTTTAAAGACCCTATTAGGCAGATAATCATCTTCAAATTATATTTTAGTAACTAAAAAAAAATTATCATGTCTTCGACTTTGCGAACTGTATAAATTTAAAACTTCTTAAGTGTCAATACGAACAACAGAAAAATAAATTACGCTTATCCTTCGTTCTTGTCGTTAGCAATTGTTTTGAGTTCAAACAAACCTTTATAGGGACACTTTCTCATGTATACTTAATTAGAACTATAATTAACATAAAAAACCGGTTCAGTTATTAGTAGTCAACCCATTTAAACAAAAGTGGGCGTTAAAATTTGTGTGGTAAGTTAAATATGTACATATGTTAACAATACCCAAGGATTTAAAATCATTTGTACCAAGTTTAAGCGGTATCTTTTAAGATTTTTTTTAGTAGATCGAATTAGAATAAAAAAATTTAAGATATATCGACAAAAGTGGCGAGGACAATTTTTCTTTCCGAACAATTATATGGACTATTACGGACATTTAAAACAAAAAAAAAATAGCCAAATCGATCCAGGCGTTCTCAAGTATTGCGATTACCAACGAAATACATTTGATTTTTATTTATGTTTTATTATTCTATATTTTCTTTTTCTATAGAGCAAATTTTATATATATCGAAAAAAGAGTCGGTGGACAACTTTTCTTATCGTAAAAACCTTATTTGAATTTAACCAACTCGGTCCATTCATTAAAAAGTGGGCGTAGAAATGGAAAATTGTTCTTTCCGAAAATCCTTAGACAAAATTAGACAAATTGATCCAGCCATTCCATGATTTAAAATATATATATATCGGGAAAAGTGAGCATAAAAGTAGGCGTAGACAATTTTTCTTATTTAAAGAATCGTTTGCGGACTATAACCAAATGGGTCTAGCCGTTAAAGTTCTTTCGATACATATACAAAAGTGGGCGTGGGAAATTCCGTAAAACGTTTAGACGGTATTCATACTCAGCCTTTTTTTGCTTGCAATAAAGTCTTGCAACTTTTTTTGTTGGCAAACGGGGGTGAAAAGAAAACGGGGTAGAAAAAAATCACGAATTCTGTTTTCCTTCTTCTATGCTTCTCACCCCTGTTTGCCTACAAAAAAAGTTGCAAGACTTTATTGCAAGCAAAAAAATGCTGTGTATAAATACCGTCTTAGTTGAATTATGACGAACATTTTTAACAAAAAATAGACAAAGTGGGCGTGGTCAATTTCTTTTTTCGTAAACCCAAAGTTGAAATATAATGAAAATTTATCTAAAAAAAATTTAGTCAAATCGGTCCAGCCATTCTTAGATTTTAGATAAATGGAAAAAGTGGGCGTAAAAGTGGGCGTGGTCGATTTTTTTTTCAGCAGAAACTTAAATTGGATTACTACGAACATTTAACAAAAAAATTACCCAAATCGGTGCAGCTGTTTTCCTTTTTTAGTTAAATTGAAAAAAGTGGGCGTAAAAGTGGGTGTGGTCAAGTTTTCTTTACGTAAAAACCTAAGTTGGACTATGACGAACATTTCAAAAAAAAAATTGTCCAAATCGGTCCAGCCGTTCTCAACTGATGCGGTTACCAACGAACGACAATTGATTTTTATTTATATAGATTACCTTGTATATGATGCGTCGTTGCAAGAAAAGATTCGTAATTTATTTTAATAGTAATACAATTGCTACTATTTACAAAGAAACAAGCAAATAAAGTTGCAATTTTGACATTGCGCAATTTTGCAAGACTAAAATTTCTGACGTAAATTCCATTACTATTTTTTTTTTTCCATTTTTTTTTTTGATTTACCATAATGCAAAATTGCAGATTTTCGTTATGTTCGGGACCCTATAAAACCACGAATAATTTTTGTAATCTCTAACTTTTCAACACATCTGAAAATTCGACCCTTCCAATGTAAAAATTTTTTCGATTGACAAAAACACTTTGTTAAATGTTTGTTAAAAAATTTTACTCAAAAAAATTTTTTAACCTCGAAAAGAATTTTAAACTCAAAAATTTCTAATTAGAATTCTTGAAATTTTTCTTTTACGTAAAGCAAAAAATAAATTCGATTAAAAACAAGTAAGAAAATTATAGTCAGTCAAAACCGACCATATGGTACCCTTCACCAGTGTTTTCAGGAAAATGGGCCCCAATCCAAACATGAACCGATTAGATCTGTTTTTCGTTATATCTATAATAAGTAGTGTCCGACCGAATATTCGACTTCGGCCAAAAAGCACTATTCGGCCACTATTCGGCTTCGGCCACATTTTTGGCCGAAGATGGCCGAATACCGAATAATTGTATAAAAGTTGTACTCACGTGTTGAAAAACGCACTAAACACACTTTGAATCACATTAGTAAGCCACAAAAACATTTAATTAAGTGTTTTTAAAGTTAAAACAAGATTTAACACTTAAAAAAATTTTTCGATCGAAAAAAATACACTCAAAAAAAATTTTATTTACAAAAATGTCTAAAAAAAGTTTTTTTGTTCAAAATAAATCGTTCTAGACAACATTTTTATACATTTATCTATTCCACCACGTCGAATTTTACTTTTTTTCTTATTTTTACTACAAAAATATTTTTTTTTGAATATTCGGCTTCGGTTTCGGCCGAATAGTGAAAATTGGTTCGAATATTCGGCTTCGGCCAAAAAAGGTGTATTCGGTCGGACACTAATAATAAGTGTAGAAAACATTTACAAACAAAATTTGAGTGGAATTTACTTATTTTTGTTGCCAATAGACTAGGGTTCTATAGTCGAAAAGTTGAAAAGTCGATTTTTTGTATGAAAAAGTCGAAAAGTCGAAATCTACTTTTTTGTTCTTAAAAAGTCAAAAAGTCGACTTTTGCTTTCGACTTTTTTCGAAGTTTGTATTTTTTTTATTTTTTACTTTTGCCAGATGAAAATAGTTTCTTTCTTCTGAAAAAAAATTCAAATGAGATCCGAGTTTAATAACAACTGAAGCTATTCGTATTTCCATGTATTTTGTGAAGCAAAAATGACAATGCCAAATTCATGAGTTAGAAAGTGTTAAGTGCAATAATTACCAATGTTTTTGATTTTTGTAAACACCTCAGTGACAGGGTTCTATAAATCGAAAGTCGACTCTTTTGCTTTCAATTTTTTTAACCTTTTCCACATTTTCGATTTCTTTGACTTTTTTTGATAAATAAAAGACAACCAAAACAAGTAAAAAAGTTAAATTCGGCCTTGCCGAATGTAGTGATACCCTCCACAATTTCAAAAAGATTTTGCCAAAAACTTTATTTAAAAGGAAATTACTTTAAAAAAAAAAAAAATTAAAAAAAAAAATTTTGGTAAAAAAAAATCCGCGATTTTTTTTCTTTTTTTGTCAAAAAATATGTTCGTACTTGTTTAAATACCATTTGGTGTTCAATTATGTTCACATATGTCAACCAGAAGCCGAATTAAAGCATTTTGTATTTTTAGGTTATGTTGAATGTACTGAAATTTTTGAGGTGTGCTTACATTTTCGGTCATAACTTTTGAACCGCTGAACCGATATCGCTCAAATGCAATACCAAACTTCTCGGGAGAGCTTCCAATAAATATGTTAAGTTTCAGTCATCTCTGTGCAATATTTTGTCCGTGATAGCATTTTCCACAGACAGACAGACGGACATCGCTAGAATATCTTAAAATCGATCGGGCATCATGAATATATATACTTTATGGGGTCCCAGACCGATATTTCGATGAGTTACAAACGGAATGACAAACTTATATATACCCTCTATTACTAAGTGAAGGGTTTAAAAGTAGCACCTAAATGCTTACAAAAAGTCAAAACTAAACTTTTATTTACAAAAAAATCGACTTTTTAAATGTTGGAAAAGGACGAAAAAAGTTAAAAAGTCGAAGAAAGTCGAAAAGTCGACTTTTTAAAAAGTCGAAAGGTTGAAATATATATATAACCCTACAATAGACTGATTTCACTTAATATCGGGCGATATATAATATAATAATAATAATTTGATCCAATGATCAGTTTTTATTTATTTTTCCAATTTTTATTTACAACTCATTTTAAATAATTTTAACCTAACCGAGAACTGGTAACAATGACCGTCGTCTCGTTGTAGCGAAATTGACCAAGGGTTTTGGTGGGAATCGAACCCACGACCCCCTGTTTCATAGGCTAGCACGCTACCAACTAGCCTACAGGGGCCCCCTATCGGGCGATATTTTTATATGGGTCTAACAATAAGTCCAAAAATGGTCCAATTATATTTAGAATTTATTAGGACACCAAAGCACACGTTTAACACCTACAAGGAACTTAATAAAAATATTAAAATTTATATTTAAAATTATAACAGTAAGTTTATCTTAAAAACCAAACAAACATAACAAATCATTAATATAAATGAACTTCACCAAAAAATTATTTATTTACGCAATTGGCAAAACACTAAAAATGTTTGAAGATAAGGAAATTTTCTTAAAAAAAGATAGACATAATAAATATGCGCATTTGTTTGCAAAAAAAAAAAAGGTATGACTTTAATTATATTTAAAATGTATTTTTTTTTATAGAAAATAACGTCACCGTCACGTGAGTTGTTTTTGGGATTTTCTAACTTAAAGATATTACGAAAATGAAAATATATACATACATTGGCAACAATATATAACAGATCAATAACTTTTTTTTAGCACAAATAAAATTGAATTAGCAACAAACATTTGTTATTGTCAAAAATATTATAAAATTATTTGTTTTTGTATGTCAGGGTTTTAATATTAGAAAACTATACACATTATACCGGTTTTAAATGGTTTTTGTTAGTATTTTATTAATTGTTTAATATGTCTAGTGACGTACTTTTTTAAAATACATAATTTTTTTGAATAAATGTTGCTTTTAAACAAGATCAAAAGGAATTGAAAAATTGTCCAAATCCACGAATACCCTCCACAATGTCCAAAACAAATGCAAACAAAATTTTGTTCAAAAATTTTGAATAGAAAATTTTTATTTTAGTAGTTTTTGTAAAAAAAAAAAAAATTGAGTGTAAATTTTTTTTTGAGTGGCACATCAATTTCCATTTGTAATTCGAAAATTTTATTTATAATTCGAAAATTCCAATTGTACTTCGAAGATCCCAATTGTAATCCGAAAAAGATCAATTGTATTTCGAAAAATGTCAATTGTTATTCGAAAAATATCAATTGTAATTCGTAACAGATCAATTACAATTCGAACATTACAATTGTAATTCGAAAAAGATCAATTGATATTCGAAAAAGATTAATTGTAAATCAAATAGGATAAAAATGATCTAAATATTTTGAATTATAATTGACCTTTTTCAAATTACAATAGATCTATTTGAAATTATAATTGACCTTTTTAAAATACATATGATATTTTTCGAATAACAATAGATCTATTTCGAATTACAATTGTCCTTTTTTTGTTTACAATTAATCTTTTTCGAATTGCAAATGATATTTTTGAATTACAATAAATATTTTTCGAATTACAATAGATCTATTTCGAATTTCAATTGACCTTTTTCGACTTACAATTGATCTTTTTCGAATTACAATTGATATTTTCCGAATTGCAACTGATCTTTTTCAAATTTCAATTAATCGCGCAGATTCTTTTATGACAATTTTTTCCTCTTACAAGTAAGGAGTGAGATCATAAAAATGTTAACACACATTTTTGCCTACAACTTTGGTGTAAAGCTTCCAAATTTTTTTTTTCGGCAGTTTACATTTTAAAAATATGTCAGTTAATAAATTAATTTACATCATGAGTTTTAATTTGCAATTTTTTACACAATGGACGATGAAAGAAAAGTGCGTTCAAAAATAATTAAATATTTTCAACAAAACCAAACATGGACATACAAAAAAATTGCCAAAGAAACTAATGTATGCCGCCAAACAGTTTCAAAAGTGGTAAAAAGGTATCTGGAACACCTAACAATTGAAAGGAAGCCGGGAACAGGAACAACGACTGGTTATCGTAACATTGGTAAGGCATATAAAGTTAAAAGCATCCTTAAGAGAGCTCCTAACACATCTGGCAGAAAAACAGCTCGGTTAGCCCAATGCTCAGACTTTTTTGTACGTAAAGTGAAACGTAAGGCGGGACTAAAGTCCTACAAAGTTCAAAAAGTTCCCGATAGAAACGCTTTTAAAAATTTGGAGGCCAAAACCAGAGCTAGAAAATTGAAATCAAATTTTATAAAAAAATACAACTGTTGTGTAATGGACGACGAAACTTATGTCCTGGCTGATTTTGCGCAGCTCCCTGGTCAAGAATTTTATGTTTCCGATGTTCGAGGAAATGTTGCGGAAAAATTTCGGCCAAAAAAGCAAACGAAATTCCCCAAAAAATTCCTAGTATGGCAAGCCATATGTAGCTGCGGCCAAAGAAGCCAGTCATTTGTGACATCTGGCTCTATAAACAGCGAAATTTATATCAAGGAGTGTTTGCAGAAGAGACTTCTTCCGTTCTTGAGTCAGCACAATGTATCCACTTACTTTTGGCCCGATTTAGCATCTTGTCACTACAGCAAGAAAGCGCTGGAGTGGTATAATGATAATAATGTGGTTTTTGTACCAAGAGAGGCAAATCCACCAAACTGCCCGGAGCTCAGGCCAGTGGAGAGATATTGGGCTCTTGTTAAAAAAGAATTAAAGGGCACAAAAAAGGTCTCCCAGGACATGCAAGATTTCAAACGTAGATGGACCACCTGCTCTAAAAAGGTGACAGAAACTACCATAAAAGCCTTAATGGGAGGGTTTCCGGAAAAAGTGGATAACTTTGTTCGTAGTGGTTAGAGTTCCATGCGGTTTTTTTGTTATGATTTTGTATTAAATTTTATTTAATAAAAATTTGGTTTGAAGTCTTAAAATTCAGTAGTCTGTTTTTTATTTAACTTTATGTGTGTTAACATTTTTATGATCTCACTCCTTAAAAAGTTCTCTTTAATTTTGCTGGGTAGTTCCTACAAATTTTTTAAAAACATTTATGAGTTCAAATCACTTTTTTAATATTCTACATAAGCTTTAATTCTTGCAAAAATTTAAATAAATTTAAGTAAAAGCAAATGAACTCAAAACAAACCTGTCGCTAATTTTAAACACGAAATATTGTTAAATAACAAAAAAAGTAAAAGTATGAAATAATTGATGAATCATGACAAAAAAACATGTGAGAGTGTTAAATTCGGCTGTGTCGAATCGTTTGTACCCTACAAAATGTATAAAAAATTAAAAAAAAAAACAATTTTTAAAAAATTGTCATGGGCGTTTTTTATTGCGGGGAGAGTGGTAGGCTAAAGGCGTGGATGAAACTTATGTCTCGCAATAAATGTTGGCAAATTGATTTTTTATGATTTTTGCACTAAAATAATACAATTTATTCATGTTAAAACAATTTTTATATTGTGCTCGATTCTAGAATACGATTTCACCATTCACCTAATTTTTAAAAATTTGATATTCTTTCGAATTTTAAGATCTAAAATTTTTTTTCTTATAACAATTGAAGATCTAGTTAATATCTTTAATAATTACAAGAACAAATTTAAAAATCTTAAAATTCAAAAGAATATCAAATTTTTAATAATTAGGTGAATGGTGAAATCGTATTCGAGAATCGAGCACATTATATATATCCACACCCACAAATGTTGGGGGGGCCCAAAACAAGTGTCAATTTTTAATCCCCTGTGTCCAAGTGCAGGACTTCGAATGTGTTCTGGGATTAAAATCATTTATTTTCATAACAAAAATTCAAACTTTTTTTGTTAAGATTACGTTTTTTTATAGGCTGGTTTAGTTCTTTAAGGGGGAACTTTTACCCCCCTGGTCCGATTTTGCCCATTTGCGAACTTAACCATAAGACATATGTGTGGCAAACTTCAGAAGTATAGCTATTTTAGTTTGGATATCCACAGACAGACGGAAGGACGTGCATTCATAGACCGTCTTAGAATTGATTATTAGAGTCCGACCGAAACCAGTTTTGGAGGCCGAACCGAAACCGAACCGAATATTCGGCCGAAAAAGTAATATTCGGCCGAAACCGAACCGAAACCGAAACTTAAAAAAATTACCGCCTGGCATGAATAAAATTTTTAAAAAGTTGTTAAAGATAAATATACAGCATATAATGCTTTTAAACCATAGGATTTTTTGTATTTTTGAAAAAAAAAAATATGGTTTTAAAAAACTTACAAAAAAATTGTATATTTCGTTTGTAGATTAGGAGAAAATAATTTTTGAACTGACACAGTTTTACATTTATTGCATACACTTGTAACATTTTCTTCAATTGAACTGAAACAAGTGTAATGAAATACGAAATCAAAAATTCAGCGACTTTTTTAAATTTTTTTAAAATACCAAAAAGTTTCGGTTTCGGCTAATATTCGGCCAAAATCTTGCCGAATACCGAATAGAGGCCGAAACCCCATTATTCGGCCGAAACCGAGACCGAAACCGAATATTCGGTCGGACTCTATTGATTATAGATCAATAATATGCATACACGTTGTGGGGTCCCCGACTGATATTTCGATGCATTACACACGGAATGACAAAGTGAGTATGCCCCATACTGTGGTTGGCGGGTATAAAAAATATATTAATAAATGCGAACAAAAATTAGTATGTACTAGCAAAAATACAAATTCAAAATTACACAATATGTGTGTGCATTAGACCGGCATTTTTCTTGTAAAACGAAAAAACATTTTTCCCCCGATTTTCAACTTTTTGGCAAATTTTTTAAAATTTATATATATGAATAAAATTTAATGCGCTAAATACGAATATCAAAATAATATTAAGCTTAAATGCAAGTTTGTCTCAAGCTCTATGAAAGGGTCAAGGAAAAGGAAATTTTTAGGTTTGAAAAAAATTTTTTTGTACGTAAGAAAAAACAGCCAGTTTATAAAAATTTCAAATAGCGATAACTCTAAATAAAAATGTTCACAAAAAACTGAGATCGATCAGTTTAAAATCAAAATGTTTTTTGATCGGCCAACGGTTTTTGAGGCCCTTAGCTCCTTGTAGGAACGACGGGAACATATATATACAGTGCCGGTCAAAAAAATAGCACCAATGATAAAAAAATCTCTATTCATTCAATTAAAACAAAATATTATGTGCGTATTCGTTTAAAGTAAATATGCAATACTCTTATACTAATGGTGTTTTCTTTTCTGGCAAAAAATGTGCCTTTTTTTTTGCATTTCGCCCCGAAAATTGTGTTTTTGTGTTCTTTTCTAAAAAATGTCAACCCTTATAAAGAATATCGTGTTCTTTTCTAAAAATGTCTGCCCTATAAAGTGCAAAAAAGTTGCACTTTTTACCCCGTAAAAAATCACGGGGTTGAAATTGCCTTATACAACAGCTGACTTTTTCTGTGTTGTTTTCTCAAAACAGCTGTTAAAAAATACAGGGCAGAGTATTTCTGTATGTTGTGTTCTATTCCAGTCAAATAAAATGCAATTTTTTATAGGTTTTTTTAAGGTGTGTTAAACATTTTAAAATTGTACGCCCTAAAAAGGCAAACATTTTTTTTTTCAGAAAAGAAAACACCATAAGTATATACCCCTTAAATGTTTTTACTTTTTTCAAAAATTGTGGACGGTTCTCTTTTAATGATCGATATTTAAAAAAAAAACTCTGAATCAGTGCAGTCAATAAAATAGCACCGATTGACAAAATTTCCTTAAAAAAAATAATATTGTTTTAATTATTGAAATAAAAGTGTTAAATACCAAAGGAAGATAGTTTTTATTTATAAAAAAATTTAATTCATCACAAAATTTGACATTTATTTTCATAAAAATAGACCGTGGAAAGCATTACACTCCTCAAAAACGTGCTTTTGTAAAAAATATGATTTCTGAACATAAACCATACTCTGAAATAGGAAAATTGGTTGGATGTGCTTATAAAATTATTGGAAATTCAACAAAATTAACTTTAGAGCTTGAAAAACTTAGTCACAAGCGTCGTTTGTCACCATTAGTGGTTAGGTGTTTGTAAAGACAATGGAAGAAGGCCCTATTTACGGCAGCTCCAGAGCTAAAAAAGAACAGCAAATGCCGAAAATGTTCGTCGAAGATTACAAAACAACAACATTAACGCATGTAGACTCGGAAAAGTGCACCTACTCCCACTTAAGCATGCTGCAAGTCGTTTGAAGTTTGCTAACAGTAACTTAGAATGACCAGCTTAAAAGTGGATCAATGTTCTATGGACAAATGAATCCATTGTTGTTTTATTTGGAGACGTAGGATCACATACCTATGTCAGAAGACTCTATAACGAGGAATTCAATCAAAAATTCGAAATAAAAATAACTTAAAATGGTGTTTATGGTGTGGGGATATTTTCCTACTGTGGAGTGGGGTTCATATATTAGACCATGGCTCTCATATTGGACTAGGACAATCGTGGATATACCCTTAACATTTATACCCAGTTGGCAACGTCCTCGAGCCATCCTCAGTGACGGAGCGATGACATGTCAGAGTCACACCTGACATCCACAAGACATCTCTATGTACTGGGTTGAGGACAGTTTCATACAAATTTTCAAAATGTCCTCACTCAAAGTCAGCAGTGGTCAGGGCTGACCTTCTGGTGACATGTCACCTAAGACTTCTTCGGGGAAATGTCTGACATAGGGCATGCGAAAATACAAAAAATTTTCGTATTTCCTTTAGTTTTTACTTTTATCCATTTTCCTTTATAAATTATCTTTCTCATATTTAGAAAAAACTTTTCGCCTTTTTTAGTCCCAACTGGATTTGAACCTGGAACCTCCAGTTTATTAGTCCCGCACCTAACCACTTGTTCCAAACTTTATTTTTAAAATTGTTTGTCTATTTATTACTTTTATTCTACTTGTTAGATTTTGATTTTATTTTAATTAAGTCGATAATATTGCCATCTTTTTCTTGGAAATTAAAGAGTTGCCCAGATTTAAAATTCTAATTTAATATACTGCTATTCTGAAGACATTTCCTTTTAGACGTCTTAGAGGAATTGTCCACACTCTTAAAGCAAACATTCAGTTCTGACAATGTTAGGACATGTCATCAAGGATTGCCTATGATTTGTCAGAACCTGAAGACATTTCCTCAAGGAATCACTGCGGAAATTTCCTCAGTGACACATTTTCCAACTGGGTATCCTCCAGAAAGTAATGTTACCATAAGTTTCTGAGCAAATGCCACTAATTTAGGTCTTTTAGCACGTCAATTACCCAAAGCATGACGGGAAATTGGCAAAAAATTGGACAATAAAGTAAACGTGATGGAATGGCATGGTCAGTCCCCAGATCTAGATCAAATTGATAGTTAATGGAAGGATATAGAGAATGGAGTGTCTCGAATAGAACCAACTTGTAATGAAGCTCTTTGGGTGGCTGTTCAGCAAATCTGGAACTCATTTTCGAATTAAAGATCCCAAAATCTCGTGAATTCGGTACAATAACGTTGTACAGAGGTAATTGTCAACAATGAGCACTCGACAATTTTTTTTTTAATATTTCAAGATATCACAACAATACTGAATTCATAATTGTGGTGCTATTTTTTTGACTGAGTCTTTTTGAAGTTTTTTTAAAAACTCTGAAAATTTTTAATAAAATAGAAAAGCAAATTAGCCTTTTCTTATGTAATATTGTTTCACACTCTTGTAAGTATCTTATGACACGTTGTCAGTAACATAAGTTTAAATTGTTAAAAAAGAACCCAACGAAGAAAATTTTGTTTTATCCTGCTGCTATTTTTTTGACCGCAGCTGTATATAACGGTTTTTGAGACATTGATATTTAAAAATTGTAAAAAAATTGCGTTTTTTCCTGCATTCAAGAAATTTTTAAAAAAAATCTCAAAATTTCTTTCCTTTGATACTTTTATACAACTTGAGACGAACTTTAATTTAAACTTATTTTGAGACAAATCATTTTAAATTTATCCGATTCGACTTAAATTATGTTTAAATAAAAGTTCGTCTTAAGCTCTATGAAAGTGTTAAGGAAAACAAATTTAAAGTTTTTTTTTACAAATTTCAAATAGCGATATCTCGAAAACCGCTCAAACGATTTTAAAATTTTTTGGTATTCGTGTTCAAAATCAATAAATATGATATATCACACGACATATTAGTTTTTTGATTCCATTTTGCATAAATTGCGTTCTAACAAACTTCAATGCGCGTGCGGCACGGCAATTTTCAACCGATCGAGCTCATATTTTTGTCAACATTTTTTTTACCCTAACTTCACACAAAACTGGGCTCCAATTTTGAAAAATCCAAAAAAATAAGTTCCACCTTTGTGCATGTATTAAACATTTACTAATTCATAGACTAGTCTAGTAATTTGCATAGTAAATAATAGTCGTATTGTTTTTTTGCGATATTCTCTTATTAGTTCTTTAAGCTGATAAGAACTTCTTCAAGGCTTTGTCTGTTTTGAAATTCTTTTAATTTCCCTTTTTTCTATAAAAATCAGGTTCTTATCATCGAGGTTATTTAACCACATCATAATCATGATGATTCTATTAATGTTGATATGCTAGGCTAGTAATTACGTATCAGAGGGTTTGTGTATTGTATTTGTTTGTAGGCAGTTTGTTTTTTATTAACTGCCAGACTAATAACACTTAACACAGTTATCTTAATTATTATCGATTTTTATCGCTATTTGAGCAGTAAGTTTCTTAGAATGACCGCGCGAATTTCTGGATTAATTGCTATCACAATTACTTGACACTTGTTGATTTAAGATTTTTTTTTTATTCTTGTGAAATTAAAAATTTATGGAAAATATCTTTTATAAAGAGAAAAGTAAACAAACCATAAACTACTCAGAAATTAAACATTCAGGGTATTTACTTTAGAAATTTTTGACCCTTGCAAAAGTGCAATATTGAAAATTAAAAAAAAAAAAATTGAATTAATTTTTTATTTTTCTATTACCTTTTACATGATGCGTCGTTGCAACAAAATATTCGCAATTTATTTCAATAGTAATATAATTGCTTGTATTTACAAAATAACAAGCAAATAAAGTTGCAATTTTGACATTTCACAATTTTGCAAGACTAAAATTTCTGACGTGAATTCCATTATTAAGAAAATTCGTTTCAAAAATATTATTTATGTTAAAGTGTTTTTAAATAAATTAATACCCGAAAGTGTTAAGGGTCCTTTTCAGGCCAACAGAATTGTTTTTTAGGCAGAATTTAACTCAAAACAAATCTTTTTTAGAGAAGGACTGCACGCAAAACAATTTTTTATTAAATTTAAACAAAATAAAATTGTTTTTTTTATATTTTTCCCACTGGGTTAATTTTAATTTAAAATTTCCCACTTTCATTTAATTAATAATACGTATACGTCACGTGAAACCAACCGGAAAATAATAAGCAAAAAATTACGTTCAATGTTAAACGAATAGTAAATATGTGTTAAATAACTCACAGATATCAAAAATGTCACGAAACAATTTATACAACCCGACTAAAAAAATATATACAGGTCCATATATAATTTGAAATTGAGTCATATATAATTTAATACGGCCCAACACGTATTTGGATAAAATAAGATGATGAAATTGGTGGATCAAAATAGCTCAAAATTTGTTATATTAGATTAAATATGATAATTTTTGATCCGAATATTGGGTTTATCTAATTTGATATAATTGTATATAATTTTATATCATAAGATAAAATTAAATATGTAGAATTTTGTATAAAATACTTTTTTTATTTATAATAAATTTATCCCATGTACCCAGTTGTTTCGGGAAACACAAAAAAAAAATTGCCAAAAAAATTTTTGTGTCCGGGACTTATTGTTAGAAGTGTTTAAAAAAAAATTCGAAACTTAATTTTTTTTTTTTTAAATTTTATTAATCAATTTTAACTTCAAAAAGCCAAAAATATAGCAAAAATATTTTGTATCGGGGACTTAGAAAATTCTCCAAAACTTTTTGGAAACTTTAACATTTTTTGAAAATTTGTTATTGTTTAAATCATTTTTAATGAATTTCTTAACTTCAAAACGCAAAAACTATTTGTGTCTGAAACTTAAAAAATTAAAAAAAAAATTTCGGGACTTAGAAAACTTTTTTTTACCTCGATTTGGCACCCTATATATGTGTATATCTAATCTTGTATGAGGTCATACATGGAGTCGTGTATCATATCGCTCCTTTACTTGTATAGTGTCATAACTCAAAATATTTGATTTTGCAGAAAACACGTTTAAAGTTTACTATTGAAACTGGGTTTTAATTGAAAAAGGCCGGTACATAGAAAATGTAATAATGGCGTGTACTCTTCTCAAACGGTGAGTTTAAAAGATATTAATACGAATTTTTGACACAATATAATGCATGATATAACGAATAATTCTGCATCATTAACTCAAAAAACGCATTTTTTGAGTTATGACACTATACAAGTAAAGGAGCGATATATTTATTTATCTAATCTTTTATGAGGTCATACATGGAGCCATATTAAATATTATATGCAATATCTAATTCAATAAAGCTTTATATATTGTATGTGGAGCAACATATGATGCGATATCCTTTTATATGGCACCATGTTAAATTTTGTGTGCCCGAATAAAAAAAGTTATATGACGCAATATTTAATTATATATGAACAGATATGCTTTTATGTTAATCCATATTAATTTTGATCCGAAAATTGGCGGATCGAATATTATACGATTATATCAAATTCTATTATTTTTGATAAAATAATATCAAATTTGATTAAGTTTGATCCCAAAAATGGGTCTATCTAATTGTATTAAATCATATCTTTTCTGTTAAAATTAGATAAATTTTTATATAATTAGATGAAATCTGGTAAAATTTTTTGAAATTTTAAACGTGAAATTAGAAATTATTTTATTAGATTGGATACATTATCAATTAGAAGATTTTTTATTACATTCTTCGGAATTTTTTTCGAGAATTAGCAATTTATTAAAAATTTGTAAAATTTTTTTCTAAACAATTTTTAAGGGATTTAAAAATTCCAAAAAATGTTTGTGTCTTAGAAAATTTAAAAACTTAAAAATTTTTCAAATGAATAAAATTTCTCCTAAAAACATTTTCAATGATTTTTTTACTCCAAAAAAAAATTGCCAAAAAAAAATTTTATGTCCGGGACTTTAGAAAATTTTTATAAAATTTTTAAGATTTGAACATTTTTTATTTTTTTTTAATTGTACGGGACTTAGAAAATTGTAAATTTTTTTTCGGGATATAATAATAAATAAAATCATATATCTTTTTATCTGCCATATCTAAAAATTTCCGAACTTATATGGCATATCTAATTTCATATAGATCGGTATATAAATAGATATAAATATGTATGTTATCATATTAAAAAATAAGGAAAAATACAATGCTATATATAAACTTATATGTCCATATCAAAGTTCATGCATAACCATACATAAATATAAATAATTATGTATTAGCATATATGGTTATATCAAATCTTTTTTACTCGGGTGTAAAACATAACACAAGATACATTTACATATAATAATGTAAAGTACTGTGTATGGCCATATATAAATATATTAAATAATATATTACTATATCTAAACATTTTTAGTCGGGAAAGTTAAATGTTTGCCAGATAAACAGTTAAACAGTTAACAAAAAAATGTACACAACTGCTGATTGATATTTGTTGCAAAACAGTATTTTATATGCAAATAGAGAGAGAGAGAAAAAAAAAAACAACAACCTTGGCCTTAAATCGGGTTGAAAGGAACGAACGTTGACCAAGAAACACTTTTATTTTTAAAAACAAAAAAAAATAAAAGACGCAAAAAACCACAACAATCTTTAAGAAAATTAAACAGAAATTTATCGATTTTTCTTTAAGAAATTATATAAAAACAAAACAAAAAACGTTTAAAAACACATAGTATAGCACAAAACAAAATAGAGAAAAGGAAAAAGAAGAAAAAAATAAAAGAAAAACACTAACACACACCCACATGAAAAATATTTTAAAAATATCAGAGATGTCAATGCAAACAAAACCGCAATATATTGAAAAGATCTGTTATATACCTAGAGCCGTTATTTTTTATACAACACAGCAAAAAGTTTTGGTTTACTTTTTTAACTTGAAACCCACTTTGGAATTAAATTTAATTTTCTTCGGAATTAAATTTAGTGTTGATTCCGTAATAGGGAATTGTTTTTACACCATGAATATTTAAAAGTGTAATTTATTGGAATAAATTTAATTATTTTTTGTCTTTGATATATATACACACCAGCTCGGTGTGTATATATACCAGGGGATTTCAAAATGTATTTTCAACACGCCCCTTTTGTGGGCGTGAATATAAAAAAATATTTAAATAATTATTAAATTGCATCACTTAAGTGTAAATCCCTAATGAATACATTTTTAACATTTATAGCGTGGGGAAGGAGCCTTCCGCCAAACTCTGCAAAAAAAAAAACAAGTAAAAAAGTTAAATTCGGCCTTGCCGAATGTAGTGATACCCTCCACAATTTCAAAAAGATTATTGCAAAAAACTTTATTAAAAAGGAAATTCCTTAAAAATTTTTTTTTTTTTTTAATTTCCGCGAAAAAAAATCCACGATTTTTTTCTTTTTTTGTCCAAAAATATGCTCGTACTTGTTTAAATACCATTTGGTGTTCAATTATGTTCACATGTGTCAATCAGCAGCCGAATTAAAGCATTTTGTATTTTTAGGTTATGTTAAATGTACTAAAATTTTGAGGTGTCCTTACATATTCGTTCATAACTTTTGAACCGCTGAAGCGATATTGCTCAAATACAATACCAAACTTCTCGGGAGAACTTCTAGTAAATATGTTATGTTTCAGTCATCTTCGTGTAATATTGTAGCCGTGATCACCATTTCCAGAGACAGGCAGACGGACATCGCTAAAATGTCTTAAAATCGATCGGGAATCATGAATATATATATATAATTTATGGGGTCCCAGACCGATCTTTCGATAAGTTACAAACGGAATGACAAACTTATATATACCCTCTTTCACTAACAAGGAAGGTCTTTCAAAGGGCACTCGCCGATTGCCCTGAAACTTGCATATGGGAATGAGGGGAGAAACATAAGAGTTACCGGTTTTTTTTTTAGCTGCCCAATCTCAAATTTAAAAAAGGGTTGCCACCTTATGAAAAAAAGTGGTATTTTTTTTGAAAAACATTCCGTTTTTTACGCTCCCCTTTGCCCCGCTAAATGAGAGATTGGGCAGCTAAGAAAAAACAGGTAACTCTTATTTTCCTCCTCTCTTTCCCATATGAAAGTTTTCGGACAATCGGTGGGTGAACTATGAAAGACCTTTCTTGTAAGTGGAGGGTATAAAAACAGGCAAAAAAATTTTTACATTTGGGAGGTATAAAAGATTTGACACATCCGAATTTAACACTCTCACTTGTTTGAATTTCAATTGATCTATTTCGAAATTTTATTGATTTTTTTATTTCCTCCACTAACAAGGTAAGTCTCCCTGTTACCCTCCGATCTTAACGGGATTGGTTTTATTTTGTAGATAAGGAAAAATAAAGGGACACTTATTTTTTTAGCGGCCCAATTTCATTTTTTTAAGGGTGCAAATGAAGGGGGAAGAAGCGGCAAATTTTTAAGTTTTTTCGTTTATTTCCTACATAAAGTAACCTGGTCATGTTGCATAGAAAATGAAAGGTATTTGGAAAACCTATCTAAATGTGCAAAGAACGTGTCCAAACATGAAAAACTTTTCGTCATATTGATTAAAAATACCGAAATTTTAGAACATTTTTCTTAAGTCGAAAAATATTGACTTTTTTCACTTGTTTTAGCACCACAAGATAGGTCTTTCTTTGAAATATCTTTATTCTGATACCAAATATGCCCATGTTTATTTTAGTTAAAAAGGCGTAAATTATAACAAACTTTAAAAGGTCAACTTCCCCGTACTATCACTTAAACAAATCGAACCCCTCTTAAAGTTTGTCATTCCGTTTGTAACACCTCGAAATATCGGTCCCCATGATGTGTATATATATATTAGAGTCCGACCGAATATTCGGTTTCGGTCTCGGTTTCGGCCGAATAATGGGGTTTCGGCCTCTATTCGGTATTCGGCAAAATTTTGGCCGAATATTAGCCGAAACCGAAACTCTTTGGAATTTTAAAAAATATGTAAAAAAGTCGCTGAATTTTTTTATTTCGTATTTCATTACAATTGTTTCAGTTCAATTGAAGAAAATGTTACAAGTTTATGCAATAAATGTAAAACTTTTTCAGTTCAAAAATTATTTTCTCCTAATCTACAAACGAAATTTAAAATTTTTTTGTAAGTTTTTTAAAAAACATATTTTTTTCAAAAATACAACAATTCCTATGGTTTAAAAGCATTATATGCTGAATATTTATCTTTAACAACTTTTCAATAACTTTATTCATGCCAGGCGGTAATTTTTTTTTTAAGTTTCGGTTTCGGTTCGGTTTCGGCCGAATATTACTTTTTTGGCCGAATATTCGGTTCGGTTTCGGTTCGGCCTCGAAAACTGGTTTCGGTCGGACTCTAATATATATTCATAATCCTCAATCAATTTTATGACTATCAAGATACATATGTACGTCAGTCTGTTGAAAACATGATAACTTTCAGGTTTGGATTGAATTTCAGAAAATCGGTTACAAGGTGTTATGAGCAAAATCGTGAATTTTTGATAGTTGTTATCTCGAATTCACTCTGTACCATTCAGTGGTGCAGAGTACGATAAGGTTACTTACTACCCAAACTATCAGTCCTTGGCCCACCTTCAAATATATTGATCGACTCGAAATAACTTTTTGAGTCGATTTAAATAATAGTTTTATTTTTAATAATGGCTGATAAATGTATTTTGTATTCCAAACTACTCATTTTAAATTTTAATGGAATTGGAGGGAAATTTTACTTTATTCCCCAAACAAAACAACCTTCCGATACTCACATAAATCTCTTAAATACATGAAAATGGAAATAAATTTAATTAAAATATTGTTTGTATGTATTTTAAGTGTAGTTTGGTAACCCAATTAAATCGGAATAAATTAAGACCAAATTCGGACAATTTCCGCCTAATATTCATTATACCCTACACCACACTGTGGTACAGGGTATAATGAGTTTGTGCTGATGTTTGTAACTACCCGAAATATTGGTCCTAGACCCACTTTTAAGTATACCGATCGACTTAGAATCACTTTTTGAGTCGATTTAGCGATGTCCGTCCGTCCGTCTGCACAGAGAGAACAGTTTAGTTTTGCCAGCCGAATTTAGAGCCAACTGCATAGTTTAATAACAACAACCGAAAAATTCTGTTGCGATAACCAAAATTTGTTTTGAAAATTAAACTTTTGTTGGTTCAAATAAATTTCGGTGATCGCAACCAAAAATTTCGGTTGTTGTAATTAAACCATGCAGTTGGCTCTAAATTCGGCTGGCACAAATAAACTGTTTTCTCTGTGTGTCTGTCTGTCTGTCCATGTAAACGGTGTAAACACGATACAGGTCGCAATTTTTAATGACTTGACTGGAAATTTGAAACTTAAGCCTCTTTTGGCCCAAGGAAGCCTATTGAAATTGGAAAAAATCGGTCCATATTTAGACCTAGCCTCCATACAAAGGTCCTCTTTAGTTTTGGTTCAAATGATTCTAATAACCGCATTTTAATATGTATATTTTCGAAATTTGGCAGGTAATCATGTTTTATCCACACAAATCACCATTCCGAATTTAAAAGAAATCGGACCAGTTCTTCTTGTAGCCCCCATACAAACCACCTTCCCGATTTTCACATTAATCTCTAAAATTTCATGAAAATATTTAATTAAAATTCTGTTTGTGTATGTTAAACGCGTACTTTAATAACCTTATCAAATCTGATTATCATCGGACCATTTTTGGACTTAGGTCCCATGTGAAAATTTCGCCCGATATTCAGTTGAAGCGGTTTATTGTCAACAAAAAGAAGCCTATTCCACTCAAAATTGATTTGTGAGTGCTTTTTACACTTATTAAAGATTTGACAAAATATAGATCTAATCAGTCCATGCTTGAACTTGGGACCCATTTTCCGGGAAACTCTGGTGTAGGGTATTATATAGTCGGTCTTGACCGACTATAATTTTCCTAATTGTTTTAATCTTTCTATTGGCACCAAATGACTGTTTCACTGAAATTGGCTTTTCTGCACTAATTTAAGAACAAACCAAATAAATTTTTCGACAAACATATCGGTTAAGGGTCTTAAAGAGTCTTATGAAACTAGCAGCAAAACAATTTATTTTTGATACACTAAAAAGCTCAAAATTAAGTATAAATTTTCTTAAGTTGGCATCACTAAAAAATACTGCCTACAATAACAAAAAACTTAAAACAATTTTTTATTTAACAGATTTCTTTAAATTAAAATAAATGTATTTTTTTTAATGTTTGTATTAGTTTTCGAGAAATATTTATTGTTGCTACTTTTTATATTTTTTTTGATGAGAACTATAAGAAAATAAGCTGCAGCAACTGTTACGTTTTGTTTAAAAGGTATGACCAATTTTTTCATTTTATATTTTCACAAAAACGTTACATAAGAAATTAATTATATTTTTTTAATAATATATTAAAATTTTGTATAGAATTTATATAATTTCACGTATTTTTCATGATTTTCTTTTTTTTCAAATTATTTAAATAAAAAATTTGGGGTTATTAAATAATTTTATTTGTGTTTCCAAATATTTTTTTGTACGTTATGTGATTTATAACGTTTTTAAGAGTAAATAATTTGCACTTTTTGATTTTTTCTTAATTTTTTTACTAATTAACACTTTTTTATATTAATTTTTTTTACTAACCGTTTATAAAATTTGTTAACAAAAAAAATAAAAAAACGCAACTCTTACGACGCGTTTTAATTTTTTATTTATTTTTGTGTTTACGATCTTAACGTTGAAAGCGCTACGCGTCGACTGAAACAACTTGTGAGAATTTCTTTTTTTAATCTAAAATAAAACTGAAATTATCAGAGTACATATTTTGTATAGTTGATAAAATATAAATAAAAAATACAAAAAAATAAAACAACGACAGCAAATATACAGTGACTCGCAGCTTATTTCGTGTATGAGATATCAGTTAGCATTCCATTTAAGACAAAGTTTCCAATAATACACCTAATTATTATCAAACGAGAATCTTTGTTAAAAGTGCTGTGTAGGCAATTTATCGAGCTTTAACTTAAGCTTAATGGCGTCCAGATTGAGTAAATATTAATCGTGCTACGAGGGTCGAAATGAAAACTGAAATTATTGAAAGACGTTGTTTAGAAAATTTCTTAAAAATACTGTTAGGTCGATTTTTCCCAAGCTCAAACATTAAAAATTTAAAAAATTGTCCAATTGTATATACTAATTTATCAAATAATTTTTTCAATGACCCAAACAAAAATCAAAATTTTTAAAATGCAGTCGAAGAAATCCGAATTTTTTGACCTCAAATTCTTTTGACCACCAACTTTTTGTAAACAAAGGAAATGTTCAATTATTTTAATATTTCATTACTATACACTTAGGTGCACTAAAATTATTAAACAATTAAATCTTTTCTTTGTTTACCAAAAATTGGTGGTCAAAACAATTGGAGGTCAAAAAATTTGATATCTTCTACTGTGTTTTAAAAATTTTAATTTTTGTTTGGGTCTTTGGAAAAATTATTTTATAAATGAATATTAACCATTGGACTATTTTTAATTTTTTTATGTTTGAGCTTGGATAAAATCGACCTAGAAATATTTTTAAGAAATTTTCTAAAAAAGGTCTTTCAATAATTTCAATTTCCAGTTCGACCCTCGTAGCACATTTAATATTTAGACAATCTGAACGTCATTAAGCTTCAATTAAAGCTTGATTAAGTGCATACACAGGACTTTTTACAAAAATACTTATTTGATAATAATTAGGTCTATTTTGGTTAACTTTGTCTTGAATGAATTGCTAACTAATATCTTTCACACGAAACAAGCTGCGAGCCACCGTAAATGAAATGAATAATAATAAAAGAAAGCAGAATAAAGATACGATGAATTACGTTAAATAAAAAAAATAAACAAAAATTATTTTTCAATACGAAAAAAAAATTAAATTAAAAATTGTATAAAGATATTTGGTTAAAATACATGACCATTAGTAAACACATGACTTTGTCGTTTGTACCGTATGTTAAAGATAATGGCGGGCGGTAGTTGGTTGTAGTTGTTAACAAATACAATAAAAGCGTCATAGTATGAAAAGCCGCAAATTTAAATGTACTAATATTGATTGTATAACTTTGTATTAACCCATTTTGGTGAAGGGGTTTTCTGACTTTTTTTTAGAAAAAAGAATAAGATAACATTAGCTTAAGGTGCAAACACGCTAAGTCCACATTTTATGAAAACGTTCGTTGCGGGACAATCTCCCCCCATCACAGCGATAAATGTTGACAAATAGATAAATTATGGTTTTTAAACTTTAAAATTAATACAATTTCATAATTACTTAAATTATTTTTTGTATTCACGCCCCCCCAAAAAAAGCGGAAAAAAACTTTGCTGATTTCCTTGTCCCAAATTCAGGTAGATGAACTTCATACAGACGGATGGACATTCATAGAATGTCCATATTAAATATTCTTATTACAAAAGATCTTTTTCGAATTACAATTAAATCTTCTTTTTACAACTGATTTTTTTTTCGAATTATAATTGAATCTTCGAATTACAATTGTTTTTTAACTACAATTGAAGGGCTTATTGTAAAAACTCGATAAGCAACATTTTATTTTATGGTGGTTTTTGCCTTAAAACTTTTAAAATAATGTACAAAATAGAACTTTTGCAGAACTTTCTTCTCAATATACCTGTACGAAGGGTTAAAGCAAGAATTCTGCCAAAAATCTGTCAATGGAACATCAGCAGAAGACGAAAAACACGAAAAAATAAAATGTTGCTTATCAAGTTCTTGCAGTAAGCCCTTCAATTGATCTTTTTCGTTTTACAATTGATATTTTTCGAATTACAGTTGGAATCTTGAATTACAAATGGAATTTTCAAATTACAAGTTCAATTTTCGAATTACAAATGGAATTTTCAAACTACAAATAGAATTTTCGAATTACAAATAGAATTTTTGAATTCAAATAGAATTACATATAAAATTTTCGAATTACCAATGCAGTGGCGGGTACAGCTTTTGGGTTTGGGGGGGGAAATTTTGTTTTTTTACTTCGAAAAAAAAATCATAAATTCACCTTGGACGAGCAAAAACAGGGATTCGTTTTTTTTGCAATGGAAACCTATAAAATCATCAAATTCATTAGTTTGTGCTGAAGGAGGGTTGTTTTTCATGATCATAAGTAGATCGTTAAGATATTTTTTTTTTAATTTGTCTAAAAAGAAAATTGTACGTTTTCTTCTACATAGAAAAAGTCTCAGATTCTAACACATTTGACGTATAAAAAGTCAAATCTAAAGCTTCTTCTTTACAAAAAATGACCCAAAATCTGAGACTTTTTTCGTATAGAAAAATTTTCAGATTCTAAGAACTTTTTTCCACGAAAAATCTAAGATTCTGAAACCTTTCATAGAAAGTATCTCATATTTTAAAGCATTTTTAATAAATTTTTCTTATAGAAATGGTCTCAGGTTAGTATGTTTGTTTCGCACTGAAAGAATTTATATTCTGAGACCTTTTTTTCTTTAGAAAAAGTTTCAGATTTTGAGACCTTTTTTATAAAGAAAGAGTTTCAAATTCTCAGACATTTTTCCTATAGAAAAAGTCTCAGATTCTTAGACCTTTTTCTTTTTAGAAAAAGTCCCAGATTCTGAGACCTTATTCCTAAAAAAAAGTCTCCTTTTTTAGGAATAAGGTCCCATAGAAAAATTTTAGGTTCTGAGAGCTTTTTCTTATATAGAAAAAGTCTTAAGTTCTGTCACTTTTATCCCTAAGAAAAAGTAATAGATTTTTCCATTATAAAAAGTCTCAGATTGTCAGACCTTTTTACTTAAAAAAAAGTATCGATTCTGAAAAATTTTCCAATAGAAAAAGTCTCAGATTCTATGAGCCTATTCCTATAGAAAAAGTCTGATATTGTGAGACTCTTGCCAAAAGAAAAGGTCCCAGATTCTGAGACGATTTTTCTATAGAAAAAGTCTTAGATTCTGAGACCTTTTCTTAGGTATAGTCTAAGTATAAGTCTAAGATTCTGGCACTTTTTTAAAAAAAAATCTCGCAGATTTTGAGAACTATTTCCTATAGAAAAAGTCATAGATTTTGAGACCGGTTTCCTATAGAAAAAGTCTCAGATTCTGAGACATTTTCCCTATAGAAAAAGTCTAAAATTCTGAGACCTTATTCCTATAGAAAAAGTCTTAGATTATAAGACCTTTTTCCAGTAGAAAAAGTGTCAGATTCTGTGACCTTCTTCCAATTGAGAAAGTTTAAACGTCTGAGACTTATTTTTCAACAATAAAAAGTCTCAGACATTGACACATTTTTCTTTTTACAAAACAATAAAATTCTAAGACCTTTTTCCTTAGAATAAGTCTGAAATTAAGTGATTCTGAAACTTTTTTCCCATAGAAAAAGCCTTAGATTCGAATACCTTTTCCATTTCGAAAAAGTCTCAGATTCTGCGACCTTTTTCCTATAAATATCAAATTTTGAGACCCATAGGAAAAGACTCAGATTCTGAGACCTTGATCCTTTAGAATAAGTTTGAAATTCTGAGACTTTTACATTTTGGGAATTCTTCTACAAAAATCCGAAAATTAAAATTTTTGAAGATGTGAAAAATTTTAGAGTTTTCTGCATCTTTTCTATAAAAAAAGTCTCAAAATTTAAGACCTTTTTAATATTTAATAAGTCTCAGATTCTAAGACCTTTTTCCTATAGAATACGTATCGAATTCCGACACATTTTTTGTACAGAAAAGTATCAGATTTTTCACAAAGAAAACTTTTTTTTCCTCAAACATTTTCTTTTACGGATTTTTGTAGAAAAATTCTCAAAATATAAGTACTATTAAAAGATAGCAAAATTCATAATAAGATTGACAGATATTTTTTCACAGAAAATTTTCAGATTGAGTCACATTTTTTCCTTAAAAAATTTAAAAATTTTCCCTATAAGAACTTTCAGATTTTTTCTAAGAAAAATTTTCGGATTTCGAGATAATTTTCATTCGGAAATTTTTTCGAAAATTTCCTTCTTCCTTCTTTCTTTTTTCTCCTTTTTCTTCCTTTTTCTTTCTTTTTTCTTTTTTCCTCTTTTTTCTCCTTTTTTTTTCTTTTTGAAATTTGGCCTTGTACCCGCGCATGCCAATGTAATCTTTGAATTACAGTGGAATAATTTAATTTCAATTTATCATTTTCTAATTACATCTGTTAATGGTGTAGTTAAAATAAATGTTGAAAAATTTGGATTGCAGATTTGAATTCAGAAGATAAGCAACGTCACAGATTAAAGCACTCTTTGGTAGCACTGGATAAGCGCTAAGAATATGCAGTGTAATCATGTATCTTTCAGCGATGATTGAAGCAGTTAAATAATGTATCTTTGTCCAAAATTATGATTAAAAAAATCGTGAATGGAAACCATTTTTTATGCGAAAAAAAAATTGTAAATCAATTTTGTCTTATCGAAAAACAAACCTTCGAAAACAACGTCAATGGGTTAAACCAAAAAGAAAGAAAAGGTAATATCCAAGATAGTAAAATCAAAAATGAGTACAGTCATTTTTGTCTCAATAAAGATATCGAAAAAGATATTTAGAAAAGATATCACGAATATTCAAAATGAACCTTGATAAAAAACAAAGTTCAATTTTCTTGAAATTTCGATTTTATCTAAAAATAAAATGTTTTGTGTTACTTTTTTTTATTATTTCCTTAAATTAGGTGAAAGTAGTTTCTTTTTAAAATATTTTTCTTTGAACACTTTAAGCTATTTGTAGACATGTTGATCTACATGAACACCAAGACTTATACAAAATCTATCATTATAATCATCATTATTATGAGTTTTTTTTTTTGTCGAAGATACTCATCAGTCAAATACATTCTCTATTCAACATAATCAGTGTTTTAAGAGAGTGTATTCTTTGAATTAAAATGTATAAAAACATTCTGTGGTGGCTGAATATACTGTCAATTGCGACTACACCATTTCTACTTGTAATTCGAAGATTCCATTTTAATTCGAAGTTTAAATTTGTAGTTCGAAAATTCTACTTATATTTCGAAGATTCCATTTGTAATTCGAAGATTCCAACTGTAAATCGAAAATTTCAATTGTAATTACAAATGGAATCTTTAAATTAAAGTAGACTTTTGGAATTACAATTAGAATCATCGAATAACAGATGGAATCTTCAAAATAATTATTGAATAAATATTTGTCACGAAACTTATAAAATAATTTTAAATCTAACTATTTCAAATCTTGGTGACTTTTTTCCAATATTTTTTTTTTTTATAAAAACACAATCGTTTCTTGTAAAAACCCAATATTTAATACTCTGACCATGATAGACATTTTTGTTAAATATATACGTACATTGTATAAAACGCGTGTATGCATAATAACTAATGTTTATCAAGGCATGTTGTTGGCCAAGGTATGTATTTATTATAGGCCAATGACGTAGTGAGTTTTATTTATTATAGTTTTGTCTAATATTTGTTAATATCACGTAGACGGCATTATTATGTTGTAGAGATAGTGAAGTTTTGTATGACGTCAATATATGAATTTCTTTTATTTTTGTTTAATTTTAAATATGTTTACGTTAAACCAATTCATAAAAAGAAATTTTACAAGAGGCTCGTTCGCCATATGTCTAGCCTTAAAAGAAAAAAAAATATGCTGTTGAATATCGAGGGCCTATATTCAAAACCCTCTATCTTCCATTTTAACGAAAATGACTTTTTGATGGCAAAATATTCAGCAAAACGGCCCTCATCTATGGTGTAAAACTTAGAACAAAAATATATTTTTTTGCTATTTTATTTGCATTTTTTGTTTTCTCTATCTCTTACACAATTAATTTTTCTGAATGCAAAACCCTCTATCTTTTCAAATAATTAATTTAAAAATATTTTTTTTGAATAATTTCATCATGCATTACATGTTTTCATACTAATTTTTGCATGCTGAACATGAATTTGTGAATCAAATTCCAGAATCACGATTTTGGTCCACTGATGCTAATTTTTTCTCAAAATTCTTGTTTGACTTTTTTGAAAAATATGGCTCAAATTTTAGATGTCTTGTGTACATTATGAAACAAAAATTTTAATCTTAAAAATCGCGATGCTGATCAGCATCTGTGGACCAAAACCGCGTTTTTAATTTTTTTTACTATTTTTTACATAAAATACTCAACAGTTTGTCATCTTTTAAGACGAATTCGGTAAAAAAATATTTTTTGTCTCAAAAATCAGCACCTGTGGACCAAATCCGCGATTTCGGAACTCTTTATAAGCCGTTATCATTAATAAATCACGTTAAAAATTGACCGATGTCGTAAATGAAATCATAATAATTCATTTTTATTAAAATGCAAAACCCTCTATCTGATCATTTTTATTCATGTACTGAATATTTTTGAGAAACAAAACCCTCTATCTTTCATAATATCCCCAATAGTGCAAAATTTTAAAAACGAATTATATATGAGATTCAATGAATGTTTTTTTAATAGTGTGGACAAATCATCTAAGACATCGACAAGGAAATGTCTTCAGAATAGCAGTACGTTTATTAGGGTTATGACTTTTTGTGTTTTTTTTTGGAAATATCAAATTTTACATGCCCTAGCTAAAACTTCACGAAATATTTTCGTAAAAATTAACAAAATTCGTATTTACAAAAAAAAATGTTTAACGAAATATTTCGTAGTTATACCAAATACTTCGTAACTTTACGAAATATTTCCGTATTTATTTCGTAAATATTACCGTTTTAACCATTAGGACACACTCGGCACGTGCCCAGGTCCCCGACCTAAGGGAGCCCCGAAATGCCGATAAATTCGCTTGTACAAAAATTAATTTGTTTTTAAAGAAAATTTCACATTTTTTTAAATACAAATTTTTAGAATCTGACAGATTTTCATATGCATCTAGGACTTTTTCTACAGGACAAATTTGTCCCATATCAAAAGACTAAAATTCAAAGAAATTTTTCCTACATAAAAAGCTTCAGATTGTGAAATATTCTGATTCTGATGCTTTTTTTCGTATAGAAAAAGTCACAGACTCTGAAACATTCTTCGTATGGAAAGTCTTAGATTTTGAGACATTTTTCGTACAGAAAGTCTTAGATTCTGTGACATATTTCGTATAGAAAAAGTCTCAGATTCTAAGACATGTTTCGTATAGAAAAAGTCTCCGATGCTGAGACATTTTTTGTAAAGATCTTAGATTCTGAGACATTTTGAAGAAGTTTCAGATCCGAAACATTTTTCGTATAAAAAAATCTGAAATACTGAGACATTTTTTGTATTAAAATATTCTCAGATTTTAAGACATTTTTTGTAAAGAAATTGTCGCAGATTCTGAGAAATTATTTGTATAGAAAAATTCTCAGATTCTGAGACATTTTTTTAATAAAAAAAATCCCAAATCAATCTGAGACTTTTTCTATACGAAAAATGTCTCAGAATCTAAAACATTTTTCGTATAGAAAAAGTCTCAGATTCTGAGAAATTTTTCGTTTAGAAAAAGTATCAGACATTGAAAAATTTTTCGTATAGAAAATTCAGCTTTTGGGACATTTTTCGTATAGAAAAATTTTTAGATTCTGAACCATTTTTCGTATTGGTAAAGTCTCAGATTCTGAGATAGAAAAGGTCTCATTGAAACCAAATTGTTCTACACGAATATCAATTTTTTTTTAATAAAGAAAAATAACCTTGATATTCTAGCCCTACTTAAAATACTTTTATTTATACCCTCCACTTACAATTAGTGCTAGAGGGTATATAAAGGGCTTCCGGCAAAAACTTGATAAGCAACATTTTATTTTTTAGTGTTTTTCGCCTTCTACTGATGTTTTATTGAAAGATTTTTGGCAGAAGTCTTGCTTAAACCCTTTGTACAAGTATCTTGAGAATGAACTTCTTCAAAAGTTCGATTATCTACATTATTTCAAAAGTTTTAAGACAAAAACCACCATAAAATGAAATGTTGCTTATCGAGTTTTTACAATAAGCCCTTCATATATAAGTTTGTCATTCCGTTTGTAACTCATCAAAATATCAGTCTGAGACCAATCGATTTTAAAACATTCTAGCGATGCCCATTTGTATGTCTGTCCGTCTATCTGTGGAAATGGTGATCACGGCACTTGTTGTTGCCCCGAGAAGTTTGGTATTGGATTTGAGCGATATCGGTTCAGCGGTTCAAAAGTTATGAACGAAAATGTAAGGACACCTCTAAAATTTTTATACATTCAACATAACCTAAAAACATAAAATTCTTTAATTCGGCTGCTGGTTGACATATGTGAACAGAATTGAACACCGAATGGTATTTAAGTACGAACATATTTTTGCAAATAAAGACAAAAATCGCGACTTTTTTTTTGAATAATCAAGGCAAGGTAGAATTTAACTCTTTACTTGTTTTTAGTCCATTTTTTTTAAGCATAAGTCTAATTTGTCATAAATCAGGGGTTTTTTACAATCAAGTTTCCTCTGAAATAAGTACTTCTTCTTTTTCAAACTCATAATACTTTAATATAAAATATTATTTTTTGAGATGAAAAGTACTAAACTAAAACACTGTAAGTACTTAACTAAAACTCTGTAAATTGTGTGATAACAGTAGGTTAAGATATTAATTTTAATAAATTTTATATAAAAAAAAATGTTTAATTTGTACCAAAAAATGTTTTTTTTGTCATGCGACTTTTTTTTTACTTTCCAGCGGACCCCGAATTCTTGTGTGCCCAGGGGCCCCGCCATACCTTAATGCGGCCCTGCCCACGGGCATAATCCCCATTTCCGTTATGGAGATTAAGTCCGAAATGAATTCGATCATAATCCCCATAACGGTGGTGGGGACTATTAACGAAAAAAATTTGGACATAATTCCAATAAAAAATGTACATAATTTCAAGAAATTACGTAGATAACGACCGCGTAACAAATAACCATAATACCAATTACAAGGATTACGTATACATTAGAGTGCCCAGAAAGAAAACTTTTTTTATTTTTTTTAGGTCTTACCCCTAAATTTGTTCCTTTTAATGAAAAAAAAATTCGGTTTTTTTTGTGGATTTTTAAAATAAAATCTTAAGGTCGCGCTCTCGGCTTTTTTACGAAAATCTACGAATTTACGATTTTTAAATTATTTAAATTGTTAAAATGCTTTAAATTGGTGAAATAAAAAAAATTTCATTAAAAAGGAGACTTACGCTAAAAATATGTATCGTCCATTCCATAAGATATTGCACATTCCATGAGATATATCCCATTCTTTAAGAAATTTTACATAATGTCATGAAATATTGCATGAAATCACCTCTACGAATTGAAGATAGGTTGTTGGTATATTCAGAAAAAATTTTTGGGGGTAAAAGTTAAGGGGGTCTATCTTACTTTTTACCCCTCTAGGAGGCCCCCTTGAAGCTGTAGGCGTGGATTTAATAAAAAAAAGTTGAAAAAATAAATAGCATTGTATGGGGACCACCTTAATGGTTGAAGATAGATGGAAAGTGTGTTCTGAAAAAAATGTTGGGGTTGAAAAACTATTGGGGGTCGGTCATATCTTCGACTTCTCCAGAGCCACCCTTAAGATAGTTAGAGGTAGGAGCAGTTTTATCGTTGTAATCCTTGTATGGAAGCCCCCTTAGGAATTGGAGATTGGACCTTGGTATATTTGGAAAAAATGTTTGGGATGGAAAATTAAAGGGGTCGGTCTCACATTTTACCTCTTTTTAGGCGACTCCTGGACAGTTGTGGGGCTTTTTCTGTTGGGCGTGTAGGTGTAAAAATTCACAAAAAGCCCCACAACTGCCCCAGAGTCGCCAAAAACTGGGTAAAATATAAGATCTTGTCACCCTAACCTTTTTTACAAACATACCTAAGCCCTATCCCGACTCCCTATAGGGGCTTCCATACGAAAACAACATTTTAATAAAAAAATTTTCCTACCGCTATAACTTTCCCAAGAGTGCCTCTAGAGGAGTCAAATGTATGACCGACCCCCATTAGTTTTTCAACCCGAAAATTTTTTTAGAACACACTTACCCTCTATCTTTAACTCTTAAGGTGATCCCCTTAAAATTTTTGTATTTTTTATAACTTTGTTTTATAAATCCGCTCCTACCGCCCCCACGGGGCCTCCTAGAAGGGTAGAAAGCAAGGCCGACCCCCCATTAGCTTTTAACACCCAATATTTTTTCTGAACATACCAGCAACCTATCTTCAATTCTTAAAGGTGTTTTCATGCAATATTTCATGGCATTATGTAAAATTTCTTAAAGAATGGGATATATCTCATGGAATGGGCAATATCTTATGGAATGGACGATACTTATTTTTAGCGTAATTCTCCTTTTTGATGAAATTTTTTTTACTTCAAAAATTTAAAGCATTTAAACAATTTAAATAATTTAAAAATCGTAAATTCGTAGATTTTCGTAAAAAAGCCGCGAGCGCGACCTTAACATTTTATTTTAAAAATCCACAAAAAAAAAACGAAATTTTTTTTCATTAAAAGGAACAAATTTAGGGGGTAAGACCTAAAAAAAAGAAAAAACTTTTTTTTCTGGGCACTCTAGTATACATGTTGGTCATAATGCCAAAAATTTTACGATTTATTTAATTTTTTTGTTTTAAAAGTTTTTGTCTAACAAGTGTTTTTGTGCAGCCGGTCCTCGGCCAGGCTTAGGGATTACAAACTCAATGCCTTAAATCCATCATGTCCGCCATTCTTGGGACCTGGCATTACTTTTGTATGAAAAACAATGTAAATGCCTGCTATTTTTTTAGCATTTTACATGAAAAAAACTAATGCCTCAATACTTAGGTCCCAAGTATGATGTATGAATACTTTATAGAAAACGGATATAGTCCCCATGGGTGTTATTATCGTTTTAAATGTGGTCTCAGTCCCCAAATATGACCTCGATATTTTTCGTCACAATCCCAATTTCTGTTTTTTGGGTAATGTTCGTGGGGGGCTTTGTCCGGAAACCGTGCTTTTCACAGAGAGACGGGCGGACATCGCTAGAATGTCTTAAAGAAACTATGCTTTTGAGAAAAATCCATAATAAAAGTTTTTACTTGAAGTTTTTCTTCTTTAATCACAATTAAATAAAATTACATGCACCAATAAAAAACACTAAATAAAAAATGTATCAATATTTTTTGTGCAAAAAATAGAAATACATACTGATTGATTTTAAATAAACTTACTTGAATAAATAAACCTTGAAAAGATAAGAGAAACCTTTTTATAATTTCGTTACCCAAAACAAATAACCGATAAGATTATGAAGAATTTATAAAAGTGGGAGTATTTACTACTAAAGAAATAAAAAAAAAACTGCTGGTAAGAAAAGTATATAATATTGGATGTTGGTCTGGTCGTACAAGTGAACTTAACAAACCAACTAAAAAAAGAAAAACAAACGGATGCAAGCCATAAAAGTCTAATGATAAAAGACGAGCCCCTTTTTGGTTTTAAGCATAAAACTAGAAATTCCAACTTTACAAGGCACGCATTTTTTTGAGTAAAAGAAGGTAAATGCAATAAAAAAACACAAATAAGTTTTTAGGCCAAAAGAGATAACGACAATAATTGTGAATATGTTTTATGTTTGAGGCCAAGCCTCCAAGATGACTAATACCGGTTTTAAATTTTAAACAGGTAGAATAACAGAGCAGAACAGTTGTGTATGGTGAAATTAACACGAGGTCTAGAAAGAAAAAAAAAAATCATAAAAAAAATAATTACACACGTGATAGGAACAAATAAAATACACAATGTATAAGTTTACCATACCAGCAGTATTTCGTTCTTAACTGAGAGATGAACTGGAAGTTTACTTACGATGACGCAGACATAATACACATGTTTATATTTTTAATATTATGGCTCATAAAAAAAAGAAGAATTTTCTAGGAACTCATAACATGTTGCGTCAGACAATTGAGTTTCCCAAACAGCTTTGTGTTTAAAGCAAAGAATTAACAAGAACTTAAATGTTTAAGTTTAATAAATATATCCAAATATATCCACAGATATATTAACAAAAAAAAG
Source organism: Pegoplata infirma (assembly GCA_963921195.1). Classification (NCBI taxonomy): domain Eukaryota; kingdom Metazoa; phylum Arthropoda; class Insecta; order Diptera; family Anthomyiidae; genus Pegoplata; species Pegoplata infirma. Next base: position 55,719,229 of record OY992539.1, read on the forward strand.
TCACTCAAAACATATTTTTTTCTTTAAATTTCCCCCACCTTGCGCACTTAATTCTCCTTAATGAAAAATTACATAATCTTTGAAAACACCTTAAAAGTTAAGTTTTCCATCAATTTTTCTTGGCCTATACACTATTATTTACACATTTTTTTGTTTTTTGTATAAAACCATAATCCATAGTTACACAACTTCGTTTTATTAAAATTCTTATATTTTCCACACATTACTCACTTCACTTGACCTGATTTTTTTTTTAATTTATGGATTTCTCCACTAACTTTTGAAAGGTTTTAAAAACAAAATTTGTTTTTATTATAAAATGTTATAATTTGTCTTATTTTAACTATTTTATTTTAATTATTTTTCTTTAAAGTTTTTTACCTGAAACTTGCTTTCAAAAAACCGAATGAGTTTTTAATTAATAATTATATGTCAATTATAAATGTACTCAATTGTAGTGTTGTATTTTTTAGTAGTAAATACTTAGTTCACTCAATTTTTGACATGTAACTGCAGCCAACTTCACAGTAATTCCTACAGATTAAACAGATGTGACACTAAAAACAAGCAACATAGAGAAGGGTAGAGGTCAAGCAGAGTTGTATTACATTTATTTTCCAATATGGTGGCAAAATGCTTGTTCTTTATCAGTTCACACGTATCATACACGCAAAAAAAACTAGGGTCAGATTGAGCAATCCTACTTCACAATAAATACCAAAAAAGAAAAATTTTAATTTTAATCTCACTTGAATTAAACTTCATTTTATATTATAGCGGTTCTCAACCTTGATAGAAAACAAGAAAAGAATCGGAGAATCGAAGAAAACAAGAAAATGTTTGACAGATCCAACAACAAAATACATGGCGGCTCGTTTTTCTCATTTTCTTGGTTTCTTCTTTTCTACATAGAAAATTTCTTCGACTTGATGCTTGAGTAAGTTGAAGTAAAGTAAAAAACAAGTAAGAAAGCTATATTCGGCTGTGCCGAATCTTTAAATACCCACCACCAATGTGATGATTTAAAAAACAAAAAAGTTTGTTTTATTTATACCTCAGGAAATAAAAAAGTACCAAAAAGTGTACTTTCGGTACCTTTAATAAAAGGTACTTTTTATTAAAGGTACTTTTTATAGAAGGTATTTTTTATAAAAGGTACTTTTTATAAAAGGTACTTTTTATAAAAGGTACTTTTTATAAAAGGTACTTTTTATAAAAGGTACTTTTTATAAAAGGTACTTTTTATAAAAGGTTCTTTTTATAAAAGGTACTTTTTATAAAAGGTACTTTTTATAAAAGGTACTTTTTATAAAAGGTACTTTTTATAAAAGGTACTTTTTATAAAAGGTACTTTTTATAAAAGGTACTTTTTATAAAAGGTACTTTTTATAAAAGGTACTTTTTATAAAAGGTACTTTTTATAAAAGGTACTTTTTATAAAAGGTACTTTTTATAAAAGGTACTTTTTATAAAAGGTACTTTTTATAAAAGGTACTTTTTATAAAATGTACTTTTTATAAAAGGTACTTTTTATAAAAGGTACTTTTTATAAAAGGTACTTTTCATAAAAGGTACTTTTTATAAAATGTACGTTTTATAAAAGGTACTTTTTATAACAGTTACTTTTTATAAAGGTACTTTTTATAAAGGTACTTTTTATAAAAGGTACTTTTTATAAAAGGTACTTTTTATAAAAGGTACTTTTTATAAAAGGTACTTTTTATAAAAGGTACTTTTTATAAAAGGTACTTTTTATAAAAGGTACTTTTTATAAAAGGTACTTTTTATAAAAGGTACTTTTTATAAAAGGTACTTTTTATAAAAGGTACTTTTTATAAAAGGTACTTTTTATAAAAGGTACTTTTTATAAAAGGCACTTTTCATAAAAGGTACTTTTTATAAAAGGTACTTTTTATAAAAGGTACTTTTTATAAAAGGTACTTTTTATAAAAGGTACTTTTTATAAAAGGTACTTTTTATAAAAGGTACGTTTTATAAAAGGTACTTTTTATAAAAGGTACTTTTTATAAAAGGTACTTTTTATAAAGGAACCTTTTATAAAAGGTACTTTTTATAAAAGGTACTTTTTGAAAACGGTACAGAATTTTCGGAAAGTACTTGTTCCAGAATGTTTTATTTCAGGATCCTACATTCTAAATTTCAAGTTTGAATAAAATTTCAGTTAATAAAAAAAAGTACCAAAAGTACTTTTTTACCCATTTTACCTCAGTAGAATCAACATTGGCAAAACCCGAGCCTTAGTGAATCTTTTTTCCGGAAGGTGAACTGACATTGCAAATTTCCATTTTCTAGTACCATTATTTAAGGAAATATAAAATGTAACAAAAGTACATATTTTTACCCTATTAGAAAAATCATTGGCAAAAACCCAGCCTTAGGGGATCTATATTCCGGGAGGTGAACATACAGTCCAAATTTCAAGTCTATGTGACAATTTTTTAAGGAAATATAAAAGATGCAAAAAGTACAGATTTTTTCCCTTTTTACCCTCTTAGAATCAACATTGGCAATAATCCAGCCGTACTGGATCTATATTCTAGGATGTGAACATACTGTCCAAATTTCAAGTTTCTATGACCATTATTTCAGGAGATATAAAAAGCACCAAAAGTACAGTTTTTTACCCTTTTGACCCCCTTAGAATTAACACTGGCAAAAATCCAGCCTTAATGGATCTATATTCCGGGAGTTGAACATACAGTCTAATCTATGATCATTATATCAGAAGATTTAAAAAGTACCAAAAGTACAGTTTTTTACCATTTTTACCCCCTTACCATTGGCTAAACTCCAGCCATAGTGGATCTATATTGCGGGAGGGTAACATACAGTCCAAATTTCAAGTCTCTATGACCATTATATCGGGAGATATAAAAAGTACCAAAAGTACAGTTTTTTACCCTTTTTACCCCCTTAGAATCAACATTGGAAAAAATTCAGCCTTAGTGGATCTTTATTCCGGAAGGTCAAACTACAGTCCAAATTTCAAGTCTCTAACTTCAGCGGTTTGTTCTGGGCGATAATGAATGAGTATGTCAGTCAGTCATATTACTCTTTTATATATATAAATTTTCCGGATTTGGTCGATTTTTGCCATAAAGTTTATTTCTGTCTTTTATTATTTAACAAAATTTATTTTTTTAAATAAAAATATTTTTTTTTTTTAAGAAATCTGAACAAAATTGAATTTTGGCGATATTTTACATCCGATTTGGCGACAAAGCCAAAAAAAAAGTCTGGCAACCCCGTTAATATGACGAAGCAAAAAATTGACACACACACACACATGCTATATAAAAATAACTATTAATTTTTTTTTATTATTACTTAACGAACTTTTTTTTAATTAAATTTAGATTTTGTTTTACATATTTTAAAGATTTTTTGTAAAGATTTTTTTACTTTTTCTCAGTTTTTTTTCATTTCCGTTTTCTTTCTTATTTATCACACAAAATATGAGTTAATTTAGGGTTATGTTAAAAAAAAATGTGTTTTTTAGTAATTCGCTCATAACTTTTAAAATACTTAACCGATTTAAAAAAAAAATACATCAGTTTTTGCCTGGGAAAATTACGCAACTTTTGGTACCCCAAGCGTTTAAATCGGTTTCGTAGTATTGCCAAAAACGTGATTTCAACAGACAGACAGACAGACAGACAGACGGACATCGCTAGATCGACTTAAAATCGATCAAGCATCATGAATATATATACTTTATGGGGTCCTAAACCAATATTTCAATGTGTTACATACGGAATGACAAACTTATATATACCCTCTATCACCAGAGTGGAGGGTATAATAAAAGTTCCTAGACCAAAAAAACAGCTGATTGGAGAGTCATTTAATTATTTTGTGATATTTTCAGACATTTTATACGAAATTTAAAGTGCAAATTAAATGATTAATTATATTTTTACTAAAAACCGCGTTGTTTAATATTATTTCGTGGTTTTAAATATGTATAATTATTTGAGGTTATAGAAAATTTTTGTGTGAGAAAACTTGTTTAAAAAGTTGTTCACTCTTTAAAGGAAAAAATCGGTAGAAAATTTTCTTGTAGAAAATTTCCTCAAAAGTTTTCTATCAAGGGTGAGAACCACTAATAGTTATCAAATATGCTATTTACATATACCCCGAAATCCGTATAAATTTGGATTTCAAATCCAATTAAAATCTATACCGTTTACATATGCTTTTTTGACATTTAGCGGGATTTTGTTTGTACACTCATAGAAATATCTTAGTAGAAAAATTAGTAAACCCATTGTAGATCAAGTTTTACAGAATAATGCCGTATTCAACAAAAATTAATGTTGATATCGTTGAATAATCAGTATAGCTGATTCAACTGTTACAATGGCGTATACAGAATTCAATAGATAAAACAAAAAAGAAAAACAACCCTGTTCGTTCGTTTTTTTTTATTATAACGAGGGAACGAGTGAGTTGGTAGCAATGTGAAATGTGTTTTGTCTCTTATAAAATTATTTAATGTGTTTGTTTCTTATAAAATTATTTAATATTATAAAAATAAATAAAAATAAGATCTGATCTGTAACTTTTTGGTAAGTAATAAAATATATTGATTACTTTATGTATTCATACTATATTAAAACGTTTTTTGTTTTTTTAGGATTTTGTTTTGGTATCATCAGATAACTGGAGAATGTCTAATGAGTGCATAACATGAATAAATGAAGTGTGTGTGAAAGTCTTTGTGAAATATTGTGAATCAAATATTGCAGCTTAAAAAGACGAAAATAAAAAAAATATTGTGATTTATACTTAATAAAAGAATATTAACAAATAACAACAAGCTTTTTTTTAATAATAAAATTTCTTATATTAACAAAAATATGAGTTGAATTTACATAAAATACGAGTTGATTAACAAAAAACGAGTTGATCAACTTTTACAAAAACTGACAACAATTTTTATTGAAATCAACATAAATATTTGTAGGGTCAAAATCAACAATGATTTCTGTTGAATTTACAACGATTTTATTTGGGAATACAATGATTTTTGGTTGAGTGTACTAACTCTGTATTTTCTTTTGATTTGTGTACAGGGTTGTTAGTGGGAAAATTAACCAATTTTATAAATATTTCTAAAAACAATGATTTTTCTTTGCCGGAGCCAATATTTTCAATCCCACTAGTATATGTTGGGACCACAATATCAAAAAATGTGTTTTTATGTAGGGCTGCTTCTGAAAATGCAAGAAAATTAACATTTTTGCCAAGTTTTGGGCCGCCACCATTGAGTGTTTTTCTTTGTTAGGAAGACCAAATTGGTCAACTAAATTGTGCGTTTACCATTTGCAATTGTAAATTTTAAATGAAACATTGTTAAACATTGTTTTTATTAATCTTTTAATAGTTTTTAAAAAATAAATTTTAATTGTTTTTTTACTTCATAAAAAACAACAACAGCTGATAAAAAAATCGTGTGCAGCGTTGCAAAAAGCAAAAAAGGGATGATTATTTTGGGAAAAACCATAGTTGTACAATTAAGTAGTAGAAATTTTTTGGGATTTTGAATTGCGATTTTACGATTTTCCCAAAATCCAAGTTTTTTTTTGTATGGGATTTGACATTTCAAATCCAAAAAAGTAATGGGATTTACTTGGATTTTCATTGAAATCCCATTTTTTCTGGATTTCGAGGTATATGTAAATGGCATAAAAGGGAAAAATTTAAATCTTCAGTGGACAATTATTCAAACGATCTTCAATGGTCAATTTTGGGCGTAGTTGCTGGAAAAAATTTTCTCAAAATTCAATAGATTTTGAAAATTTATAGTGTAATGTAAACAGAGCTTCGAACGAATTAATTCTATTGAGAATTAATTTCCAAAAATTTCAATTCTGTTTTAAAAAGTTTTGAATTATATATTAACAAAAATATGAGTTGAATTTACATAAAATACGAGTTGATTAACAAAAAACGAGTTGATCAACTTTTACAAAAACTGACAACAATTTTTATTGAAATCAACATAAATATTTGTAGGGTCAAAATCAACAATGATTTCTGTTGAATTTACAACGATTTTATTTGGGAATACAATGATTTTTGGTTTGGTCCTTACTAGCATTCAACACGAACTAATTCAAAGGCTTAATTCTCAAAGCTTAAATCAAATTGAATTAATTCCCAAGAGAATTAATTCCTTGCAAGCTATTCATTCAATTGAATGATCAAAATTGTTCATCATTCAAATCTATTACAAATTGAATGATAATTTTTTTATATCATTCCCTTTATATTTTCAAAAATGTGTTGCTTGTGTGCATTTTAAGTATCTTCGTGTGTAAACGATTGGCTGTTGTTTTGTCGACGTCTCGTCTGCTGCTTCCCACACAAGCATAAATGTGTGTGTATGTGTGTTGCGCTTCACTGTTTAAAATTGAATGATAAGAAAATTTCACCATTCAATTTGTAGTAGATTGATTTGGATAAAAAAATAGAATGATCATTCTTAAGGAATGAATTCTTGAAAGAATTAATTCAGTGATTTTGAAAGTTGAATGATTTTAGGGAATGCCAAATTCTATTTTTTCAATTCGAATTAGAAAATTGAATTAAAGAATTAATTCTTTCAAACCTTTGAATGTAAACACATTTGGGTTTTTCACAGTGACGATAAAATTTGCCTTCTTTAGTGTGGTATTTTGGAAAATTTGCCATTTTACTTAACGTCAAGTATTTGCCACCATTTTTTCTTTACATATCGTGAGCGCACTTTTTGCTAATAATTTGCACAAAATAACCTTAATTAATTTTAATAACTTTTATGTTCACAATTTTAAAATAAACACAAAAAATTTGTCTTTTTCTTTTTGTATAAATGTTTTTGTTGCCGCGTTCGAAATTTCAGCATAAACAATCACAGCTGTTTTCGTTTGGATTCTGAGACATTTTTTCTATCGAAAAAATCTCAGATTCTAAGACATTTTTCCTATCGAAAAATCTAAAATTCTGAAACATTTTTTCTAAAGAAAAAAGCTCAGATTCTGAGACATTTTTTCTTTAGAAAAATTCTTAGATTCTGAGACTTCTTTTTTATAGAAAAATCTCAGATTCTGAGATATTATTTTTCGATAGAAAATATGTCAGATTCTAAGACATTCTTCTGTATTCTGAGACATTTTTTCTAAAGAAAAAATCTCAGATTCTGAGACGACATTTATCCCAGATTCTGAGACATTTTTTTCATCGAAAAATCTCAGATTCTGAGACATTTTTTTATATAGAAAAATTCTTAGATTCTGAGACTTCTTTTTTTATAGAAAAATCTCTGATTCTGAGATATTATTTTTCGATAGAAAAAATGTCAGATTCTAAGACATTCTTCTGTATTCTGAGACATTTTTTCTAAAGAAAAAATCTCAGATTCTGAGACGACATTTATTCCACAGAAAACCCTCAGATTCTGAGACATTTCATCTAAAGAAAAAATCTCAGATTCTGAGTCAGTTCTTCTAAGGAAAAAATCACAGATTCTGAGACATTTTTTCTATAGAAAAAGTCTGAGAGTTTGAAACATTTTTTCTGAAAAAAATCTTAGATTCAGATTATAAGACATTTTTTCTAACGATAGATCTCAGATTCTGAGACATTTTTTCTAAAGAAAAAAGCTCATATTCTGAGACATTTTTTCTATAGAAAAATTCTCAGATTCTGAGACATTTTTTCTAAAGAAAAAATCTCAGATTCTGAGACATTTTTTCTATAGAAAAATTCTCAGATTCTGAGACATTTTTACTATAGAAAAATTCTCAGATTCTGAGACATTTTTACTATAGAAAAATTCTCAGATTCTGAGACATTTTTACTATAGAAAAACTCTCAGATTCGGACACATTTTTACTATAAAAAAATTCTCAGATTCTGAGACATTTTTTCTATAGAAAAATTTTCAGATTCTGAGACATTTTTTCTTTAGAAAAATTCTCAGATTCTGAGACATTTTTTCTATAGAAAAATTCTCAGATTCTGAGACATTTTTTCTATAAAAAATTTCTCAGATTCTGAGACATTTTTTCTGTAGAAAAATTCTCAGATTCTGGCACTTTTTTTATAGAAAAATCTACGATTCTGAGATATTATTTTTCGATAGAAAAATTTTCAGATTCTGAGACATTTTTTCTATAGAAAAATTCTCAGATTCTGAGACATATTTTCTGTAGAAAAACTCAGATTCTGAGATATTTTTTCTAAAGAAAAAAGCTCAGATTCTGAGAAATTTTTTCTATAGAAAAATTCTTAGATTCTGAGACATTTTTCCTAAAGAAAAAATCTCAGATTCTGAGACATTTTTTCTATAGAAAAATTCTCAGATTCTGAGACATTTTTTCTATAAAAAAATTCTCAGATTCTGAGACATTTTTTCTAAAGAAAAAATCTCAGATTCTGAGACATTTTTTCTAAAGAAAAAATCTCAGATTCTGAGAAATTTTTTCTATAGAAAAATTCTTAGATTCTGAGACATTTTTTCTATAGAAAAATTCTCAGATTCTGAGACATTTTTTCTGTAGAAAAATTCTTAGATTCTGAGACATTTTTTCTATAGAAAAATTCTCAGAATCTGAGACATTTTTTCTATAGAAAAATTATCAGATTCTGAGACATTTTTTCTATAGAAAAATTTTCAGATTCTGAGACATTTTTTCTTTAGAAAAATGCTTAGATTCCGAGAAACTTTTTCTATAGAAAAAACATCAGATTCTGAGACATTTTTTCTAAGGAAAAAATGTCCGACTCTGAGACATTTTTTTAAAGTAAAAATCTCAGATTCTGAGTTATTTTTTCTATAGAAAAATTCTCAGGTTCTGTGGCAATATTTCTGTAGAAAAAATCTTAAATTTTGAGATATTTTTTCTAAGGTAAAAATCTCAGATTCTAAGACAGTTTTTGTACAAAAAAATTCTAAGATTCTGAGAGAGTTTTTGCAGAAGAATTCTCAAATTCTGAGGGAGTTTTCTACAGAAAAATGTTTTTCTACAGAAAAATTCTTAGATTCTGAGAGAGTTTTTTTTACAGAAAATATCTCAGATTCTAAAACATTGTTTTTATAGAAAAAAATTCTCAGATTCTAAAACATTGTTTTTATAAAAAAAAATTCTCAGATTCTAAGACATTTTTTCTATAGAAAAATTCTCAGATTCTGAGACATTTTTTCTATAGAAAAATTCTCAGATTCTGAGACATTTTTACTATAGAAAAATTCTCAGATTCTGAGACATTTTTTCTATAGAAAAATTCTCAGATTCTGAGACATTTTTTCTATAGAAAAATTCTCAGATTTTGAGACATTTTTTCTATAGAAAAATTCTCAGATTCTGAGACATTTTTTCTATAGAAAAATTCTCAGATTCTGAGACATTTTTTCTATAGAAAAATTCTCAGATTCTGAGACATTTTTTCTGTAGAAAATTTTCAGATTCTGAGACATTTTTTCAATAGAAAAATCTGATATTCTGAAAAAAAATTAAAGAAAAAATTTTAGATTCTAAGACATTTTTTCTATAGAAAAAATACCAGATTCTTAGACATTTTTTCTATAGAAAAAATCTCAGATTCTAAAACATTTTTTTATAGAAAAAATCTCAGATTCTGAGACATTTTTTCTATAGAAAAAATCTCAGATTCTGAGACATTTTTTCTAGAGAATAAATTGCAGATTCTGAGACATATTTTCTGTAGAAAAACTCAGATTCTGAGACATTTTTTTGTATAGAAAAATTCTCAGGTTCTGAGACAATTTTTCTGTAGAAAAAAATCTTTGATTCTGAAATATTTTTTCTATAAAATAAAATTTCAGATTCTGAGATATTTTTTCTTAAAAAAAAATATCAGATTCTGAAACATTTTTTCTATAGAAAAATATCAGATTCTGTGACATTTATTCCATGGAAAAAATTTCAGATTCTGAGACATTTCTTCCAAAGAAAAGATCCCATATCTGAGACATTTTTTCTAAAGAAAAAATTTCAGATTCTGAAAATTTTTTTCTATAGAAAAAATATCAGGAAATAAAACTCTCAGATTCTGATACATTTTTTCTAAAGAAAAAATATCAGATTCTGAGACATTTTTTCTAAATGATCTGTGACATTTTTTCTAAAGAAAAAATCTCCGATTCTGAAACATTTTTTCTATAGAAAAAATCTTAGAATCTGAAATTTTTTTCTATAGAAAAAAATCTCAGATTCTGAGATATTTTTTCTATAGAAAAATTCTCAGGTTTTGAGACAATTTTTCTGTAAAAAATCTTAGATTAAATTAGAAAAAATCTTAGGTTGTGAGACCTTTTTCTAAAAAAAATCTGAGATTCTGAGACATTTTTTCTAAAAAAAATCTCAGATTCTGAGACTTTTTTTTCTATAGAAAAGGTGTCAGACTCTGAGATCTTTTTTCTGCAGAAAAAATCTCAGATTCTGAGACATTGGGAAAATGTCACAGAATCTTAAAACTTTCTTTAAGCAAATGTCTAAGATTCTAAGACATTTTTTCTATAGAAAATATCACAGATTCTGAGAAATTTCAGATGCTGAGAAAAATTTCAGATTCTGATACATTTTTTCTATAGAAAAAAATTTCAGCTTCTGAGACAGTTTTTCTATGGAAAAAGTCTCAGCTTCTGAGACGTTTTTTCTATAGAAAAATAAGACAGATTATAAGAGAAGAAATCGTTCAACTGTTGACGAGTGTGGACGTGTTTTATTTTAACTCCGTGCTATAAATTGAATTACTAAAATTGTTCGTAATAGGTTTGTTCGTAATAGGTATTTTTGTGATATTTTCATTACCACATCAAGGAAAATGAAAATATGGACACAAATGATACCGATTTAGTTCGAGGCTCTGCCTCACCGTTTGGTGCTGGTCCTAGCACTGGTCTTAGGGTTGCGACCTTGAAGTCCGGCCTTGATTCTGGTAGGGGTGCTCAGCCTAATATTGGTGGTAAAAAGAAAAAGAAACTTAAGCCATCAAAGGTCAGGCACAACCAGAGAAGGCTTTGTTTGAAAATAATTAACAGACTAAGCCAACTCGATGGAACGAAGCTCTCCGAACGTGAGAAGGCGTCGCTATCATGGGCGAAAGGAGTCATTGAAGAACAGGACAAACTTTCGGCAATGCGCGCATCTGACAAACAGAGCGCTGTTTCGGCCTCGTCATCGAAGTCTGGTAAAAGGTTGCGCTCGCCCGACGAGAAACCTTTACCTAAAAGATCTAAGGTGACCGGCAACGTCTGGACTCAGTCTTTTAGTGAAGTTGTGAAAGGTAACTTCGTTAGGGCTGTGATAAACAGGCAAAATGGGGATTGTAGTATTCCAAGGGACAAGTGGAGTTTAGTTGAAACTAAACTAAATGAAATCTACTATAGGCTTCTTGAGAGTATGCCTGATTTTCTCCCTACTACTGTCAACGCAGGTTGGTATCAGGGGCGAGTAAAACTCGTTGCTTTTGGAAACGAAAGATCCGCAGCCGTGTTTAAGGTTGCCATTAGCCAAGTGGGAGAGTTATGGCCTGGAGCCAGACTGGACGTTGTGGAAAAACATGATATCCCCTCGCAACCCAGAGCTCATGCATGGATCCCAATGGCTACAAGTGACACTGCGGTGATTCTAAAGATGATAAAAGTCTGCAATCCTGACCTTCCAACTCAGAATTGGCAAATTGCCAGATTGGGTGAGATGGAGGGCGCTCGGCGTCAAGCAGTGGTCTTGGTTAATGAGGAATCGCTTCCGCTTTTAGCCAGGACTGACGGCATTATTAGATTTGGCTTTTTTCATATAAGAGTCAATGTCTACAAGGGCGACCAGAAGCCTATTTTGGAAGCAGACAAGCCAGTGGCAGAGTCGGCTGGGGAGGAGAATCTGGAAAAGGTTGATATTCAGCTGACCGATTCTAGGCTGATGGGAGATGCATCTGGCATTTTCGAAACCGAATCTGGCAACGAATGCGACCTCTGTGATGGCACGGAGGATAAAGCTGATGCCACTATGGGTGACATTCAGGACGAGGCCCATGCAGTGAGGAATTCGGAGAGTTCTGTTGCCTCCGATTCAGAACAGATGGGACACATATCTGGCTTATTCGAAACCGAATCTGGGGACGAATGCGACCTCTATGATAACACGGAGGATGAAGCCAATAACACGGTGGTGGAAAGGATGGTGGAAAAAAAGCAAGATGTTGCGGTTCCTACAAATAAACCTCCATCACTGTAAGGCAGCCTCAGCTGCACTATTGCTGCGCCTGACGACAGGAGCAGTTGACTTGGTTTTTATCCAAGAGCCCTGGGTGCGGGGTGGCAGGGTTTGCGGATTGAAGACCCCTGGGTTTAAGTTGATGGTTGCCAAAGGTGAGGGCTCACCAAGAGCCTGCATCTTGGCGAAAAATGGCTTAAATATATTCTTTTTATCAACTTTTAGTGATATGGATGTTACAGCGGCTAGCTTAGAGCTTCATGGGAAATCTATTTGGCTCGCCTCTGCGTATTTTCCTAATCCGGGGCCAATACCCCCGGAGAAGGTTGGCGGTCTGATTCGGGAGTCTGAATCTAGGGGACACCAGTTACTAGTGTGCTGTGATGCTAATGCACATCATTCGATATGGGGTAGTACAGACACAAATGATAGAGGCGAATCACTTTTGGAGTTTTTGTTAAGCACTAACCTGTATATTTGTAACAAGGGTAGTGAACCAACTTTCGTTACAAGTACGCGGCAAGAGGTTCTTGACGTAACACTTGTATCAGATACATTGTCTGATAGAATTGATGACTGGAGAGTTTTGGAAGAGCATTCTTTCTCAGATCATCGGTACATTGAGTTTTTACTCAGGGAGCGTGCCCCGGTTGAGACAGTCTCTAGAAATCTGAGAAGAACAAACTGGGTGAAATATAGGGAGACTTTTTCTTTGCTTTTGGATGAAGTACCCCTATCTGAACCGCATAGTTTAGCGGAAATTGACTGTCTGGTTGACCATATAACAAATGTTTGTAATAGGTGCCTGGATGCGTCTTGCCCTTCTGCAAAGCCTAGAGGGAAAAAAAAGCCACCTTGGTGGTCAAATGAGTTGCAGACGAGCAGAGATTCCTGCAGAAAGCTCTTTAATAAGGCTAAATTTTCAAGAGCGGACGAGGACTGGTCTGCATACAGGCTGCAACTTAAGAGTTATAAAAAGATGATCAGAAATGCCAAATGTGATTCTTGGAAAAACTTCTGTGGAAACATAGAAGACGTTTCTGAGGCATCCAGGCTGCGCAAGGTTCTGGCTTCTTCTCCTTGCACCCTGATTTTTTTTTTTCGTTCAACTGTTGACGAGTGTGGACGTGTTTTATTTTAACTCCGTGCTATAAATTGAATTACTAAAATTGTTCGTAATAGGTTTGTTCGTAATAGGTATTTTTGTGATATTTTCATTACCACATCAAGGAAAATGAAAATATGGACACAAATGATACCGATTTAGTTCGAGGCTCTGCCTCACCGACTGGTGCTGGTCCTAGCACTGGTCTTAGGGTTGCGACCTTGAAGTCCGGCCTTGATTCTGGTAGGGGTGCTCAGCCTAATATTGGTGGTAAAAAGAAAAAGAAACTTAAGCCATCAAAGGTCAGGCACAACCAGAGAAGGCTTTGTTTGAAAATAATTAACAGACTAAGCCAACTCGATGGAACGAAGCTCTCCGAACGTGAGAGGGCGTCGCTATCATGGGCGAAAGGAGTCATTGAAGAACAGGACAAACTTTCGGCAATGCGCGCATCTGACAAACAGAGCGCTGTTTCGGCCTCGTCATCGAAGTCTGGAAAAAGGTTGCGCTCGCCCGACGAGAAACCTTTACCTAAAAGATCTAAGGTGACCGGCAACGTCTGGACTCAGTCTTTTAGTGAAGTGGTGAAAGGTAACTTCGTTAGGGCTGTGATAAACAGGCAAAATGGGGATTGTAGTATTCCAAGGGACAAGTGGAGTTTAGTTGAAACTAAACTAAATGAAATCTACTATAGGCTTCTTGAGAGTATGCCTGATTTTCTCCCTACTACTGTCAACGCAGGTTGGTATCAGGGGCGAGTAAAACTCGTTGCTTTTGGAAACGAAAGATCCGCAGCCGTGTTTAAGGTTGCCATTAGCCAAGTGGGAGAGTTATGGCCTGGAGCCAGACTGGACGTTGTGGAAAAACATGATATCCCCTCGCAACCCAGAGCTCATGCATGGATCCCAATGGCTACAAGTGACACTGCGGTGATTCTAAAGATGATAAAAGTCTGCAATCCTGACCTTCCAACTCAGAATTGGCAAATTGCCAGATTGGGTGAGATGGAGGGCGCTCGTCGTCAAGCAGTGGTCTTGGTTAATGAGGAATCGCTTCCGCTTTTAGCCAGGACTGACGGCATTATTAGATTTGGCTTTTTTCATATAAGAGTCAATGTCTACAAGGGCGACCAGAAGCCTATTTTGGAAGCAGTCAAGCCAGTGGCAGAGTCGGCTGGGGAGGAGAATCTGGAAAAGGTTGATATTCAGCTGACCGATTCTAGGCTGATGGACGATGCATCTGGCATTTTCGAAACCGAATCTGGTAACGAATGCGACCTCTGTGATGGCACGGAGGATAAAGCTGATGCCACTATGGGTGACATTCAGGACGAGGCCCATGCAGTGAGGAATTCGGAGAGTTCTGTTGCCTCCGATTCAGAACAGATGGGACACATATCTGGCTTATTCGAAACCGAATCTGGGGACGAATGCGACCTCTATGATAACACGGAGGATGAAGCCAATAACACGGTGGTGGAAAGGATGGTGGAAAAAAAGCAAGATGTTGCGGTTCCTACAAATAAACCTCCATCACTGTAAGGCAGCCTCAGCTGCACTATTGCTGCGCCTGACGACAGGAGCAGTTGACTTGGTTTTTATCCAAGAGCCCTGGGTGCGGGGTGGCAGGGTTTGCGGATTGAAGACCCCTGGGTTTAAGTTGATGGTTGCCAAAGGTGAGGGCTCACCAAGAGCCTGCATCTTGGCGAAAAATGGCTTAAATATATTCTTTTTATCAACTTTTAGTGATATGGATGTTACAGCGGCTAGCTTAGAGCTTCATGGGAAATCTATTTGGCTCGCCTCTGCGTATTTTCCTAATCCGGGGCCAATACCCCCGGAGAAGGTTGGCGGTCTGATTCGGGAGTCTGAATCTAGGGGACACCAGTTACTAGTGTGCTGTGATGCTAATGCACATCATTCGATATGGGGTAGTACAGACACAAATGATAGAGGCGAATCACTTTTGGAGTTTTTGTTAAGCACTAACCTGTATATTTGTAACAAGGGTAGTGAACCAACTTTCGTTACAAGTACGCGGCAAGAGGTTCTTGACGTAACACTTGTATCAGAAACATTGTCTGACAGAATTGATGACTGGAGAGTTTTGGAAGAGCATTCTTTCTCAGATCATCGCTACATTGAGTTTTTACTCAGGGAACGTGCCCCGGTTGAGACAGTCTCTAGAAATCTGAGAAGAACAAACTGGGTGAAATATAGGGAGACTTTTTCTTTGCTTTTGGATGAAGTACCCCTATCTGAACCGCATAGTTTAGCGGAAATTGACTGTCTGGTTGACCATATAACAAATGTTTGTAATAGGTGCCTGGATGCGTCTTGCCCTTCTGCAAAGCCTAGAGGGAAAAAAAAGCCACCTTGGTGGTCAAATGAGTTGCAGACGAGCAGAGATTCCTGCAGAAAGCTCTTTAATAAGGCTAAATTTTC
This sequence comes from Pegoplata infirma, assembly GCA_963921195.1. Classification (NCBI taxonomy): domain Eukaryota; kingdom Metazoa; phylum Arthropoda; class Insecta; order Diptera; family Anthomyiidae; genus Pegoplata; species Pegoplata infirma. Next base: position 55,735,023 of record OY992539.1, read on the forward strand.
AAGAGCGGACGAGGACTGGTCTGCATACAGGCTGCAACTTAAGAGTTATAAAAAGATGATCAGAAATGCAAAATGTGATTCTTGGAAAAACTTCTGTGGAAACATAGAAGACGTTTCTGAGGCATCCAGGCTGCGCAAGGTTCTGGCTTCTTCTCCTTGCACCCTAGGATACCTGAAAGATCCTAATGGGGTGTGGTCTTCCTCCAGTGGAGAGTCGCTGGATCTCCTTTTAAACACGCATTTTCCGGGCAATTCCATGACGCCGTTTCAAGCTTTGGAACGTTCTGACGCCCAAGCATCTGAAATTGCTTCGGAAATAATAAATATGCCAACATTAATCTGGGCGATAAAAAGCTTCAGGCCCTATAAATCCCCGGGACCTGATGGTATAATCCCGGCTGAGTTGCAGCAAGTGTTGGACTATATAGCCCCGTTGCTGTATAATCTATACACAGCATGCATCAACTGGTCGTATATTCCTTTAAAATGGAGGGATACCAGAGTCGTATTTATCCCGAAGGCTGGGAAAAGTTCCCACACAGCTCCGAAGGATTTCAGACCAATTAGTCTGTCTTCTTTTTTGTTAAAGACAATGGAACGAATGATAGACTCATATTTGCGTAGAGTGATTGACCCGAGGTTGCTTTCGACAAAGCAACATGCATACAGCAAGGGACGATCAACGGAAACAGCTCTTCATGAGCTCGTTGGTACCATCGAGAGATCGCTTTCGGTAAAGGAGTACACTATGGTGGCCTTTCTTGATATTGAGGGGGCTTTTAATAATGTCATTCCAGAATCGATAATATTGGCATTGTCTGGTCTGGGAGTAAAGCGTGAAATCGTTTTAATGGTGGAAAACCTACTTGCCAATAGACGTATAACGTCTGAATTGGGAGCGTCTGTCATATCTCGATTTGTCAATAGGGGAACACCACAAGGAGGTGTTCTTTCGCCGCTTCTTTGGAACCTGGCACTGAATTCAATGCTACTATCTCTAGAAGCACGTGGTTGTCATGTTATCGCATATGCTGACGATGTCGCGATAGCGGTAAAGGGGAAGCATCTGCCAACATTGCGGGACATTCTTCAGGGTTCTCTGAAAGATCTGTCTAAATGGGCAAGAGACTGTGGTCTAGGAGTTAATCCCAGTAAAACAGAGCTTGTTTTGTTTACAAGGAAAAATAAGATTCCTGCTTTTGATCCTATTTCTCTGGACGGTACTGAAATCACCTTCTCAGATGGAGCCAAGTATCTTGGAGTATTTCTAGATAGGAAGCTGAATTTCAGGCGTAATATTGAGGAACGGGTGAGAAAAGCAACGATTGCTTTGTATTCCTGTAAAAGGGCCATTGGAAAACGATGGGGTTTTAGCCCTCAAGTCGTTCATTGGATCTATACAGCAGTGGTGCGTCCAATTTTGCTGTATGGAATCATTGTCTGGTGGCCTGCTTTGGAAACAAAAGCGAACTTTGTCTTTATCACGAAGGTACAGAGAATGGCGTCAATGTGCATCACTGGTGCTCTTCGTACTACACCTACGGCTGCATTAGAAATCCTCCTTCACCTGATACCCTTGGACATATTGGGTAGGCAGTATGCGGCTGCGTCGGCAATTCGACTCAATAGCACGCTGCAATGGAGGAGCAGTGATTGTGGCCATAGCGCGATCTTGAAAAAGATAACAATACCACAAAATGTGGACTGTGCTCCCTCTTTGAGCCTCTTTGAGCGCCACTTTACCACTATGATACCATCCAGGGAGTCTTGGATGGGGGATACTCCGGGTAGTGGAGCTACCATAAATTTTTACACAGATGGATCGAGGCTGCACGAACAAGTGGGCTTTGGGGTCTATTCGGAAGAGCTTGGATTGAGCCTGGCTCGTAGATTGCCAGATCATTGCAGTGTTTACCAGGCAGAGATGCTGGCAATAAAGGAAGTGGCTGACTGGTTGAGCTGCAATGTCTTGTCTACAACCGCAGTCAACATCTATACTGACAGTCAAGCCGCGGTCAAGTCCCTGGATTCAATGTTTCTGAAAACAAGATCTGCCCTTAACTGCCGCACGTCTTTAAATGAGATGGCCAAGCAGTTTAACATACGACTCATATGGGTCCCAGGGCACAGAGACATTCCAGGGAATTGCAAAGCCGATGAGCTTGCAAGACTAGGAACTACCTTACAGGTTCCAACAGAATTGGAATGTGTTGGTATGCCTCTAGAAACTTGCAAGCAAAACCTACGGCTTTGTTCTGCGACGGAGACTAATCAAAGATGGGCAAATGGATGGACGTGTGAGACAACACGACTGATTTGGCCTTCTCTTAATCAGGGGCGCACAAGTGAGCTGATATCGCTTCCAAGAGGAGATATTTCGACGGTGGTTTCTATAATTACCGGACACTGTCTTATAGGGAAGCACGCAGAGCGGTTAAATGTGCCGTCGAATGACTTTTGCCGAAGTTGCATGGATGAAGAGGAGTTGGAAACTATCGAACACTTTATTTGCCATTGCCCGGCACTTTCTGGTCAGCGACTTGCTTCACTGGGATCTAGGGAGCTGTACGATCTTTCTGATTTGTCGGATGTCAAAATTCAACATCTAAGGAGTTTCATAAGAAGCTCAAACTGGTTTAACGACAGGGACTAGTAGGGAAACCTATTACGATCCCGTGGTATCACAATGGACCTCAGAGTCTACGTGTGTTGACGTAAAACGTCAGCAGCCACTTACAACCTAACCTAACCTAACCTAACCTCCTTGCACCCTAGGATACCTGAAAGATCCTAATGGGGTGTGGTCTTCCTCCAGTGGAGAGTCGCTGGATCTCCTTTTAAACACGCATTTTCCGGGCAATTCCATGACGCCGTTTCAAGCTTTGGAACGTTCTGACGCCCAAGCATCTGAAATTGCTTCGGAAATAATAAATATGCCAACATTAATCTGGGCGATAAAAAGCTTCAGGCCCTATAAATCTCCGGGACCTGATGGTATAATCCCGGCTGAGTTGCAGCAAGTGTTGGACTATATAGCCCCGTTGCTGTATAATCTATACACAGCATGCATCAACTGGTCGTATATTCCTTTAAAATGGAGGGATACCAGAGTCGTATTTATCCCGAAGGCTGGGAAAAGTTCCCACACAGCTCCGAAGGATTTCAGACCAATTAGTCTGTCTTCTTTTTTGTTAAAGACAATGGAACGAATGATAGACTCATATTTGCGTAGAGTGATTGACCCGAGGTTGCTTTCGACAAAGCAACATGCATACAGCAAGGGACGATCAACGGAAACAGCTCTTCATGAGCTCGTTGGTACCATCGAGAGATCGCTTTCGGTAAAGGAGTACACTATGGTGGCCTTTCTTGATATTGAGGGGGCTTTTAATAATGTCATTCCAGAATCGATAATATTGGCATTGTCTGGTCTGGGAGTAAAGCGTGAAATCGTTTTAATGGTGGAAAACCTACTTGCCAATAGACGTATAACGTCTGAATTGGGAGCGTCCGTCATATCTCGATTTGTCAATAGGGGCACACCACAAGGAGGTGTTCTTTCGCCGCTTCTTTGGAACCTGGCACTGAATTCAATGCTACTATCTCTAGAAGCACGTGGTTGTCATGTTATCGCATATGCTGACGATGTCGCGATAGCGGTAAAGGGGAAGCATCTGCCAACATTGCGGGACATTCTTCAGGGTTCTCTGAAAGATCTGTCTAAATGGGCAAGAGACTGTGGCCTAGGAGTTAATCCTAGTAAAACAGAGCTTGTTTTGTTTACAAGGAAAAATAAGATTCCTGCTTTTGATCCTATTTCTCTGGACGGTACTGAAATCACCTTCTCAGATGGAGCCAAGTATCTTGGAGTATTTCTAGATAGGAAGCTGAATTTCAGGCGTAATATTGAGGAACGGGTGAGAAAAGCAACGATTGCTTTGTATTCCTGTAAAAGGGCCATTGGAAAACGATGGGGTTTTAGCCCTCAAGTCGTTCATTGGATCTATACAGCAGTGGTGCGTCCAATTTTGCTGTATGGAATCATTGTCTGGTGGCCTGCTTTGGAAACAAAAGCGAACTTTGTCTTTATCACGAAGGTACAGAGAATGGCGTCAATGTGCATCACTGGTGCTCTTCGTACTACACCTACGGCTGCATTAGAAATCCTCCTTCACCTGATACCCTTGGACATATTGGGTAGGCAGTATGCGGCTGCATCGGCAATTCGACTTAATAGCACGCTGCAATGGAGGAGCAGTGATTGTGGCCATAGCGCAATCTTGAAAAAGATAACAATACCACAAAATGTGGACTGTGCTCCCTCTTTGAGCCTCTTTGAGCGCCACTTTACCACTATGATACCATCCAGGGAGTCTTGGATGGGGGATACTCCGGGTAGTGGAGCTACCATAAATTTTTACACAGATGGATCGAGGCTGCACGAACAAGTGGGCTTTGGAGTCTATTCGGAAGAGCTTGGGTTGAGCCTGGCTCGTAGATTGCCAGATCATTGCAGTGTTTACCAGGCAGAGATGCTGGCAATAAAAGAAGTGGCTGACTGGTTGAGCTGCAATGTCTTGTCTACAACCGCAGTCAACATCTATACTGACAGTCAAGCCGCGGTCAAGTCCCTGGATTCAATGTTTCTGAAAACAAGATCTGCCCTTAACTGCCGCACGTCTTTAAATGAGATGGCCAAGCAGTTTAACATACGACTCATATGGGTCCCAGGGCACAGAGACATTCCAGGGAATTGCAAAGCCGATGAGCTTGCAAGACTAGGAACTACCTTACAGGTTCCAACAGAATTGGAATGTGTTGGTACGCCTCTAGAAACTTGCAAGCAAAACCTACGGCTTTGTTCTGCGACGGAGACTAATCAAAGATGGGCAAATGGATGGACGTGTGAGACAACACGACTGATTTGGCCTTCTCTTAATCAGGGGCGCACAAGTGAGCTGATATCGCTTCCAAGAGGAGAGATTTCAACGGTGGTTTCTATAATTACCGGACACTGTCTTATAGGGAAGCATGCAGAGCGGTTAAATGTGCCGTCGAATGACTTTTGCCGAAGTTGCATGGATGAAGAGGAGTTGGAAACTATCGAACACTTTATTTGCCATTGCCCGGCACTTTCTGGTCAGCGACTTGCTTCACTGGGATCTAGGGAGCTGTACGATCTTTCAGATTTGTCGGATGTCAAAATTCAACATCTAAGGAGTTTCATAAGAAGCTCAAACTGGTTTAACGACAGGGACTAGTAGGGAAACCTATTACGATCCCGTGGTATCACAATGGACCTCAGAGTCTACGTGTGTTGACGTAAAACGTCAGCAGCCACTTACAACCTAACCTAACCTAACCTATAAGACATTTTTTCTATAGAAAAAAATTCAGATTCTGAGATATTTTTTTCTAAAGAAAAAGTCTTAGATTCTAAAACGTTTAGAAAACAGTCTCAGACAATTTTTCTATAGAAAAAGTTTCAGATTTTTACACATTTTTTCTAAAAAAAAAATCCCAGATTCAGATTCTGAGACAATATTTCTATAGAAAAGATCTCAGATTCTGAGACAGTTTTTGTACAAAAAAATTCTAAGATTCTGAGAGAGTTTTTGCAGAAGAATTCTCAAATTCTGAGGGAGTTTTCTACAGAAAAATGTTTTTCTACAGAAAAATTCTTAGATTCTGAGAGAGTTTTTTTTACAGAAAATATCTCAGATTCTAAAACATTGTTTCTATAAAAAAAATTCTCCGATTCTGGAATATTTTCCTGATAGAAAAAGTCACAGAGTCTGAGACATTTGTTTATTAGAAAGTCTCAGGCTCTGCGACAGCTTTGGATTTATAATTGTTTCCTCAGACACTTAAATTGTTCGTCACATGTTAACTTTACTGCGTACACGTTTATTTTATTCATTATTTAAAGGATACAAAAATGTACTACCAGTTTTTATAATCGACATTGAACTTGTAACTAAAAAATACTTGTTTAGATCTTACACTCAACCAAAAATCATTGTATTCCCAAAGAAAATCGCTGTAAATTCAACAGAAATCATTGTTGATTTTGACCCTACAAATATTTATGTTGATTTCAATAAAAATTATTGTCAGTTTTTGTAAAAGTTGATCAACTCGTTTTTTTGTAAATCAACTCTAATTTTTTGTAAATTCAACTCATATTTTTGTTAATATAAGAAATTTTATTAATAAAAAAAAAACTTGTTGTTATTTGTTAATATTCTTTTATTAAACATAAATCACAATATTTTTGTATTTTGTCGGCTTTTTAAGCTGCAATATTTGAAGATTTTCACACACACTTCGTTTATTCATGTTATGCACTCATAAGCCATTCTCCAGTTTTCTGATGATACCAAACAAAATCCTTAAAAAAAAAAAAAGTTTTAATATGAATAATAGTATGAATACATAAAGTAATCAATGTATTTTTTTACTTACCAAATATTTACAAATCAGATCCTATTTTTATTTATTTTTATAATATTAAATATTTTTATAAAAAACAAACACATAAAATAATTTTATAAGAGATAAACACGATTCACATTGCTACCAACTCACTCGTCACTCGTTAATAATAAAAAAAAAAACTGAACGAACAGGGTTGTTTTTTCCATTTTGATTTATCTATTGAATTCTGTATAATCGTTGTAAATAGTTGATTCAACTTTACTGATTATTCAACGATATCAACATTAATTTTTGTTGAATACGGCATTATTCTGTAAAACTTGATCTACAATGGGTTTACTAATTTTTCTACTAAGATATTTCTATGAGTGTATGAATTAATTTCACTTACACATTTTTTATGCAACTTTACTTGTTTTGCAATCAACAAATAATAATGTATTGCAGCATTGACACATCTTGTAATAGATGAAGTTTTTTTTTTAATGTTGAACAAAAAACTGATCTACCGGCCAATTACCAACAATTATACAACGCAATGTGTAAATTTTAATAAAACTAAACAAGTTTGCAACAAACAAAGAAAAGTCTATTCACACTTTTCCATGACATTGGAAAATTATGCGAAATTTCATTTTCATTTGTTAAAAGGCATTTAAAGCCAAAGGTTGTTAAAATTCGGTATTATATCAAATCTGTTTAATATAAAGTGGATAATTATGATTTTAATAAAATTTTGTTATATAAATGTAGTGACAGTAATGTTGGGTATTTTACAAATAGAAGGATATGGTTATCAACAATATTATGAAAGTATAAATAAGGTTTGTTGTTTAAGTCTTTTGTTTTAAGAAAATAAACAAAGTTTGTGTCTTCAGTCTTTTGTTTTAAAATATTTTATTCAAGTTTGTTGCTTAAGTCTTTTGTTTTGTTTTTTAATAAACAAAGTTTGTTGCTTAAGTCTTTTGTTTTAAAACTTTTTTTAAAATAACATCAATTCTAACTTTGAAAAATTTCGTTGTCATTTGCAGAAAACTAAATGTCTCAATCCGCCACGTACCGCCAGAAGAGTGGAAACTTTTATTAAAGAATGCCAGGATGAAGTTAAAAATAAATTAGTATTAGGTAAGATTTGTTTTTGAAAACTACCACAAAGTAAAAGGATGCTTAATAATACCATTTGATTTTTGTTAAACTTAAGAGGCCATTCATATACTTAAACATGAAGTTGACAAAATACAACCACCTTTAAATCCAAATGATGATAGTGTCGAATTAATTGAAACTGTTGAATTAACAACTTCTATAAAAACTCAAACATGGCCGGATGAACAAATGCTGGAGGAGCATATTGATGAATCTAATGATAATGATGATCGTTATGTTTATTTCACTGATGAGAATTCTGCACGGAAACGTATGTCCCATTTAATAAGACGTATAAGTCGAATGGGTGATATATCTAATGGGATATATCATCCTACATTAGTGCCATCGGAGGATAAAAGAATTGCTGGGGTAAGTGGAAATTGTATGTTAATAATTAAGAATAAATGCAAAACGCCCCAAAAAAATTTTTAAAAAAATTTTTGTTACAAAATGTTGTCAAACAAAATTTGGTAAAAGAAATTACACTCCAAAAATTATGTTAGTAAAATCTACTGAAAATGTCAGTTAAAATAACTACTTTGTAAGTTGTTTTGGGGTCAACTACTTTTTCAGTTAAATCAACTAAACTCAGTTAAATCAACTAAAAGTGTTAGTTATTTTAACTGACAAAAACAACTGACTTATATAGTAAAAACTACTTACATTTGTAGTCAAAACAACTAACATGTAGTAAAAATAAAATAATCAATATACAATTTTTTTTCATTTTTCAGAAAAAAAATTGAAGAATAAATTTTTTCAAAGTTTTTTCTTTTTTTTAAAGTTGTGAATATAAGAAAAATTTTTTTTTTTTTTTTTGAAAAAAAAAACTGAAAATTTTTCAGAGATAAAAAAAATAAAATTAACTACTTTAAATAACTGTTACTACATTACAGTACTTTTTGTTAGTAATTCAAAAAAACAACTTAAAATAACTAACAGAAATAGTTGTTTGATATTTTTCATACAAAAACAACTGACTTTGTTGTTGAAAACAACTAACTACTGTAAAATGTACAAACAACTAACATGTAATAACTTACATAATTTTCTGAGTGTAGTGTTCACGGGTGGTCGGAAACAGTTTTAGCCTAAAAGTGCGAATACCATAATTTTTTATACCTTCCACTGTAGTGATAGAGGGTATATAACGTTGTCATTCCATTTGTAACACCTCGAAATATTGGTCTAGGACCCCATAAAGTATATGGGGCATTCCATGTCAAATCGGACACTTTGAATTTTTTTTTTTAGATTTTCCCAATTTATTTACAGTTTTTAGTACCCTTCGAAAATTCCTTCGTGGTAAATTTTCAGATTTTTTTGATGACCCGTTCAAAAGATATCAAATTTTTAAAAACTGGTAGTTTGTTCCTTCACTCAAGCTTCTTTTACTCATAACTTTTATAATAATAATATAATATAACAATAATATGATCCAATGATCAGTTTTTATTTATTTTTCCAATTTTTATTTACAACTCATTTTAAATAATTTTAACCTAACCGAGAACTGGTAACAATGACCGTCGTCTCGTTGTAGCGAAATCGACCAAGGGCTTTGGTGGGAATCGAACCCACGACCCCCTGTTTCATAGGCTTGCACGCTACCAACTAGCCTACAGGGGCCCTTTTTTCTTTTTTTTTATAATAATATACTCCTAACTTCTTCAAAAATGGTCCTAATTAAAATTTTTTTTTTCAAAATTTTTGTTTTTTTACGTACTTTAAAAAAAAAAATCCCAAAAAATTCTTATGCGATTTTTAAGTTTTAAAATTTAAATCTCATTTTTGAAAATGTTTGTACTCTTCGATTTTTTTGAAATTTTTTGTGTAAAACTTCTACTGATTCTACAAAATTTTTGCCCAGGAGGATCGTGGGATAACGATTATTACTATTTTTTGAAATTTTTTTAAAAAATTTTATTGCAATTTTCTAATCTTAAAATCATTTCTACTGCTCCAATCGTGCGTCATAGAGGGGTCCTTTATAAGACCGACCCCCATTAAATTTTTCGTCTTAACATTTCTTTGGAACAAACTAATATCCTATCTCCAGTTTCTAAGGGGGCTCCCACACAAAACGACATTTTTAAAAATTTGTTCCAACTGCTCTAACTGCCCTAATAATGCCCTTAGAGCAACAAAATGTATGAACGACCCACAATATTTTTTTAGTCCAAACATTTTCTCTGAACACACCTACCCTTTATCTTTAACTGTTAAGGCGGTCCCCATACAATTTTTTTTTATTTTTTGTAAATTTGTTTTATTTAATCAGCTTCTACCGGTCCAATGGTGCGTCCGAGAGGGGTCATTAGTGAGACCGACCCCCATTTATTTTTACCCTACAACATTTTTTCAAAATATACCTACGCCCTATCTCAACTCCCTAAGTAGGCTCCCATACAAAATTACATTTTTATAAAATTTGCTCCAACTGTAATTTGTATGGGAGCCTACTTAGGGAGTGGAGATAGGGCATAGGTATGTTTTGAAAAAATGGTGTAGGGTAAAAATAAATGGGTGTCGGTCTCACTAATGACCCCTCTCGGTCGCACCATTTGACCGGTAGAAGCTGATTAAATAAAACAAATTTACAAAAAATAAAAAAAATTGTATGGGGACCGCCTTAACAGTTAAAGATAAAAGGTAGGTGTGTTCAGAGAAAATGTTTGGACTAAAAAAATATTGTTAAGAAATGTTAAGACGTAAAAATTAATGGGGGTCGGTCTTATAAATGACCCTACTATGACGCACCATTGGAGCAGTAGAAATGATTTTAAGATTGGAAAATTACAATAAAATTTTTTAAAAAAATTTTAAAAAATAGTAACAATCGTTATCCTACGATCCTCCTGGGCAAAAAATTTGTAGAATCGATAGAAGTTTTACACAAAAAAATTTCAAAAAACTCGAAGAGTACAAACATTTTCAAAAATGAGATTTAAATTTTAAAACTTGAAAATCGCATACTAGTGCGCTTTTAAGAATTTTTTGGGATTTTTTTTAGAAAGTACGCAAAAAAACAAAAATTTTGAGAAAAAAAATTTAAAATTTGGACCATTATTGAAGAAGTTATGAGTAAAAGAAGTTTGAGTAAAGGAACAAACTACCAATTTTTAAAAATTCGATATCTTTTGAACGGGTCATCAAAAAAATATGAAAATTTACCACGAAGGAGTTTTCGAAGGGTACAAAAAACTGTAAACAAATTGGGAAAATCTAAAAAAAAAAATTTTCAAAGCGTCCGATTTGACATGGAATGCCCCATATATATTCATGATCCTCGATCGATTTTAAGTCGATCTAGCGATGTCCGTCCGTCTGTCTGTCTGACCGTCTGTAGAAAACACGCTAACTTTTGAAAGACTTTACAGAGGCTTCTGAAGTTTGGCATATATGTTGGTCATTTACCTGGTCAGGTTGGAATAGCAATCCAGCGAAATCGGTCTAGTCGTTCAAAAGTTATGAGCAAATGACTGAATTTCGGCAAGGGTTTTTAGTGAATGTACGAGATAAAAAACTTTCGAAAGGCAATTCTGAGGATGCTAAAGCTTGGCATATATATTTGCCGTTTCCCTGGCCTAGTTTGTATTGAATTTCAGCCAAATCGGTTTAGTGGTTCAAAAGTTATTAGGAAAACCGTAAATTTCAGATTAGTTTCACCTTAAACTCACGTGTTCAAAACATGTTTTAAAAACATTGGCAAGTCACAAAAATATTTTGCAACGTATTTTTGTCACTCAAAAAAATTTTTACACTCCCAGCTAGCAAGCAGACTCATTTTAGACTCCAAAATGGGCTCCAAAAATGTAACAAGAATTTCAAATTATTGTATGAAAGTGGTTCATCCAAAAGAGCCGTCTTTTTAGACTCCAAAATGACTCCAAAAAATGATTCAAAAAGGGGAAATTTGTTCGTACTTTGGAGCCTATTCGGAGTCAACTTGGAGTCTATTAAAAAAGTGTAGTTTTTGGGATTTTTTTTGCTGTTTTGATTTAAAAATAAAAAAATGCGAAAATTATTGTATATTTTGAAAATCTTTATTTATCTTACAAAAATTCGAAATTAAAAAACATTTTTAATTGTACATACACATAATAATTAAAAAAACACAGCCATTTCCAATAGCAATGATATTTTTCCTCGGATCTTCTCAAACAACGATTTGGCGTTCTCTCATTCTTCATTCACGAATTCTTCATTTTTTGCAAACTTCCTTTTATTCCCGTTTATAATGGTATTTGCATACATACATATGTACAAAAAAACGTTTTGAAGAAATTTATTTTCTGACTTATAATTTATTTTGAAAGAAAAAATATTTTTAGGCTCCAAACAGAAACAGTTTTTTTGAGCCTTTTTGGATGGCTCAAAAAATATTATAATTTTTTCACTTTTATGAGTCAGTTTGGACTGATTTTTTTGACGAAACAATTTCCAAAATATTTAGGGGTTCTTTTAGACTCAAATCTCAAGGTTCAATATTGAATCCAAAAAATTAGTGTTTTTGGAAAAAATATTTGAAAACTTAAATAAAATGTGTTATTTTTAAATCTTTTTTGATTCCAAAAAATGAGGGCTCCAAAAACAATAATTTTTTAGATTAATTTAAGAGTCCTAAATTATGAGTGCTCCGAAGTTTGTTGGGTGGGCTAAAAAAAAATTACACTCAAAAAAAATTTTACACTCAAAAAAAAATTTACACTCAAAAAAATTTAGTAAATTACTTTTTTTTTTCAAAAATTATTTAAAAAAAAAAAAATTTTTACACAAAATAAAATATTTCTTATCAAAAGTGTTATTTTTTCATGTTAGAAAATTAACGATCACTTAAAAAGGGCATTGTGGAGGGTACACTCAAAAAAATAAAACTGTAAAGTTAACAAACTTTTTTTTGTTAACTCGAGTTTACTGGCTTTTTAGCAAATTTTTAGTTAAAATCAGCGTTTTAACTACTTTTTTTAGATAAGTTCGATTTACGAAAATACTAGTTTTGTACAAATTTGGAATTAATTTTTTTTTGTTGACTTTAAAACTGAGTTTACGAATTTTTACTAATTAATTTGCTGATTTTTTGTAACATTTTTGTCAAGTCGAAAATTTTAAACATTTCTTGTGTAGCCTCCTATGCAAATCTCATTAGTCCTACTTAAGCTGAACTTAACGCTGTGAAAAATATATTTTTTTTTGTTTATTTAAAAAAAAGGTTAGCTGAATTCACCTAATAAAAAATGTTACGAAATTTTCAGCTGAATTTTTAGTTAAAATTACTGTTTTTTTGCTACATTCATTCTACGAAAAGTTAACTAAATATTTTTTGTTAAATTAACTAGAAACATAGTAGGTTCAAAATCAGGTGTTTTTTTAGTTAAATTTAACAAAATTTTTTGCCAACTTTACAGTTTTTTTTTTTTTATTGTATTCATAGATTCGGCCAAGTCGAATTTACCTTTTCTACTTGTTATACCCTACACCACTCTGTGGTACAGGGTATAATGAGTTTGTGCTGATGTTTGTAACTACCCGAAATATTGGTCCTAGACCTACCTTCAAGTATACCGATCGACTTAGAATTACTTTTTGAGTCGATTTAGGGATGTCCGTCCGTCCGTCTATCCATCTATCGGTTTAAGCACGATACAGGTCTCAATTTTCAATCAATTGACTTGAAATTTAAAACTTAAGCTTCTTTTGGCCCAAGGACAAAGCCTATTGAAATTGGAAAAAATCGGTCCATGTTAAGACCTAGCCCCTATACAAACGCACTCTTTCAATTTCGCTTAAATGCCTCTAACAACCGTATTAAAGTAGATATCGTTTTGAAATTTAACAAGTAATAAAATTTTGTATGCACAAACCACCATACCAAATTTCAAATGAATCGGTTTAGTCCATCTGTTAGTCCCCATACAATCCACCCTCCCGATATTCACATTATTTCTTTAAAATTCATAAAAATGAAAATATTTGATTAAAATTTTATTTGTAGATGTTAAACGTGTACTTTGGTAACCTTATAACCAAATCTTAATATATTTGGACCATTTTTGGACTTAGTCCCCTTATATAAAAATTTCGACCGATATTCACTTAAAATGGTCTATGGGAAAAAAATAAACCAATTCCACTAAAATTTTTGTGATGGAAAGTAAATAAATAAAAAATTATTTTCGCAATAATGAATTCTCGATCCATTTTTTAATGGAAAAAACGTCTAGCTTTCTAATAAACTTAGTTAAAATAATCTCAAAATAGGCGCTCTATACACTCAAAATAATACATTAGTAGATTTAACCTTGAGCAAATTTTTAGTTGAGATTAGCATGTTAGCAAAACTATCTTGTAAACTTCATTTAGCGCATTAGCAATTTTAAACAAAATTTTAACTAATTTTTTTTGCTAAATTTAAAATTGAGTTGATCAAATTTTTACAAGCTTTTTTGCTAATATTAGCAAAAATAGTTGTATTTTTTTTTTATTTTCAGAAAACTTAAAATGGCGCTATCTCGGAAACTAAGCCCGATAGAGCAAATGGAGGCCATTTTTGGTTCTCGGGCTCTCCATAGTATCGCCGGTCTTCTCCACATGTGTGGACCCTAATGGATCCTAACTTTGGATCCAAAAAAGTTAGCATTCCCGAAAATTTTAAAATGCTCATATCTCGGCAAATATTGCCGACACAACAAAAAGTCCAAAAGCATTTTTGTAGCTCTCAACACGTACAATAAGACCGAAAAATAACCAAAAGCTCTCCGAGTAATATTTTTGAAGTTATCGAGTTTTGTAATTCTCAAAACCCCAGTGGTCCCCTAAAATCACGTATCTCAAAAACTAAGCAAGGTAGAGCGAAACGGACACAAATTTTGGATCAAAAACTATGACGATTTTTAAGGAACCCTACTAGGTCTAGGCCCATCGGGGTCTGGACCTATCGAGTCCGAACCCAATGGGGTCCTCAGATGTGAATGAACTAAGTTGAAATAAAAAAAATTTCAGTTAACGTATTTTTGGCAAAAAATTTTTGCTAGCTTTACCAAAAAAATTGTGGGTTGTAACATTACAGTTTTTTTTGAGTGTAAGATAACATTTTTTTAATAATTTGACCTTGAATTTTAAGATCAAATTTATATTTTTTTTAAAAAAACCACCAATGCCATTGAAAAGGTCGTCAAAAATACTTTAAAAATCTTTTTTTTTTAAATAAATTTTTAAAGTGTCAATAAAAATTCAACTTAATATGATCTTTGCAAAAAATGAAAACTTCCCATCCCTGTAACTCTAAAAATATTTCAACAAAAAATTTTTTATTTGAGTTTTAGACTACCTACTGTTATCCTAACATTTTGGCAAAATTACACTTAAATCGGTTTTTTGGTGTTGACCGTTGACGCGTTTCGCCCCATATATCAACTATTGGTCGTGAAAGGGTTAATGAACAAATATATAAAAAATTATGAACTTTTTCGTTAAATTTTTGAACTTTTTCATAGTATTTATGAAAAAATTTTAAATATTTCTTAAATTCCACATATTATGATTAATTCATAAAAAAACTAAAAAAAAAACTTGTACAACAAGAAAAGTTTGTAACTTTTTTTTTGCTACCTCCTATTTGACAACAATTCCTTGTAATTTTACAAGCTTTTTACCAATAAATTGTAAATTTACAAACTTTTTGACGCGATAAAACTTACAAAGAGGTTTTGTGATTTTACTAGAATTTTTGATACCTCCTATTTTACGAGAATTCCTAGTAAAAATTACGAGCTTTTTCGTAATTTTACAAGATTTTTACCAATAAAATTTAAAATTTACAACTTACAAGGAAATATCGTAAATTTATTAAATTTTTTTTTGTAAAAAAACTGTTGAAAATTTGTAAATTTACAAAAAAAAAAAAAATTGTAAAATTACAAAAAAAAGTTAAATTTCGATCAAACATTTTTTGTTAAAAAACAAGAAAAACTGTCAAATATTGTGCGTAAAGTTTTGGTTTCTTCTCTAGTACCCCTGGGGTAAAAGTGGGCAGTTGCTGGATCTTCTTTTATAAAAAAAAATATTATAAAATCTAATATTTTTTTTTGTAAAAAAAAAAATTTAAAACTTCTTCCCCCTAACTAAATACTTTTCATTCAATCACTTCAGTTTCAATTTAATTTAAATTTGTTAATCTTAAATCTTAAAAAAAATACAATTGTATAATTAGGGCTTTGTTTTTCATAAATTAAAAACAGAAAAAATTAGCTAATTAACACTAAAAACGCAATTCATAAAGAGCTTCAAACTTTACCAGAAAATTTGTATTAAAATAACGAAGAGTAATTAAAATCAATGTTAAATAGGCACTTATTGTAAAAAAAATAAGAAAAACAAATGTTTTAACATATAGAATAATATAATAATAATTACAGTAAAGTCTCTCAAGACTGGAAGTTAGTTAAAATATTTTTGTTTTAAATAAATACCCTTTTTCTATTTTTTTTTTAAAGTTTTGCTAAAATTTTTGATAAATCGAATTTGAAAAAAAACTTATTAGTTCTAAAAAATATTTTTTTAAGTGTATGATTAAAAAAATCGTAGTTTCCTTAAGAACGATTTTAAGAAAAAGTTTCTTATTCCTCCTGTTATTAAAAGATTTCACTTTTTTTATATTAATTATCATGTTAATGATGATGATCATCATAAGATCTCCAACCATTCATAATATTTTATAAAAAACAAAAAGAGAAGAAGACTCGTTAAATGCATGCAAAGGCATTTTTACAATAACCCAAAGTCAGGGTTGTATTAAAAAAATTATCTAAAATTAATGCACAAAAAAAAAACATAATATAAACATAATAATTCACACATAAATTACTGATAGATACATATAATTCTATTAAATTTATTTTTTTTTAAATAATTTTATTTGTTTTGTTTTTTTTTGCAGTGTTTGTTACATTGTGTTTATGCCAAAAATAATGCCATTGATAAATTGGGTTGGCCAACTCTAGATGGTTTAGTCGATTTCTATTCGGGCGGTGTTAATGAACATGGATTCTTTATGGCCACTCTCAGATCGGTAAATTTATGTTTACGTGCTGTTACCAATAAATATCATGTGGATCGTCGAAAATTACCAGAGAAAGGAGAAAGTTGTGATTTAGCATTTGATGTTTTCGATTGTATATCAGATCAGATAACAGGATATTGTTTGGATCAATATAAACCGTAACTTTTTTCTAAGAAACTTTTTTATTAACAAAAAATTTTCTGTACAAAATTTTGTATCGTTAAGAAACATATATTCAAAATTTGTTATCTTCAAACAAAAAAGAAAATTGGTTATCGATAACAAACACAATTTTCTCAAGAAAATTTGTTTTCGATAAACATCAAACTTTTCTATAGAAATATTTTATATAAAAAATTTGTTATCGACAACAAATTTTTCGATAGAAAATTTGTTATCGACAACACACTTTTCTATAGAAAATTTGTTACCGATTGTTATCGATAACAAATTTTTTCTATAAAAAATTTGTTATCGATGTCAAACTTTTCTATCAAAAGTTGTTATCGATAATAAAAAAGTGGTTATCGATAACAAACTTTCTATAAAAAAGTTGTTATCGATAACAAACTTTTCTATAAAAAGTTGTTATCGATAACAAACTTTTCTATAAAAAGTTGTTATCGATAGCAAATTTTCTATAAAAAAGTTGTTATCGATAGCAAACTTTTCTATAAAAAGTTGTTATCGATAACAAACTTTTCTATAAGAAGTTGTTATCGATAACAAACTTTTCTATAAAAAGTTGTTATCGATAGCAAACTTTTCTATAAAAAGTTGTCATCGATAAAAAACTTTTCTATAAAAAGTTGTTATCGATAACAAACTTTTCTATAAAAAAAATTTTATCGATAACAAACTTTTCTAAAAAAAAGTTGTTATCGATAACAAATTTTTCCATACAAAAGTTCTTATCGATAACAAATTTTTCTATACAAAAGTTCTTATCGATAACAAACTTTTCTATAAAAAAGATGTTATCGATAACAAAATTTTCTATAAAAAATTTCGGCAAAAAAGTTGTTATCGATAACAAACTTTTCCATAAAAAAGTTTTATGGAAAATTTTGTTATCGATAAAAACTTTTTTATAGAAAAATTTGTTATCGATAACAACTTTTTAATAGAAAAGTTTGTTATCGATAAAAACTTGTTTATAGAAAAGTTTGTTGTCGATGACAACTTTTTTATAGAAACGTTTGTTATCGATAACAAATTTTTTATAGAAAAGTTTGTTGTCGATAATAACTTTTTTATAGAAAAGTTTGTTATCGATAACAACTTTTTTATAGAAAAGTTTGTTATCGATAACAACTTTTTCATAGAAAAGTTTGTTATAGGTAACAACTTTTTTATAGAAAAGTTTGTTATCGATAACAACTTTTTTATAGAAAAGTTTGTTGTCGATAACAACTTTTTTATAGAAAAGTTTGTTATCGATAACAACTTTTTTATAGAAAAGTTTGTTATCGATAACAACTTTTTCATAGAAAAGTTTGTTATCGATAACAACTTTTTATAGAAAAGTTTGTTATCGATAACAACTTTTTATAGAAAAGTTTGTTATCGATAACAACTTTTTATAGAAAAGTTTGTTATCGATAACAACCTTTTTTTTAGAAAAGTTTGTTATCGATAACAACTTTTTTTTAGAAAAGTTTGTTATCGATAACAACTTTTTTTTAGAAAAGTTTGTTATCGATAACAACTTTTTTTTAGAAATGTTTGTTATCGATAACAACTTTTTTTTAGAAAAGTTTGTTATCGATATCAACCTTTTTTTAAAGAAGTTTGCTATAGATAACATCTTTTTTATAGAAAAGTTTTTGATCGATAACAAATATTTTTATAGAAAAGTTTGTTATCAATAACAAATTTTTTTATAGATAAGTTTGTTATCGATAACAACTTTTTTATAAAAAAGTTTGTTATCGATAACAACTTTTGTATAGATAAGTTTGTTATCGATAACAACTTTTTTTCTAGAAAAGTTTGTTATCAATAACAACTTTTTTATAGAAAGCTTTGCTATCGATAACAACTTTTCTACAAAAAAATTGTTATCGATAACAGCTTTTCTATAAAAAATTTGTTATCGATAACAAACTTTTCTATAAAAAAATAAAAAATTGCTATCGATAACAAACTTTTCTATAAAAAAGTTGTTATCGATAACAAACTTTTCTATAAAAAATTTCTTATCGATAACAAAATTTTCTATAAAAAAGTTCTTATCGATAACAAATTTTTCTATAAAAAAGTTCTTATCGATAACAAATTTTTCTATAAAAAAGATGTTATCAATAACAAAATGTTCTATAAAAAGTTGTTATCGATAACAAACTTTTCTGTAGAAAAGTTGTTATCGAAAACAAAATTTTCTATAAAACTTTTTTATGGAAAAGTTTGTAATCGATAACAACTTTTTTACAGAAAAGTTTGTTATCGATAACAATTTTTTTTTATAGAAAAATTTTTTATCGATAACAACTTTCTAATAGAAAAGTTTTTTTTATCGATAGCAACTTTTTTATAGAAAAGTTTGTTATCGATAACAACTTTTTTTATAGAAAAGTTTGTTATCGATAACTTTTTTTCTAGAAAAGTTTGTTATCGATAACATCATTTTTATAGAAAAGTTTGTTATCGATAACAACTTTTTTATAGAAAAGTTTGTTATCGATAACAACTTTTTTATAGAAAAGTTTGTTATCGATAACAACTTTTTTATAGAAAAGTTTGTTATCGATAACAACTTTTTTATAGAAAAGTTTGTTATCGATAACAACTTTTTTATAAAAAAAGTTTTTTATCGATAACAAATTTTTATAGAAAAGTTTGTTATCGATAACAACTTTTTATAGAAAAGTTTTTTTATCGAAAACAACTTTTTATAGACAAGTTTGTTATCGATAAGAACTTTTTGTAGAAAAATTTGTTATCGTAACAACTTTTTTATAGAAAAGTTTGTTATCGATAACAACTTTTTTTATAGAAAAGTTTGTTATCGATAATAGATTTTTTAAAAAAAACTTGTTATCGATAACAACTTTTTTGTAGAAAAGTTTGTTATCGATAACAACTTTTTATAGAAAAGTTTGTTATCGATAACAACTTTTTTATAGAAAAGCTTGTCATCGATTACAACTTTTTTTATAGAAAAGTTTGTTATCGATAACAACTTTTTTATAGAAAAGTTTGTTATCGATAATAACTTTTTTATAGAAAAGTTTGTTATCGATAACAAATTTTTCTATAGAAAAGTTTGTTATCGTTAAAAATTTTTTTTTATGGAAAAGTTTGTTATCGTTAAACATTTTCTATAGAAAAGTTTGATATCGATAACAACTTTTTTATTGAAAAGTTTGTTTGCTATCAAAATTTTTCAATAAAAAAGTTCTTATCGACGAAAAGCTTTTTTATAGAAAAGTTTGGTATCGATTATAACTTTGTTATAGAAAGGTTTGTTATCGATAACAAACTTTTATACAAAGAAGTTGTTATCGATAACAATTTTTTCTATAAAAAAGTTTTTCGTCGATAAGAACTTTTTTATTGCAAAATTTTATCGATAACAACTTTTTTAAGAAAAGTTTGTTATCGATGACAAATTTTCTATGAAAGAGTTTTTTGTATAATAAATTTTCCACAAAAAAAAAAACGTTTTTTTTTATCGATAAAAAAGTTTCTATAGAAACTTTATTTGTTATCGAAAACAAATTTAATATAAGAAAGTTTTTATACATGAATTATTTTCTGCAGACAAGTTTGTTTGTTATCGATACAACTTCTTCAACAACAAGAAAAGTTGGTTTGCAATCGATAACAAATTTTCTAAAGAAAAGTTGGTTTGTTATCGATGCCAAATTATTATCGATACCAAATTTTCTGGAATTTGGTATCGATAACAATTTTTTGTCATCGATAAAAACTTTTTTATAGAAAAGTTTGTTAATACAGAAAATATGTTATCAATACCAAGCTGACTTTCTATATGCAATTTTGTTTTTTTTACATTTCTATTTAAATTTTTTTTTATAAAAAATTTTTATCGATAACAAACCAACTTTTCTACATAAAATTTGTTATTGATAACAAACAAACTTTTCAATTGAAAAATTGTTATCAATAAAAAATTTTCGATAGAAATGATTCTTTGACATCGATAACAATTTTTCTTTAGAATTTTTTTTTTTGTTATCGATAACAGTTTTTTTTCTGTGAACATCAAATTTTTTATGGAAAAGTTAGTTTGTTATCGATAACAAATTTTCTATAGAAAAGTTGTTTGTTATCGATAACAAATTTTCCTTCGAAAAAGTTTGTTTGTTATCAATAACAAGTTTTTCTTAGAAAAATTGTTTGTTGCCGACTGCAAATTTTCTTTAAAAAAGTTTGTATGTTATCGATAATATATTTTCTGTATAAAAGTTAGTTTGTTATCGATGACATTTTTGTTAATACGAATGTATGATTTTATAGAAAATGTTGTTATCGATAACAAATTTTGTTCTTTTTTATTGCCAGCATCTTTTGGATCAATATAATAAAGCAATTTATTATCATTTAAAGTTATCAACGAAATTTCATAATTTATTTATTAATTTAAAATACATTAATTACGTTCTCACCTAAACTTAATATTATTTTAAGATTTATTTATTGTTTTTTAATTTTTTAATAAAAAAAAAATTGTGTATAGACAACCGTTAAAACAATTATCATTTTATTTATAGTTTTTTTTTTGTTTTATTGAATTTTCCAAACCACGATCTACTTTACAAAACTTATCATCAGTGATTCATATGCTCTTTGCTTTATTCAGTTAGTAAAAATGTATGTTAGTACAGTTAAGCCTAATTTTCATTGTTAAATATCATTCATTCTTGAATAGATTTATTCTTAATCTTCTTTATGTAGTTTTTTTTTTCATTATTTCAATACAAATCTAAGTCAAGCCAAATAATTTTTATTCTTGTTTTATGTTTTTTTTTATTCTTTGATTTTTGTTTTAATAATTTTATATTTCCTCACCACAAGTCTAGGTCAGTGTCTTCAAAATGCATAAAATGCATAAAAACAATAAAAATACACATCATATGCAATTATTTTCAACAAACTTTTACATTCAGCTATTTGTAGTTTACACTACAATCTTGTAATTAGTACGTCTGTTTGTAAAATTGTGTGTTAAAAAAAAAAAAACAAAAACAATAAATTTTGTTGAAGTTTAAGTGTAATTATATTGCAATTATTAAAACTTTTTCCATATTATTTGCATAATTTACTAACAAATATTTAACAACAAAGTATTTGCAAAAACAAAAAAATATTGCAATTTTAATAACAATTTTGATTACAACCATCACATATCCGTTTATTAAATATTTTTAGATTAAAGCATTAGAATGCTAAAGCTATTAAAGTTTATGCCCCCTTTTTTTAATTCGAAAAAAACAAAAGACTTAAGCAACAAACTCGGAAGTGAGTATCATCTAGGGCTTCCAATCGGGATATCCCGATCCCGGAAATCCCGGGATTTTCGGGATTAGGCAAATCCCGAATCTCGGGATTTCTGATTTTCAATCCCGGGATTTTCGGGATCCCGATTTTTTTATTTTTTTCAATATTTTTTATTATTATTAGATTTTTTTTTTAAATAATTTGAATAAAATATGAACTTTGTGGAACAAAATAAAAAAAAAATCGACAAAAGTTCCGTAAGGTACCATGTTTTTGTTATAGAAAAAGGTGAAACGTTTGTGAAATGTAAAGAAATTTTAAAAACTAGTGGTGGTTCGAAATAAGGGCTTTTATATTTATTCCTTTTACCCTTACAAGAAGAATATTGCCGTATATGGCTTTTGACACATCTTAACTCCTTAGGTTGTAATTTTTTAAATTTTATGTTTTACTAAAACATTTTTTTAAAGGCGTAAGTGGGTTTTGACTCACACTCAGTCACGCTCACGCAAACAATAATGGAATCACTCACTTATCATTTACGCTCACGCGTGAGTCATGCAAACTCTACTCTCGCTAACACATTTTTTACCAAAAAAAAAAATGCTAAAAAATATTTTTTTTTGCAAGAAAAAATAAAAAACAAATAAAATTAAAAAAAAAATCAAATTAATTTAAAAAATTAGCAAAAAATAAATCACTTATGCAAAAATTTGAAAATTCATTTATTTTTTTTTAACTCACGCTCACTAAAAGTTTACAACGATGAGCCACGACGAAAGAATCGAATACGGTTATTCTTCACAGGGGCAATCCCGACCTTTTTTTGAAGTTCACAACATCAACAAAACTTTGGTAATTTTTACGAACGCGTAAATTTGTTAAATTGACAAAAAATACTAAAAATTTTTGAAAATCCCGAAAAATCCCGAAAATTTTTTAAAAAATCCCGTGAATCCCGGGATTCAAA
The DNA here is from genome assembly GCA_963921195.1 of Pegoplata infirma. NCBI lineage: Eukaryota > Metazoa > Arthropoda > Insecta > Diptera > Anthomyiidae > Pegoplata > Pegoplata infirma. The sequence continues at coordinate 55,758,104 of OY992539.1, forward strand.
ATATCCCGAAAATCCCGGGATCCCGAAATCGGGATCCCGAAAATTTTTCTTCAATCCCGAATCCCGGGATTCAGAAAAACCAATCCCGATTGGAAGCCCTAGTATCATCGTTCTATTAATTTTATTATTATTATTATTTTGTACTTAGAATTTTTATAATTTATTCAACTAAACAATGCGTAACAGAAGAAGACATCTCTAAAAAACCTTGTCAAATAAATTTAATTTACGCTATATTTTTAACACTCCGGTTACAATATGAAAATTTAAACAAATATGTTCTTATAACTAACTTTTAACAAGTAAGAAAATTAAAGTCGGTCAAGACCGACCATATATTACCCTACACCAGAGTTTCCCTGAAAATGTGTTCCACACTCAAAAAATTATGTTAGTAAATTTAACTGAAAATGTCAGTTAAAATAACTACTTTGTAAGTTGTTTTGGGGTCAACTACTTTTTCAGTTAAATCAACTAACAATGTTAGTTATTTTAACTTACAAAAAACAACTGACTTATGTAGTTAAAACTACTTACATTTGTAGTCAAAACAACTAACATGTAGTAAACATAAAATAATCAATATGTATATATATGGGGCATTCCATGTCAAATCGGACACTTTGAAATTTTTTTTTTTTTAGATTTTTCCAATTTGTTAACAGTTTTTAGTACCCTTCGAAAACTCCTTCGTGGTATATTTTCAGATTTTTTTGATGACCCGTTCAAAAGATATCGAATTTTTAAAAATTGGTGGTTTATTCCTTTACTAAAACTTCTTTTACTCATAACTTCTTCAATAATGGTCCAAATTTCAATTTTTTTTTTCAAAATTTTTTGTTTTTTTACGAACTTTTAAAACAAAAATCCCAAAAAATTCTTAAAAGCGCTCTAGTATGCGATTTTTAAGTTTTAAAATTTAAATCTCATTTTTTGAAAATGTTTGTACTCTTCGATTTTTTTGAAATTTTTTTGTGTAAAACTTCTATCGATTCTACAAATTTTTTGCCCAGGATGATCGTGGGATAACGATTATTACTATTTTTTAAAAATTTTTGAAAAAATTTTATTGTAATTTTCCAATCTTAAAATCATTTCTACTGCTTGAATGGTGCGTCATAGAGGGGTCCTTTATAAGACCGACCCCCCTTAATTTTTTCGTCTTAACATTTCTTTGGGACAAACTAGTATCCTATCTCCAATTTCTAAGGGGGCTCCCACACAAAACGAAATTTTTTAAAATTTGCTCCAACCGCTCTAACTGCTCTAATAGTGCCTTTAGAACAACAAAATGTATGACCGACCCACAATATTTTTTTATTCCAAACATTTTCTCTGAACACACCTACCCTCTATCTCTAATTGTAAAGGCGGTCCCCATACAATTTTTTTTATTTTTTGTAAATTTGGTTTTTTAATCAGCTTCTACCGGTCCAATGGTGCGTCCGAGAGGGGTCATTAGTGGGGCCGACCCCCATTTATTTTTACCCTATAACATTTTTTTAAAATATATCTACGCCCTATCTCCACTCCCTAAGTAGGCTCCCATACAAAATTACATTTTTATAAAATTTGCTCTAACTGTTATTTGTATGGGAGCCTACTTAGGGTGTGTAGATAGGGCGTAGGTATGTTTTAAAAAAATGTTGTAGGGTAAAAACAAGTAGAAAAGCTAAATTCGACTTGGCCGAATCTATGAATACCCTCCACAATGCCCTTTTTAAGTTATAGTAAATTTTCTAGAGTGAAAAATAGCATTTTTGATTAGAAATATTTTATTTTGTTTAAAAAAACTTTTTTTTTTTAACTTATTTTTGAAAAAAAAAAAAAATTATTTACTAAATTTTTTTTTGAGTGTAAAATTTTTTTTGAGTGTAAAACTTTTTTCGAGTGTATTTTTTTTTCTTTTAGTGTAAAAACATTTTTGAGTGACAAAAATGCGTTGTAAAATATTTTTGTGACATACCAATGTTTTTAAAACCTGTTTAACGGGGTTTCAACACGTGAATTTAAGGTGAGGAGAATCTGAAATTTACGGTTTTGCTAATAACTTTTGAACCACTAGACCGATTTGGCTGAAATTTAAAACGAACCGGACCAGAGGAACGGCAAATATATATGCCACACTTCAGCACCCTCAGAATTGCCGTTCGAAAGTTACCGTGTGTTTTATCTCGTAAATTCCAGAAAAACCCTTGCCAAAATTTACTCATTTGCTTATAACTTTTGAACCACTGGACCGATTTTCCTGGATTGCAATTCCAACCTGACCAGGTAAATGCCCAACATATACGCCAAACTTCAGGAGCCTCTGTAAAGCCTTTCAAAAGTTAGCGTGTTTTCAACAGACAATTGGATTGCAATACCAACCTGACCAGGTAAATGCCCAATATATACGCCAAACTTCAGGAGCCTCTGTAAAGTCTTTCAAAAGTTAGCGTGTTTTCAACAGACAGACAGACGGACAGACGGACGGACGGACAGACGAACATCGCTAGATCGTCTTAAAATCGATCGAGGATCGTAAATATATATACTTTATGGGGTCCTAGACCAATATTTCGAGGTGTTACAAACGGAATGACAAACTTACATATACCCTCTATCACTATAGTTGAGGGTATAATAATTGGGGGTCGGTCTCACTAATGACCCCTCTCGGACGCACCATTGGACCGGTAGAAGCTGATTAAATAAAACAAATTTACAAAAAATAAAAAAATGGACCGCCTTAACAATTAGAGATAGAGGCTAGGTGTATTCAGAGAAAATGTTTGGACTAAAAAAATATTGTTGGTCGGTCATACATTTTGTTGCTCTAAGGGCACTATTAGGGCAGTTAGAGCGGTTGGAGCAAATTTAAAAAAAATGTCGTTTTGTGTGGGAGCCCCCTTAGATAATGTTAAGACGAAAAAATTAAGGGGGGTCGGTCTTATAAAGGACCCATCTATGACGCACCATTCCAGCAGTAGAAATGATTTGAAGATTGGAAAATTACAATAAATTTTTTTCAAAAAATTTTAAAAAATAGTAATAATCGTTATCCCACGATCCTCATGGGTTAAAAATTTGTAGAATCGGTAGATGTTTTACACAAAAAAATTTCAAAAAAATCGAAGAGTACAAACATTTTCAAAAATAAGATTTAAATTTTAAAACTTAAAAATCGCATACTAGAGCGCTCTTAAGAATTTTTTGGGATTCGTTTTTTAAAAGTAGGTAAAAAAACAAAAATTTTGAAAAAAAAATAAATTAAATTTGGACCATTATTGAAGAAGTTATGAGTAAAAGAAGTTTGAGTAAAGAGAACAAACTCCCAATTTTTAAAAATTCGATATCTTTTGAACGGGTCATCAAAAAAATCTGAAAATTTACCACGAAGGAGTTTTCGAAGGGTACTAAAAACTGTTAATAAATTGGGAAAATCTAAAAAAAAAATTTCAAAGTGTTCGATTTGACATGGAATGCCCCATATATAAAAAAATAAATTTAAGTCACATCATTTGAGTTTTTTTTTAAGATAAAAATATCTAATTGCCTTACTCAAGATCTTAAAATCTAGTTAAACAATTGTTGATTTCTAAAATAATCTTTCTAAAAAAACTAATTCTTACTAAAAAAACAAAAGACTTTAGCAACAAACTTGAAATGTGTATTTCAAAGTTGTTGATTACACTTTTTACCACTTTTTCCACAATTTAACAAAAACAAAGTCAACATTGACATTAACTTAACCACAAAATCATGAAAATGAAAAATAAAAATTACAAAAAGTCTTCAACAAAAAACACTTCGCTAATTGACGGTTTGTAATGTTTCTACATGGACAATATCCTCCAAGATTTTAAAGTAAACATCTAGGCTACTGCTGCACTATTATTCTCAATGGCGTAGAATAAAAATATATCATGAAAGTGGGAGGGATCCTTTTTATTAAGTTTAAAGTTTTCATGTCCTAAAATTTATTATAATTTTTTTTAAATCCGGACATAATCCTAAAAAATTTTCAGATTTTAAATAGTTTTCACCTAGAAGAGCACTGTTGCTTATAACAACAAAACTAAATCATTGTATATTAAGGAAAAAGTCTAATTTTAGAGTTCTGCAACTGGGTTGGGCCCACTTAACACCCACCAGCCACAGTCTCATCTACTCTACGTCAATGACTATTCTATTTATCCAAGTATTCTAAGAGGAGTCACACTTAACGATTTTCTTGTTGTATGTCAAAAGGAAAACCACGAAAATTCCTGCCATAAAAAACAACAACATTAGCCACTAAAACAACATGAAATACAAACAACCACAAAATTAAAGAAAATGTAAAATTGATGGAATAACAAAAAAAAAAAAATTTCCAATTCAAATAAATTCTAACACTTTTTGTACAGTATCATTATTATATTCTAAAATTGCATGCTGCTGCCGGCCACTAAGTATTAAAAGAACAAATTCTCTCACTGAATAGTTTGTTGTGTATTTTTTCTATGGAATATGTTAAAAAAATAACACTAAAAAACTTGCAACGCTTCGTTGCACGTTGTTTATATTGGCCACCTTAAGAGTTGAACAACTAGAAAATTTTTTTTTGCAAATAGAATTAAGACCAGTGCTATGAAAGAAATTATTTTTAAATTTGATTTCTTAAGAGAATTTTATGCTATACAAAATTTGATGTTATCTTTACATAAATGACTAAATATTTTGTGTTATCGATAACTTTTTAATTTTCTTGAAAAAGTTTGGTGTTGTCGATACCTTAATAACTCAATATTTAGTGTTATTGATACATTGGTAACACAATATTTTGCGTTAAAGATATATCGATAACTTAATATTTTGTATTATCGATATATCGATAACTCAATATTCTGTGTTGTTGATATATCGATAACTCAAATTTTGTGTTATTTATATGGGGCATTCCATGTCAAATCGGACACTTTGAAATTTTTTTTTTTTAGATTTTCCCAATTTGCTTACAGTTTTTAGTACCCTTTGAAAACTCCTTTGTGGTAAATTTTCAGATTTTTTTGATGACCCGTTTAAAAGATATCGAATTTTTAAAAATTGGTAGTTTGTTCCTTTACTCAAATTTATTTTAATCATAACTTCTTCAGTAATGGTCCAAATTTTATTTTTTTTTTTTTAAATTTTTGTTTTTTTACGTACTTTACAAAAAAAATACCAAAAAATTCTAAAAAGCGCTCTATTATGCGACTTTAAGTTTTAAAATTTAAATCTCATTTTTGAAAATGTTTGTACTCTTCGATTTTTTTGATTTTTTTTTGTTTAAAACTTCTTTCGATTCCACAAATTTTTTGCCCAGGAAGATCATGGGATAACGATTATTACTATTTTTTAAATTTTTTTAAAAAAATTTTATTGTTATTTTCCACTCTTAAAATCATTTCTACTGCTCCAATGGTGCGTCATAGAGGGGTCATTTATAAGACCGATCCCCAATTATTTTTACGTCTTAACATTTCTGCGGAACAAACTAACACCCTATCTCCAATTTCAAAGGGGGCTCCCACACAAAACGACATTTTTTTAAAATTTGCTCCAACCGCTCTAACTGCCCTAATACTGCCCAAAGTGTGTGTCTAACCCACAATATTTTTTTAGTCCAAACATTTTCTCTGAACACACCTACCCTCTATCTCTAATTGTTAAGGCGGTCCCCATACAATTTTTTTTATTTTTTGTAAATTTGTTTTATTTAATCAGCTTATACCGGTCCAATGGTGCGTCCGAGAGGGATCATTAGTGAGACCGACGCCCATTTATTTTTACCCAACATCATTTTTTTAAAACATACCTACGCCCTATCTCCACTCCCTAACTAGGCTTCCATTCAAAATTACATTTTTATAAAATTTGCTCCAACTGTTATTTGTTTGGGAGCCTACTTAGGGAGTGGAGATAGGGCGTAAGTATGTTTTAAAAAATGTTGTAGGGTAAAAATAAATGGTAAAAGCTGATTAAATAAAACAAATTTACAAAAAATAAAAAAAATTTTATGGGGACTGCCTTAACAATTAGAGAAAGAGGGTTGGTGAGTTCACAGAAAATGTTTGGACTAAAAAAATATTGTGGGTCAGTCATACATTTTGTTGCTCTAAGGGCACTATTAGGGCAGTTAGAGCGGTTGGAGCAAATTTTAAAAAATGTCGTTTTGTGTGGGAGCCGCCTTAGAAATTGTAGATAGGGTATTAGTTTGTTCCAAAGAAATGTTAAGACGTAAAAATTAATGGGGGTCGGTCTTACAAATGACCCCTCTATGACGCACCATTGGAGCAGTAGAGATGATTTTAAGATTGGAAAATTACAATAAAATTTTTTTAAAAAAATTTAAAAAATAGTAATAATCGTTATCCCACGATCTTCCTGGGCAAAAAATTTGTAGAATCGATAGAAGTTTCAAACAAAAAATTTCGAAAAAATCGAAGGATACAAACATTTTCAAAAATGAGATTTAAATTTTAAAACTTAAAAATCGCATAATAGAGCGCTCTTAAGAATTTTTTTGGGATTTTTTTTTATTGAAGAAGTTATGAGTAAAAGAAGTTTGAGTAATAGAACAAACTACCAATTTTTAAAAATTCGATATCTTTTGAACGGGTCATCAAAAAAATCTGAAAATTTACCACGAAGGAGTTTTCAAAGGGTACTAAAAACTGTAAACAAATTGGGAATATCTAAAAAAAAATTTTTCAAAGTGTCCGATTTGACATGGAATGCCCCATATGTATCGATTACTAAATATTTTGTGTTATCGATACATTGGTAACTCAATATTTTGCATTATAAATATATCGATAACTTAATATTTTGTGTTATCGACATATCGATAACTCAATATTCTGTGCTGTTGATATAACGATAACTAAAATTTTGTATTATCGATATATCGATTACTCAATACACCTTAATACATCGATTGCTTAATATATCGATTACTCAATATTTTTTGCTATCGATAACTTAAGGATTTTTTATAGATTATTTTGTGTTTTCGATAAATCGATAACTTAAAAATTTCTATACACAATTTTGTGTTATCGATAACTAAATATTTTCTCTTTTGGAACTTAATTATTTGTTATGTAACTCAATAATTTTCTATTTTCTGTTTTTGACATATTGATAACTCAACAATTTTTTCGATAACTCTATGATTTCCTACAGAAAATTTTGCATTAAATTTAGCGTTAACTCAATATTTTTTGTTATCATTATATCGATAACTCAATATTTTGTATAATCGATAACTTTTTATTTTTAGTTATTAATGTATCGATAGCAAAAAAATTTTGTGCTATCGATATCTTTACATTTTGTGTTATTGGTATGTCGATAACTTAATATTTAGTGTTATAGATATGTTTATAATTTTTATTATCAATAACTAAATTTTTTGTGTCATCGATAACTCAATATTTTGTGTTGTCGATAACTTTATATTTTATGTTATCAATAGATTGATTTCCCAGAAAATTTTATGTTAATGATGACTTAATAAATCGTGTTATCGTTATATCATAACTGATGAATATTTTTTGTTATCGATATATCGATAACTAAAAGATTTTTTACAAAATATTTTGTGTTTTCGATACACTGATAACTTAATAATTTTCTATAAAAAAACTTTGTGTTATCGATGTTTCGATAACTTATTCAATTTTCTATAACTCAATAATGATTTGTTTTGTCATTTTGTACTCAATATTTTGCTCGATAATTCCATGGTTTTCAACAGAAAATTTTTGTGTTATTGATATATGAAAAACTCAATATTTTGTGTTATCAATAACTCAATAAATTTCTATATACATTTTTTGTTATCGATAAGTTAATACTTTTCTAAAGAAAACTTTGTGTTATCGATAATTTCATAATTTTTTATTGAACATTTTGATTAATCGATAAATTTTTTATTGAAAATTTCGTGTTATGTATGAATCGATTACTTACCGATTATCGATAACTTAATATTTTGTGTTATCGATAAAAAAATTTTGAGTTATAGATATTTTGATAATTTTATCATTTGTGTTTTTTGTGTCATTTTTCGATTACTTAATATTTTGTGTTATTTTTTATCGATAATTATTGATTATCGATAATTTGATAACTCAATATTTTGTGTTATCGATAGCTTATTGTTTTGTGTTATCGACAACTAAATGTTTTGTGTTATTGATATTTTTTTAAAAACACTTGTGTTTTCGATATATTGGTAACTTATCGATAAATTGATAACCTAACATTTTGTGTTATCGATAAATCGATTCCACAATGATTTTCTTTAGAAAATTGTATGTTTTGTAGAAAATATTGAGTTATCGATAAAACGATAACTAAATAATATTTTATAAATTTTTTTATAGTGTTATCGATAACTTAAAAATTTCTCGATTATACTCTATTTTGTTACCGATACATCGATTAGTCAACAGTTTTTACGATAACTTAATAATTTTCTATAGAAAATATAGCAATTTCGATACATCGATAACTCAATATAAATATAACATATTTTTTCTGTTATCGATATGTTGATAACTTGATATTTCGTGCTATCATAACTTATTATTTTGTGTTATCATTGTATCGATAACTCAATATTTTGCGTTAGATATATATCGATATGTCAATGATTTTCTGTAGAAAACTCAACCATTTACTCGATGATTTTCCATAGTTTTTATACCCTCCACTCTAGTGATAGAGGGTATATATAAGTTTGTCATTCCGTTTGTAGCACCTCGAAATATTGGTCTAAGAACCCATAAAGTATATATATTCATGATCCGCGATAGATTTTAAGACGATCTAGCGATGTCCGTCTGTCCTTCCGTCCGTCCGTCCGTCCGTATGTCTGTCTGTCTGTCTGTCTGTCTGTCTGTCTGTTGAAAACACGCTAACTTTTGAAAGACATTACGGAGGCTCCTGAAGTTTGGCATATATGTTGGGCATTTACCTGGTCAGTTTGGTATTGCAATCCAGCGAAATTGTTTCAGTGGTTCAAAAGTTATGAGCAAAAGACTGAATTTCGGCAAGGGTTTTTACGAGATAAAACACACGCTAACTTTCGAAAGGCAATTCTACTGAAGCTTTGCATATATATTTTTCGTTCCCTGGGCCTGGTTCGATTTGAATTTCATCCAAATTGGTCCAGTGGTTCAAAAGTTATTAGCAAAACCGTGAATTTCAGATTACACTAAGAAAATTATGTCATTAACTGTTTGTAGGTTATTTTAAAAAGTAATCAGTAAAGTTATTTTAAAAGAAAAATCACTTATTTTATAAAGGATTTAATTTTTTTACTGTTTCTGTAGTTTAAAAAATATATTTTACTGTCTTAAAAAACAATTTTCTGTTACATTTATTTTCGGCAGTAAAAAATTTCTTCTATAGTTTTACTGTTTTTCTATACAAAATAAGTGAATATTCAGTAGTTTTTTAATGTTTTGGTTAGTCATTAAATTAACATTTAAAATTGACTGTAATGTGTTTTTATTTTAAATGAAAAAACAGTGGAATGGTTTTTAAATAAAATTTCATTTGTTTTTAGTGAATATTCACTGGAATTTACCTTCATAATTTTTTGAGTGTAGTTTCACCTTAAATTCACGTGTTGAAAACCCGTTAAACATGTTTTAAAAACATTGGTAAGTCAAAAAAATATTTTATAACGTATTTTTGTCACTCAAAAATATGTTTACACCAGCGGTTACCAACCTATGGTACGCGTACCACTAGGGGGTACGCGAAACTGTCCGCGGGGGTACGCCAAATCTTAGTAATTTGGACATTCGTTTTAGATTAACCTTTTAATGCTGGTTCCGCATCGGCCTTATAAAGTTTTCCATAACGTCAGGTTTTTAAGAAAGTTGAGGTCAAGTTCACAAAAAATTTATTTTTGTGCACAGAGCATTTTTTTGCTATATTTTGAGATTAACCTTTCGATGCTGATTCCGAATATGGTTTCCAAATTTTTCTATGATGTCAGGTTTTTGAGAAAATGTATGTCAAAGTTCTCAAAAAAAAAGGTGTTTTTAGACATTTTTGGGACGGGTTGTGAGTGGAAATTTTTTTACCATTTTGTTGAGCTCAAAATGCCCCTTCATTGTATATACGAGGGTGTTTTATTCAAAAAGTCACGGAATGGTTTATCTGTCCTTGTATTAAAAAAAAATTGAAAAAACATTATATTTCCGCTCTCTGTGATGTGTATTTAGAACTGTTTTTAAGAGTTCAGAAAAGGTTCGTTGTTTAAATTTTTGGTGTAGAAACGACTGGTGAAATCAGATTTGCAATATTTTCAGCTGTTTTTGCTCTGCAGAAAAATCAGCTCAAAATCAGCGTTTTCAGATGCATTGAGCCACCCCAAGGAGCGAAAATTTTTCCAAAACAATACCACTATTGTTTTGATCTCCCCTAAATCCTTCAAAAAAATGATAATACCCGTACATCAAAAGTTTCAAAATTAACTCTAATATTTATATGAGAAGATTTTTTAACAAAAAACTCGTTAGGGGGTACGCGTCTGACAAAATTTAAAATTAGGGGTACGCGAGCCAAAAAGGTTGGTAACCGCTGGTTTACACTAAAAAAAAAATACACTCAAAAAAAATTTTGCACTCAAAAAATTTTTTTTTTTCAAAAATTACTTAACACGTTCGCTGCCGCCATATATTATAAAAAAAGTTACCAGTGTGCCAAAAGTGTTTTTTTGTTTAAAAGTGTATGTTAAGTGTAAGTGAACCGTTCTGTGTCTTCAGTTTTACGTTTGTGTTGTTTTTTATGTGTTTTTAGAGTGTGACCACCGGTGGGTCACGCGGCACTCAAGTGTTACAGAAGAGCACATGGTGCCACGTGACCCACCGGTGGTCACAGTAATATTTTCGAGGTACTTATATATTTGGATCTAATCATTCACATTTCAGGAATAAATAATAGAAAATCATAATGGCAAACAACAATTCTGGAATAAATACAACCATTTTTTATGGAAACCGAGATAGGGACGAAGGCTCTGACACTGATGAAGTCGATTTTGAGGGATCGGACTCAGAGGATTACGTTCCATCCGAAGTTGAATCAAGTGGATCTGACTTTTCAAGAGACTCAGAACCTTCGGCAGTTGAAGAAGATATTCCAGATGCACCTGATATGCCCCTCAGTTCAGCAAACCTGTGGACCCCTGTAAGTGGAACATCTTTGAATACCTTTGTTTTTGACGAAGCTCCAACATTTGGTATCGAAAGAGGGCAATCAACGTTCCGTCCCATTGATGCATTTAGGATAATGGTCACTGAGGAAATATTTGATCTCATTGTGAATCAAACAAATTTAAATGCCAACAACTTTTTACAAAACAATACGATCACACGAAATTCTCGTACAAAGGAATGGGTAGGTACAACAGTAGCCGAAATAAAAAAGTTTTTGGGATTAGTGCTATATATGGGAATCGTAAAATATCCATCTATTTCCCACTACTGGAGGACTGACCAATTCTACAAAAATTCATTCGTTCCGCAAGTGATGTCGAGAAATAGATTTCAGTTGATTTTGAAATTTATCCATTTTTCCGACAATTCTTTGGTTGGAAGTGATCGCTTAGGAAAAGTGAGTGGATTGTTGGCAATGCTAGAACACAATTTCGTAAATGCTAGACGCCCGGGTGAAGTATTGGCAGTTGACGAGTCAATGATTCCTTGGCGAGGAAGACTGCAATTTAGGCAGTATAATCCTGGGAAATCCCACAAATATGGAGTCAAAGTGTACAAACTTTGCGATCCGAGCGGCTACACGTACACAAGTTCCGTTTACGCAGGAAAAAATGAAAATCTTCACCAAAGGGGTAAGCCTACAACGACAACATCACACAGTACACAAATTGTTCTCGATCTAGCAGAAAAATACCTAGACCACGGAAGAACTTTAGCAACTGACAACTTCTACACTTCGGTTTCTTTAGCTAAAATGCTCCTTGCTCGAAAAACTCACCTTATTGGAACCCTACGAAAAAACCGAATAGGAAATCCCAAAGAAGTAACCATGGCTAAGCTAAAAAGATCTGAAATCATTGGGCGTGAAAATTCTTCTATTGTTATATCGAAATGGAAGGACAAGCGTGAAGTACTGATGCTTAGCACAAAGCATGGTCTAGAGCAAGCTCCAACAGGAAAAAAAACAAGACAAGGGGAGGAAATAACTAAGCTAAAGGTAATTATAGATTACAATCATGCAAAACAAGGTATCGACATACCCGACCAAATGGCTTGTTATTTCACCCCATTGAGGAAAACCATTAGATGGTACCACAAAATTGCGTTCGAATATCTGCTTTCAACAGCAGTTGTGAACGCCTTAGTAATTTATAAAAGTACTAAAAATATGACGATCCTCGAGTTCAGGCAATCCATTTGTAAAGCTCTTTGCGATATAAAACTTGACCAGCAGCCGTCAACTTCAAATCCAATTAAACACAAATTGAAAGAATTCGAAACAAGAGACAGTACAAACAGAAAAACAAGAAAGCGATGTTTGAGTTGTTATGAGAACTTAGCCAAAATTGAAGGAAGGAGCGTTGCTGCGAAAAAGGCAAAGAAAGTATCAACCTTTTGCAGTGATTGTGAAGGCAGTCCTGCATTTTGCTTGGAATGTTTTACCAAACATCAGTAAAAATAATATTGTTTTATTTTTCAATGAAAATGAAATGTTTTTTTAAGTTTTAAAGCCATGAAATAATTTTTATTATACTTTTTTTTGAATAAAATAAAATTGAAATAACTTCTAAAATAGTGTCTCAAATCAATTAATTTTTTTTGGATAACAAAGATAAAGCTTTCAGGTAGGTCCCAATGAAGAGAAAAAAGTGTTTGCTTCACAGGCCGCACTGAAAACTGTTTAATAATATTAGGTAGCGTGTGACCCACCGGTGGTGCACATGGCCTTTAGGAAAAAATTCTTGTGAACCACCGGTGGGTCACATGGCAGCGAACGTGTTAAAAAAAAAAGTTTTTTTACACAAAATAAAAACTAATCAAAAATATTATTTTTTCACATTGGAAAATTTACTATCACTTAGGGCGGATTAAAGTTAGCTGCTAACTGCCGATTTAACGGAGCCTTATGCAAAAATTTGTATGAAAAAGTTAAATTTAACAGAGAGTTATTTTATAACGGAGTATGGAGTAATCCAGCCTTAAAAGGGCATTGTGGAGGGTATTCATAGATTCGGCCAAGTTGAATTTAACTTTTCTACTTGTTTTTTTGTGTTATCGATAACTCAATTATTTGCTATAGAAAATTTTGTGTTATCGATAACTTAATAATTATATTAGTTGGTAGCGTTGTAGCCTTTGAACGTGGGAGTTGTGGGTTCGATTCTCACCAGAACCTTTGGTCTGTTTAACTACAACGAGAAGACGGTTATGGGTACTTGTTTTCGGTTATGTTGAAATTGTTTAAAATTAGTTGTAATTATCTAAATGATTTTCTATAGAAAATTTTGTGTTATCGATAACTTAATAACTTTCTGTAGAGAATTTTGTGTTTTCTCAATGATTTAGTGTTATCGATAAATAAACATTTTTTTTATCGATAACACAATATTTTGTGTTAGCGATATATCAATAACTCAATAATTTTCTATAGAAATTTTGTGTTATCGATAACTCAACCATTTCCTCGATAATTTTCCATAGAAAACTTTGTGTTATTGATATATCGATAAAACTATATATTTTATATTTAGTGTTTTCAATATATCGATAACTTAATTATTTGCTTTAGAAAATTTTGTGTTATCGCTAACACAACAATGATAACGAACGTGTGGGTCGTGGGTTCGATTCCCACCAGTCATTGTTACCAGTTCTCGGTTTAACAATAAATCAATCAAATAAAATTTTTTGTTATCGATAACTCAATATTTTGTGTTTTTTGTGTAAAAAATTATTAAGTTATTAATAAAAAAAAAATCTAGAGAAATCTATTTGTTTATCGATAAGACAAAATATTGAGTTATCAATATATCGATAACACAAAATATTTAGTTATCGATACCAAAAAATTTTGACTTATCAATGTATCTAAAACTCAATGGTTTCTATAGAACAATTTTTCAATGATTTTTCACAAAAAAATTGTGTTATCGACTATATTTTCGATAAATTAATATTTTTATATCGATAACTCAATAGTTTGTGTTATTGTTGTATCTATAACTCTATGGTTCTCTATAGACAATTTTGTGTTATCGGAAATGCAATAATTTTCTCGAAGATTTTGTATGATTAAATATGGACAACTCAATATTTTTTGTTATCGATGTATCGATAACATAATTATTTGCTTTAGAAAAATATAGATAATCCAACAATTATTTCTATGATTTTCATCGATTAATAAATATTTTTGTCGATAATTAATAAATATTTTTATCGATATTTGTATCAATATATTTTGTGTTAGTGATAAGGCAATATTTTGTGTTATCGATAATTCATTAAATATCGTTAACTAAATAATTTTCTACAAAAAACTTTGTGTTATCGATAGTTTCATAATTTTTTTAAGAAAATTTTGTGTTATCGATACCTCGATTACTTAATAATTAACTTAAATTTATTACTTCTTTAAAAAAATGTACAAAAAAAGATTTCATTCCTTAAAGCTCTGCTAAAAGATGCTACTACATAGAAAACTGCAAAAAAAAAAAAAAATCACTTAAACAGAAAAACGTTTGACTTTAAATGTTTAGATTTTTCAATGTACATTAAAGTTGTGAATTTTCTTTCTAGTATTGTTGTAGTTGTTGCTTTTTTTCCTCACTTTTGCTATGGTGGGTGGTCAGGTGAAACAATAGTATAACAACAGCAACAACCACAATAAAAATAACAACATACCCACTGTGCCACAGTCAATACAAGTGGCACGAGCAAAAAAAAAACGCAAAAAAAATAAAACTTCATCGAAACAATTTTCCTGAAAAATGTTTGAGAATCTTATTTAAATACGTTTGGCATCTGTTAGAAAGCAGTCAGTCTGTTCGTTGTTCTTAATCTTTACGGTTCTTCTATTGTGGTTACAATAACAAAAAAAAAAAAATACGGTCCAATTGGATATTTATGAAATTCTATTTGTAAAAAAATATACTCAATGTGAACTACAAAGGATTTTTTTGTTTTAATTGCATTCTTTGTCAAAAATAAAAGGATTAAAAATTATTTAAGAAAAACTAATGAAAAATGTTGAAGACTTTTCATTTTCTTTGTGCAAGTGCTGTGATATTATTCAATTTGTGTCTTGTTGTTTATGGTGATATTGAATACAATACAATTAATGAAGATGGTTCATATCAATTTCGGTAAATAATTTTTGTGTAACAAAAACAGAATGTGTAAATGAGTCCTTAAGAAACTGATTTTATAAAACTAAAGTCAATGTTGGATAATTGCAACTGGCTCAAATTGAAAACACGCAATCTTTAAACAATTTGTAAACCAAAATATAACTAAAACTTTTATAACTAAAACAAGTAGAAAAGTTAAATTCGACTTGGCCGAATCTATGAATAGCCTCCACAATGCCCTTTTTAAGTGATAATAAATTTTCTAACGAGAAAAAAATAACAATTTTGATTAGAAATATTTTATTTTATGTAAAAAAACTTTTTTTTACTAATTTTAGAAAAAAAAAAAAAAAAATAATTTACTAATTTTTTTTTGAGTGTAAAAATTTGTTTTGGGTGTAAAGTTTTTTTTGAGTGTATTTTTTTTTTTGTTATAGTGT